>CM049850.1:17473122-18160622 GCA_027422415.1 Schizothorax lantsangensis | reverse complement strand
GCAATCTTGCTTTAAACTGTAATTGCAGAGCAGTCTCAAAAACACGCTAGACTGACGAGTCATGGCGTTAAACCAGTGCGATTTATGCAAACTACTTATCAGACCTTATATGCTCTGATTTACGATTGCTCTTGGTGTTTGAATTTATTTACAGCTTGTAAATGACTGCTTACCACATTAACCGATTTAATCACAATTTTGAGCACATGTGTTTTAGGCCTACTTGGATAGAGAAATTGAATAAACAATCTACCTTTTTGACTCAGATATTATCTTTTAGAGGAACAAATTTAATTAAAACTGCTCTAGTGACATGACCGTTATCACTTAAAATGTATAAATGAAACTAATAAAGTCTGCACTTATGGCTATAAAGTTTACATCATCTCATACCTTTCAAAGTGAAAGGTACATTTTGGTCTCAGATGTTACTAGCAGGATTAAATGGGTAAAATAGTTGTTTAAATCCAAAATCATGGTGATTTGTAAGTATTTTACATTTTGGGGAATTTGTGGCTAAATCGAATTTGTACCTATTCATTTATATGTTTTTGTATAATCTTTTAACGCCCCACTGACTGTTGGGTTAGAGGTGGACCTCCATGTTTACCTTTTTCTAAAAAAAATGTATGTATACAAATCACATCATACAAATGTGTACGGAATTCCACCTAATAAAGACTAAAGTAAAGTTTTGTCATGAGATCTGGTTGGGTTGTTGTGACCCTTCTGCGGCAAAAGTGACCTCAGACCACCACAAGATCCTGTGGATGGATCACTGTCAAGAGAGCAACTTTAAACTGCTTTCAAAGCACCTAAATTACCAACCTTACAAAAAATGGATGAATTTTCGAGTTCATTTGAGTTCAAATTGAGTTCATTTTCAGATGAAACAGAGAACGAACATTACCATGGTAACCATAGTAATAGAGCTATGGGATTTCATTCAGATGATGTCAGATTATTTCCATCTACTTATAATTCTAGTAAAAATATTATAAATGTCATATTTTATGGGGTTTATGGGTATTTTAGCAGAGGTTTAGTGTTTTCTGAACAGGCAAAAGAAAATGCAGTGTATGCGCAAAAGCAATGAAGAGATGCTAATGAATGCACCATGAAGCTGAAAATTCACCCTCCCCCCTTTTCTATTTTCTTTTTCTCCTCTCTCTCGGTTTAAAATGGGTTTCAGAGACTTGAAAAAAGACACAATGAAAAGTGCACTGAATTGTGCTGTGTCACCAAGGGAGGGGACCAAATGCAAAGAGGGGTACAGAGGAATGTCTGTGCGTGTGTGTGTAGGCAAACAGACACTCCACAAACATCTCTGAGGAGGTCGAAAGCATTGATCTGGCCAGTGAGGGTTTTATTATGAGTTTGTTTGTCGAGAAATCACCCAAGAACTCTCCGCTGGGTCATTATCCCAGGGAGGTTTGGCTTGACTTGAATACAAAGAACTATATAAATTGCTTTTCTTTGCTTTTCACCTCATTCTTGATATGAGTGTCTTTGTGTGTGTTTAAGCTCACAATGAATTGTTTTTCATGCATCTCCTAAACCGTTTTGTCTCCACACTCATATGTGTGTAAACAGCCAGGTAATCTCTGACTGGCGTGTGGTGGGTAATGATAGGGGGATTGAAAGAGACACGGATGGCATAGCGAGTGGAAATGTCCTCTCAGTTGGAACTAACATCAGACGGTCTTATTTCATCTATTAAATTGTCTTTTGACACACCCTATACTTCTCTCTTTCTCTCTCGCTCTATCACTCTCATTTTTTCTCTTCAGTCCACATACTTTCGATGCTGTAATTTATCCTACTGAGTAATCTGTTTTACTTCATATCACATTCTGTTCACCTTCTGTCTTCCATCACTGTCTTTCTCCATGCTGTCCCATCTTGATGTTGAGGTAGCTGTAAATAATTTATCCATCCATCCATCCATCTCTTCATCTATCAGTTACACATCACTGTCTCTATCTTCAGTCTCTTTTGTCAGCTCTTTTAGAGTGCTGTGGGTGTTTGTGTGTACATACACATTTATTAAGGTCATAGAGGTCAATATATAAATGCTTTTTGTTTATAAGTTTAATATTATTAAAAAATTCATTAAATATGCAATTCATACATACTGGCTTAGATACCCCTTCTATGAGGAGCTTTTTTTCCCTCTAAATTACACTTCATTTTGACATTTGTTTTGGTTTGTTGGACAAAGTTAAAAATGTCAGGTTGATACAGCAGGCTTGATATCATAATGAAGAAAAAAGCCTCATTAAATGGATGAAATTCTTGAAAAAGAAACCCTGAAGTAGTTTACCATGTTTTCCACCCATTTCCTCATTTCTACCACATAAGAAAAAAACATGATTTGGCACATCCTAATTATGACAAAAAAGTCATAATTATGACAAAAATTTTAATAAAAAAGAGAGAGATGAAATTATGGCATGAAAGTCACAATTATTAAGACAAGACAATACTTTTTAGCCCATAATTATGATAATTTTGACATTTTATGTCATAATTATGACTTACTAAATATAACATTTTTCCCCCTTGTCAAAGTCAGGTGCAAGCAGCATGCAGAAAAATTCAGGGGGGAAAAAAGAGTTTTGTTAACATGTTGTTATGGAGAGGATCACATAAACACGTTTTAATAACTGAAAATCTAAAATATTTCAAATTAAGTTGAAAAATGTCTAAAAACATTTTTTAAATAATGTGAACACTGATGGAATCAAATAGACAAATGCTGTATATCAGGGGTGTCCCAACCTGTACCTAGAGGGCTGCTGTCCTGCAGAGTTTAGCTCCAACCATAATTTAACCCACTAAAACCAGTTAACCAAGGTCTTCAGACTCGCCAAGAACTTCCAGGTAAGTGTGTTAGACCTGGAGCTAAACTCTGCTGGACATTGGCCGCAGACAATTGGACACCCTTACTGTGTATGTTTTCCAGATTTTCTCCCACTTACAAACACACTTGTTCTTCATCTCCATTATTTCAACCTAAAGATTTACAGGAATACTTTCAAGGTTGATGCTGCTGTTGATTCTGCCTGTTTTATTCTATTATGTGCTATTCATGTATTTTATGATTCACGCATAACCCGTCTGTTAAAGGCTGGGTCATTGAAGAAATCAATGTTCATAGATCCTTGGCCTGTGTGTATGTTATGTTCTGAAAGGCTTCATGAATCACTCTTACATAATGGTTCTTCTTTCATTAATGAAAGACTGACTTGAGGGGGTAACCACAACGTGAATCATTACAGCTAGATCTGAGCATGGAACTGCAGGGAGAGCAAAAAACGAAAGTGTTATTCAGATTGTTTCTTACCCGAAGAAATGATACATCATCCAACACAAAGTGGGCAAGCTTGAGGAAACAACTCATTAGCATGTCTTCTAGGTACATTTCGCAGGTGTATAAACCTAAATGTAATATGAAAATGTGTTTGAACAGGTAGGACAGTTTTGATTTGCATTGAGGATTACTAACAAACATATACACACATGCCTTATCACAACTGCTGCCAGGCTCATTTATTTCTCCGGTAATTACACATGGCTTCAAGCAAACTTAGACAAGCTTTTGAAACTTGTTCGTGAAAACAGGAACGTTCAACATCAAAGCTGCAGCTTCGGTAAGTGTTTTTTGCCTGAATCCAGACTGCCAAACACTCTAGAGGAAAACAAGACCATGACAACTGTCACTTCTGCTTATTAAAACAGTTTTCAGCATTTTTGTTCTTGTCGTCTGGAGTTTTTAGTAATCCTTTAGACATCAGATATTGCACCTACACACTTCTGTTTGCGTTGGCTTGAGACCTTTTTTCTGCTTTTGTGATATGTGAATGCATCAAATCATCTACAGTCAAGATACATCTTGTGCGATCTGATGCTAAGCTTCTGAAGGAGATTTTGCACTCAGGTTAGTGTTGTTTTGGGCATAAAACACTGCTTCGACCTGTTCTCTATTTTCTTTGTCTTTCTTTCTTTTCTTTCTAGGGCCTGAGCACCAATGGTGCGAGGACCCTCTTGGAATTGGTCTGATTATTATTACTTTTGGCTTGTCTACTTTTTGAAAATGCCATCCTTTCTTGTCTTTTCACCCATTTTGAATGACTAATAACCCTCAACCTAAAGACTGTACTAATCTTTTATTCTCTTTTTCATTGTACTTCAAGGTATAAAGTCAAAGTGCTCTAACTCAGTTGCACAAAAGAGCAGTATCACACTTCTCTCTTTGCTTTTACTCATTGTAGAACCTGCCTTTAACCACCCACAATATAGCCGATAAACAATATGCTGTTAGTAGTTTCGGCAACTGAAAATATTTGGTCCAAGCACCAATAAAAGGAACTCTGGTTTCAGCCAAATTGGTTTTGGAGGGTTGACCGAAACAGTTAGTGATTCTCCTATGATGACTTGATTTAGTCAGCTTTCTGCAGGTAAACATATCAGTAGAGTGGATGCACATCTCAACAATGGTTTGCCAGTTACCAATGGTTACTGTCGTTTTTGCCTTAATGACATATCTCAAAGGAAGAGAAGATGGTCAATTCATGCTTTTACGTGATTTTTTTTCCTGTTGATTGGATTATTTCAGGTCTGCACCACCCCTTTTATTTCAGTTGAAAGTCCATTCGGATCAATTGATGTTTACATGAAGGCCATCAATGCGATTACTAATGGATTGTTTGGGTGCATATACCATAGAGCTACTGCCATTTATCTCACCTTTCTATGTAAATTTATATTTGCATATTTCAAATAATCTTTGGGAACGATACATGTAGATTTGGAATACTGTCACTTGGAAATTAATTAATGAAGATGAAATAAAGGCGGAGTTGCAGTGGTGGAGAGATGCTGCTGGAAAAAGTTGTCCCAGGAATGAGGTAAAACCACTAGCATGTCCTTGTGTCTTGATTGACATGAGTAGATGAAGTTTCTCCCAAACTTTCATGTAAAAGAGGTCAGATTCAATTCATAGAACATTTCAGACTTCAATAAAATGTTAATGGAGCATGTTCTGCCATTTCATGGAATATCTGACCTCACAGTTGACTTTTTTTGATAATTGGTAGGTCAACACAGATGGTTACTTGAAAGAAACACATTTCATGTTTTATTAGCTCAAAGAAACTGAATAGGGTGATGTTCTCTGGATATCAGTGCATGGGAAAGTGGATTTGGCATCCTGTTCAAATGGCCTGGGTGTATTGTGGGAACTGTCAGCTGTGAGTGTTTGATGGGGTGACGGGGTGGATCTGGCACGTGCAGAAATGTACCTGGCGGGTCAAGGCAATATAATGTCTGTTGGGTGAGGTTTTCATGTAGATGAGGCTTTAAATATCAGCGGCTTTAATAATTTGGCCCATCCTGGATAATTCCAGGAAAATATTCTCCTCTCGTAAAGTGACTAAACCTTCCTGTCATTTTTGTTCTCTCTCCTGCTCATTTTTCTCTTGCTTGCTCTTTCATTTGTCCTCTCTCTGACTCTTTTCCTGTTCATTGAGTAAGTTATTCTGATTTCCTCTCCTCTTCCTGTCAGCCGCAAATTCATAAGTTAACTGTCATCTTGGCAGGACTGTCAAAGGAACAGCTCATCCGTGCGACTGAGTCAGTGTGGGGACTGACGCACACCTGAGTCATGATTTAGCATGAAAATGGTGTGTCCAAGTGTAAACACGACCCTTCATTCTTCAAAACACTGCTGCTGTCGGAGAGCCAACTTCAGAGGTGATGTGTTTCAGAGATTGTGTGGTCGGCCACTTTGAGTTAAAAAAAATCATAGGTCACTTAGGCACTGAGGAAATTCCTTTGTATCTGATGTTTAAAGGGAAACATCAAAACAATAGAGCCGAGGACGCTGAGTCTCCTCAGTATGAGCATTACTCACTGATTCTTTCTCATGCCAGCATGAGCGCACACATTGATTCAGTCATTCTCCACAGATTTGGATGGAGTGGTTGGGAAGTTTTCATCTGCCTGGCGGAGTCAGCGGGACTCGCATATGCACAATCAACACTGTCATTTAAACGGTTTGGACACTGTTTTACTCAATCAGTGTTGTATAATAACACTACAACGTTGTTATGGTGATGAAATGAAAGCAATGGCATACTCTGTATGATTTATTGGAAAATTAAAAGGAGTATTTGTCAGAGACATGGCCTAGCAGTTAGCACTCAAGGCTTGCTGAACTGTGGTCTACGTACAGGAGATCCAGGTTTGAATTTGAATCCAAATCCCTTTCCTTCTTTCTTCCTGAAAATGTTCCTTTTTCTGTTAAAAGTGGCAAAAACAAAAAAAATGATAATTTAGAAAATAGCAAAAGTATTTTTGTGTAATTTCTATAAAATAATAGTTGACATTTGACTTTTTTTTTAATGAGATTTATACGATGGCCCAGTAGTGCACAACACAACAAAAACAAGCCTCAACACAACAAAATTAGCACAACACAACGGAAACAAGCCAACACAACGCAATACAACAAAATTAGTCCTGTGCATTGTGTTGTGGAGATTTTGTTGTGTTGTGCACTACTGGGCCACCGTAGATTTGACATAATTGTAAAGAAATGTCAATTTTCATTAAAATCAAATGAACAATAATATTTAAAAATATATATAAAATTTTTTTTCAATATCTTCCCCAACAATAGATAGATATTGTATAAAAAGAAAATAAACAAATGTAACCACTTTTTAATATATAGGGTTATATTTACCAACAGCTTGTGTCAGCGCAAACAATCTTTTGGCCTTAAAAACCTATTGTCAGGATTTACTAAAGACGCGCATTGAAAAATTTGCGCCAAAAGGCGTGGGCACAGTCATTTTTTCGGCTGACCTTATTGCATATGCACTTGTAGGAGTTTCCCTTTCAGGCACACAATTTATGGAAGGAGAGTGTTTAAATGAATCGCACAAGGTGATTTACTAAGGTTTGCAGTAGTCAATTTACTGGTATTTGCGCCATTATTTACTACCCAAAAAAAGAATGTTTTAAACCAGATGCTAATTTGCGCCTCTCTTGGTACATTGTGTTGGTCATTATGGAAATGATCCAGATGCTTCTGTGATCTTTGATGTGCAAACTATCTGTAGATCAGCCACAGAACTTTCACTCCCATCGGTGCTTTTATGGGATTGCGCTCTAACACTAATTTGCCCTGTTTAGTAAATCTGGGCCTTAGTTTTTTAATTACTCATATTTAAAGTTTAAAGTGTTTATTCTTTCCTTTTTTTGCTGAAATACGAACCTTTCTTTGTGTGATGTAGTCATTTTTGGGAATTTTAAGAATGTATTTGCTATTTTTTTCTTCCCCAAGTTTGTCTCTGTCCCAGCTCATAGGGGTTAAACTCCGTGCAGATGGGGTCTTGAAGGTTAAAGTCAGCAGTGATGATATGTTGTGTATTGCGTTTGCCCAGCCGTTATGTCCTTAGGGTTATAGACTCAAAAACACCCACACTGTAAGCATTTGTGAGATTTGCTTTATCAGCAGGTCTGATACTGACAGTTCTTGATGTGCTTGTGTGTGTGTGAACTTGCTTCAGGCGAGTCAGTTAAAACTTTGTCAAAAAGGGTTTTGTTAAATGGAGCTGAACTGACAAATTTGCTGTGTGAAATTCCCTAGGGCAGAATCACACCCAGAGTGACCTCAGTGGTGTCAACCTGAGTTATGAGCCACGTTGTTACTATATAATGTATAGGGGGTTCTGATTGACTTTTGATGTAGGCAGTGAGTCATTTGAGTGTTTAAGATCTTCATCTGTTTGAACCCAGTACATGGGGGCGTCTTTCCAGCCCGGTTCCTATATGGCTCCCGCAGGACCAGATCAGCATAACCGCTAGGGAGGTTTAGCTCATTCACTCGCTCCAGCAAAGAGACATGAAGCTGCTGCTATATAGAAATGTCTTTCTTTGCAGAACATGAAATGGACATTTATAGGGGAAATGAAAGATCAGATCAAACTTAACATATAAACTTGCGTTACCTTTGAATTTACAGCAGAACTCATTTCCTGAGTTTTATATTTTCTGATGTTTTTTTCCCTTCTCCTTTGCGCTCAGGGTCCAAGGTTATACTACTGCAAGCCAGAATATTCTTACAGGCAGTGAAACTGCGCACACATACACATTTGTGTTCTAATGATTTAGCCATTTTGTTTACTTTCATATTAGTGAAAAATAGTGCAGGTCATTCTGTCAGTCTGTGCATCATATCAAATGCAAGTCAGTTCATTCAGCGGTCATATTCATAACGGCCCTGGAGTGAATATTTCCAGCCATGTGAATACAGCTCCTATCTATCTCAATAGGGAAATAAATCTACACGACTGTCAAAATTACTTAAATTTCAAATCAGAAATAAAATCTGACAAAATTTAAATTGTGCTTAAGGTCAAATAATGAAAAAAAAAAAAAACAAGTTGATCAAGCTAATGTGCATGAGCATTCTAGAGAGTAAACAAACACATGGTTGGATCTTTACTGTAAAACAGGGCTTCCAGTCTTATAGTTGCCATATTAAATGTTGCAGTTGCTTGTGTAAAATAAGTGTGCTTAATTGTATTGAATGTGCACTTATAGTGTACTGTAATATTAATGAAATAGGCTAATAATAATAAGGCAACTTATTATTTGTATTATTAAAACGTACACTTTCATGAGTGTTTCTTAACACAATTAAAGAGACAGTTCACCCACAAATGAAAATTCTGTCATTAATTACTCATTCGTTGTTCCAAACCCGTAAGACCTTCGTTCATCTTCAGAACACAAATTAAGATATTTTTGATGAAATCCGAGGATTTTCAGACCTGCATAGACAGCAATGTAACTGACAAGTTCAAGGCCCAGAAAGGTAGTAAGGACATTGTTAAAATAGTCCATGTGACATCAGTGGTTCAACCGTAATGTTATGACATAGAACCTGGATGCGCTGTGCCTTGTTTACAAGCAGAATAAGGTGCACAAGTACATAAATCTTCGTAAACATGTCTGAAGATTTCGAAAGAGAGGATGACTTGCAATTTTTTGCCTAGACTTACTTGTTTGAACCAGAATATACAGACGATGAACTAAGAGATGGACGTTCTACGTCAGTCAGAACGCCAGCTCCTGCGTAGTAATACTCTTGTGAATACATGGCAAAGACTGAAACAGAAGAAAATAAATTATTGAATAAAGTCATTATTTTTGTTTTCTTTGTGCAAAAAAAGTATTCTCATAGCTTCATAACATTA
The DNA here is from genome assembly GCA_027422415.1 of Schizothorax lantsangensis. Classification (NCBI taxonomy): domain Eukaryota; kingdom Metazoa; phylum Chordata; class Actinopteri; order Cypriniformes; family Cyprinidae; genus Schizothorax; species Schizothorax lantsangensis. Next base: position 18,151,353 of record CM049850.1, on the reverse strand, counting down.
CACTTGAACCACTGATGTCACATTATTAATGATTATTTTAATGATGTCCTTACTACTTTTCTGTGCCTTGAAACGTGGTAGTTCCCTTGCTGCCTTTGGAGGGTCAGAAAGCTCTCGGATTTCATCAAAAATATCTTAATTTGTGTTCTGAAGGTTAACAAAGGTCTTATGTGTTTGGAACGACATGAGAGTTAGTAATTAATGACAGAATTTTCATTTTTGGGTGAACTATAACTTTAAAATAAATGTATTTTAAACGTACTAAATTGCAACTTCATTACAGTTTATTACATATTTTTTTTAAATACATGAATACATTGTTCAATAGAAACTACATTAAAGAATGTTTTAGTTAACTATAAATGCTTGTCAGTACATATCACTTTACACTACACAGTGTACACTTTACAGTACACTTTAACCATATTTTAAATACAATAGAAGTATGAATTATGAAATTACATTCAAAGATGTACATGTTTGGTCAGAAAGGTACTCTAAGGTTCAGATAATTGCATTTAATATATATTTCAACTATAAAACAGGCAATTAAATGCCCCAAAGCATTCCATTCAGTACTCTTTTTGAAAGTATGCTAAATGGTAATTTTTCATAGGAGTTAGTCGATTATGAATATTAGATTTTATTTGATTTAAGTTCAGACTATTGTTTTCAAAATTTGACTTGGATGAGGTAATGTTGCAGTGCATAATAAAGTTACCAGTCAACTGGCAATTATCTCTATTTTATTTACTCACCAAAGTCAATTTTTACTCGCATTGGCGCTTGGCGAGTATTAATTTTGGACCGTGGCAAGTTGGCGAGTATTAATCATTTGGATTTGCTTAATTTAAATTGTTGATAGGTTGCTAAGGTTACGCAACAGTAATAGCACTTATTGTCAACAGACGTGAGAGGATTCGTTATGCCAACTGCATTACAATAGCAATAGCGAATATTTGGCACACAGACTCATATTTCTCTCTCTCCCTTCCTTTCTGTTTTCCCTGGGTTTTGGAAACACTTGCAGCTTGTGTGTGTTGGCCACCGCCTGTCTCGAGCTCAGGACAGCTGCACTGGCTGCTGCGCTCGCTCACAGACATGCACGCACACACACACACACACACACACACACACACACACACACACACACACGCACACACACAAGACAGTATGTTGAATATGACAAGCACACACTAACACACAGTCCATTAAGCTGGGTATATTACATGCATGCCTCGTCTACACCTCTTCCACACCTCCTTTCAGATTCTACTCTCTTCTACTCTCTTTGTCCTTGTGTCTGCACAGCTGTGCATCAGCTGTCTGTCTCTCACAGAGCCCAGAACCAGCGCTGTCACTCGGCACGGGACAGCTGCCACCTCACACACACTCACAGACCCCCATTCCATATACACATATACAAACACAAATCACATATTCACAGAGACCTTGTTTTAATGGGGATGGAATAACAGCAATGCCAGACGATGCTGGAATAATAGCATGTGTGATTTAAAAAACAAAACAAAAAAACTGTAACCTATAAGTGCATATAAACACATACAATTCAAATATTTGAGACAGATTTTTTTTCCATGTTTTTGAAAGTAGTCTTTTATGCTCACCATGCTGCATTTATTTGATCAGTAATGCAGGAAAAACGGTAATATTGTGAAATATTATTGCAATTTAAAATACCTGTTTTCTGTTTTTTTACATGTTTTTATTCCTGTGATGGCAAATCTGAATTTTCAGCAGCCATTACTCCAGTCTTCAGTGTAACATGATCCTTTAGAAATCTTTTGGTTTTCAAGCAACGTTTTGCATTATTATCAATGTATCAGTTAAAAAAGAAACCTAATGTGCAAACACAAATCCCATATTCACAGAGAAAAGGGGTACATGGCATGCTGTGTCATTTCTTTTTCTAATGTGGCTGTTGGAATGCAGTATGTTGAATTTGGGAGAATTTCTAACCTTGATGGACCACCAGTGTAAATGAAGTGATCTCAAGTGTATATATCTGTTCAGTCCAACTGACTTCATCAGTTGTAGAAAGGTGGAGATTCCCTTAATTTGTTGACATCATAACTGAGATCATATTTCATCCTAAAATTGAATGGATAAAAATATAATTGTCATAACAGCACAGTTCCACAATGAAATTTGGAAATGCAGTATAAATGGGATTTTGAATGCTACAAATTTATTTAGGCATCACAAAAGTATAGTGTGCAATAAAAAACAGTGTTTAATGGTGTTATTAAAAGTTTACATTTAACAGTGATATAAATGTGTTAGTGTTTTTAAAAATGAACTTTTGAGTGAACGTTTGATGATGGCAAAGGTAATTGTAAAATAGGGGATAATGAAAACTAAAAATAACTACCGAAAGAAAATATTGATTACCAATATATTTTAGAACTGTAATATCAGCCTACAACCGATACAGTACTAATGTTTTGTGCATCCTTAGTACAGTATGTGGAAACTTATTCTTTTATTGGTCACACTTTATTTTAAGGTCCAATTCTCACTGTTAACAAACCATTAACTATGACGTTTGCCTCTAAACTCCTAATTTGCTGCTTATTATTAATTAGTAAGGTAGTTGATAAGTTTAGGTATTGGTTAGGATTAGGGATGTAGAATATGGTCATGCAGAATATGTGCTTAATAAGTACTAATCAAAAGTCAGTATGTTAATAATAGGCATGCTCATAAGCAACTAGCTAATATAATAGTGAGAATTGGTCCCTATACTAAAGTGTTACCCTTTTTTAATAATTTTATTTTTTTAATAATTATATGTTGTGAACTTTTACAGTATATTACATGCATTCGAAGTAAAACATAAGAGAACTAAGAAAAACAACAGCTCAGAATTACACAAACTTTACAGCCAGGTATACCTACTAATAAATAAACAGGCTCAAAAAAAAGAGAAAAGGGTAAGGTTATTGGAACGTATAGAATTTATTGTTAAAATTAATGATTAATTTGCATTAATACACTTAAGTAAATGTAATTGACTCATTCTCTCTCTCTCTCTCTCTTCCTCAGGTATGTCTGTAGAAGATAGTTCAGCTCTGGACAGGTAACCAGGTGTCACTGTTGCTATGGCAACACAGATGCTGCCGTTGTTGCCTGCCCTCCTCACTGTCCTCCTCGTCTCCTGGACGGCGGCCCAGGATGTGGATTGGCATTTTGACTCTGGTAAGAATGTCAGGTGTTCTGATGGTGTTCTGCCTCCTGTCATACATCAAAGCTAGAGTGAGAAACACCCTTTCTCGGTTTATTTAACTGTGGTTTTGTGGTCCGACCCTGAGGATGTGTGGGTCCTCCCAAAGTCCTAAAGTCAGATTTCCTTTAATCAGTCTTCTCTTCTGTCTTTAAACTCTTCCAGTCCACTTTTTCTTCCTCTTTTGTGTTTGTTGGGGTTTCTAATGTGTTTTTAATGCCTGTGTAATGTTTCTGTGGTCATTAGAAGTCATTATATTCAGTCCCTGAATGAAGGCTTATGATCCATGCATATGAGCTGCAGTGTTTTTCTCCATGACGGTTACTGATAGTTAATCATGTAATAAGCTGGAACGTCTGCGTGTTAGCTTGCCAGAGACTGTAAAGGAGAGGGAGAGAAAGGAGATAGTGGGGGGAATTCACAAAAAAAAATTAATTGAAATGCTACTCTGAGTTTCTAGCATGCATATATGTGCAGTAATAACTGAGGTAAAGCAGATAAATAATTGCTGAATAATTTATTAATAATTAACAAATAATTGCAGCAATATTTCTGCTCATTTAGCATCTGGTTAAGCTGGATTGCAGGTGGCTAATGAATAAGACAGTTTTTTTTTTTTTTTTTTTTAAGGACCTCCAGAAATGATGATCTCCATACTAAAATATAAATGCAGCAGTATAATTTCATGTAAAATGCCCATTTATTTTGTCTGTAAATAATTTTAAGCATCATATTAGATAAAGACGTTGCATTGAAGCCAAAGCAAATTATATAAATCCGAGGGCTTTTTTTATTATCAGAAAATACAGTGGAACCGGTGATGTTGTGAAATATTATTACAATCTAAATGAACTCTTTTCCGGTTTAATATATTTCAAAATGTAATTTATTCCTGAGATGCAAAACTAAATTTTCAACAACATTACTCCAGTCTTCAGTGTCACAAGATCTTTAGAGAATCATGCTTATATGCTGATTTGCTTTTTTACATTTCTTATTGTTATCAGTGTTTGAAATAGTTATGCTGCTTAATAGTTTTGTGGAAACCATGATATGTTTTGTTTTCAGGATTATTTGATGAATGGAAATTTCAAAAGGACAGCATTTGCATGATTATAAATGTCTTTACTGTTACATTTGGCTTAAATTTATTGACCCCAACCATTTTCCACAAACACACCCTCTTTCACACCCCTAGGTTTAAAACCCCAGATTTAGTGAAATCGCCCAGTGCAACAGTTGATTTAGTGAGGACGATGTGTTTCCTAAGGAAAGAGAGATGAACGTGGAGGTGCAAATAGATCAGGAGCAGAAAATTACTGCATTCGTGTCACCGAGACAATTCATTGTTCAGACTAGAAGACATCTGCTTATAATCCAGAATGACTGTAAAGCGCAGCTCTCATCTGCTCTGTATTAGCTGGATGTGTGAGATAGACAGATTAAGAGTCATGGAGAGAGAAAGAGAGAGTATGGAAGAGAGAAAGCATTTTATTGGCAGCAGAGTGGTGATGTAATGAAACGGGCACCTGTCCACAGTGTGACTCTGTGTGTGTGTGTGTGTGTGTGTGTGAGGGTCTCGCTGGCTGGGCAGGGTTTGTTTTCCAGCCTTTGCATTCTTATCTCATGACTCACTTTACAGCAACTGAGTACGTCCCCCCCCCCCCATCCCCCAGCGTCATCACACACTGACAGGCACACTCACACTGGACTGACACACCCTCTGGACAGGACTGACAGGCAGGACTGTGATCCGTGCGGATGATTTCAGTGCGGATGATTTCAGCACTGTGTTTGTGCCAGAAATTTTCTCTACTGTCCTCATTCCATCTCTTCATTTTTTCTGCTCCCTGTGATGCATCTGTAAGACATTGCCGAAGCAATTCCAACAATGCAACGATGCGTTGGTATTTTTGCAATTCCAACAATGCAGAGTTTGACGATGCGTTGGTATGTGTGGGAGAGTTTGACATTTATTTACCATATATTTTAAGGACTTTAAAAATATTACCTATATTTTAAGGACAAAAATATCCCAAGAATTCAGACAAGACTGATAAAACATTTCTTTAGCGATGTCCTTTTAATCAATAACTCAATAAATAATCAGTAACCAGTAAATGTTGTTGTAGGGCTGTCATGTTAAACAGGTTACCACGCTGTTAGTATTAGTATTGTTGTTATTATTAGTAAATGTGAAAAAAAAATTGTTGTTATATAATTATATTTAACATTTAATATATATTTTAGATTAACATGTTACTTGTGTAAAATATAAACATCTTGTAAAATCTGTTTTCTCTCAAATGTATTGTTGTTATTATTAGTAAATGTGAAAAAAAAATTGTTGTTATATAATTATATTTAACTGGTGCATTTAATATATATTTTAGAGTCTCTATGTTACTTGTGTAAAATATAAACATCTTGTAAAATCTGTTTTCTCTCAAATATTTTGTTTTTGTTGTTGTTTTTTGTCGTTGTTTTGACCCTTTGATCTCTAGTTTGATTTTTTCTTTAGAATGGACAGAATATTTTGTTTTTGTTGTTGTTTTTTGTCGTTGTTTTGCTTTGCTTTGTTTTGTTTTTGATTGCCATTTTTTCTTTAAAAAGCTATCAGGTAAATATGAGTGTGTGTCTATAATAATTATTATCAGTGTTATTGTAGTATTATTTATATATTATGATAGTATTTATCAATATTTTGAATTGGCTTTTATTTTTAGATTTTCCATTTTCATTTTAGTTTTAGTAATTTTGTTATAATTATTTTTGAATTGGCTTTTATTTTTTTAGATTTTCAGTTTTCACTTTAATTTTAGTTTTAGTAATTTTGTTTTCATTTTGTAATTCATTTTGAATTGGCTTTTATTTTCAGATTTACAGTTTTTATTTTAGTTTTAATAATTTTGTTTTAATTTGGTTGTAATTATTTCAGTTTTGGTTTTAGTATTTTTAATAATTTAATTTAAACAGTACTTTCACTTTAATTTTAGTTTTAGTAATTTTGTTTTCATCTAATTTTTTTTTCTTTCTCAGTTTTCATTTTGTTGGCTTTTAGACAAACAAATTTTGGTAACACTTTAGTATATGGACAGTTCTCACTATTAACTAGGTTTTAGTATTTTTAATAATTTAATTTAAACATACTTTAAGTTTTCATCTAATTTTTTTTTCTTTCTCAGCTTTATTTCAGTTAGACAAACAAATTTTGGTAACACTTTAGTATATGGACCAATTCTCACTATTAACTACATCCCTAATCCTGCCCAATACAGTGTATTAGCATGCCTTATTATTAACATATTGGCTGTATATTATTACTTTTTAAGTTTAGAGTTTTAAATTTTAGAGTTTGAGGCACATATTCTGTCATGAGTTAATGGTTTGTTAAAGGAACCATCCACTCTACATTTTGAAAATAGGCCCTAATCCTGCCCAATACAGCTGCCTTACTAACTATTAATAAGCAGCAAATTTTTAAGTTTAGAGTTTTAAATTTTAGAGTTTGAGGCAAAAGTCATAGAGTTTTACCATTTTTGAATTTGTTAAAGGAACAGCTCCATCTCCGGGTCTGGCGGTAGCACTTTTAGGCTTATTTTCCATCATCAGATCCTATTGAGTTAAACAGTTGATTAGACCGTTTTACCATTTTTGAATCCATTCAGAAAAAATGACCAAAGAGTCTCCGGGTCTGGCGGTAGCACTTTTAGCTTTTTCTATTTAAAGCTTACTCTTCTGTAGTTAGATCGTGTACTAAGACCGACGGAAAATGAAAAGTTGCTGATTTTCTAGGCTGATATGGCCGTTAGCATCTCGCTCAAAAATGAAAAAATGACCAAAGAGTAATAATCAAGGAACTAATTGCTGCCGTTCTATTTAAAACTTGTGTGCACTCTTCTGTAGTTACATCGTGTACTAAGACCGACGGAAAATATGAAAAGTTGCGCAGCGCCTTTTCTAGGCTGAAGTATGTTCCCAGCTAGGAACTAGTTACTGATATAGCTCATTCCGGCGTAATAATTTCAGGCGCTGCGTAGGAACTATCATTGCTGCCGTACCATGTGTGCAGCAGGCGCAATGAGCCATATCGACGCAGCGCCTGAGAAAATCGTAGTTCCCAGCTTTTCATTTTCCGTCGGTTAAACTAGTTATGATATAGCCGGGGACTACTTTCAGGCGCTGCGTAATATCATTGCGCATCAAGGTCCTTTAAATAGAAAAATTATCGAAACATATCGGTCATTTTTGAGCTAGAAAATCTAATGGTCAACTTTTCATTTTCCGTCGGTTAGTACACAATGTAACTACAGAAGAGTCAAGCTTTAAATAGAAAAATTATCGAAACTCTTTGGTCATTTTTGAGCGAGATGCTAATGGTCTAATCCGATTCAATGATCTATGCTAAGCTAAGCAAAAAGTGCTACCGCCAGACCCAGAGATCGGCTGAATGGATTCAAAAATGGTAAAACTCAACTGTTTAACTCTTGGGGAGTTGTAAAATGAGTGTTCCTTTAATAGCGAGAATTGGACCCTAAAATAAAGTGTTTTAGTTACAGTTCTGTCACAATCCTGATTCTTCATTATGTGTGTGTTTCATAAGTTAGTTTTGGAGTGTGTTGTCAGAGCCTGTCTGAAGTGTTTTCTTTTGTAACACACAGCTAAGTGTCGCTATGCTCTGGGGATGGAGGATGGCACCATACCCGACTCTGACATCACCGCATCCAGCGCCTGGTCCGACTCAACCGAGGCCAAACACGGCAGGTAAGTGTGAACACATGCTTTCAATTCACACATTGCTTTCTAGCTGCGTGCATAATACAGTATTCTCATTCTGATTTTGTGTTTGTGATTTGTGGTTGGTTGTTTGTGTTCGTGGGCTCTGTGAGGCTCATGAGGGGACGTGATTAGGTTACATGAGATGTCAGTAATGGAGCGTATCTTGATATAGAGCATTAGGTAATGACATTACAGCACTGTCTGTCTGGACTAGACTCACATGCTGCTGAATACAGGCCAATACCACACACACGGTAGCAGACGCAACACACACACACACACACACACACACAAACACAAAAGCAGACACAAAACCACACTGACTAATTAGCTTTGAGGTTAGCATCACTATCCCTCCCTGAAACAGATAGAAGCATGTGTGTGCGTGAGGGGTGTTTCTGTTTTTTGGCAGCACACAGATCATGTGGTTGTTATTAAGTCCACATTCTGTTTAAGACAGCAGGGGGATTTTGAATGGAGGGGAGAGGAGCTTACAGGAAAAATGGAGCGAGGGAGAGGGGCAAATAGCCTTAAACGGAGAAGGGGAATAAAGAAGAAAGAGGGTGGAGGTTAAGAGGAATGATGGGGTGCTGAGAGGTGCTGAAGATGGGATTTATGGTGGGGATACAGTGCTTTAGGGGTGTGTGTGATGTTTGAATGTTAGGGTGGGTTCTCACACATGACCTCTCAGAAGAACAGCTGTGTGACAAAATGTTTAAGACCAAGAGATGCAGTGAGTGAAAGACCAAATAAAGAGGAGCTGCAACTAACAACTAACAAATTTGATATGTTGAACATGTATTCCACATCTGGCACATTGGTGTCCTTCAAACAATGTGCAAAGACTTCTGTATAATGAATGTATACTGTTCATTGTGTTCAAAAATGGTATAAAAAGTATATGGTAACAATTCACCATTCATTTTTCCCTACTGAGATTTTGAAAAAGTCTTTAAAAAGTTCTAAGCTATGAACAAAACCAAGCAGCTATGAGGTGAATCACAACATTTCCAAATTTGACTTGAAGCAAAAAAGTATGAAAATATCAAATGTAAAAAGAATGTGTTTATTGGTTTTATTGAAGGGAAAAAAAAACTTATGAGGCATCACAAAAGACATTGGTGTAAAGATTTTGATTTTACATATTTATTTTACATTGTTTACACACACACATGTATGTGTATATATATTTAAATATATACATATATATGCATACAGTTTCTAGCATTACATCATTTCTTTTGATTCATAGGGACACTGATTGTCTGATTGGGGAAGATTTCTCTGCAGAATTATGGAAATTATTGAAAAGAGGTTCTCTACCAACGAAAGAGGAGGTGCAACCAAAAATCAAAAAGCGATGTCAATAGAAAAAGGTGCAGCACTCACTCTTGAAGAGGTCAAAACTTTATTAATTAAAATGACATTTCGGCCATTATCAAGGCCTTCATCAGACATCATTTTAATTAATACAGTTTTGACCTCTTCAAGAGTGAGTGCTGCACCTTTTTCTATTGACACTGCAGAATTATGGGAAATGCATATTTTTACATGAATTTCAACTGTTAAACACTATTATTTAAAAACAAATTGAAATAATGCACACTGATGGCAACAAAAGCATATACCATCGATTAACAACCATGTACTTTACAGTAGGTCTGTCTTTAACAGTTTATAAGTTAATGTTAAACATCAGTTCCCCTCTGGAGAAAATGAATAGGATTTTTACTTCAAGAACACGATTGCTGAACTCTGTGTATTAAGTTAAAAACAAGCCAACTCTCTTCACAAAAGAAAAGCAGCAACACAGATTACATTACCAAAGAATAAACAATATTACAGAGAAACAAACGTTGTTAACTGGTTAGAGGTGGAATGTTCTGCAGGAACAAACCTTGTTTGTAATTTTGTTGCACTTGCAATTTTTTAATTGGATCTGGACCAACACTGATCTTTTTACTTGACTGAACTGTGATGGTTTAAGTGTCCTATTCATGGAAGAACATTTTTAAAGTGGACTAAATCTCATTTTGATTTTGAAAGGGTTTGTGAGACTGATCCGTGTGTCTCTGTGACTCTGGGGTCATTGTGAAGATTCAAGGGTGAATCTGAAATGTCTCAGACTGGTATCAGTTTCTTGATCTCAGCTGTGTCACAATGAGGTCTCAGTGAAGTGACAGTACCCTCACCTCACTGGAATATCTTTTTCAGGTGCATTTCTCTTTTCGTTTGAGTGTTTGTGGTCTCCACTGACTGTAATCAGTGTCTCGTCACCTATGTGATATCAGTAGCTGAATGCAGAGTCATTCAGTGTTGTTCTTTCTTCTGTGAGTGAGGAACGTTTAGTACTGATGCTGAGCCAGCCGACAGCTCAGGCTATTACTTGTGTTAGTGAGTGAAGTGTGTTAGGAAGTTTAAAAGAGGAAATGGCCTAAATGTCATACAGATGGTTGTGTGTATGTCTTAGAGGCATGTGAGAAAGCAAAACCAGATAATGGTGTTTATACACAGACCTCACCTCTCACATATCACCTCATTAGCCTGTAGTTTTTTGTTTTTTTACCAGGCAATTTCAAATTGTGTGATTTTTATTTTATTTTATTTTATTTTAAAATGTTTTGTTTTTTGCTTGTTTGTTTGTTAGTTTGTTTTTTTGTTGCATTTTACTTTGTTTTGTGTTTTTGTTTTGTGTTATTTTTTTGTGGTGTTTTGTTTTGGTTTGTTTTTTATTGTATTTTGCTTGTGTGGTGTTTTTTTGTTGTTTTTGTTTATTTTTTATTTGTTGTGTGTTGTATTTTGCTTGTTGTGTTTTTGTTTTGCTTGTTTAGGTTTGTTGTGTGTTGTATTTAGCTTTTTGTGTTGTTGTGTTTTTGTTTTATATGATATTTGTTTGAGAATATTTGCATTGTGGTGTTATTTTCAGGATAATTAATTGTACCATTGTAATTGTGTATATATAGTTGAGCATGTACATAATGCTGATGTTTGTGTCCTGGCCTAGGTTGAGTACTGGAGAGGGGGACGGTGCGTGGTGTCCAGCTGGTCCAGTGTTTCCCAGCGGCTCTGAGTACCTGCAGGTGGATCTGCACAAGCTTCATTTCCTGTCTCTGGTGGGCACACAGGGTCGCCACGCAGATGGGCTCGGACGGGAGTTTGCACGCAGTTACCGGCTGCGCTACTCTCGTGATGGACGACACTGGATAACGTGGAAGGACCGCTGGGGACAGGAGGTTTGTAACCCCTGTATGCACTTTAATAATCAAGTTTTGTTAGCAGAATTTGGATCTTAGATATTTTACAGTTATTCTGTGGTGTTTTTGGCTCAGGTGGTGACAGGGAACGAGAACACATATGATGTGGTCCTGAAGGACCTGGGTCCGCCCATTATAGCGCGCATGGTGCGCTTCTTCCCGCTGGCGGACCGCGTGATGAGCGTGTGTTTAAGAGTTGAACTCTACGGTTGTGTTTGGAAGGGTGAGTCCAACACATGACAAGCAATCCATCATCCTGGTCACACACACTCAACTCCATTACATTCACATCAGGCACATTTTGCAATGGAATGATGTTTACCTTTGAGTGATGTGCTGCTTCTCTGTTAGATGGACTAAAGGCGTACACTGCTCCTGTGGGTCATGTGATGGACCTGTCAGGCACTCCTGTCTACCTTAATGACTCCGTCTATGATGGCAGTAAAGAGGCAGGGTAATGTACACACACACCCAACTTTGTTTCTTTTCATTTTTTTAAGAATGTAATTCCATACTTCCTGCAAGTGTTTTATATCTGCATGAAAATTGTACTTGTGTGCTATCAAGTTAGTAACTAAAATCATGTAGAAACCATCAAATATAATTTTAAATCATCAACTTCTTGTCTCTCAACAAACAAGTAGGTTGAAGTAGGGATGGGGATTATAAGATTCCCTAAATAAATAAATGATTAATGGCATAAATAAATGAACACTGTCATAACACAAGTAAATAAAATAATTTTTTTTTGCAATAACTTTCTCAAATCAAATAGGTCATAAGCTGGATGTTTGATTCACTTAAATAATTGACTTATAAGAGTCTTTAGAGTATTTTAGAGGAAAGTATTTAGTTCCACTGATTGCTTGTATGTTTTTGATTTGCTAAAAAGAACCGGCTCAGATTACATTTGGAATCATACTTGCAAAGTCTTTTAGAACTGTAGAAGAATGCACACTCTAGAACCGATGATGGTACAAAACGGTTGATTTTAAATATTTAAAAAAATACTAGAAAAAACAATTTCTTGGATCACAACCCTAGGTCCATGCTGTGTGTCAGAAACAAGCAGTTGAGAACTTGCTGAGGTAAACTTCTCAAATCTCACCTGCTCCTGTCAGGCTTAATTTTCTGTGATGTATGTTAAAGTCCAGAGCCCTTTCTCATGTATGTATGTGTATCTGTCAGGTGGGGTTGACGAATATTGTGTAGAAACATTCCCAGATGTGTTTTAATGGAGCAGAAATGTTTGCAATAGCTAAGCTAACGTTTGACACTAGCCAGATGTGGGTATGCATGGGAAATTCAAACATGTATGTGAGTACATGCATCTGTGTGTATGTGTGTGCACATGCCTAATGTCTCTCTCTTCTCCGTAGGGTGATGTTCGGAGGATTGGGCCAGTTGTGTGATGGTGTTTTAGGTGGGAATGATTTCATGGAGAGTAAAGAGCTGAGAGTGTGGCCAGGATATGATTACGTTGGCTGGAATCGAGAAACCTTGGGCCAGCCCACTGTTGACATTGAGTTTCACTTTGAGAAAACACGGGTCTTTCACACCATGCAGGTCAGTATGTGTACAAGCAGCCCAAAATATTTTTGGACACTTAAAGGGGTAGTTCACCCAAAAATGAAAATTATCCCATGATTTACTCACCCTCAAGCCATCCTAGGTGTATATGGCTTTCTTCTTTAAAATGAATACAGTCGGAGTTATCTTAAAAATGTCCTGGCTCTTCCAAGCTTATAATGGCAGTGAATGGGGGTTGAGATTTTGAAGCCCAAAAAAGTGCATCCATCCATCATAAAAAGTGCTTCACACGGCTCCGGGTGGTTAATAAAGGCCTTGTGAAGCGATGTGTTTGTGTAAGACAAATATCCATATTTAAAACGTTATAAAGCGTAATCTCTAGCTTCCACTAACTGACGTAGATGCATTCATGAGAGAGTGGCGTTCCAGCGGATGACATGGGCGAATGCTTAACGAATGCGGAAGTGCAGTGGAGAGAGCAAAACAAAACACCAGTCATGAATTAGAAGTACAAAATGAGGATTTGTAAAGAAAAAAGCCTGAGGATTTCGATATAAGCCAAGAGGAGACTGGTTTTCCTTTGCTGTAAACAAAACTTGGTTCTCGTTAGACTAGCATATTCTCACTGGAGCTTACACTACGTCCTACATCCTACATCATCCGCTGGAATGCTGGGTGAGTAAATCCTGGGGTAATTTTCATTTTTAAGTGAACTATCCCTTTAATTCACACTTTATATGTCTTAATGTCATTGCTTTAGATACAAAAAATATCACAGCAAGACAAACAAATGATACTAGAACTTTTTCTCAGTAGTAATTTCATGTTTCTGAGCCATTTTAAATTATAGTTTCCAGGCAATTTTAGACATCCATAAGTTTTTGTATACATGTTTTACATACAAGTGTTTGAAAAAAAAAAAAAAATTCTGTCATTTACTCATCTTCATCTTTCTTCTGCGGAACACAAAATAACTGTTTTTGTCCATACAATGAAAGTCATTGGAGTCCAAAATAACATTGAATTCCACTGACATAAAAAAGATATTTTCGAAATATGTTCTTTTGTGTTCTGCAGATGAAAAATAAAAGTTATATAGGTTTGGAATGACATGAGGGTGAGTAAATGATCTGCTGTTCATCTTCAGACTGAACTTTCCACTATGCCAGACGGCGAGCTCTATCCCAGAATTCATTTCAGTCAGTTAGTAAGGCTGTAATGAAGCTCTGCCTCAGTAAATCTCCCTTTAGGAGTCTGTCATTATCCTTCAACATTTTAATGAACATTTGATTTGTTTTTGTTCGTCTTGCTGCCTGTGGCTTTGCATTTGAGATTGTGTGTGATTCTGAGAGGCGTCCGAGAGTTTTGTTATCCAATTTGTGGCGCCATAATGATTTCTGTAGTTTGTTATTTGCATGTATGTGTGTTTGTGTGAGTGCATTGTCATTTTTGAGGGTCTTTCTGACCAGGAATGCTAATGTGTTTGTACCACTTCTGGCTTTTTCCGGTCTCGAGAGAGCATTCTCTTCATTCATTTCTCTCTGACATAACAATTCAGAAACGCCATAATCCTCCCATGTCGCCCCCTGTTTTTCCTGCAGCTTCCCACTGTTTTGAACACTTCCTCTAATACCTACTTCCTGCAAATCTTGCAGCAGATTCCCAAAAGATACTAAGAAAAAGGACCAGAGGTCCTATATTAAAACATTTGCCATAACAACAAGCACTTGTTCACGTGCCTTTGCGAGATGATTTATGTCTCCAACCTGTGCTCACTCTCCCAGACCTTTGTTTAGAGTATTTCTGGCTGTATTCCTGCAGTTTCGGAATACCGCCAGCCTCACCGGCACTTTTCCTCTACAAATCAACCCCCCATTGGGTCAGGAACTCCAGTGCAAAGTTTGCCACACTGAGAATAAATCATTGTTGGATTTACTTTAAAACAGTTCTCACTCAGAAACTGCTAGTACATTTCACAAATAATAGATTTTTAAGTAGAAAGACTGAAATGGTATTTTCTTGTAAAAATACTTGAACAATCTTTTTGTTTACAAAATCATTTTTACACGGCAGCCTACCAAGGCGTATATGTGTGTGTGTGTGTGTATGAGAGAGAGAGAGAGACTTATGAGGTGTCACCATGATAGCTTTGGTTACGCATTAACCTCCAGCACTGTTGTAGCAGTTTGTTTTGTTTCATGTATCAGTAAGCGTTTGCACACATGTGCGCAGTTACACATTGACCTAACAGCACCATTAATGTCTAACCTGTCACATTATATATGTTCTTGCCCTCCACCTCTCATTCGCTCCCTGTTTCTTTTCTTTTCCTTCATTTGTGTAGTAAAAACTTCTGTTTATTTCTACATTCTTTCCACTGCTCTTTATTTTTGTCCCCTGCAGTCTTGATGTGTCTGATTGCAGTTTTTGTTTTTAAATGTCTGTGTTTCAGGTGCACAGTAATCACAGACACATTCAGCATGTGCGGGTGTTCAACGAAGTGGTGTGTGAGTTTAAGGCCAGTCTGTTGAGCCCGTGGGCGGAGCCTGCGCTCAGTCTTCAAGTGCCGCTGTCTGACCTACACGACCCTTCGTCCCGCACCATCTCACTGCCACTTGGAGGACGACCGGCGCAAATTCTCCGCTGTCGTTTTTCTTTCAGTGACCGCTGGCTCCTCATCAGCGAGATAAGCTTCTACTCGAGTATGAACACACACGCCTGACCTCTCACAGCAAAGTACTCTGGCTCATTAGCATTACAGTTCTGCAGCCACTTTCAAGTATACAGTAGCAATTTATTATGTATCAGACTTAATACATAGCTATTTGATTTGAGTTCAGAACAAAGTGAGAAGAAAGAGTGCTTTGCTCAGCTTTGTAGGATTTTTTCCTGTTATGCAGTTTGACGGTTGAGCTGGTTGAGTTTTTATTAGAGAGTTGTGTAAATACCCTGCTAAATCATCTTAAACCAGCCTAATGTTGTGGTCTAAACTGGATTAGTTGGTTTCCCAGTCTTGTCAAGCTGGTGTATGCTGTTTCACTAGTTGGCAAGCTGGTCTTCCTTACCAGTTGAAGAGTGGCCCAAATCCAGCAGAGACCAACAAAAACAGCTTAGACTGGTTTAAGATGTATTTTCTTGCAGGTAAGGAATGAATAGTATGATTCCAAATTAAGTAACTAAGTACTGTCAACTAAACTCTTCAGAGTGTGTGACTTTGGGTTCTGATTGGTTGGTCGATATCAACCAATATATGAGCAAATCATCATAATGTGACTTGCATGGATACTTACAGCTGACAACAGTTATTTGGAGAAAAAGTGAGACTTTGTGTCGCATTCACTTTGAGACCTGTACTTGATGGGTTTGTAGATGAGACAGAAAGACAAAATGATCAATATTCATGCTTTAAAGCCTGCTTATCTAATTCTTTCTTTCTCCGTTATCTTTTCTCTGTCTTGTCTCCAGTGCCATTTGAGGATGGATCCATCCTTCCTCCTCTGCCTTCCTCCAGCACTCGTCCTCTCAATGCTAATTCTCCTCACACCCTCAGCCCCGCAAACGGAACCAGCAGCCCCACCGGTGAGTCGGACGCATGTCAACCCCTCCACATAGTGTGTATGCAATGCACTGCCCTGCCATGTTTGCATTAGTGCTGATTGTTAGTATTGGAATGGAATCGTGTGTGTGTGTGTGTGTATGAAGTTGTATTGTTTTTGTAGAATGTATTTTGCTATGTACAAGACAAAAACAAAACTACTTATTTTAATATATGTAATATATAATGTATTGTGTAAATATATACGAATAATAATAAAAGCCTATATCTAAACGTACCCTTAATTACAACAATCCTCTTTATTTAAAAAAAAATAAAAATACTCTGGACCAAGGATACTAAATACGTAAAATCAATCAATACATTTTTACTTATTTCATTTTTTTAATTTCTTGATTTCCAACCCTGTTTATGTGGTTTATTTGGAGAATTATTGAGAAAATGCATCCTTACAAACTGAAAAGGCCCAGCTTCATCCCATCCTCACAGTCTGCCCTCCCTCATCTTTCAGCACTCCCATGTCACCCACCCCTGTCTGTCTAATTCTCCCTCTTCTGACTTGTACACCCTCATTTTTCCAGACCTTCTCATGACCATTACTTCACTGCTGCCCAGCAGCATACAAACAGGTGAGAGAGAGAGAAAGAGAGAAGGACAAGGAGAAGAAAAGAGTACCGTCTCCAATACTTGTTCTTGCGTCTTAGATTTTTATGGCATGTTTACCAGTACAGAGGCCTTTTATGATGCTCCCATCTAAACTTCTTTACAATTGAAAACCCTGCCCTCATAAAATCCCTTGAGAATGTGGTTGGTTGTTGTGTGTGTGCATGTGTGTCAATCTTGAAGCCTGGAGAGAATGTTTTTTGCATGATTCGGATGTTTTTTTTCCCTTTACTTTAACAATGCTCTATTGTTTTGAGTGTTTCATATAGCCAAACTCATAAAGTATCTTTGTGGAATTGCTCCAGCTGTCCTTGCTCTTGTCCCTCTTTGATTTAACTACAGTTCCCTCAGCTTTAGGACTGTGCTCACTCTCACAGCTCATTTACTCCCGTCAAAGCTTATTACAGTCCCCCAAAACAACAGCTGCCTCCTATATTTACCAACATAAGAACACACACACACACAAACACACACACACACGCACACAGTGTATAAGAAAGCTAAGAAAGCCAGTCAAATCACACAAAGTGTGTCAATGACCGTGAAGGCATTTACTTATTACTGCCCCACCCAGCACTGAGATAAGAAGGTGGCTGTAATGGACAGATAAGCTTTGATTTTACCCTCTAAACACTCTGTAGGTCTTTAAATGCCTCATTTATGGTGTTTGTAATAATTTGTAATGTCAGACTAGCATTACACTAACATGCACGTGTAATCATAATCATAACAACTGTTGTGTTTGGTTTTAACAGAGTTTCCTCCTGTCACTCTGAGGGCGGGCTTACCTGTGGCCAAAGATGACAGCAGCAACACAGCCATCCTGATTAGCTGCCTTGTCGGAATTATCCTGCTCCTATTGGCTGTCATAGCTGTCATTCTTTGGAGGCAGTACTGGAAGAAACTACTTGGCAAGGTGTTTTTCCTTACTATGTTTTTATACAGTTTAATAGCACTGGGACTTTTCAGTGTTTGTATCATTGTCTTTGTGAGCGAGTCATTAACTGATTTGTTTAACTGATTTGTTTATAAGCACTGATTGAAGCATATGTTTGTTCTACTGATTCGTTCAAAAGCACTGATTCATGTAGGAATAAAATAAGTGATTTCTCTTTATTAGTAAGTCATTGAATCATTCACTGAGGTGATTTATTAAAAAACACTGATTAATTTATCACCAAATCAAGTAAAATCTTTGAGCGAGTCATTAAATTGTTCAGTCAACATATTAATTCGAAAACATTAAGGTTCATCCTGATTAGAGTTAATTTCGTTAACGAAGACTATGACGAAAAATGTTCGTTGACAAGCTTTTTTCCCATGACTAAAGGCCATTGCACACTGAATCCGAAATTTTCGCACGTTGAAAAATAAACACGACCTCAGGTTATGTCAATCATGTTTACTCACTGCCTCTGAAATTTTCATCCGTCATAAAAAAATTCGGATCGGGTTTGATTTTTTCCGTTTTTCGCATCCGTGACAAGCATTTTAAGAGGTGTTTTGACAGTTCAGAGCCACCATACAAGCGAACGCCAAAATCCAGAATGGCGATTGTTAAGTTCATCCACTTCGTCTCGCAGTACAAAGCACTGTAAAGATCCTTGCACACTGAGTTCACAGAAATTGGTGGTCTTTATATCTGTATATATTTACGTTTCATATAGTTAAAATCACACATAGTTGATAAGCATGATTACAAATGTGATATTGATTTTATACAACAGTTCAATAAACAATAAGTTAATATTAAGAGACTTACGTTTTAGACACCATATTGCCTGTTTTTGCTCCATTTCGCCAACAAAAAATAATTACAAACAGCTACAGCACTGTTTTGCGTCTCTGAGCAACATGACGGTGATTCGTTCCCGAATTAATCAACTGTTAAATGATTCAGTTCAGTCGCAATGACTCACTCGCAATGACTCAACAACATACATAATTAACAAGTTTTGCCATAAATTAATATATTAAGTTTCTACATTGTATAAATATATTGTAGAAACTAAATTTCCTGTAAAGCTCTTTGCAACGATTGTATCGTAAAAAGCGCTATACAAATAAACTTGAATTGAATTGAATTGAATTGAACTTGTTAACAGTGACTTGCTGCCACCTACTGGTGGTTTTAATTTCACATCTAAAGTCTATTTTCATTTTTTAAATAATTTTAAATATCATTATTCAATGTTTTATGTTTAAAATGTCAAAAAGAATATGCATTTGTAACTGGTTAAAGCACTCAATGTCCCTCTGAGCTGCATTAAATAGTGTGTAAATACATCTAAATGCCACTTCAGATGCAACTTCTGCAAAGATTAATTTTGATGATACTGGTTTCATTTGTTTAGTAACAGCCTACATGTGTATTATCTTAATTGACTGATTAAATGTAACAATTTGACTCAAAAGATGTACACTTTTAGAAAAAAAATGCTTTATTATAGGTAAAATTCAATTTAAACTTAAATGAAAAGATTAATTAATCACTGATGTGAACTGACCACACAGAATATGAAGAATATCAAAAACTGCAGCTGTCCACGGTAGTCAGATATCAGCACAATAACACACTCTGCAAAATATCGTCTAATTATCGTTATCGAAAAAATCCTAAAAAATATCATTGAATTTTTTTTCAATATCGCACACCCCTAATGCACGGTTAATTAATAATAATCTTATTGCTAAAATGTCAAGTTTTCATTGACTAAAACTAGACTAAAATGTTGAGACTTTTAGTCGACTAAAACTTGACTAAAACTAAATATAATAAAAACTAACAAGGACATTTTACCACGGGACTAAGACTAAAATTGAAATAGCTGACGAAATGAACACTAATCCTGATTCATTCAGAAATGCCACTACTGTGTTTAGGTGTTGACCGATATGTGTTTTTCAGGGACGATGCCGATAATTACAGATCAAGTAGACAGATAACCGATATTTTGAACCAATATATATGTCTGGTGTAAAAATGAAAATGTGTATAAAAATTAAGAATATCAAGGGCTCTGACAAAAACTTTCTTTAAATGTTTTTAAATTACTTTATCGGCAAATCGGTTTTGAAAATGACCGATACCAATAACCATGAAAATGCTTAATATCGGCCAGGCCTGCTTTTAGACTGTTGTATGAAAACAAAATATTTTTGTAGTTTATCTGTTTGATTCATTTTCTCATAATAGAAAACTGCATTTTATTTGCATTTATCTGTTAGCATTTTAGGACTACATAAGCATACAGATGGCTAACAGGCATGGACGAAATGCCACAAAACTCCAAATTTGATTGCATGGCTCTTTAATTTTGTCTCCCTGTATCCAGGCCCAAGGCAGCCTCTCCAGCGACGAGCTGCGGGTTCATCTTTCGGTTCCATTGGACAATGTGGTGATCAATAACACTAACACCCACACATACTCCAGCCGCTACCAGCGCATACACACCTTACCTGATGACCGGGACCGGGAGGGAGAATACCAGGAGCCCAGCACTGTACTGCGGCCCCGAGAGCAACGTGACAGCACAGGTGATACACATAAAACACACACATACACACTCAGCATTCATATACCTCACTCAGTAAGCGCACAGGAACCCGGGTCACCATGGAGAGTGAACAGCACTGCCAAATCGACATCAGAAAAAGTACTTTAGGACAATCCACAACCCAAACACAAAGAGCCACTGTCCTATCTGACAGAGAGAGGAGGGAGGGAGATTTTATTTCACTCATACCCCTCTTGTATTCAAATGTTCCTGTTTTCCTTCCATAGTTGCTTTCATGATGAATACTTCATTTTTGAATCATTGTGTGATTGTTTTCATATCTTAATTAACATAAACGAATGTCCCATAATGGACTGACCAATGAAAAGATGATTAACAGCCTGCGTCATTATCAATGATAACACTACCTGCTGTGTTTGTGCATCTCACATGTAACTGGTTTGCTCTGTCACCCCTTAACGGCCTTGTTGTTTGTGTTTTGTTGTTGTGTCGTCTCGTGTTGTGTTGTGCTGTGGTTTGGTTGTGGTTGTGCCGTTTCGTGTCGTTTTTGTCATGTGGTGACCGCTCACACTGTCATGCCCTTCGTGGATTTGTGTGTCCGTGGGATTTGTGTGTGTGTGTCCTCCTAGCACTGCTGTTAAACAACCCAGCATATCATCATCTCCTCCTGTCTGACCTGACTCATGGCCCCAACAGGCTGACAAACTGCCACAGCCAGCAAGAAAAGCCCCAAAACCTGTCCCAGGGTAAGAGAGAGGGGGTTCATTTTGCCCTAAGAAAGGGGCGAGGGGTGGTGTCCTCCCCAGGGAGCAGTTAAAGTCCCCTGGAGTCCTGAAGGTAACGGTTAGAGTGATATAATGGCCCCAGAACAGCACAGAGGATATTAAACATTCATAAAAGGGTGTTTCTTTAAGTGTGTTTCTGGGACTTCTATGTCTCTGGGGCTGATTTTTATTAAAACTAAAAGATTTAAAATGGTATCTTTTGTTATTTGAAGGGCACATTTAAAATTGTCTTGGAAGCTTGTAGTGGTTTACTTTTGTTTCAGACTTAAACTTTCAATATTGCAATATGAAAATCCACCACAAAAATATGAAGCAGTATGTTTAAAACTAAGATGATCTAACAGAATGAAATATCAATTATTCAGTGAAAAAAAAAAAAAAACTCAACTTTTCAAAAACAAACATTTTTGCAAATAATAACATTTATTAAGATTTAATGTACTTGTTTACCAAGGAGGCAGAGTCAGTGGAATGCTTAAGGTGATGTGCGAAGAAAACAAAATGACAAACTAATGTTTGCCTAATTTCTAATAAAACTGCAATTGTATTCAATTATCTTTTATGATAAAAATTGAGAAAATATTAAGCCTATTTAGATATTGTTGACTTCTATTTTTTTTTAAAGGGTTGAATCATTTCCACCACAAAATGGTATTAAACACAATCCATAATTTAACTTCTCTAATGCTCATCGTGGCTGCGGTTATTTGATAAAAAAATACAGTAAAAACAGTAATATTATGCAACATATTACAATTTAAAATAACTACATTTTAAATGTGATCTGTTCCTGTCATGCAAAACTGAAATCATTCTAATATACTGATTTGGTTCTCAAGCTGCATTTTTGTCAACACTGAAACAGTTGTGCTGCTTAAAGGGATTATTTACCCAAAAATTACATTAGAAATTTACTCACCCTTAGGCCATCCAATATGTAGTTTTTTTTAATTCAGTAGAACAGTAAAGAAGATTTACTAGAAAAAAAAAGTCACCTATCTTGGATGGCCTGAGGGTGAGTAAATTAAGAGCAAATTTTCATTTTTGAGTGAACTATCCCTTTAATTTACACGTGGCAACCAGATTGTTTGATGAACAGGATATTCTAAAGAACAGCATTTATTTGACAGATTTTTGTTAATAATCCCACTTTCAATCAAATGTTTGTGCTTGCTGAACCAAAAGTATTCATTTCTTTCAAAAGAAAATCTTACTGACCCCAAATTTTTGAACAGTAGTATGTCCAATGTTTGACATTGTCAGTGGACAAATTAGTGAGAGCAAATGTAAAAGTTTGTTTACTAAGTCTGCAGGGCCAAAAAACAAAACAAAATGGTAGTTAATCATTTTGTCAGGAATGAGGTACCGTATGAGCCCACAGGAGTATGTTAGTGTTTTCACAGTATGCGTGTACATAATGTGTCCTCTCCAGTGTATGTGAGTGTTTAAGTGCATGTGTGTGGTTCATAATTACTCATTAGTATTATGTAATAAGGCTGATTAGCTCTCTATTTAAAGGTTTTCCTTTAAAAAAAAAAGGTTTTTCCTTTTTTTTCCCCCTCAGCATGTGCTATTGATTCAGTTGATAAAGGCCTACCAATTCAGGAGGGACCGCCTCCTTACCCTGGAGCTCCGCCCCCTGGCCTGTCAGCGGCTCATTATGGAGAAGCATCCGGAAGCGGGGGAAGCGTTCCTCATTATGCAGAAGCTGACATCATCAGTCTGCAAGGCGTTAGTGGTAACAATACATATGCAGTCCCCGCCCTCTCAGCCACGCCCACTGATTGTCCACCACTGCCCGAGTTGCCACGGGAACGACTTGTATTCAAAGAAAAGCTGGGAGAAGGACAATTTGGAGAGGTATAATTTAGTATTACATAAATATTACAAATTATAAATAAAAACACCTCTATTTGCTTTAAGGGAATCTTTATTCCAAAAACCTTAATGTGTGGCCAAAAGCAGACTTTTTAAATAATATTGTTTCCTGTATAACAAGCTATTTATTGTATGTTTCCTTATAGGTTCATCTGTGTGAGATTGAAAACCCTCAGGACCTTGCAAACCTTGAGTTCCCATTTAATGTCAGAAAAGGGCGCCCTCTGCTGGTGGCTGTGAAGATTTTAAGGCCAGATGCCTCTAAAAATGCCAGGTAACTGAATTATTATTGAAAAAAATATATTATTATTATAGTTTTATAAATATTGTGATGTTTTTGAAATGTTACTCCATCTGACCTTAACAATGCAAGTCATGTTTTAACATGATAAAAATGTTACCTAACTTTGATTTGGAATGAATGAATGAATAAAGAAGAATTATTTATTAATTTTAATATTTATTAATTATTTATTAATCTTTTTGTTTTTATTTTAAATTTTTATTACTTTTTAAAAATATTTTTAATGCAATTTTAAATGCCTCAATGAACTGCCATATGAGCAATTAAAGTGTTTAATTGTGTAAATAAATAAAAAACTGAGATATTAGTACACTTTGGGTGTAGAGGGACATACGAGGTACTTATACAGGTTTGGAACAACATGAGGGTGAGTAAATGATGACAAAATGTTCATTTTTGGGTGAACTTTCCCTTTAATGTTCTGTCCTTTCCCCTTCTCTTGTTACTCTCTCATTCTTTTCATGCTCTTCTTTCAACAGGAATGATTTTCTGAAGGAGGTGAAGATTTTATCTCGCCTGAAGGATCTGAACATAATCCGCCTGCTGGGTGTGTGTGTAAGCAGCGACCCATTGTGTATGGTCACAGAGTACATGGAGAGCGGCGACCTCAATCAGTACCTCTCCCATAGAGTGTTGCTGGACAAGACTGGACCTTCACATAATACACCAACCATCAGGTACACAAACACACAATGTTATGTAATAGAAATGCATAGTGTGGAAGGTTAAATGTCTTTCTCTGTCTCAGCTACCCAGCTTTGATCTCCATGGCGAGTCAGATCTCATCAGGAATGAAGTTCTTGTCGTCTCTGAACTTTGTGCACCGAGACCTGGCCACGCGGAACTGCCTGGTGGGTGGAGAGAGGGGTGAGGAGGAGGACCGCAGCGGAGAGCGTCCGATAAAGATAGCTGATTTTGGCATGAGCAGGAACCTCTATGCTGGCGATTACTACAGGATACAGGGACGAGCTGTGCTGCCTATTCGCTGGATGGCATGGGAGTGCATCCTCATGGTGAGAACTATAACTTTGCTATAACAAATGAAAATATACAGGAATATTAGTGCCAAACTTATATATATATATATATAATGTATGTATGTATGTATGTGTGTATATAATATCTATTGTCAGACTTAATATTTGATATCTTATAATAAAGAAATACAATTAAATAAAATTAAATTTAGTATAACTTTAATAAGTAGAAATACAGTATATAATGGGGTCCAAAAAGTCTGCAACAACAAATGAAAAATTTTATAGTGAAGATACTTCTGCTTTATTTATATTTATTCATTAATATTTTTTTATCAGACTTTTTTTTAATCTTATAATAAGTAAATATTATAACTTTTTTATTAATAAATAATAAGTATGTATATAGTTTTATTTTTATGCTTTACTATAATGTATATAATTACTTAATTTATTTTTGTTATTACAAAATTATTTATATTTGTTTATTACAACTGATCTTATAATATATATATAATATTATATTATAACATTTTTGTATATTTTTTTTATTTATTAATTCCAAAAATCTGTGACAGCTAGTGAATATATCTTAATTACGGGAAAAGGGGAAGCGTATTTAATTAGTTAATTTATATTTATTCATTGTTTATTTACAGACTCAATATTTATTACCTTTTAGTAAATAAATGTATATTAGAACATATAGATTTTTTTTTAAATTTCTTAATAAATAAAAATATAATATATAATGGGTCCAAAAAGTTTACAACCACTAATAAAAATTCTTTATTTTTTCCTGCATTACTATTATTGAATTTAATTACATAATTTATATTCATTAAGTAGCAGTTACATTTATTATAAAAAATCTTTGAAACATTTTTATCTGAACAAAGGAGCTCACATGCATAGTGTCACAAATTGTAAATATAATTTTATCATGTTTCTTTCTTTTTGGACCCCACTGGATATAATAAAATCACATAAACAACATGCCATATGCATATAAAGATTTATTAGCTCACAATGTACATAATACTGGTGTTCTGCATACCCATCTTTTTTTTTGTAGGGGAAGTTCACCACGGCGAGTGACGTGTGGGCATTCGGCGTGACGCTATGGGAGATGCTGAGTGTGTGTCAGGAGCAGCCGTACAGTCACATGACCGATGAACAGGTCATTGACAACGCAGGGGAGTTTTTCAGAGACCAGGGCAGGCAGGTATGTGTGTTTGCTGACACTTATTAACCCTCATAAGAAAAACATTGACACAGTCTCACTCACTCCCTCTCTCTCTCTCTTGATCAGGTGCACCTGTCTCGCCCGGCTGTGTGCCCACAGGGTTTGTATGAGCTGATGCTTAGCTGCTGGAACAGAGACTGTAAACTACGGCCTTCCTTTGCGTACATTCACTCCTTCCTCACCGAAGACGCCATGAACATGGTTTAGAAAGTGACAGAGAGATGAAAAGCGGAAGAATGTAAGAAAGTGTGTGTGGACCACAGACTGGTGGTGTGTTTTTAAGCAGACACGGCTAAGCACTCTTATGTAAATTAGTGTATTTTTTGATGGGTGGGTTGGGGGCGAATAAAAGCTGCAGGTTCGGTGCCCCTAAATGACCCACTTCTCACCCCTTTTCCTGAAATCCTGAACTCTTCAAGCAACATTTTATTCCCAA
The DNA here is from genome assembly GCA_027422415.1 of Schizothorax lantsangensis. NCBI lineage: Eukaryota > Metazoa > Chordata > Actinopteri > Cypriniformes > Cyprinidae > Schizothorax > Schizothorax lantsangensis. The sequence continues at coordinate 18,125,183 of CM049850.1, read as the reverse complement.
ATCATTTTATTTTTTGTTATCAACAATTTTTTATTTATTTTTTTCACACACAACACAACATAATATCCAGAAAACAACAAAACAAAACAACAGACACATACTCAACATCTCAAGGTCCAATCAAAAGGGAGGGGGAGAGGGAAGGACAACAAGAACACAAAAGTTACTCCTCTATATAATCACGTATATTCAACAAAAAACACTGCCAAGCATCAATGGTCGAAGGCCTGGCCCCACCAACTCGCGCCGTTGTACATTCACATGAGACAATTTGCAGGAGGCTGCTATTCCCAAATCATTTTAGACTCGCTGTCCCCCCGCTATCAATACTTATCACATCACTATTCCACAGTATTTCGTTACACAGAGACACAAATCTCCCAGAATGCACCACAGAAATGTCTCTTTTATTTTTTTTTCCTGAAACATTATTCTGCCTCATATTTTCTCTGTGAACCTAAGAATGAAACCTCTCTGTAAATGTTTCCTGCTGTAAAACTGAAGTCTTTTGTGTTCTGTGAGGTCCAGTAATGATGACTAAGTGCTGACGATGGTCTAACAGGCATAATGTGAGATTGATTTTGGGATAAAATGTTGCTTGGCATCTGAACCTTAAATCCTGGTCCTCTAACCTGTATCAAAACTGTCTCTTCATTCCCTAAACACTGAATAGATCTCGAAACATAATCATATATACTGGTGGAGGGTTTCATAGCTAGATGACAGGCAGCACAAAAGCACACGGCTCTACAAACTGTCCATTTAGGGTAACATTTGACAGAAATGCTTATTAAAATATACAGTAGCAGAAATACAGAAATAGTTTTTTCTATTTGCATATTAAGTGAAAATAGTGAATAGCATTTTTATCAGTAAATTCAGTCTAACTTTGCTAGCATTCGTAGTCATGTAGACAATCTGAGGATGTATAAGCCAGTTTTTCATGTCTTTTCTGTGGTGGAGGGTAATTCATCATTAAGAAATGCTCACAGATCGTTAAACATTCAACACTGAGTGGGACATTTTCATCTCATTGATATGAAATAGTTTTTTGACCTCTTGGAGAACCATTTAAAGTGTCGATAAATGTCAATAACACATTTAAAAGACCTTTTGGTGTGTATTCAAAATTATGTACATAAATGGCTGAATTATTTACATTATGTAAATAATTATGTACATAAATGGCTGATATGTGAAACACGGGCTTATAACATGATATTGTCAAATTCAGCCAAAATAGAAAATGGATTTTTGTGACTCCACCCCTGTATGTCTACACATAAATTGTCCCTTAAGGTCTGTTCACACCATGGACAAAAACTACAATTGTAAAGTTTTAATAATCGTTATAATTCTGTAAGAACAAGGAAACCCACTCCACCGCTATAATGATATCAACAGAGAAACAATATTGTGGAAATTGCTTTCAGAATGATTTTTTTTTCCAACTGATGACATTGACAGCCAATCAGAATCTGACTTTAAGGAGCTTAAGCATATAAAGTTGCAGAAGACAAGACTGCAGCCTGTGCTTGTAATAAACAGAGCATCATCATGTGTTGGTATAGCTTTCATTCTTGGTTTGAGTAGGCCTTTCCTCAGTTATCTCACCATTTATAGTCACTCATTAACTATAAAGGCCTGTTCACACCAAGAACAATGACCATAACGATAATTATATAGCATTCACACCAATAGACGATAATGTTTTTTTCATTATAAGCACTTGCTGCAGTTATATTGTCGTCCACTTTAAATAATCAAGCACTGTACAGCTGGGTGGATTCTGATTGGCTGCCAATGTTTTATCCATCAGCTAGAAAAAATAATATTCTGAAAGTAATTCCAATGATATTGTTCTTTAAGGCCCTTTCTCATTAAGGACGGTAACTATAAAGCTTTAATGATTCGAATTCTAACAATAAGAAGTCCACACTACAACCACAATGATAATGACACAAAGGAACGATATCATTGGAATCACTTCCAAAAAAATCGTTTTTTTTTCCAGCTGATCGATAGTCAATCAGAATCCACCTGATTTAAAGAGCCTGAGCATTTAAAGTGGCAGAATAATTGCATCACATGCTTATGATAAATATGAAGGTATTAGACACCAATATAGTTATTGTTCTTGGCGTGAACGGGCATTAAGTGTGAATGTGATTTATTTGATGATACGGAAAATGATTGCATATGGTTTTTGAAATGACCTGCCTGTATGTGCACTGACTTGAATGAGCTGAATGCACACCCTGAATTCTGGGCATCAGTATATTCTGTGTGGGATTTAAAGATGCGTTTGGATGGGATGTATGGAATTGGATACCAATGCGCTATTTGAAAAGTCTGCATATGAGCCTGGACTTGCCAGAAATGGGCCTGGAAGAATTTAGAGAGATAAAGAGAGGAAAAAACAAGCAGAATGGCCACAGACATGTACATTTATACCAGTAAGTGTGACAAAGTTATTGCCTATATAATGAGAAATGAACTGGATGAACAGAAAAATTAGCAAAGCATTTGTCCTGAATTTACTATGTAAACCTGTAGGACACTTGCAGGAAGCTCTCTTAAAGCTACAGTACATAATTGCATACTGCAGACTGTAGATTTAACTTGAACCTGGTGTGGTGACGCCACCTCTTCCTCATTTAAGAGCAAGACTGTGTGTGTAGGTGGGGGTGGAGAGCAACATGTATACTGTAATATACACAGAAGAATGTGATTCCCAAATGGTTATATTACCATGCTGATTATGCTTATTGAATGACCTTTAACCTTTTTTTGGTACACTGAGGCCCTGAACCTTTATTGTATTTTTATAAATATAGTTTTGGGCATGTTCTGTCCTCAGCTATTCATGTTTCATAAATAATGAAAAATGTAAATACTTCATGGGACATAATTTTCTTCATTAATATTGCTATCTGTTATTAATCGGGTCCGTCTGTCTCTGTTTTAGACTCCCTGCGCGTGTTAGTCAGTGTCGTTGCCTGTTATCTATTTTTGTAGGTGTTTTAATAAAGTAACCTTTTCGAATAAAGTGAAATCAGGTGCTTGTTTTCATTTACGCAAACACAATTTGTTAATTTTTAGTAGTGTCATGTCACATTCATACTCAAACAGCATTAAAAACACTAAATTTGTGCAAACACGCATTCATGCAAAGCCATAAATTGAAAAGTTATAAAGTACAGCGCACACTAATAGTTTATTGTTTATAATAAACAGTACATACTTAATATGTATAAATCTCAGCCTGGTTATACAGACCTTCAGTTTACATCTCCACTGAACAAGGCATAAAATTGGGTTAGTTTGTCATATAAAAACAATAATGAGGCTTTACACCAATAAAATCAAACTAATGGCAAACAAATTGAATATTCTGAACGAAATTAGTCATTAAGGCCAGGAAGTATCACATGACAGATCACAGTTCCTGTTGCTGAAACACAATCAGGGCAGGTTGATTCAGTGAGAAAGTAAAAAATAGCTTTGAGGCACTTTAAAGGCATAAACTGGAGATGCATAGGTTTACCTTTTGTAATGTTGAGTTGATTTTAGTGTGAAGTACACAGCAGCATGTTAAAACAAAAAGACTAAGTTTGTATGAGAAATGAAACCACCAACAGCCTTCACTGGAGTTTCTGTGGCCAGACACATGTTTGCAGCCTTGGTTAAATACCTAACCAGTTTCCTCTTCTTCTTTTTTCCTGTTTGTTCATGAACTTCAGAAATCAAAGGGTTTCTTTTCTTCACCCACTTTCCACCTCCTCTTACTTTTCAACTTGCTGTATAAATCACTCTACTGAGCACACAGACAGTAACAAAAATGTATTATATTCCAAATAATGTTCAATATATTTGTCTGCAAACTCTAGTGCCACTGTTAACAGGAAAAAGTCTTCACGGACCAATAAATGATAAAACCTTAAAACGGCAAGAATAAAGCGTCATATTTCAGTGTCTGCAGACATAAGGCATCATGCATGTGGACTATGGCTTCAGTAATGCACTTCAGGTGAATTTTCATGCATTTGACTTGAATGCACTTTGGTTTCGAAAGAAACTGTACCAGAATCAACAGGTGTGTGGCTCTGACAAACAGAAATAACTATTCAAAACTGAAAGAAAGACCAGCCCTGCTTCCCTGAATATTCACCTTTAACAGAGGCTCTAGAGCAGATAATGTAGTTCACCTAACTTACAAAATTATCATATAATGTGATAAAATAATTCACAAAACAGAATATAAAATCTGAATATTACAAATGGTGCATTACGAAAACAAAAAGGTCCTCAATGTTCCAGGTTCAGTACAAACACAGGCATGCATAGACAGATCCACGATCAGAGCAGATCAGACCCGATTCCTTCTCCATGAACTCCATTAGCCCATGCGGGTTGAAATAGCCTGGCCAAAAAAAAGAGAAGTTAACATTTAGTGTGACTGGAGTAGAAACAGATGTGCTTTAAAGCCATTTTTACTGTATTTCTATAGTAATCAAATGTAATCTTAAGGAGCATTCACACAGATAGCAATTCTTAATCAAGAAAGTCAATTTATGAAGATTTTGCAAAAATAAATATCACAAGGATTTAAATGTGCTTTTTATTTGGCCATTAAGTTTTAAATACTTTTAATAGCATTGTTAGAGTTAAGTTCGATACATTTTCCTGAATTGGTTCAAACTGTCTATTTCAATTAAATGTTTTCAATTAAATGTTTCAGTAAAAAAATATACGCTGGAAAATATTGCTGTTTGTTTTTATGTATTTATACAGGTCCATATAAATATAAATAATTAATAAAATATAATTGATATATTAACAATAATTACATATTAATATTTAATTTTATATATAAGAACTGGAAGTTGCTGCCGACTTTATTTCAGTACGGTGACGTATTTCCAACTGAAGCGGAATATTGAATAGAGGGCGGGGTTTTATTTTTGTCCTCCTCCTCTCATCTCTCACTCGCAGCAAACTAACAAAATAAAATACTGTCAATTTTGATTTCAAGCGGACTTTAAGTATCATTCATCCTTGTATTTTTTGGGGGGGAAGAAATAGGGTGAAAAACATGCCTTGATTATTTTAAACTAGACTTTTACTGCATTTTACTTCAAGTTAAATAGTATATTGGTAACACTTTAGTATATGGACCAATTCTCACTATTAACTAGTTGCTTTTTAGCATGCCTATTATTAACATATTGGCTGTTTATTAGTACTTATAAAGCACATATTCTGCATGACCATTTTGTACATCCCTAATCCTACCCAATACCTATAACAACTACCTTACTAACTATTAATAAGCAGCAAATTATGAGATTATTGTGGCAACAATCGTAGTTAATGATTTGTTAATAGCAGGAATTGGACCTTAAAATGAAGTGCGACCACTATTTCCCCTAGTTCCATTTTGATGACAGTTGGTAATAGAAAGTAACATGTGAAAGAGACAAATGGTGATGCAACAAAAACAAATTATGTGGGAATGCAGACGTTGCAGCTCATGTGATCTACAGCCTGATACCAGCACTAAAGTGATTTATTCGCTGACGTGAGCGCGGTCACCTGTGAGATGCTGACTCCAGTCAGTTTCTCCACTGTGATCGGCAGGCGACTCATGATATCCAGAACTTCTCCTGCCAGCTTCGCTGCGCCCACTTCTGACCCACCGCTGGACACCATGGTGACCTTATGGGCTGCACAGAGTGGCTTGCTGATCTCTTCCGCAATCTAGAGGAGTGGAGGCCATTATTGAGTGGTCTTATCATTCAACTTATTTACTGACATTCAAAAGGTCAGATGCACTAACCAATGGGAGTTTCTCCAGCAGCATGTCCACCATGGCTCCCTCTTTGTACTGCTTAAAAGCTTCTGCTTTTTTGGCCATCTGCTCGGCTTCAGCCCGACCCTTTGCCTCCACTGCAAAGGCCTCTGCTTCTCCCTTCATCTGAAAAAGACAGGAAAAGATGAACGTTGAGTGGGATCTTATGTGAATAGAAATGGTAATTTTCACCGGTAAAAACAAGTGTGTGAGGAGATTCAGGAACTCACTCTGATGGACTCTGCCTCAGCTTCTGCCTCCATTATCAGCTTCTGCCTGTTAGATGAGAGAACATTAAATGGCTTTTCGAGACTATCATACCAAGCTATGAGTTCTATTCTTCAGATTTGCTTCCACTAAAGCACAGATGTGTGTTAAATCAGACAAACGCCAAAACCTTTGGACCCTCAGTTCCTCAGTTCTCACTTTTCTGCCTCAGCGATCTTCTCAATGCGGTATCTCTCGGCCTCGGCTGGTTTCCAGATTTGGGCCTCCAGTTCCTTTTCCCTGCGGGTGATCTCCTGCTCCTGTAGAGTGATCTGCTGCGTACGCTCCACAACCTGAATCTGCATCTTCTCCTCCTCGATACGCTGCTTCGTCTTGGCCACCTAATGCACATGACGGAGAGTAAATATGTCAGTAGATGTGACTTAATTGTCGTTTTTTTGGTACTTGCCTAGTCCTACATGATTTCTTGAAGTTCCAAGATATATTAACCAGCGAGACAGTTTGCAGTAAACTGGCAACCCTCATATTACCAGCTGAAAACCAAGTTGAATATAATTTGCTACCTGAAGCTGATAGGCCATTTCAGACTCTGCCTTCTTGGTGTTGACTTCAATGTCATAGGCGGCTTTCTTCAGCTCAAAGTCTCTCTGGGCTTTAGCCATCTCAATCTCATTCTTATACTGAGCAGAGACCTTCTCCTGCATGGCGTGAGCCTCCTACATACACAACCAAGCACATTTACAGTTTTATCATAGTTTTATCCATCACATCAATGTTTATACAACCATCAATGATTACAGAAATATGTCAAATTTTCACCCTGATGACGGCATCCCTCTTGAACTGAGCTTCACCAATACGGGCGTCTCTTTGCACCTGAGCAGTACGAGCTTTACCCAGCGAGCTTAGATAATTCTGTAAGGAAGTCCGGGTGAGTTTCAGGTTAGTGATATACATATTATTACGATTATCCACCTTTTTCTTCCCGTAAGAGCGGGCCTGGCCATTTATAAATTCTATGGGTCTAGCTTCCGGTCTCATCCACGTCCAGCTTTTTTTAGCTGTACAAAACAGTTCGTTTTGCTGCTTGATATTGCAAATCGGTGTGTCTTACCATTTTATTTTAATGTATTATCTTAATTATGAGCACACTGGTTTGTAGTGCAAACAATTTTACCGTTTACAGCACACTGGTATTCTTCTCGTTATTTCCCTATAGCGGCTAATGAACAGGAAGTCTCGCCCATAGGCTTACTTCCGTGTTGAAGAAAAAGGTGGATATGCTACCTTTTAAAAAGTTTGAGGTCATGATTTTTTTTTATTTATACTTTTATTTAGCAAGGACTCTAATTTAGAGCTTCAGTGCTGCTGAAAATTCAGCCTTGCCTTCACAAAAATAAATTACATTTAAAAAAATAGTTCTTTTAAATTGTAATAATACTTCACAATACTACTGTTTTATTATTGTCAAATGAATGCATTCTTGGTGACCATAAAAGCCTTATATAAAAATAAAAAAACACTCACAATGACTACAAGCATTTGAATAGTAGTGTATTTTAGGGTGTGTGGTGCATGATTATAGTCACCTGATCATCATGCACATCTTTGAGCGTGTAGCTGACCACACCGATCCCCATGTTGACCAGGTCAGAGGAAGCCACCTTAAAGACCTGCTCGGAGAACTTCTTACGGTCCTGATAGATCTCCTACAGAGAGAAAGAAAGAGAGATTGTACAATAAATAACAAATAATCAGCTAACAGCAGCAGAACGGCTAGTTGCACTTCACGTGTTTCAGTCAGAAAAGTTTGCTTGTTTATTTCAGCACTAAAACCCTCCAGTCCTCTTTGATATCTTCTTATAAAGCTTGTTTTTTTCCATCTCTTTGTGTGTGATACAGAATGCAAACAGCTCTTTTAGCACGTGGCAGTACCTCCACAGTCAGGTGGGCGATAATGGCTCTCTGATGTCCCTCAAGGGTCTCTAGGGCAATGTTAGAAATCTCACCCTCAGACTTCCCCATGAACATCTGACAGGCTGCGGCCAGCATTTCTTTATTCTGACCCTGGATCTTCACCTGCAGAACATTAACAGCAGCACTTACAGACTGTACAACAGATGAGTGCAACAAATGATTGTACAATGTGTTTGTCTCTAACCTGGGCAATGCCCGTTACTGAGATTGGTACTCCATGTCTGGTGTAGACCTTATCACTCTTCACATTCAGAGTCAGAGTATTGAGAGAGATCCTGGGAGCAAAGAAAAATGAGAGGGAAAGTAGTCATAAAGCATTTTTTTTACGAACAAACCATTCTTAAATCAAGGCAGATATACACGCCATCCATATGAAATTGCAAAAAATGTGATTACCCAAATATGGAAGCCTGTTTCCACCATGGATTTAAAAAAGATAAAAATAAAAAATAAAGATCTTGACTTTTTATTTTTTTGTTCAATTTAGTGTTTTTTCCTGGCAATTCCTACTTTTTGCTGCATGTGAATTCTCAGTTTACATCTCACAATTCAGTTTTTTTCCTGCCACAAAATAAAAAATGAAAAAGATATTTGCAACTTTTTCTCAGTTTTGAGTTTATATCTCATAATTCTGACTTTTCTTCTCAGAATTGAGTGAACATCTGTTTTGTGACTTTTTTTCTCAGATTTAAAAAAAAAAGTCTGAATTATGAGATATAAACTTAGCATTGCAAGAAAAAAAATATCGCAATTACCCTTAAACAAGCTTCCATAACCAAACATATCTATTCTCTCCCATTATGTGGGCAAATAGATAGCCCCGCCCCCAAAATTAAGCAACACCCACATATAGTTCTGCACATTGATGGCTGAGCTTGACCTCACAGATGTGACTGCTGATGTACAGTAATCAAATCATTAAAGACTTCGTGGAGCTAAAGCAAATTCATCAGCAGTAATCTACAAACTACTGCAGTGATCCGCAGTGATCTACAAAATGAGAAGAAAGTATTCTTTGAGGTCTGAGTGATTCATTAATATACGCAACACAAGTGGAGTCTCTAATGCACACAGGACCGCCTCTTGTTCTTATTCCCATCATTCATGAGGCCTGAGACTCCCAGTCTTTTCTGGAATTACATTAGTGACTCGCACTGCAGCATCTGGTTAAACAGAATGGTTTCTATGCACGTGTGCTCTTGCACTATGCAAAGAACAGTGTTCTTGCACTATGCAATATGTTCTAATAATCCGTCTTCTATTGTAATTTTATACATACCGCTGGATTTTCTGAATGCAGGGAAAAACAAACACTCTTCCACCAGCAATCAATAGAGGAGGAGAGCGGCCACATCCTGAAACAGACAACAAAGAGATTTTGTTTGCTGGTATAAAGTGTCAAGACTTGAGTGAAAACAAACTTAGTGGCAATTCACTAGCTAGGGGTGGGAGGTACATCCAAAATAAAAAAAACTTATAGTATCAGTAATTTAATAACACCATAACGGTGTATATATAACAATAATACGAACGCTCTTATATTAAAATTCTGACAGATACAAATAAATCGATCATTATTTTTATTTTATGGCTGGTAAATGATAAATGACCAATAATACAGTCATCTGAAGGTAAAAATTTATGAAACTATATAGATACACAATATACTTAATAAATATTTAAACTATATTTTATTTATTTATTTTATTATATATATTTTTTTTAAGATTGGAGTCACTAAGGTTTTTTTTTTTAAAGAAATTAATACATTTAGTTCATTAATGATGTCAAATTTATGCTGTTCTTTTGAACTTCCTTTTCAAAAATAGTAAGCAGCGCATCAGCATATTAGAATGATTTCTGAAGGATCATGTGACTGAAGACTGACGTGATGACTGTTGAAAATTCAGCTTTGCCATCACAGGAATAAATTACTTTTTTACAACATATAAAAGTAGAAAACAGTTACTTTAAATTGTAAAAATATTTTACAATATGATATATTATACAATATTACAATACTGTATTTTTGATCAAATAAATGCAATAAGAGACTTTTTACTTTTACAACATTTAAAAATAAAAAATGACATTTCCTATTAATAAAACTGGCAACCACTGTACATATGATTCACTTTTACTATCAGGAGTCAGGACACACTGCTAGTTTAACAGCAGAGAAACATATGTCATTACTCATCATAACATTACATTGCTGGAAATCCACACAAATCCACCCACACACATTTCAGAAATTACGGCACAAAATGTTTCTCCATTTAAAAAGCAATGTCAATCCTGTGCAGGATTTCCAACATTAGTAAAGACACACTGTTGGCACACTTCCTGCCCTCGCATGTCTCCAGCAGCATGTTAACTGTTTACAAAGAGAACGAGGGCGACAGAGACATAATAGAACTGGTGACTTATTTTCTGCCCCTCTGTACAATGTGGTTTGACTGCATTAACCTTGTTGTAGTAAATGTGTTTTTTCCCCTGAGAATTAAAGTAATTTTAATGTGTAACCACTATCTACACAAAAAAACACAACTATTACAGTGAACTTTGTGTCTGTTTTGACCTGTGAATGAAAGTCACATGAACAGCTGAAACCAGTTCTGCATTGGACATTGTTTAAGAAAAGAATGTAGTTTGCACAATATCATTGATCTGTATGATCATTCCAGAACTTCATGGTTTTCTTATAATAAACGTCTCATGGGTGTCAATGATTAGTTACAAGCTATCCGGTTCAATCAACAGCTGCTTTAATTTAAGTTCTTTCTTACCGTGTACATTAATGATAACATTTGTAACCTTGAAGGAGGATTTTTAATTATGTTTATTTATATACATAACTGACATAGCTCTGTAATAAAGCCGAACAGATGCAGCATACCTGAGACCACCATCGCCTCATTGGGACCACAGGTGTAAAACATCCTGAATTAGGTCTGAAGAAAGAAAGCAGCAGTAAGGCATCAGTCACTAGATCAACACATGCTGGGAATATTTTAGATATGACATCTGAGTAACAGACAGCACTAGTAAATCTCATGAGTTCAGTGGAATATGTTGACTTCTAGTTTATGTCTCTCATTTGAGCATGTTCTTTAAATCAACTACGGCTCTTTTTATCACAAATTTAAAATTTCAAAAATGTAAAACGCATTAAGAGTTAGAAATTTACAAATCTTCATAAAAAAATATTCCCATATAATCGACACAATTATAATTCTCTGGATCAAAATATTAATAACACGATTAAAACCAACATGCATCTTATCCCATAATGAACAATAACCCTCGATGATAAATAAACGTACCTCTCACAATAAAACCTAGGTCTGAAAACACAAGCAATAACAAACCGTGCGAATATATCGTGTTGAACTCCTAGTACGTGTTTAGAGGCTCTAATGTGTTTTGCAACAGAACAGGAAATGCTCGGCTGCTAAGTTACCTAGCAGCGGCTATGCTGCATTTAAGCGACTCAAGTTTACTTTGGTGTTGAGAATCACAAGTTCAGAAACGTCGTGCTATTTAGATAAACCAATATGTTCTTACCGATTGCTGATGTTTCGTTAAAAACGAAGTAAATGTGGCTCGGATTGTCTCGCTTGTGTCAATGGCAAACGCTCGTCGTAATCACGTAAACTCGGCCACGCCCACTCACAGCGGTGTCTCATAACTAGTGCGCTCCCTACCGTCACTATACACTGTTGAGCGTTCGCGATTCGCAAAATGCAGCCTAGGGAGGTAGATCACAAGGTTTTACGACTGTCATAGAGAGTAGTAGGTAGACAGCGATTAAATATAAAAAGTCATAATTATGTAAAAAAAAATAGTTTTTATGTGTCATAAGTAGGCTATAGCTATGACTTTATATTTAATAATTTGGACTTTTTATGTCATAACTTGGACTTTTCATTTCATAGCTATTTTAAAGTCTTTTAATTGTTTGAGTTATAATTCTGATTTTCTTTAGGTCATAATTTTTTGACTTAGTATCTCATTTCATTTCGACCTTTTATGTCATTATGATTGATCAAAGGATGATTTTTCTTATTATGTACCCACAAACAAGTGGGTAGATGGAAAATGAATCTCTCGTCACTCCTATATATTTATTTATTTAGGGCATAAAACGAGAAAAGTATTATTATTATTATTTTGCAAATGTGATAAATCCAGAGTGGGCTCAAAAAGGAACATGTTTACCATAATAGGACATTTTCCTGCATATTTCTTTGTTTCTTTCATGATTTCTTAAGTTCTTAGATTGACTTAGTCTAAGGAAGTCTACGGTCTCTGACACTCTTTTCACTGTCTCGGGTTCTTTTATCAGCTTCATATTGCTTTGTCAATGCAGCAAGCTTTTGACTATTCCCTTCTTTTATGCTCTGTACTAGTCAATACATATGTTTATCATTGTCCCCATTTTGTATCCATAAAGAAAATAGTGGGTAAACAATATGAATTAAAATTAAACAAAAGTTAAACAATAATGTATAACATATTTATACACCATAACAAGGACTCTGTCAATCAATATGTGTATTTTCATTGAACAGTAATTGTTCAAGGGCACATTTTGTCTAGATAGTAAAGATACAGATCAAACGGATGTAAAAGTATTAGTCAGGAAGCAGATTTGCTTTAAAAGTGTGACTAGAAAATCTTAATAAAAAAGCACAACTGCATACACCCAGCAGACTTTTCTCTTTTTTCTACATACAATCCTTGTTGGCACTCCCTATGTACTTCCGGTCTGCACTCCAATCCCCGCCTTGTGTCTTGCACCAATCAGGTTTCTCAACATCCAGTAGTGCCCCGCCCACTACTATTCCAGCCTCGTTCTGGAGACAGTCCAGGAATATAAAGCCTTTGTCCGGCTTTTCCAAATTATTGGTGAGCCACGCCGTTACTTTCTAGATTGTTTGAGAACTTCTCACACAATTTCTAACAATGAGGGAGATTGTTCATATCCAGGCCGGTCAGTGCGGAAACCAAATCGGTGCCAAGGTAAGAAGAGTTTAAAGAGTTTAAAGAGTCATTTATATTTAGCATCTAAATAACAGTACAAGTGTCTCAGAATGCATCAATGAATCCGATATATGTAAAGAATGCCAGTGTTATTCTAGTTCAAAGTCTTAATCTAAAACAGAAATATTTGATCTTCTTATTGTTTCTCAGCATGTTAGATAAATTAAGGCATATTTTGCAGAACATGCCTATTTTATTTTGCTTTGTAACCAGAGGTTATTATAATGCATTACACTATGGCAACACGTTGAGTAGTTTTATAGACCCGGTTTATTTACAATAATCTTTTTTTCCATTGCACTGCTTTTTTTTTTCCTCATCTGAACCCCCTTTTTATTCAAGCCCAAAATATGCATCATTCATTCATTTCCACTATTTCTTTAACACGATCTGTATTTCTCTAAATTAATGATGCTCAAATTCCGCAGACTCCAACTATAAATCTCTTTGTAAATCAGAGCTGTGGGTGAAGGGATTCGCTGGGGAAAGGGAGGTCTGTCTTCTTTCTTTCTCTCATTCTTTACAATGCACCGGGTGTGGCGGATCCGATGTGAACAGCAGCGCTCTCAGTAATTACCACGACTACCAGTTATCAGTGTCTCGAGCCCTTTAAACAGCTGGCAGGACCAGTGCGCGAGCCACCTTAACATCATTTTCACGCATAATGATTTTAGCGAGTATTGTCTGAGTTTGAGCTAGAGTCGTAATTTGATCGATGTGCAGATATTGACCGCTGTGATTCAGTGGTTCAACGGAGGATGATGGGAAGGGCGGGGCGCTGGAGAATGACAATGAAACATTTTCGTCTATATATTTAATAGTAGCCTAATAATAATCGAAGTAGACTAATAATGTGAAATAATGAAGTTAAATCACGTTATTTTAGTGTGAGTCATTGTTTAATTTGCCCCAAAAATAGCTATATTTTTACTATAATTGTTCTAACAAAAATATTATGAATTTTAAATATCCAATTAATCCATTAAATCTGATTTTCTACCACATCAACAGAGATTAAAGCCAACAAGGACATGTTCACACCCATGGCCTCATTAAAGATGCACATTTTTTACAGATTGCTGAGATGTTGCACGTCCTCTGTGGTGTCAGAAATGAGGTTAAATCGTCTTCATCCTTTATAAGACTTCGACATGCCTTTCAAGTGATGAGATTGTGAATGTCTGTTGAACTCATCTGAGGTCAGGGTGGGGACGAGGAGGCATTCACAAATGGATTTAATGGCTCTAACAGCTGCAGCCCATCCCCGTTATGGTACAGATATAAATGAAATATGAATAATTAATGAGTTAATTACATATTCATGGTAACCTTTGATTTTGTGGATTAAATAATTGGCAAAATGTAGTGTATTCAAGAAAAATGGGATAATTGTCTTAATTTGCAGATTACAGATTAGTGATAGATTAGTTTACACTTTTTCTCAAAGTATTTCAAATGTGATTTACAGGACAGATTTTATGAAGCCTTGCATAAATGAATTGCTGAAATGAATACTGAGTTACATTTAATTGCAAGTGGGGAGATGCTTTAAATTGCTGTGTGGTGTTTGCAGTTCTGGGAGGTGATCAGTGATGAACATGGGATCGACCCAACAGGAACCTACCATGGAGATAGTGACCTGCAGCTGGACAGAATCAGCGTCTACTACAATGAAGCTACAGGTAATTTACTGAGACACATATATGGGGCAAGATGGCCCCTTTAAGAACAGTGTGCATTTACGGTTAAATTGTAACATATTTAGAGACGCGTTTAGCATGTACAGCATTGGTCTCAAACTCAGTTCCTGGAAGGCCACAGCTCTGCGCAGTTTAGCTCCAACCCTAATCAAGCACACCTGATCCAGCTAATCAAGGTCTTCAGGATTACTAGATACTTCCAAGCAGGTGTGAGTTGGAGCTGGTTGGAGCTAAACTCTGCAGAGCTGCGGCCCTCCAGGAATTGAATTTGAGACCACTGATGTACAGGATGATGATACATCAACTAATATATTATTAGAGTCACCAAGAAATCAAAAGTTCATATTTTATGATAAATGATTTATCTGTGTGCATCATTAAAAAATGCCACCCTAATCTTTAATCAAAAACATTGCTACCCCCTTCCCCATGACATCTCTTCTCTGATGATGTGTATACTGGCGTGAGGGCGGGACTAAAATCCCTCCTCTCCAGCAACCTGTCAATCACATGAAACAAACGCAGCAATTAGCAAACACTACTTTTTTTTTTTTGTGAGAGAAGCTGTTTAGCTTGGAAACACCTCATAATGGAGAAGAAAAGATGGTCAACATTTCTGTTTAATGCTGACTTTTAGGGCAATAGATTTGCTGATTTAGTTTCTTAAGCACAACAAATCATAAAATCATAAAAAAAGGGACAAAAAGCCTCTTGAGATAAACTTGAACTGCCTGATTTTTCCAATTTTTTTCCAGATTTTTTTTTTCAAAATATGTAAAATGTTATCCTTTTTAATGATTACATTTTTTTCAAAAGTTGTCATTAATGTAAAATACTTTATAAACAATTAATATTCTGTGTAAACTTATGAATTTTGACAATTCAGTTATAGAATAGAATAGAATTATTTTAAATGTTATATGTTATAACTATATAAAAACGCCATGAATGATAATAATTATTAAATTAACACCAGTAACAAACTTTTGCCCCAGTTCTGGGGGGGGGGTTCTTTTTTATTTTTTTATTCGATTGGAAAACAATATTTTTTACTCTACATACAGTATATAAATACTGTATACCGCAGTAATTATGTCAACATTAAAGTATAACCATTCAATAAATGTGTTGAGATGAGACTTGGTGACATCTAGAGGTCATGAAAAAATAAACATAAAGAGAACATCTTACCTCATTGTACCCTACATCTTTTTTTTTCAAAGCCCTAAACCTGCATGTAGGCATTAAAATACATTTGTTTATAGATTTCATTTCTTATGTTTACTGAGCTGGTCTGCTTTTTCCCTTTTTTCTGTCTCTTTCTCTCGTGGAGGAAGTAAATATGTGCCCAGAGCTATTCTAGTTGATCTGGAGCCTGGCACCATGGACTCTGTGCGTTCAGGACCCTTCGGACAGATCTTCAGACCAGACAACTTTGTATTTGGTAAATACTGGCAAAAGAGAATATGTTAAAAATGTGCAAAATATGTTCAAAATATAAAATTAAAGTAGCAAAGGATGGGAAATGCCTCACCTTCACAGTCTAATGTGTGTCACGTTACAGGACAGAGCGGCGCTGGTAACAACTGGGCCAAGGGCCACTACACAGAGGGGGCGGAGCTTGTTGATTCTGTCCTGGATGTGGTCCGTAAGGAGTCTGAGAGCTGTGACTGCCTGCAGGGCTTCCAGCTGACTCACTCCCTGGGCGGTGGTACCGGGTCTGGCATGGGTACCCTGCTGATCAGCAAAATCCGTGAAGAGTACCCAGACCGCATCATGAACACCTTCAGCGTGGTGCCTTCCCCAAAAGTCTCTGACACCGTAGTGGAGCCTTACAACGCCACACTGTCCGTCCATCAGCTGGTGGAGAACACAGATGAAACCTACTGCATAGACAATGAAGCCTTATACGATATCTGTTTCCGCACCCTCAAACTCACCACTCCCACATACGGCGACCTCAACCATCTGGTCTCCGCCACCATGAGTGGCGTCACCACCTGCCTGCGCTTCCCCGGCCAGCTGAATGCTGACCTGCGCAAATTAGCCGTCAACATGGTGCCCTTCCCCCGTCTGCACTTCTTCATGCCCGGCTTCGCCCCTCTGACCAGCCGAGGCAGCCAGCAGTACCGTGCCCTCACCGTGCCTGAGCTCACGCAGCAAGTGTTCGACGCCAAGAACATGATGGCGGCCTGCGATCCAAGACACGGACGCTACCTGACCGTCGCCGCCGTGTTCCGTGGCCGCATGTCCATGAAGGAAGTCGACGAGCAGATGCTGAACGTCCAGAACAAGAACAGCAGCTACTTCGTGGAATGGATCCCCAACAACGTCAAAACCGCCGTCTGCGACATTCCTCCTAGGGGTCTCAAAATGGCCGTCACCTTCATCGGCAACAGCACGGCCATCCAAGAGCTGTTCAAGCGCATCTCCGAGCAGTTCACGGCCATGTTTAGGCGTAAGGCTTTCCTTCACTGGTACACGGGAGAGGGGATGGACGAGATGGAGTTCACCGAGGCAGAGAGCAACATGAATGATCTGGTGTCCGAGTACCAGCAGTACCAAGACGCCACCGCCGAGGAAGAGGGCGAGTTTGAGGAAGAGGCCGATGATGATGCTTAAGAAGTAAACAAAAGGTGTTTGGGGAGGTGGTAGTGTCTTCAAGTTTGAGTACATGTAGCAAAACTCATACGAAACAACTTTTAGTGTCTCAATCAAATCAAGTAGAAATTAGCACTAGACAAACGGGGCCAAAAATAATCAGAGCAAGGCAGAAAGAATGTTCTTAAACACAGAATGGGTGGATAACAGTGTTTACGATTATAAATCACTCACTTTTTTGTGTATTTCTTTACCATTCTGATGGTCAGCTCCTCTCTGTATAGAACAGGGAAGAATAAAGTGGCAAACATCCAGTTAGAATCAATGTTATAAATGGATAGATGGTGGGGTCAGGAGGACGGTAACATCTCATTTTTCTTTCATTGTAGAATTTGCTTTTTTGTTGT
This sequence comes from Schizothorax lantsangensis, assembly GCA_027422415.1. Lineage (NCBI taxonomy): Eukaryota > Metazoa > Chordata > Actinopteri > Cypriniformes > Cyprinidae > Schizothorax > Schizothorax lantsangensis. The sequence continues at coordinate 18,107,373 of CM049850.1, read as the reverse complement.
CTGCAAAGAACTCAAGTAAAAATGATTATTATAGTGTTTCAATGTTTTCGTTTGTTATTTTTGCACTAGAACAGGGCAACTCTGTGAGATAATGGCACTTGAATGTGACCTCAGCGGGTCTGATTGCAGTATTTAGAGAAATGTTTGGAAAAGTATGTTGTGTGAAAGATGAAGGAAAAGAAACGGACTGAAAGAAAGATAAGGTTCAGAATAACAGGCTTATTTACTGAATCTTAACCTCGCTTGGACGCCAGCCAACGTCTACAGGAGGATGACTATGACTAATGACATGGACGATACAGGAAAGTATTTTAGATTATGCAGATGGAAAGATGAGAGTTTTAGAATGTTGAATTGATTGTTGGTGCAATTTTTTTAATTTGTGGACTCTGTTATGAGCCCATTTTTTTAAGTGTTACTGAATATTCTTTATTACATATTTTAAATGTTTTGATGTTCCTTGATTGTCCCTGTGTGGAAAAAAACTGAGCCTCTGGAGAAAACCAAAATAAAAATGAAAACAATTTAGTTAAAAATCAAGGTTTGCTTTGGTTTTTGGTGTGTTTTTGCTGCATTACACATACACATCACCGAAGAAGCTCAGGTTGTACCAATAAAGTCACACTTATATAAACTCTGCCTTAATGAAAACATTAAACACATGATATAGGAAAGCACAATATACATATGACAGTAGAGTTGGTAATATGTGTTAGTGTGTGTATCTAAAATGTAAAATAAATTTAATTTTATAATTAATAATACAATAAATTGTATAATTTATATATAACATTATTTTAAAATAGAGGTTAATAACTCAAATGTAAAGAAAAGTAAGACATTTCTAAATTATTGCGTCTCAAATTGCAAATGGATAAAAAAAAACACTTTCAAACACGCCCCCTCTGCAGAAAGCGCGGAAAACATGGACAAAAGGCGCCTTCTAGTCCTCAGATGTCCAATCAAGCCGCAGTGACGCATTATCAGCCAATCAGTGCAGAGTCAGTTTCTGATAGACAGCTTGACTAGCGAATCAGTAGTGCTCGTTTTAAGGGCGTGTCTTAGTGTTCAGGAAATGGTTTCCAAGTGTTCTGCATGATAAGGTAAGCGCACATTTTTTATAAAACGAAGTAGATCACTCACAATATATCAGTACAAACGTAATAAAAATGATCATCGTGCATGTTTACCTTTGCATTTTGAAGGGAAACATTATTTCTGATTAAATTAGTACATTTATTCTAGCCAAATAGACACTGTTGCCAGTGTGGCACTTATGAAAACTTTATTCGATTACGAAATGATTAGAAAGTTATAGTAATGTCCTTATATCATAAAAGGTGTGTTAAATTAAACTGTTTATCACACATGCATCGCTATTCATCAGAGAATGCTGATACTATTGTATAATATGTTGCTTGTGTGTATAGAGCCTAAAACACCCATATTTACCTTGAGGTGGTATTTATGACAACCATATTTTTGTTGTAACAACACTTTTGTTCTTGTAGCTAGAGAGGAGGATGGATGCCACTCAGCAGATCGACGATCCCTTCTCTGAAGAAGAAGAGGAAGAGGAGGAGAAGGGAGGACCAGAAAGAGAACAGTTAGCAACACTAAAGGTGTTCCAAAATGACCACATACCAGAAACAGGTGAGTGTTCTTATAGACTATCTTACATATTGACTAATATGATCTGTGCATTATTGAAATTATGACATTGCCTTCTCTTTTTCTCTCTTCACACGTTCAATCAGAATTCCCTCTCTACATCGGAGAGAATGTCATCGGTCGTGACCCTGCTTCCTGTTCTGTTCTGCTTCCGGCCCGATCTGTATCCAGTCGGCATGCTGTCATCTCCATCTCAGTGTTCCGCTCTAGCAACGATCGTTTCGGTAACGGTGGTGATGTAGAAGCACTTTTATGGGACATGGGGAGTTTGAATGGAACCAGAAAAGGCAGATTGAAGCTGGCGCCTCAGGTCCGATACGCTTTGACCGAGGGAGAGAGTGTGGTGCTCGCTGATGTGCCATGTCAGTACACTAGCTTGAAGATCTCAAAGAAAGATACATGCATAACTCCAGAGAAAGGAGGTGTGTCCAAAAAGGAGAAAAAATTCAGTCCAGCGTTATCAAGTAGTGATTCGGAGTCAGAGTTGAGTAAAGGGGTGCGGAATAGGTTGAATGTGAAAGAGAGGAGCGTTTTGCCTCCTGTGCCTTTATGGAGCCCTGAGGATGAAGCACCCAAAATGAGTTCACCACAGTCAGCTCACAAACAGCCTGAGATCACCCTGGTGCCTGAATCAGACTCCGATGGAGAGAGTGCCCCGGATGAGAGGAAAGATTTTGGTAGGTTAATTGAGATGTAAAGCATATTACTGGAAGATTTAATAACACACTATTTTCATGCTTGCTTTCTTTTTTCTTAATTGCTATAGTTTCAGACTCGGCATCTTCCTCTCATCTGTGTAGCTCCACAAATTCATCATTCCTGACCCCTGCAAAAAAAGTCATTCCAGAGAGGTAAGTTAAATATGTTTTGTAATGTTCCCTTCTAATTTTCCCTGAACTAGTAAAAATAAAATAATAAAAAATAACATAACATAACACGATTACGTAATGTTGATGTGTTACTACATAAGGTAACTGATATAACTCCATTGAATTTTGTCTAAATATATACAGTGTTTCCCCTAGGTTTTCGGCTTTGGGTGGGGGGGATGTGGAATCCGTTTTTTTTTTTCAGTTTTAATTTTTCTGGACTCCTTTTTAATGGTTAAATTACATTTTATTAATCATAAAGCATGTCTAGCTAATTAAAATCATGAAACTTGAACAATTTAACATCAATTTATTAAAAGTTTAACAAAAATTACATGTTTAGGGCCCTATGAAATGTTTTATTTTTTCCAACCTTATGTTTTATTTTTACCAAATTCTGTGTTTTGCATGTCTAATTATTTGAAAGCATAAAAACAAGTTTCATTTATTCTTACAATAGCCCTATGATTTTTTTCCTCAGAAATTCTGTGTTGTGTATTGCAATTTTTAAGGCATAAAACATTTAATTTATCTTTTAATTAATAAAAATTAAACAAATTTTATTTTTTGGAGAATAAAGGGGATTTAATATTACAATTAAAAACATTGAAGAGATATTGTATGTTTATCCCTTAAAAATAAGGTTTTAATTATTTTAGTAGTAGCCTATTACATACATTCTACTGAACAATAGTAATGTTGGCTATTTCTGCCGCAATGACTTCAAGGTAAACCAAACTTTTATTTTGACGGGTTGCCGTGAATACCTTTACATTTCTGTGTGCATATGATATGAGGATAGTTTTACTCAAATGGAAACGGTCAAATGCTCATGAAGTGACTCTCAGAGCAGTTCTGGAGATGTTGTTCATTCATTTATGTACTCATTAGTGAGACGGCAGACGCTAATATCACCGGAAGCGTCACGCGCGCTTCAGTACAAGTAGTAAACAAAACCGCGCGTCTGCGCCATTCATAACACAGAGACACGCAGAATTCATATTTAAATAGTCTTTTTGCGGCATTATATTTACAAATACGAGTGGGAGTATGCTCACTTGTGTGTGCGCATACGTTTGTGTGTGTGTGTGTGTGTGTGTGTGTGTGTGTGTGCACGCGCATCGGGGCTGAACTACGCTGTGCACGATACAGAGAGCGCGACTATGTAACCGCCCCCCTAATATAATGGCAGGGGAAACACTGATATATACAGGTGCATCTCAATAAATTAGAATGTCGTGGAAAAGTTCATTTATTTCAGTAATTCAACTCAAATTGTGAAACTTGTGTATTAAATAAATTCAATGCACACAGACTGAAGTAGTTTAAGTCTTTGGTTCTTTCAATTGTGATGATTTAGGCTCACATTTAACAAAAACCCACCAATTCACTATCTCAACAAATTAGAATATGGTGACATGCCAATCAGCTAATCAACTCAAAACACCTGCAAAGGTTTCCTGAGCCTTCAAAATGGTCTCTCAGTTTGGTTCACTAGGCTACACAATCATGGGGAAGACTGCTGATCTGACAGTTGTCCAGAAGACAATCATTGACACCCTTCACAAGGAGGGTAAGCCACAAACATTCATTGCCAAAGAAGCTGGCTGTTCACAGAGTGCTGTATCCAAGCATGTTAACAGAAAGTTGAGTGGAAGGAAAAAGTGTGGAAGAAAAATATGCACAACCAACCGAGAGAACCGCAGCCTTATGAGGATTGTCAAGCAAAATCGATTCAAGAATTTTGGTGAACTTCACAAGGAATGGACTGAAGCTGGGGTCAAGGCATCAAGAGCCACCACACACAGACGTGTCAAGGAATTTGGCTACAGTTGTCGTATTCCTCTTGTTAAGCCACTCCTGAACCACAGACAACGTCAGAGGCTTCTTACCTGGGCTAAGGAGAAGAAGAACTGGACTGTTGCCCAGTGGTCCAAAGTCCTCTTTTCAGATGAGAGCAAGTTTTGTATTTCATTTGGAAACCAAGGTCCTAGAGTCTGGAGGAAGGGTGGAGAAGCTCATAGCCCAAGTTGCATGAAGTCCAGTGTTAAGTTTCCACAGTCTGTGATGATTTGGGGTGCAATGTCATCTGCTGGTGTTGGTCCATTGTGTTTTTTGAAAACCAACGTCACTGCACCCGTTTACCAAGAAATTTTGGAGCATTTCATGCTTCCTTCTGCTGACCAGCTTTTTAAAGATGCTGATTTCATTTTCCAGCAGGATATGGCACCTGCCCACACTGCCAAAAGCACCAAAAGTTGGTTAAATGACCATGGTGTTGGTGTGCTTGACTGGCCAGCAAACTCACCAGACCTGAACGTATTGTCAAGAGGAAAATGAGAAACAAGAGACCAAAAAATGCAGATGACCTGAAGGCCACTGTCAAAGAAACCTGGGCTTCCATACCACCTCAGCAGTGCCACAAACTGATCACCTCCATGCCACGCCGAATTGAGGCAGTAATTAAAGCAAAAGGAGCCCCTACCAAGTATTGAGTACATATACAGTAAATGAACATACTTTCCAGAAGGCCAACAATTCACTAGCAATGTTTTTTTTATTGGTCTTATGAAGTATTCTAATTTGTTGAGATAGTGAATTGGTGGGTTTTTGTTAAATGTGAGCCTAAATCATCACAATTAAAAGAACCAAAGACTTAAACTACTTCAGTCTGTGTGCATTGAATTTATTTAATACACGAGTTTCACAATTTGAGTTGAATTACTGAAATGAACTTTTCCACGACATTCTAATTTATTGAGATGCACCTGTATATAGTGCATCCAAATGTGATTGTTTACTCGCCTTCAAACTTGTATGACTTTATTTTTTCTGTGAAAAACAAAAGAAGATATTTGAATAATGTTTGTTTGTCAGTTGTCTTTGTCCAAATTATAAAGGTCAATAAGACAAAAATGCACATAAAATGTGATACTCCCCCTCATGTGTTTCAAATTTATTGACAGTCAGTCTTGTAATAGTTTTCAATGAATCACACCTACCTAGTCACCTATTTAAAATTTATGGCCATTATTAAAGGAAACATTTAATGTGATAAAGCAGAAATCACTTTTTTTATATACATAATGGAATCTGTCAGTTTGAAAGTTCAATGCATCCCTGCTGTTGCATGGCTGAAGGTGCAGTTTCATATACTGTCTACACTGACAAAATCTAGTCATTTATTAGTAGAAATCCATGCAATCAAAAATTTGGGTTCAAGTTGGTCACACAAATTGACCATGCAGACCAACAGAAAGCTGTGTGGTTTAAAAGTAACTTCTATGTAAACTGCACATCATATATTGTTAAACTATTAACAGTAGACTTTTTTCGTCCTTGTGTGATCGCACCTTAATGCTATAAACTGTGCAGTACACTTATGGATTGCAATATATTATCTCCCAATAAATTAGCTTCACCATATTTTTTTCCTTATCAGTGAGGATGAAAGTTCCATCACTCCATCTTCAGCCTCAATAGACCGGTTCAGACTGAGGCAAACCCCTTGTTCAAAGTCATCTAAGCCTGGCCCTCTAGTCCTAAATCTGGATAGTGACGTTGATTTTGAAGAAAAGGACATGGAGAAAAGCAAGCCTGAAGCAGAGGCTCAGCCTGAATTAGCTGCAAAGGTGGAACCAATATCTTCAGCTGAATTTCATATGGACAGTGATACTGATCTTGAGGAAGAGGAACCGGAGACAAGTAAGGCTGAACCACAGGCTCAAGAAGCAGTAACTCTAGAAAAATCTATATCTTCAGTTGGACTTCATATGGAGACTGATACTGATGTTGAAGAAGAGGAAGAGAAAAATAAACCTGAAACAGGGGCTCAGATTGAACAAGCTCCAAAGGTAGGACCAGCATCTTCAGCTGATCTTCATATGGACAGTGATACTGATGTTGAGGAAGAGGAACCAGAAGCAAGTAAGGCTCAACCACAGGCTCAAGAAGCATTAACTCTTGATAAATCAGACTCTTCAGTTGGACTTCATATGGACAGTGATATTGATGTTGAAGAAGATGAGGAAGAGAAAAGCAAGACTGAACCAAAGGTTCACACTCAAGAAACACCAAAGGTGAAATCAGATCTTCATATGGACAGTTGATACTGATGTTGAGGAGAATGAGGCTTCTATAACTGAAAATGTCTCTAAAAAGGAAGCAGTTACAGAAAGTCCTCCATCAGCAGCACCACCACATACAGAATTCCACATGGACAGTGACACTGATGTTGAAGATGATAATCCCATGAAGGTTCCTATTGCAACAGAGGTCTCGCATCCCGTTGGAGAGGGAAGTGATGTCAGGCCTACATCAGCTCCAGGGACAGAGCTCCACATGGACAGTGACACAGATGTAGATGAAGAGAATGACGACAAGGAAAAGGTGAAGGCCAGAGGTCTTCTGTCAAACAGTGAAACAGATGATGAGGATCCTTTTAAACCTTTACCAGGCAAATCTGTGAAGGCCGCACAGAGTCACAAGGTTTCTGTAGGTAGCAAAGCAGAGCAATCAGAAGAGAGCACCCATAAAAAGCAAGACCATCATTCTCAAGCAAAGACTAATCTTGAGGAACCAACCCAAGCTTTTTGCCACTTAGAAGAAGAGTGGGACATACTGCTCACGCAAGCATACGGTAACCATCCCACTCAATTCCTTCTTAATCTCATTCTTTTTTTAATTATAATATTAATTCATGTAGTCAGTACAGTTCAGTAAACAGTAAATTCTTAAAGCCTTTTATATTTTCTATGAAAGGGGTTTCAGACTTGGTTGCCAAAGTATGTTAGAGGTGCATAATACTAATTGCCACAAATATTTTCAACTTTTCTTTAAAATAATAATTATAATTGGTTACAGTGAGGCATTTACAATAGAAGTCAATAGGGTCAATATGTGAACTGCAAAACTATAGCCACAAGATAAAGCAATAAAATGCTTGTTTTGTCCAGTTGTGCTTGATATGTCCAGTTGTACAACTTTGTTCTTATGACTTTAAATGCAACATAACACAAATCTTAACCAAAGAATTATTAAACAATGACCTTAGAATTATAGGCTTCAAATATTTGCTTTTACATCCTCCAAATATTTGCCTTGTTAACTTCCATAGTAGCTGTTTCACTGTAACTTTTTTTTAGTCGAATGTGTCAAAATAATTTTTGGGGGTAATCAATATTATGACACTAATGCTATCAGTTGAGCTTAATTTATATTGAACTCATACAATTCCTTGTATGGTATTGTGTTATATGTATTGTGTTATATGTCAATTTTAGGAACTGCTGGAACCAGTGCTAGGCTCAAGCCAAAGCAGTTTGATCTTGATGCTACACAGGCTTATGGAACAGAGACAGACATGGAGGAAGAGCAGGAGCTTCTGAACCATACCCAACCCTACTCCAACCTCTCAACTTCTGAAACTCAGCTCATCCCAGTAGCAAAGCCTGATGATGACGAGGAGGAGGAAGATAAAGAGACACAAAATGACTCTCACCTTTCCACAGCAGACACTCTGATCATAGCCAGCACCCCAAAACGGGAGGAGCAGACGCAGCCATTTTCTCTCTTCACAGCCCAAACACAACTTGTCTGGGGGGGAGAAGAGAAAGATGTTTATCAGAACGAGCCCACCCAGCTCATGACTGACACCATTGAAGAAACGGAAGAGGGTGAGGAGGAGAACATGAAACAAGGTAGGAGAACCCGTGGTGGAGGGACAGTACACAAAGGTAAAAACACCAGCTCCTGTTTTATAATTGCTGAAACTCAGCCCATGTGTGAGGAAGAAGAAGCAACAGATGCAGATCTGAGTGGGGATGGCTTTCAGAAACCAAGTACAAGACAACAGGCTGAGAAATATGATTCTGCACATCTTACTGAAAACAACTTCAGCTCCTATCTCACTATAGCTGAAACGCAACCAATGTGTGATAATGACGAAGCACCAGATCAGCACAATGTAGTCAGCAGTAGTCATATAGAAAAACCCTGCAGTTCCCATATCACCATGGCTGAACCGCAGCCAATGTTTGAGGAAGACGAAGCACCAGAAGATAGTCTGAACAATGAGGTCAGCAGAAGACAAACCAAAGGTGAGCCTGTGCATCAGATTGAAAAAGTCTCTACCTCAAATCGTGCCATCCCTGAAACGCAGTCTGTTGGTGAAGATGATGAGGGACAAGAGAAAGAGCTCAGCAGCAAGATGACCAACAGAAGATCACGCAGGTGTAAAAAAAAAGAGAAGGAAGTCCCACGACCTGCCGAGGCTGTTGTCGATCACACTATAACAGAAACGCAACCAATATGTGAGGAAGAACAAACTGGGGATCTGAAAAGTGAAGTCAAATCTGGGAGACAGAATAAAAGACAACAAGCACATGAATTAAAATCTCCAGAACTTGCTGAAACAGACCTAAAAGCATGTGTCACTGTTGCTGAAACGCAACCTATGTGTGAAGAAGAGGCACCATGTGAAGATCTGATTAATGCAGTTAGCACCAGGCAGATAGATGAAGACAGATCCACAGAACTCCCAATACCCTCAAGCTCCCATGTCAGCATAGATGAAACACAGCCTATGCATGAGGATGATGAAGGACAGAAAAAAGACCTCCGCAGCAAGATGGCAAGCAGAAGTTCACGCAGAGGAAGACCAAAGAAAGACGACGAGGTAACACAAACTGCTGAGGCTGCTGTTCATCAGACTATCACAGAAACCCAACCAGTTCCTGAAGAAGTGATTGAAAGGGATGAAGATCTGAACAGCGCAGTGAAATCCAGGAGATCCCGCAGAGTAAGGCAGATAAAAGAGGACAATGTTCCACAACCTGCTGAAGCTGCCGTCAGCTCCATTTCCATTAACACAGAAACGCAGCCTGTTCATGAGGATAGAACTGAAAGGGATGAAGATCTGAGTGGCATCAGATCCAAAAGACCCTGCAGAGGAAGACAAAAAGTTGAAGGTGAACCTGCACAGTCTGCTGAACCAAACTCTGATCTCAGTGGTGTTGAAACACAGCCCATGGTTGAGGAGAACGCCCAAGAAGAACCTAGTGTCAGAAGTAGCAGAAGACAGAGGAAAGACAAGACAGAGGTGGAGAAGGAGACAACTGCATCTAGTAAAGTCCAAGGTAAAACTAGAAAAGGGCAGGAAGGAAAAAGAAAGAGGGGTAAAGCATTGTCTGAGGACGAGGAAGAGAGTGAAGAAGAAAAAAACACAAGGAGAGGAACCAGACGGACAGGTATGAAACTGAAGTGTAGTGAAAAGGAAGAAGAGGAAAAATTGGAGGAGAGGAATGCCCAAGAAGAGAAAGAGAGGAAGGAGAAAGAGATCCAAGAACAAGAGAAGACAGAGAGGTTAGAGATGGAAGAAAAGGAGAGACTGGAGTATGAGAGAAAGAAACAAGAAGACCGTGAACAGAGAAAGAGGGCAGAAACCGAAATGAGACAAAAACTAGAAAGAGAGCAGAAGGAATTAGAGGAAAAAGAACAACTGAAAAGGGAAGAAGAGGAAAAAATTAGAAAAGAAAAAGAGAGAATTCAGCGGGAAAAAGATTGTTTAGAAAAAGAAGAGAAGGACAGGTTGGAATGGGAGAGGAGAGAACTAGAAGAAAAAAGACAAAAGGAAGAAGAGGAAAGAATTCAAAAGGAGAAAGAACAAAAAGAGAAGGAAAGATTAGAGGTGGAAAGAGAACAAGTAGAAAAGGAAAGACGAGAAAATGAGGAACTTCAGATGAGAGCAAGAGAACAAAAAAAGACAATGGAGAGAAACCATCAGAAACAAAAGAATGAGGAGGACAAGACAGAAACTAGAAGCTCCTCTAGTTCCTCCAGCCAGACGAACACGCCGCTGCTCAAGCTCCTCTATGAACTCGGATCAGTCTGTATCCTCACAACAGGAGGTGTCCAGCCAGAGGGGACGAGGGCGAGGCAGGGGGCGAGGCCGAGGGAAACAGACAGCTGATGAGCAACCCATCAGTGCTAGACAGTCTAGCAGGAGAGGAGCAGCTGCTGCAGTTGAAGACATGGAGCAGGACTCCAATTCAACAACCCGATCCCGCTCCAGTTCTAGAAGTTCTGAAATATCTGCTCATAGTATCGGACCTTTGAACCAAGGGACGAGAGGAAGAGGCAGAGGCAGGAAGAGTATGAAACTACCAGAACCGGAAGAAGTTTCCCAAGCTAAAACCTCTGGAAAAGGCAGGGGAAGAGGAGGAAGGCGTTCTGGTGCAGAGAATGTAAATGTCAGAATGGACAATGAGCGTGAACAAGATGCTGAGGTGGTGGAAGACAACACTGCTGTACCCCAAACCAACAGCAGAGGTCGTAAGAGAGCAGCCAACACTAGCTCATCCCCTGAAGAGGCTCCTTCACCCACACCCAAGACTCCAAGGCGCTCTGTGGCTAGTCAGGCGCACAAGGTCACACGCAGCCTCAAATACAGACATTTACTAGCAGGTTTTATCGCTGTGTGGCTGACACCAATCTGTCATCTTCTCTTTTAGGTGTTATTCACTGGGCTGACAGATGAGGACGGAGAAAGAGTCGTCTCCCGGTTAGGTGGAAGTCTGGCGAAAGGAGTGAACGATATGACTCACCTGGTGACTGATAAAGCGAGACGCACTGTTAAGTTTTTGTGCGCTCTTGCCAGAGGGGTGAAAATCGTGACTCCTGATTGGCTAAAGAAGGTGAGGGTGTGCATATTACAGGAATATTCCTGGTACAACCTAGCCAAACCTAAAATACATTATTCATATCTGACTTTATGCTTATAAAATGCTTGTTTGTCAAATAAAAAATGTTAAGTTTATTCCTTAACTACTTTTTAAAAAAAGTGAAATTTAATTTTAACAGTATAAATATTGCATCTTGAATTGGTTGATAGTGTGATTAGACCATCACCATGTCTGGTATCGATGCTTCAATAACCCTACCCACGCACCACACTATTTTTTTTCTGAACCCAGAAATTTGTTAATGTATGTTCTGTCCATGCATTTCCTTATCAAGAATGGTTTCTAATGATATTGCTGATTTGTTTTTATGTGTATATTTGAGAAGCTGTTTAAGGGTTTCTAGCTGTGTAACTAGTACATAATACAGACTTTATTTTGAACTCAACTCAAGCATGACAACATCCTCTCTTTCTCTCTCAGTGTGGAAAAGCTGGTCATTTCCTTTCTACTGATGAATATATTTTGAAAGACACCGAGCAGGAGAAAAAGTTTAGTTTCAGCCTACAGACGTCACTGCAAACTGCTCAAACTCAACCCCTTTTAAAGGTATTAGTCCCCCACAAGCACATTAGCATATCAAGCCCAAGCCTCAAGTTGTACCATTCGCATAATATATTGTCTCCCCTAATTTTGCTTTCATAGGGTTATGAGATTCACGTAACCCCTTCTGTGATGCCGGAACCGTCTCAAATGAAAGAAATCATCACCTGCTGCGGAGCACGCTTCCTCCCCAAAATGCCCTCTGCTCACAAGGTACCCAGAACCAATGCATATATTCTCCTATTTCAATGCACATATTACATATTCTCATATTTTATTGCAATTTCTCCCTCTTTATTTAGGAGCACACTGTGGTGGTGTCATGTGAGCAGGACAGGGCACTTTGTGTTAAGGCAGTGAGTATGTCATTGCCCGTGGTCAGCACAGAGTTTCTATTGACTGGCATTCTGCAGCAGAGAGTTGACCTGCAGGCCTATTCTCTCACTTCCTCTCTCAACACGTCCAATCAGCCTGTGGTCCACAAAGCTGCTGCCAGGGGCCGAAGGAAGTAGTGACAATGACATAGGAAAGGACTTCTTGTGTAATGCATTTGTTCTAGTCTGTGATAGAATCTGATACATGGACATTTAAGTACAGATTGCTTAAGATGAATATGTGACGCATAATATCTCAGTTTTATGAAGACCGTAATGGGTTAGATGAGATGCTGCTGCACTTGTAACCACACACCCACTGATTCCTGTGAATGTGAGAGCTGGAGAGGGTGTGAGGTGGATGTCAATGAATGATGAGTGTTAGTGATGGGAGAATGAGCTCCTCTCATTTTTTAATGTATTACTTCAATAAACGCTTTCAGTGCCAAAATAAAGAAAAATTGTGTGTTTTTGCCCCTTTTGCATTCAAAAACTGTGCATAAATAGAAACAAAATGTAGATAAAAAACGACTAAATGGTCTAGTGTACATTTATATTCATAAGGGCGTTGGCATCAGTGGTGAATCGATCTGAAGAACACCTTAAAGACCTTCACGTCGGTTCTGCAAAGGTTGGCTGTGTGTGTTCAGATCCGCTGACACGCCCATAAGGGGTTGAAGCGCCGGGCTTTACCGACCGCACTCGAGACGCTGCAAGATCCCGGACAGATTCCTAAGGTGCATCTTAGTCCTTAAGTGATCTTCGAGATAGAAAGGAACGAATAACGGAATTTCCTTCTATTACAGACTATCAGCTGAGGAGGATATTGGAGGTGAGCGGTGAACACGGTAAGGGAGAATGTAAATTTTGCGGCAGAGATGACATAAATGGGCAGCTGGCTTTGGCTTGCAGGAATTGAAGGGTTAAATTCTGCAGTTTCTGCCTCGTCTGGTACTTTTCCTATTAGATAAAGTTGCTGTTTGCTGTTGGAACACGAATAAAATAAGGTGTAAGATGCATATTTAGTCATTTAGAAGAGCATTTCGGCTTGTTGAAGAATAGATTTGCGCTCGTTTCTGCATAGCATCACATTAATGCCCCTTCAGCGCGCGAGCGCCGGTTCAGCATCCTGTATTAACATGAAATGTTGCTATTAAAATACGCATTGAGATTAAATTACAGGAAAATTAACGACGAGAGCAAATATTATCATTATAGACCTCTTTATCGCGATAAGCTATAAATATAATTTTAATAATAATATTAATATTTTAGATTTTATATTCTCAGGGAGTGCACTGCTAATTTTGCCGGTGCTGCGGCTCAACTGGCCTGTATCATTTTGTCCTCTGTGCACCATCATAACCCCTACATGTGTAGGCGATCTTTCTCAGCTTGTGACCGACAGAAAATTTGTTTGACTGGCAAATAGTTTTATGATTGGGAGGGAAAAAGATCAGAACACAAGGTTTTCGTCAGAAATGGAGGGGAGATGTGAGCTGCCCCCGCCGCTTATAACACACGGACTGTGTCTCAAAACACATTCAGATGCTGAACTATACGCCATATTCTCAACCATAATGATGCCTAAAAATGGAGCCTATGTAGTCAGCTCACTAGGTTGTGAGACACAGCCATGATCTCATCGCCTTTCATGTCATATATCAGACCCTTTTAACTACAGTATCGTCTTGAACTGATCTAATTCAAGGCTTTAAAATAGATTATGATCAAGGAGATAGTGTAGTCAAATAGGTCTGAATGGAATGATCTGGAAGTCATTTCCAGATGCCCCATCCTGGTCTTTTAGGAGATGACCTGCTTCTAACATCAATAACCACATATGAATTTGGTACAGCACCTTTCCAAAGCTTGAAGTTGATTTCCCTGAGCTCCTATTCATCTCTTTTTATTTCCCTGGTTTACACAGCTTGCTACGGCATAATTTACCAATATGTAATATTGCAGTTCATATATCTGCAGCAGGTTGATTTGAGCTCCTATTCATCTTTTGTATTGTACTCAGGAGAAAAGCATGTTGTATGTGAGCTTCCTGAGCATTTCTACCTCCATGTTGCTCATGTTTTATGCATGCTGTGTCTTATAGGAGAGGAACTGTGAGCTTGCTGTAAGAGGTGTCATACTGAGAGAAAGAGAGAGAGAGAGTGAAAGCATGTGGACCAGATGGCACTTTGTCCATATGAAACTAAAATAGTGCTGACGCATTTACACATCAGCACATGTGTTTCATTGTCTAGAGAGAGAGAGAGTGATGCTCATTTGCTGTTTTTCTCATTTTTGCAACTGAATGGCAATACAATTTTCATATGCAATAGTTGAGTGTCTGGGCAGAAGTCTGTTATGAAATCACTGAATGGCCTAAATGCATGTCTACTGCTCTGGATGCTCTCCCTCGCTGTCTAATATGTCTGGCCTGGCAAAGGTTTTCTTTGGATTCTTTCTATGTCATTATGCGTGAAGTGTTGGCTTCTTTCAGACTGTGAATTAATGTGTTTGTCCTAATATTTCCACATTACAGATTACCATACATCATACCTACCATTACCACCTATAATAAAATGAAAATGAATTATAATTTATATATTAGGTTAAGTGTAAGTTTAGTACAAATTAAAAGTTTCTGTATCATTATCAACTAGCAAGTGTTGTCACAGAAAAAAATGTGAAAATATTTAAAATAGTGAATGAAAAAAAAAAAAATTTTTTTATTTCCAGGCCAGTAAATGTAATGAAAATTAATAATATATTTTCATTTCTATAGAGAATATATTTATTTGATCTTTTACTCCAAAATGTTTAATTTGCTAATTTTTTTTTTCAAACCCCATAAAAAATAGTAAATAATAGTAGTTATGAGTAGGTCCACATGGAATCTGCTCTGAAAATAAAGTTCTGCATTTTCTGCTGAATTGTTAAACACACTATTTAGTTTTAAACATCAGAGAGAGACTTCTTTGTAGAACAGACCAGGCTAACAGACTGAGTGATTTCGTTTTCTCTCACATTTGTAATGTATTCAGTCATTAAATCTCCTTCTGTTTATGAAGATAATGATCCACCCAGTTGATGTCATATGCTTCTCATTCCATTTATACAGACATCACTTTATCTAAAAGTATAATGTATAATTACATTTATTTCTGAGATCTCTTAACTGAGAATCTGAATAATAAAATAACTGAAACAAGACTGTTGCTTATTATTTATTATAAATCCCTCTGAGAATCCAGATCAATGTTGGTTAGATAAGCAATGCACAAGACAAGCCAATAAACCCACAATTACTGACACATCCAAATAGCTCTTTAAAGAGGCTCATTTGTCAACAGAGCCCTTTTAGATCCATGGCCTGATGATCTAAGCCAGAGCTGACACATCAGCCATAAAAGCTGAAAAACAGAGCCATAGACATCTGTTTAACATTAACATAAAGTAAATTGTTTTACAGTTACACCCTATTCACAGCTCCACATCAAAGCACTCAATCGATCTGTGGCCATTTGCCAATAAAACTGACATTTTTATCAGTTTTATCCTTTTTTGTCTAGCTGGAATGTGAGAAAACTTCAGCAACATACCAATGAAAATTACACATTCACAATGTCAGTGTTTATCAGTTAAATCCTCTTTGAATGTAAATGCATTTCCGTGTGTAAATGTTTTCAGAGCCAATATGCAGAATATGAGGCTGCTCATCTTAAGCGTGCTGTTTTACTCAGGTAAGAAAGATTCCTTGTGAATCCGTTCAGTGCTTGATCTGTACTGAAATGTTAAGGACAGTGGATTTGACATGCTAATATCTATTGTAGTTTTTTTTTTTTTTTTTTTTTATTACAGCCCTGATGCACAATGCATCATCTCTAAGTGCTGTAATGTTCCCACAAATGGCTCGGCAGTATTGAATGCACCCACTTGTAGGGACTATATACCATACATAGCTTTTAGTTATATAATGAATATCTGACCCAATATGATCGGGGTATTAAAAGTGCCATCTTTAATGGGTATATTAGCCATACTGCATTTTCTTAAAAATGTCAGACAGTATGAATTGGTGTCATGAACAGTGGTTCATTTTTCTTCATTGATTTCTAAATTAATTTAACAAATGTGTCTTGTTACTGGTGTTAAATTATTTCTTTTAATTTTAGGTTGCCTTTTTTTAAAATCCGGCAAAGGGCAAAAGATGAAAATTAGCCTATTGGGCTAACTTTGGCTTATTTACAGTATTTTGACTGTTGATTAATGAGCACTGTCCCTATTAAATAAATACATAAAAAAACAAATGATCCAAAAACAAAAGAATGAATGTAAATGTAGTAATAATGAATATTCAAATATTGCATAAAGTACATTGTCAGTTTCTGTATGATTTGACTAGTTGATGTCACATTATGCTGCTAATGAATGTGTTTGTTAATCTAAAAATTGGTGCTTTTCTTTTTGGCTTTTTAGCATTCTCTGCGACTCTGAAAGGTAAAACATAAACACAAGTCGCTTTTTAATATTTGTTGTTTATTAATAACAAAAAGAAGCGGTTTCAGCGGTGTAAAAAGAATTGTGTTTCTTGTAGCCCAAGAGACTTCTCAGACTCTGTTTTTTGGGGAAGACTTCCATATCCTCGTGCCGGCCGATGGAGCTGACGTGACGTTCAGGCCTTCGATTGTCCGAGGACGTGAGAAGCCGCTGATGAGTTCTGGAAAGGTGGTGGATATCCGTGCCGAACTCAACTCTGCTTCGAGTCACCTGATCTTGCAGAATGTTGGAGAAAGTGATGAAGGAGTCTACACCGTCACATCTAACCAAAATCCAGAGGATGTTACACGCATCACACTCTATGTTAGAGGTACTACATAATTTACCAAAAAATTGTTCACACATTTTGTACAGCAGCTTGTACACTAAATTGGATGAGCACACATATGCACTAGAATAGCTCTGAGTGACTTCCATTATTATAGGAAGTCATGTGGTGAACAGTAAGGGAGGTTTAATGACCTGCTACAGTAATTGTAGCTCTGTCAAGCCACACTGGTTGCCTTCCGTTCTTCTCTACCTAAAGATCCTTCTTTCTCTCTACCCAACTATCTGTTTCTTCCATTATCAGCTGTGCTTACTGGCACTTGGCCTTTATTTCTATTTAACAATTAGTCAGAGAAAGCAATTGCTTAAGAAAGTCAAACTGAGCTGATGATATGAGCTGTTTTATTTTCTGTTTATTTTCTATGGGGTTTGCAATCACGCAATGTCTTTTTTTCTTTAGATACACATTAAAATTAAACAGATAAAATGGATTAAATTAAAAAGAATATAGCAAAGCTGTCATTCATTATATGCTGGTTTGTAGTTACTGCTAAACGTATATTTCCCATAATTTAAAGAAAATATTAATTTGACAATTTCTTACAAAAACTTGGGAAACAAGGTTGATGGTTCTACTTGACCGTCTAACAAAAATGTGAAAATGGAATGTAATGATTTACTTCTCTTAATACTGTAGAAATATGCAAAAGATGTTCCAAAATGTGAGGTTTAAATTTAATAATTAAAAATTGTTTTCCTAAAATGAGCTGAATATCAATTCATTGGAAGATGTCAAAACATGACGCTGTTTTGATTTTGTTGGATACAGTCGTGAGAAGGTCTGGCATCTACATCTGACATGGAACAGACCAAAATACAAATTTTAATGGGGAGTACAAACAATTGATGTATTTAGAACTAACAAGTGTTCATGCTACATTAGGTTAATTTCAGTGTATATAGTAGTTTATCTAATAGTTCATACAATACACTTTTCGAATGCAGGGCAAGTACCACATCTCATTTATCTCATTTGTTCCTCTCCTTTCTCTCTCTCATTTTTCCAGATTGCTCAAGTGAGGTCATCGTTAAGTATGGCTTAGATTTTCATGTATCGCTGCATGATATCTCGGAGCCAGTGCGTGTGGGCTTTCGCCACAGCACTGTGGAGGCCAATCAGACGTCATTGCCGGCTGATGAACTGCTGAATGTTGACGGAACGCCCAAGGAGAATTACCTGGACCGCGTTGAGATCACTCCTCAAAAGTTCACTTTGCGTGCCGTTACAGGGGCTGATGAAGGCAGTTACACCATTAGTGATTCCATTGGGAAAGTCCAGAAGAAGATCTGCCTGAACGTGAAAGGTGAGAGTGGGAAGAAGAGAGAAGGGAAAACACGCACATATATTATTTTCAAATAACATATTAATGTCCTAATCCTGACCTTCTGACTGAAACAAGTACAGCAATAATTTGTAATTGAAATTGTGATACAATATTAATATATGATTAGCTATGGAGAACATTTTGAAGGAGAAATAAAATATGTGAAGGATAATAAAATAAATAATCTAAAAATAAACTCAAAAGTTGTGAATAGGACCACATTGTGAAGCAGAAGGGTCTTGTATCATTCTGATGAGATTTATTTTGCACTAATAATAACCAAATAGCTGTGCATTTTCCCGCACATTACATGTCTATAAATAAATAGAAGTATTGATTTGTGGTGATATTATTTGATTTCATGAAGAGAAAGAGGCCGCAGAGTGATATGAGATACAGTATATGAAACTAGTGTAGGAGAATTTTGTCAGGGACAATGGTCAAATAAACAGTTTAGTGTTCATCATACAAAAACTTTTGGTATTCTGAGAGCCAAAGGTAAAAACTAAGGTGTGAAATATACAACAGGAGGTTGTTTGTATGTAATATACACGCTTAAAAATAAAGCTTCTAAAAGTGGTGTTTTGCAGCAATGCCATGCAAGAACCATTTTGGGTTCACCAAAAAATCTTTCAGTGAACAGTTCTTAAAAGAACCAGTGTAAAGAACATTTAGGGTAGAGAACAATAATTATTTTCCACTATAAATAACTTGTTGTGCAATGGAAAGCTTTCATAGATGTTAAAAGTTCTCCATGCAACCATTGATGCCAATAAATAACTTTTATTTTTAAAAGTGTATGGTCAGTGGAGAACTCTTCAGGTACGTTATAAAACATAAAAAGAAAGGATAGTAGGGGAAGTACAAAGAGAGGAAGAGAGACAGATGGAATAGAGTCTGTCATTTTCTGCCTGCAGCGTTTATTCCCTAAAATATTTATGCTTTCTCCTCCCTGACGATTCTTTTTCTTCTTTCTTCGCTCTCATGACATCATCTTAGCTCTAGTAACAGCTTTCCTTCTTTTTCTCCCTCCTTCTTTCTTTCTACCAGCACATCAGATATTTGTGACCCTTTCATACGGTGACACTCTGAAAATAAACCTGCACATGAATAGCTCTTTAGCTCGCCTTCTGTACATCCCTCAGTCTGATAAACATAAGTATTTGATTATGGATAACGGAGAGCTCAGCCTGCCTTCTAACGTGGATCTTGAGGGTCGTCTCTCTTTGGAGGATTCTTTGTGTCTTCTGACGGATGTGAGGGCCAGCGATGCCGGAGTTTTCAGTGTGACTGACCATCAGGGATTCCTGGTGTCTGATGTCCACCTGGAGATAGAACGTGAGGACATACAATGTGACAAAGGGAAATGAAATGAATAGTTCATTTAACTTTCATGTTTTGGACTTAATTGTGTATATCTTCCTCTCTCAGCGTACAGGCTTCCTAAACTCTATATTGCCATCATTGCTCTGGTGGCATTGTTGGTGTTGCTGCTGTTGGTGTGCTTGGTGTCATGTTTGGTGAAGATACGCAAACGTGCAGCAAAGGCCAGAGCCATTGAGGAGAAAGCCCAGAATGCAGGCAAAGTGGAAGGAGATGCCTTCAGACAGGTATTTACCACCTATCTCACCACCAAAATATGAATAAAAACAATTGAATATTCAGTGGGCTTAAACAGTGTTTGGACTTATAAATATACTAATGTCATTGCATTAGATGCAAAATATAAGACACAAAATAAGTGTCATCTCCAAACAAATTAGGCTAATTTCAGTTTTCATTTTTATTTATCAATCTTTATAATTATGTCTTTGTATGAAAGGTGAAAATGGTCAAAGCCAAAATGGAATGGGATATTTCTGTGAATATTGCATGGCAAGAAAAGTTACAATATATTAAATTACTTGAATAATTATGCTGAAGTGTCAATATGTAAGAAATGTAAAGTACAAACATTTGCCTTATGCTTCATATTCATATTTCTTGTTATCTCCAACATGAAAGGAGAAAGAAAAAAGTTTTACTCACTATTTTTTGCAGGTTGTCAAAGATGCCTGTACCCATCAGAATGAGGAAGCCCCAGCACTGTCACAGAAAGAAGACATCACTGAGAAATCACAGAGCACAGAGGTCAGCATTAAGGTGAGCACCAGAATGCTGAAAGACATTTTAATCACTAGCTCTATCTGTATATCTAAACAACAAGCATTTGCTCTATACAAAATGCTGAATTATGTTGAATGTTGTGAAAATCCTCTAGGAAAGCTAAGTTCTGAGTATGTTCCTCAGGGTTTGGAGGTGTCTACAAAAGAGCCAAGCCTTCAAGAAAGGAACATGGATACCAGTGACTCTGGAGTAGGATTTAATACCACTGGGCTCCCGCTTGACAGTGACACTGATGCCCCAACAGCAGCCATAGCAGATTCTGATGTATTGAGTTCTTCTGATGCCCCTGATGTCAAAGCCGTTCCCAGCCAAGCTCCAGAGTCAAAGACAGCCCCCTCACCTCCAAAACCAGCACCAACCACTGATCTGAAACCAGCACCTGTGGCCAAGTCGACTGCTCCTCCACCACCTTCTCCCGAACCCAAACCAGCAGTAACACCTGAACCTGAAACCAAGCCTGCGGTCACACCAACACCTGAACCCAAACCTGCAGCTACACCTGAACCGAAAATGACCATCTCACCACCACCAGAAACAAAACCGACCTTAAGCCCATCACCAGATCCCAAGCAACCTGTGACACCTGATCCGAAACCAACAACTGAAGTTAAACCAATTCCAAGTCCAACCCCTGAACCTCCCAAAGCAGTAACACCAACTCCTGAAGCAAAACCAGCTGTTACTCCAGATGCCAAACCAGCAGTTTCACCTACTCCTGAACCCACACCAGCTAAAGTTGGCACTCCTGAACAGAAACCTGCTGCGAGCCCAACACCTGATCCCAAGACTCCGGATCCTAAACTGGTTTCTCCTGAGCCTAAACCAAGTTCACCTACTCCACAGTCTAAACCACCAGTCTCGCAGATTCTCGACTCAAAACCAACCACAAATGGTACTCCTGAATCCAAGGCTGACATCGAGTCAGAGCCAAGTGCACCCATATCTCCTGGGCTGGATGTGAAGGGCACAACCTCTCCCAAAACCCCTGATACTGGGAAAAGCACAGTCAAAACTCCTGAGCTCATCTCCAGTGGAGGTCTAGGCTCGGCTGCCCCCAATGACAGTGCACCACCTCCAAGCACTGATGGAGCTGCCACCAACTGAGATTAAAACCACAGCCTCGTTCCTGCCTCCTCCTAGTGTATTAACCACCACAGACAATCGAGACACTAGTCTTAACAACAAAAAAGAGCTAAATGACTTCCTAAGGGGGTGGGTTCAGTCTCAGTCTTTTGAGTCTCACTTTTAATACAATTAACATGCATCAATAGAAAGATCCACTGTAAATCCACTCAATTTACTAATATGTAATCACCCTGTAGCAGAGTTCGAGAGAAGAAGCATTTCCGATCTTACACCATTGGCTAATTTAACACAGAATGAGGGAGGCTGTCTGGGATATTCCAAGAAAGTGTACAAAGACAAATCTCCCTTCACAGAAATAATACATCACTGCATGAAGATATTGAGAAAATAAATTATATTATCAGTTCTGTAATCCAAGTTACTGTGGTTGAATTTGGGGAAAGGCACACAGGAACATGGGACATTAATCATTTTCATTCTTTATGAGATCATTTCTGCTCCATTTCGACCAGTCGGAGAATCCAAATAGCTGGACTGATACTGAGAAAGCGACCAACCTTCTGCTGTCAGAGGACTGGAAAAGTGGAAAAATCATGTGTCACTTTGACCCATGCAAGTCAACATGTCATTTTGACAAGGGAGATGAACGAGGGAACTACAGAAGTGCAAAGCAGAAGGAAGAAATACCATTTAACCAAACAAAAACAAAAAAATCACAATCCTTCATAGACTAATCTGTGACTCTGTGCCTGGAGGACATTTTTGAGAATCTTCTTCTATCAATCCAACCTATGGATGTTCTTGTCCAGAGATGCGACAGTGCACATTTCCTGTTCAGTCAGTAGCAAAAAAATTCTGTAATCTTTAAAAAAAACAAAAACTAGTTGATGAGAAACAGATGTTGGCAACAGTATATGTAAACAGGTTTGCTTCATTGAGTGAGCTGTGTCTGATATATCTAAATAGTGAGGCTGTCTCCATCATTAGTGAGATTTGTGGTGCATTGTGATTGGAATGAATTGATCCTAGCACCATTTTGGTGCTAGGTTCACAAAAGCAATTATGCAAATCAGGTGAAGAGGAAAATGCGACAAAATATTGAGCAAGTGCTCATTTGTGGAGGATGCAGCAGACTACTGCAATATGCTGTACTTGCACCTTACAGAATCTCTCCACCACTGCGATACAAACACCTGAATTGGCTTTCTAAAATGTAAAGTTTCTTGGTTGCATACCATTATGTGATTGTTTCATCATCATTTGATTAATTAATCCCACAATCAAAAATGTACTGAAACATAGACAAATTACAGAAAAAGCAGGTGTGTTTGGGTTGAAAAGAATGGCAGTGATTAGTTAGTGAATAAGACACTTTTTTATGCTGAAATACAGTGCGCAAAAGTAAGTATACCCCAGAATGTCTTGTGTAGTAAAATTTGCTTGAGAAGCAAGTGGACATGGTTTGTAAGAAGATCTGGATTGTTTGTGTTGCTACAATGTTCCACAAATAATTTTGGATTTATAGTCATAGTTGTAAGACAATACAGTCTCACATATCAGTTTACATATATTCCTGGTGCCTCCGGTAGAACCTGAACACCACTGCCTGCTAATGTTGTATGAGTCCAGGACCCTGCTCCTACCACACGATCTGTGGGAGCTGATGTTAAATCACAGTGAGTAGTGGGGATGGTAGCTAACTCGATATTAGTATCAACGTCTTGAAGTGTGGGCAGATCTGATAGACTGGAGGTTTGTGGGTAGATTTTCTAACTGAAGATGATCACTACCTCACATTTAAGCCTGACTAAAGTACTCAACCACTAATTAAACAACATTGCAATGTATGTTGACATTAAATAAAAAAAAATATAGATTTTTGGCAAAGCACAAGGTTTGTAATGCAATCTAAGGTTTACAAAACTCAATCAGATATTTGGCAATGCCTTTCCCACAAACCTCTGAAAATGGCCTTGTTCTTTCTCAGCCTTTAACAGCTGTTTTAATATCAGTGCAAGGAAATGTCACTTGAAAGCCAGTCTTAGTATCACATCTCATAATGTAAATATCACAAACCTGTATCACAAGCACTGTAGCATTAAAATGTAAAATGATGATATATCTCCGACAAAACAAAATTTGATTTGTGACCAAATTTGATGCATAGTAAATAAATCTGACTCAAAATGGCTTATGAGCAAACCTGAACCATATTTTTGTGATGCTAAAGATGCACTCAGTAATTTATGTGTGGAGGTAGAATAATGCAATAATGCATAGTTTTAGATTGTAGAAATGCTCTGTCAACTGTGATCAATTGGAGGGGTCTTCGAGATAAAGTAGTATTCAGCTAGTCATGTGATTTCAACATGGCGGCACCTTATGAGGTGACCCACGCCATGTAAAAAAAAAAAAAAACAGCAGTTTGGGCTGATATTAAAACATTTTTCAAAAGTGTTATTAATTTGTTTAGCGGTAAAACTTTTAAAAAAAAATTACTGAGTCCACCTTTAAAGTCCCCCCCCCCCCCCTGTTTGGAGAGAGAGAGAGTCGGTATTGAAGAACATCTTAGCAATATAAAAATGTGCAGATACACTCTGATACATGTACACATGCATAATAATAACTTGTTTTGAAGTATGTATTGTGAGGTTCTGTAGTTTGGTCTCCAATTTCCAGATTCTTTAGTTTCTCACAATGATTCACAGGCAGGCAGACACAGGAGGGGTTTTATCATTTTTTATACAATACAAAACCTATGAACCTAGTGTGGCATAACTGTCATGCTCCCTTCAGCTAATCCCATTGGCTGTTAAGCGTGAGCTTGATTTCACATGCCCTTACTTTCATCTCCAGCAAATGATGTCACTCTTAAGTGCATCCCAGTAATGCACATTACACAGGTTTCCAGGCAAAATCAATTTTCCTCTGATCACTCCCTGAATCATCACAGTGTCTTATCGTGCGTAAGATATTCGCTTCCCTTCAGGACACTGCCACTGATATTAGTCTTGTATCATGACATGATTACTGTCTGTTTTTGTATTTTGTGTGTTGATGCTTGTGTTGTATGTATGTGGGTGCAATTTGGTATTTATGAAGAGAGATTATAGATGTTATTCATCATTGGCAACATCAGGAGGCCTGTATGTGTTTGTACAAGTGCATGTGAGTATGTTTGTGTGTGTCAGTGTGTTAGCAAGAAACTCCATTGGATAGCTGTCATTTCAATGCAATTAGCAATGTCCTTTTTCTCCCCGGCTGGCTGGTAATTGCTGTTCCTTTTTAAGTGGTATTAAATTCAGATTCAATTTAAGAGAGTGCACAGTGCGAGATTTCTATCAGAACGGACTCCATGCTGTCTTGTGATACCTGACTGCTATCTGTTTTGATACCAAGATAGCCGTGTTACAGGTCACTTTGATTTAGTCAGCGCTCAAGGCTACACCAATGGAATAGTAATTCAGTTTATATAGCACTTTTCTCTTGCTCAAAGCGCTTTACAAAATTCAGACACTAAAGTAACGACGCATCGTCATTGCATGCTATAGAGCTACGCTTCCATAGTGTCCGTCTGTGCTAGTGTGGTCATGCATATGTAGGAGGTAGTGTATAGATGTCTAAAAGTACTCTGATTTTCATGTATCGCACGGCTCTGCAGGTCTCTGATTGGATAATTCCATTGTGTAAAACATCCCTGCTATGGATGTCACTGAAAATGTTGCATTCTATGTGTCACCCTATATCTTTCCATTCCATTGGTTAGACCTGATTGGTCGAAAACATTCTAAAGGGCATTAAAGGGATAGTTCATCCAGAAAAGAAAATTCTTTCATTTTTCACTCACACTCATTTCGTTCTAAAACTGATTTTATTTTGTCCATACAATGAAAGTCAATTCAGAGATGAGTGTTTTTTAAAACCCCACTGACTTTCATAATATGGACAAAAACAATTGAAACTTTCCACAGAAGAAAGTCTTACAGGTTTGAAACAACATGAGGGTAAGTAAACAAATCAATTTTCATTTTTTTGGATGAACTATCCCTTTAACCAATACTCAGAATTCAATGGGTGTGGAATTATCTCTCAAGAGTGAGGAAAATGAGCGGTGAGAATGTATAGAGCATGAGAAGCTCAAGTATCCTGTGGTGTTGTGCGTGTTTTAAGTAAACTCAACGTGCAGTTGTGTCCCACAGGTGCATGAGAGGTTTCTGCCTCTCTTTTCCTCTCCTTATTCCACCTGAGTGATGCTCTACAGTTTATCAGTCCCCGTTCTTCCTTTTTGCACAAACACAACACATAAACATTTTGTAAAGAAGTGATACTTCCTTTATTTCATGCCTAGAAATGATAATAAATGATTATAAAATGTTTCAAAGTGTGTTTTTTTTTTCTCCTAACACCTGTGACGCAGCAGTTATAAAGGCACTCTGACATTGCTCTCCTGTGGCTGTGAGACATTTGCAAAAAGATGAATTCAATCACATTCAAAGTCACTCATCTGTCTCTCTAGCTTTTTCTTCCCTCCTCCCCGGCCGGTTGCTGGCAGGGTGCAGTGAGGCCCTCCCTCTCTTTTTTTGTGACTCCAACAGCACATAGCTGGCATAATTTAACAGACCTATCTAGCTTATTATAGACAAGTAATGGTAAACGGTCACTTTTAATAATGTCAATTCATTTTTTTTTCATGGCTTTCTATTTTATTAAGTACACTTATTACGATACAATACATGCAGAAAGGTGACTCAAACATTTTGCATGATAAATGACGTATTTTATTTATTTGCATGCAAATATATCAAAATAAAAAGAAATAGTTCACTCCCAAATGAAAATTCTATTATTATTTATTCACCCTAATGTCATTCCAAGCTCCATCCGTCCGTTCTCCAAACTGTTTGTCCTGTGTAGGGTCACGGAGATGCTGAAGCCCACCCAGCCTTTTGGGCTAAAGGCAGGGAAACACCCTGGACAGATGGTCAGTCCATCACAGAGCACCCGGAAATAAGCAACACAGGCAGAACATTCAAACTCCACACAGAACGGCCTCCTGACTTAGCTGGGACTCAAACCAGGGACCTTCTTGCTGTGAAGGTTAACACTGAGCCAATATGCCACCCGAGGATAAAGCACCTGGTATTTCCAGGCAGTATTCCATCTAAGTACTAACCGAGCCAAACCCTGCTTAACTTTTGAGATTAGACAAGATCCAGCATTCAACTCAATATTTATTTTTTAAATACATTTTTATTGCTTTTTTCTATTTATTTTATTTTTACACATCGATAGTTCACTGTGACCACAGCCTGTCAAGTTTCAAAAAGGACAAAAAAGCACTATAAATGTTGTCCATGTGAGTCATGCACTATTTTCGCTGATAATCATCTTCACCTCCTCTGCAGCTCTCAAATCAGATATGGTGCATGCCAGACATCAATAAAATCAAAGCTCACTAGTTTTCGAGAGTCTCATAATCAACATCATGACATCAAACAGTAATGGCATACAGTTTTGAAACAAATAATGACAGAATTTTCATTTCTGAGTGAAATATTCCTTACGTGTAAGAGAAATCTGTTCTATAAAGAATTGCACTGCAAAAATCTAATCTCAACGTTGCTTTTTAAGTCTGAATGGATGACATAAACTGACTAGAGCAAATCTCACTGGCTGTGTCTCAAATCGCCCCATACCCTTATATGGTGCATTATTTGAAATGATGTCTAAAAGTGTAATGTATTATAGAGTGTACTCATTTAATCCCATAATGCACCTAAATAACAAATGGACAACCAATGTAACTCAACAGCTAGCTGCTAGAGAATATCCTTAGAGAAAATGGCACTTCGAGCTCATTCAGAGTTCGAATTTGCCCACTTAAAGGAATAATTCACACAAAAATGGAAATTTTGTCATCATTTACTCACCCTCATGTCGTTCCAAACCTGTATAACTTCCTTTCCTTCTGAACACAAAAGAAGATATTTTGAAGAATTTTAAAGAACCAAACTGTTGTTGGTCCCCATTGACTTCCATAGTAGGGAAAGAAATACTATGGAAGTCAATGGGGACCATCAACTGTTTGATTATCAGCATTACTCAAATTATATTATTTTATGTTCAACATAAGAAAGAAATACATACAGGTTTGGAACTACATGAGAGTGAGTAAATTATGGCAAAATTTAAATTTTTGGGTGAACTATCCCTTTCATTTCTTACATTTATTCAGTGAAGTATATTAGTGGAGTAATGAATAGTGAATGATGGTAGAGGGGCGATTTGGGATACAGCCACTGTTTAGTGTTACTTAAACAGATCAGCCAAACACAACTACACAACAAAACCGCTCTAGCTTTACAGGCATACAAGCTTCGAGGTGATCAGATTTCAGCGTTTCAAACTGTGTCAGCAGTGGAAGTGGTAAAACCAAACATCCACGTCAATCCCTCAGAGTGATGGATGAAATATGGAAAGAGGAGCGCAGTTCTTTCCTTCATCTGTGTCACATGGGTTGTAGAATGGATAGAGCGGCACTAGAACAGTCCCCATGTAGAATGAGAAGAGTGGTGTCATGGTGACAGCATTGTAGAAAGAAACCTCCTCGTTATCACAGTCCAGGAAGATGCCGATGCGGACGGGGAGGGTGTATGAGAGCACTTTTGTGGGCTTTGGGTGGGTACAGGCCGTGATGGAGCCATTTCTGAGGACAGTGTCCACAGTCCGTTTATCGTTGAGAAAGAATCCATCTCTCCACGGGGTATGTCCACTTTGGCCACACCCACTCGCCAGGCGGTTTTGCCTTTCACCTCCACCTCCCAGTAATGACGGCCATAAGTGAAGGCCTCTGAACCCATCACGCAATAATAGAATTGGAAGCGCTTCGGGTTCCTTTCATCTGGATTCTCGTTGGGCAGCACCTTGTCTTCCTCGAAAGTCACTGAAGTTCTCTCAGCAGAGAGGGTTAAGTGGGGATGCACCGTTTCAGGGTCAAAAGTCAACGTGGATATGTCTGTGTATGCAAATAAGTTATTCAGAATTGATTTACATCAGATTAATCAGTAATCTGTAGTACAATATTTTGAATGTAACAAACAATACAAATTTACCTTACAGCCCTGCTGAAAAAAACAAAACAATAGAAACCATCAAAGAAATTCTAATG
The DNA here is from genome assembly GCA_027422415.1 of Schizothorax lantsangensis. NCBI lineage: Eukaryota > Metazoa > Chordata > Actinopteri > Cypriniformes > Cyprinidae > Schizothorax > Schizothorax lantsangensis. The sequence goes on along the minus strand of CM049850.1, from coordinate 18,078,549 downwards.
GTTTCCACTACAACATTACAAACCATCAACTTTTAACTTCAACTTTTTTGGGACATATTCTAATAGGATTTAACGGTTTTATCAAGCCACCATAGAAGGTGAGCAATAGCGGAACCCACAGGGTCCATTACAGTTTCCATTAAAACCAATACAAGTCCCATTATAACCAGTAAAACCATAACAATTTCTGTGATGGTTTCTATATTGTTTTTTTTAGCAGGGATTTACAGTACTAGGTTATAGTAGTGGTGTTTCGTTTGTGAAATGAAATATTCTTGTACTCTTTCTGAAATTAACTTATTATTTTCATTGTTTAGAGTCTCCTTATGGACTGCTTTTCTTCTTTCAGCGACTGGCATAATAGCATGTTATGTGAGCATTTTGAAGTATTGCATACATTCATCCTACTGAAGGTATATACTTCCTTTACTGAATAAATCAGTGATTTGAATGATTTGATGAACTCGTCTGAAATAAAATACTTCAGAATACTTATGGTAGGTCATGTGATAGTAACAACATGGCGGATATAGTACGTCCGAAATTCATTCATAATACCCAAATTCATACTAAATAGAGCATACTTTTTAACAGCTGCTAATAAAGTTCAATTTAAATGTTGTACCTACTCAGTATGCAATTTTGGACACACCGAATGTTTTAATTACTTCATTTAATGTCTCATAACACAAATCTTCCTTTTTTGCGCCACCAACTGGTGGCAATGTAACCTGCAAAAATAGTGACTTGATGAATCATTGATGAACATATTCAAAAGATTAGAGCACCTGGCATGAACCTAACCCCCACCACTATAGTGAGAATTAAAATAGTTCAGATTTCTTTTTAGTATGTAATAAAATAATATATTTTTAAAATGTAGTCTTAGTACTTGGGTAGAGGCATGTTTTCATGTGTTTCCAGATCCGGTACTGAATTGGCCCCACAAACTGACCAGAGAGAATTTCGCTGTCTATTGGCGGAGGACGAATAAAATTCACCTCACATCTAATGAAGATAAACAGAGCAAGAACAGAGGTAGATGTGAACAGAATGAGAAAAGTAACAACAATGATTAAGATTCTATGAGAACTGGAGACCAAGTGAGAAAGAATAAATCAAAAAGACACTTGCCTTTTCAGAAGATCTTTGATTTCCTAAATGGATTAAAAAATATAGTGTTTAGAGCAAGAATGTTCAGATTCAAACACGTTTCGCTGCCTGATTGCAGCAGTCAGCTCTTCAGATTCCTCACTCTTTCAATCATGTGATTGTTTCACACTTGATCTGAACAGTGTCAAATGGCATCTAGCATGTTCTGTGGGTGTCTACTGCATGACTTATGAAACTAACCCTGTTAGTATTTTACAGTACATATTTGATGTGGTCAGAGTAGATGATTTCATAACAGTTAAATGCACAATAATAAAATCAAATAAAAACTTTAAGTTTTAATTAGACAATCCATAGAGGATAAGGAATTATTTCTCTCCCAGTGCAGGTCACTACACTACTTAAGATTTTACTGCTTAGTCTGTAAGTTTATACAACTTAAAATGGAAATCCACCTTCAAAAGTTTGGGGCTGTCATCTTCCCGCAGTTTGCAGTTCAGTGTCTCTATGGCTTTCTCTAGATCTCTACTCTGCATGACAAACTTTTTCTCTCTCTCTTTTAAGATCTTCACTCGTCTGTCCCTTTCCTTCCTTTGCCGTTCCAGATCCGTCTCTTCCTCCTCATCCAGGAAACGATGGAGGTTTTGGAACTCTGCTCGGATTTCACGCTCTATCTCTTCAAATCTGTTCTGTGAAAGAGCGGAAAGAGGAGACATTAATGACTTAATGGGGAACACGAAGGAAGAGAGACTAATAACATAAAAGACTAATAACTCTGGAAAAATTAGCAGGCTGAGATTAGCTTACTAATGAAGTTATTACTCAAATTTAATACCAGAAATTGTTCATTAGGAGTTTTAGATACTGAAGATCTTTATGTTTTGTAGAACCTATGCCAAATTAGAGGATGATATGCATCAAGAGTTATTTAAATATTAATGTCAACTGTTTCTGAACAGGCCATATAAAAAGCTGTAAAATGGTGCTGGGGGTCTGAAGGAGAGTTTACCAAATAAAACTGAAGGAAAGTTTAAAAAAATTTACCAAACAAAAATTTCTATTATATTTTTGGAAGGGGTGATCACATGCCCTATCACCCCTATCATATTTTTGTTTTGTGAGTTATCTTTCCATGTCAGCCAGTAAGTTATGTTGTGAAGAAAAGACCATTATACTCTTTTAGTCACATATAAATATTACCAAGGTAAATCAGGCATTACCTCGACCACCAGTGCATCCACAAAGGCCTCTCTCTCAGCCTCATAACATTCGTCAATTTCATGTTTGATCTTTTTAATTGCCTGAATAAGCTTCTCCTGAAACACAAACAGGCACAAAGTCAGTTAGTGTAACAATCTCACTTAGTAAGTACACTAATTATATTATGAACAGTTTGCATAGTCCTAAACAACAGATTTTCTTTTTATTCTTTTCAGAAAGAGTCCAAATACGGAACCACTCGGAACCTTCTAAAAATAAAAACAGCTCACACTGTGTATTTCACCTTGCCATGACATATGAAGGTGACATTTTATTCTTACCTTTTGGGCACCGAGGAGAGATTTGTTAAAGTTGTTGTTTGCGTCCTTCATGTGATTTGTGTGCATTCCAGTTTTCCTTGTCAGAACAAAGCAGACAGAACTCTGGTATCTCACATGTGAGAGAGAGAGAGGTTAAATCAAGCTGACCGATAGTGTGTATAAACACTCTTACAGACAGACAGAGAGAGAGAGAGAGAGAGAGAGAGAGAGAGGGGGGGGGGGGGGCAAAGGCAATATGAGGGCAATATATCAAACAAGGGTGACAGACTGATTGGTTCAGAGGCTGGAGGTGACCAACACATTCGACTGATCTAAACTAGTTACATTAAAAAAAATGCACTATAATATATCTGTAATGGCTTTGACTTTACATAATAGCATGTCAACACAGAAGAAGAAAAGCAAAGGGAGGTATTGTGGGGTCCACAGCTGTCTCACTGCACCACACGAGCGATTTATGGAAGTGAGGGAAGAGATATTCTATTTCTGTCTGCAACAAGAGCTAACGTCAGAGAACAGAGGCAGACTATTACAGGCAGCAAGACAGATAGTAGGGCTGGTGAGGGGCTTATATTTCACTCTGTAAGGGGTCTGACACAAGGATTTTGTCTGTTTGTGTGTGTATATGCACAAATGAAATATAACAGCAGAGAAAGAGAGACTATGTGCCTGTGTTGTATGTGCAAACAGAGGAAGATTATGTTTCATAAAGAGCAGTCTGTCAGGCAAAGATTTTTCGAATATTTCTGTGGAATAGTCGAGGGCAGAGTTGTATGACAAGAAAAAATCCTTTGTGGAATACGTCACCTCTCTCTTTCTCTCTCTCTGAGAAAACTGCTCAGCTAAGGCAATGTATTATTCATGGACCTGTCCTGAGTGTCTGACTGCTGAGATGCAGACTCAGTAAAAGGGAGAGTGCAATCATTTTTAAAGTACAGTCACATACAGCACATATAATGCACGTTTAAGAATGGTTGAATCACACAAGCTATTTTAGAACTTACTGATATTGGGTAGTGTCTCTGTTTCTCTCTTTTATTCTTTGAGACCTAGGAGCCCAATATATTTTCCTGGTAATTCTACTGCAATGATGACAAAGCTGTTTGTTGTTAAACATTTTTTACTGGGCTAAAAGAAAGTAGAAGTGTCAGTAATTTATCAATATTTATAATGTCATATATTTTTTTTTAAACAAGTAATAAATTAACTATGTGTTCTCCAATAAAGTCAACAGTATTGGGGGTACAAATAAAAAAGAAATGTGATGTGAAGGTTATTGAGGCCCTCTAGTGGACACCGACCTCTGGAGTAGGCCTACTTGGATTTAGCAGCGAAATAATTACATTTTAGTTTAGTTTTAATTATAGTTGAATTCATTACGTGTATATAATTCATTTGTAATGCATTTATTGTTAATGTGAATTGAACTTAACTTTATATTTTGTTGTTATTTTTATACTGTTGGGATGTGCTCTAACAATGGATGATCGAGAAAAACTTAACAACTCAAGGATACTCACGCAATATGGGGAACTTTGAAATCAGCATTTGTTTATAAATACATTTCTAGTTGAAAATTGACTAATGACTCCAAAATCCATTTCCTGTGCGTATTACGTAGAAAGCGGAAGTAAACAAAGAGCGGTTCTGCACTGTACATGACATGCGTGAGATTATGTTTATTGTCATCGTTAAATGTCCTGTAGTTTTGTTTGACATAGTATAGATTATTACATTGACATTCTCTAATTTGTGGAGTTTGCTATCCTCGACAAATACATAATTTGTTAATTCTTTATCTTACTGAATATGTTGCTTTAGCATGGCTAGCAGAGCAGCAGTACTTTCTTAAATCTGTTTGAGTGTCTTAGATTTTTCTGGACAAACATAGACATTAACATTTGCAGGACAACAATACAGTTTCGATCTCGAACCCATATAAACTAGCAAAACCATTTTAAAACGACCGTAAATATTCGTTTAAGTAATAGAAATGAACGGGCAAGCTGAAGTAGAGGTGGATTACAAGAGAAAATACAAAAATCTAAAACGCAAATTAAAGTTTCTGGTATATGTGAGTATCTGTTTTAATATGTAATTTATTTTATTTATCATTTCAGACTGTTGTTAACCCTCTGGCTTCATTTTCTGTTCAGGAGCAAGAGTGTTTTCAGGAGGAGCTGAGAAGAGCTCAGAGGAAACTATTAAAAGTTTCTAGAGACAAAAGGTAGAACCTGTAATCTTGTTATCAAAGTTATCAAATGCTTTCCTCCTGCTTGACCCACATAATTAAACACTTTTGTTTTTGTCAGTTTTCTGTTGGACAGGCTGTTGCAGTATGAAAGGGTGGATGAAGAGTCTTCCGGTAGGTCTCTAATGAAAATGATCGTCTGCAAACCTCAAGGAATCTTAATGGAATTTTGTGTGCTAAGAGTGTTTTTGTTTTCAGACTCTGATGCAACAGTTTCCTCAGACAGTGATGGAGAAGGAGCCAGAGAGAGAGACAGGGAAGCAGGGAAGAAGTGAGTTTGCAACAAGTGGATTTTTTGTGGATTTGACAGATTTTCTTGAGCACAAAATTAGCATATTAGAATGATTTCTGGATCATGTGACACTGAAGACTGGAGTAATGCTGCTGAAAATTCAGCTTTGCCATCACAGGAATACATTTCATTTTAAAATACATTTAAATGGAAACATTTATTTGAAATTGTAATAATATTTTACAATACTGCTGTATTTACTTTGTTTTTGATCAAATAAATGCAGCCTGGGTGAGCATAAGAGATGTCTTTATTTTAAAAAACATTAAAAATAAATCTTACTGACCTAGTACAGAGACTTTTAATGGGTTGTTGAATAAACATTTTAATGCATGTGTGTCTTTTGAATTTTGCCATAGTCAGAATTACATAAGATTGCATTGTTTTTGTAGTGCAAATTGCTAATGTGTAGTATTCTGCCTATTTACCTCTCAATCACCCATTGAGCTTAAAAATGTAAAATTTGTTATATGCTGCTTAAAAGAAATAACCATCTGGTTGGAAAAGATTTGTGAAAGCAAAAAATTGTATATCTACAAGATTTCATAGAACATAGTAACTCATAGGCAGTGACAGATATTGACAGCAATTCTGAATAGCTTTGAATAAATTATGAATGCAAAATGTTAATTCACTTCAGAAAAAAAGATACATACTCAACTAAAATAACAAATTAGTTTGAAATGCTGCTTGTGGCTAAATTAAATTTGAGACAAGTGTGGCAACTCTTCTGTTTTGCTTTTTTCCAAGAAAACGTGTGCTTTGTATTTTAATTTGTATGCTCTGTGTCTTCAATAAATCTATTTATTTGTTTTTTAGAAGGAGGAGTCCTGGAGTTCCTCCCGTCCCGTCGTCCTCATCTCCTCATCTCTCACTCCTGTCCCGCTCTGGTGCGGTTCCTCTCCAGTCATCTGCTCCGGCACAGTATCTCAACACTGTGAGTTCATCACACCTCCATGTGCACTCCATACGTCTCATACTGCACTCATGTTTTTCAGTTACTCACATTGTTTTTGTCACCTGTTAATTTGTCATTTTATTCATTTTCTCTCTTTTTGTCTTTGTATCACCTCACCTGGTTTATATGGACTTCACACACATCACTCTGGGTGGGTGTGTTTGTGGGAATGACTGTTACTCTTTGGTGGCCGTGTGTGTGTGTGATTCTGGGTGAGCAGTTACCCTTCCCTCCTGAGTATTTGGCTCCCTCTGCTGAGCGAGTGAAGAAAGAGAGAAAAACAAAACTGGCCAAACACAGGAAAGACGGTTCAGGGAAGGTGAGAGAGGGACAGAGAGGTTGACCCTGGAAACACAATGGCCTAGATTCATATGGCCTTTATTGCTACACTGTTTGTCATGTCTTGTAATAATCTTACAGTTACAGTAACACACTTCTCTTCATACATTTTAGTTACATGTGTTTCTGAAATGTAGTCTAACAGACATTTCTCTGCTTCTCCCTCTTATTCAGGTGGTTGGCCCACTCACGTCCAGTTACCCTGCAGGCAGTGGTGCAGCTGGGGGTGCGAGTGGGCCGTTCAGCTGGGTACCACAGCAGATGCTGAGTGAGGATGCAGCCGAGGAGGAGGGAGAGAGTGAAGGAGAGAGTGACCGCGGAGAGGAGGAGAGAGGAGAGGGTGATGAGGCAGAGCTGGTTATTGACATACCCAATGAGTGAAGGTAATAGACAAATACAGGCGTATGTGAGCATTTAACAGGAGCTTTCATTTAATTCAAAATACACACAAGATGTTTTTCCAGGGCTCAACAATAAGATTGGCAAGATAATGTTATCTAGCTGGCTAACGTACACTACTATTCAAAAGTTTTTGAAAAAAATTATCTTGCGCTCACCAAAGCTGCATTTATTTTATCAAAGATGCAGTAAAACAGAAATTCTGTTAAATATTAAAATAACTTTTTTATTTTAATATATTATAAAATGTAATTTATTTCTGTGATGCAAAGCTGAATTTTCAGCAGCCATTACTCCAGTCTTAAGTGTCACATGTTCCTTCAAAAATCCTTCTAATATGCTGATTTGGTGCTCAAGAAACAATTTTTTATTATTGCCAATGTTGAAAACAATTGTGCTGGTTGATATTTTTGTGGAAACTATGATAGATTTTTTTTCAGGATTTTAATAGACAAGTTCAAAGAAAATTTATTTGAAATAGAAATCTTTTGTAACAATGTAAAATACATCCTTGCTCGATTTAAAAAATAAATAAACCAATCTTACCCTAAACTTTTGAACAGTAGTGTATATGTGGCTTTGTTAAATGGCACAAAATGACTTAAAAGTTTTGGTAAGAATGACTTGAAAACTACAGATGTTTTGCTTTATTACTTTCTAGCAAAAGTGTGTATGCATTTATGGAGTTATAATAATAGTTTCCTTTTGAAAAGAAAAAAAATAGCTGTAAAAATGTAAAAGAAAACTTACCATTTAATAAAAATAAAATGTTCTTTCTAGCAAATATAAAAATACATTGCTAAGTATAATAATTGATCATTATTTGGGGCTGGTGAAAGTGTTGGCAGGACAACCAAAAATATTTGTTATTGTTGAGCCCTGTTTTGTGAACCTGTTCTGCACACCTTACATAAACATATTATTAGATCATTCAGACTCTTCCAGATAGGTAGGTACTCCATTTATCCTGTGTGGGAAATTGGAGATTGACCAAGTAAAAAGGATTTTGTGATTCATCATTAAGAAAATGAGATCTGTGTTATGTTGGCGTTTGGTTGTATAACAGATTGAGTTACAAAAAAACTCCTGACTCATTGTAGATACTGGATAGGCTTATTCTTTAAAGACTGCTGAGCTGCGATGTTTTACCTGTAAGTGTGCCATAAATGTATAGTTGTGCGACAGCATTTAGACAATAAGAAGGGGGGGGGAGAGAGTGAGTGAGCAGAACAAAGAGAGAAAAACACCCTGAGATTGAGAGAGCCACACCCATTTTACCCAGGAGCACATCAACACTAGTCCAGGCAAGTTGCTGTGGGATTATAAAACACACACACACACACACACACACACAGCTGATCATGAACTAGACACGACAGTACCTCTAACAGTTTATTACCATGATTATTTATGTCTTATGATTATAAAATATATAAAATTAATGCAATTAACATCTCTTTCTTCACACAGGTGCCAAAAGAAACTGCAAGCAAAACATTTTTCAAAATCATTCTCGTTTAATGTATTTTTAATGTCCTCTGTTATTTTTTTATTAAATATTTAAAATGTTCCCATGTGTTTCTATCTGTACTTTGTTGAGTAGTGTTTGAGTCAATACACCAGCACCTGTTTTCATGCACCACCTCTGATTTGTGGAATTCCAAGTTTATGACTGGACATTTTTCATGTAGATGATGCCAAAATGTTCTTTTGGCCATAAACATGACTTTAGCTGCAAAAATAGCATGCTGTAGTGTTGATGCTGGGGAATGCTGACACACAGGTAGTTATTAAGGCGTGTGAGAGGTGTGTGTACTGGTTTGTGTGCATTATAGCAATACTAAGACGAGGTGTAGTCAGAAAGTGTGATTTAGAAGGGAGGGATGGATGAAAGAGAGTGAGGGAGTGAAAGGGGGAGGGATGAAGAAGGTGAGGTTGTGCCCAGGCTCATTCTGCATAGCTGAAGAGAGAGAGAGAGTGTAGCAGGAGCTTGTTTTGTGTAGCTGCTAGTTCAGCACTGTTAGCTGCAGTCTCTGCTTCGTTGTACTGAGGGGTTCGGCCATGCTGTTTGCTCTGCCCAGACTCGCTGTGTTCATCTCTGCAGTGCTGTTTAACAGTGGTGTAGTCCGGGCAAATACGCACACAGATCTTGATCCAGGGTTCCTCCAGTGTCGAGAGTGTTTTTTCAGAGGCACACCTCCACACTCACTGTCTGAGCTGGGTTTGGAGCAGAGGTGTCACAGACATCTGACCGGACGGCCTTTTGCTTCGCTCTATAATGCCAACTGCCAAACCACCATCTATACAGCCCTTCACCTCGGCTTGAATAATGGATGGGGCAGAGGAGAGCAGAGCACGGTGAGACACTGTTTTTCTCTCCCTCTTGGAGCTTGTATAGACTTCAGAGGAAGATTTGAGCATATTAGATTTGTTAAAAATGCATTGTTGTGATGAAGTGTTGGTGGTTGTTATCTTACGGGTAGAGCTATAGTACTAAATGAGTTTAAGTACAGGTTATAGATGTCTGAAATTTTGACCACAGAGGTGGTCTTGCTAAATGACATTCATTACAGTTTCTGCTGACATGCAAATGTACAAGGCACCTATGATAAGCATGTTTTTAATTAGTACATTAAAAGTTAGTGTTTTTTAAGAACATAATTATTATTATTAATTTGTTTGGTTTACTTTTTTAATATACAGATTTAAAACATGCTGCTCATGCAAGTGTTGTTTTCCACTCCTCGAATTAATTGCATTTTTTATATATATATTTTTAAACCTAAATATATACATATTTAAATAGAATAAAACAACTTTTTAAGAGTTTAACAAAATTGCTTCATTTCTTATTACAAATTGGAAAACATGTCTGCAACATCAGTAATGTGCAACCAACATGCAGAAAACAAACAGGAAATAACATCATAGAGAGTATCCCTGGAGACCATGTGTGTCAAACATCTCCTAAAATATCAGATAATTGGACCTTTTTATGACAAGATTACAGTTAATTGTAAAATGTCATGTGGTGCAGCTCCCCAGAATCTAGCATTAATATATTGAGTACATTTTTAAGAACCTTTTTAGGATTTTTAATTTCTTTATTATGCTCAGTCTTACAGACAAGTGCAATAGACTGATAGATTGATGTTATCCAGAATGCAAACTAAATCATTAAGACTATCTGACTGTATTTAATTAGCAAGGCTGTTCATGAAACTGACTCAGAACAGGTTGTTTCATTCAGTCACACCTCAAAACAAATATCTCATTCTTCTCTATCAGCCACAAAACACGCAATTTCAAATTCTTTGTGTAAAGGGAACATTCTGTCATTATTTACACACCCTCATGTTATTCCAAAACGGTGCATCATTTTCAAAAATGAAGATATTTTAAATAAAGTCTGTTAGTTTGTTTTTCCCATATAGTGAAGATCAATGGGGACCAATGTTGTTTGGACCCCAACATTCTTTAAAATATATTATTTTACATTCTGCAGAAAAAGTCATGTAGGTTTGGAATGACATGAAGGTGGGTATGAGTATGAGTAATGTCAGAATTTTCATTTTTGGGTGAACAATCCTTAAACAATAGTGGGCATTTTTGTCCATTTGTATCGTGGAGAAATGCATTTAATGTATACATTTGCAGTTAAACAAGTAATTAAGTGTACCTGTCTTTTTTAACCCATCAGCAGGAAGAAGAGATCAATGGCGATTCCCCTGTGGTTATCCCAGCTCTTTACAGAGGAACCACCAATAAGACCCCATCACCTCATCACAACTACCCTCTCTTTAAATGGGATGCTTTGACAGCAGAGTTTATACAGAGCTCCATCCTACCAAGGTGTTCAAAGACAAGCGGAGAAATTTACGTGCAGATTGGTTTAGGTGGTTTGAATGAGTGCAGGGGGAAACTGTTGTGGTCAGCAGTGTGTTGTGCTGCATCAGACGGAGGTGGTAGTTTCAGTGTTGGGTTAGTGAAGGAGGGGGACGTGAAGGTGCTCAGTATTAAGGCTTTGGAGGAGCTAATAGGAGTTACAGGCCTGTTTTCAGGAGGTTGTGGTGAAGTAGGACATCAGAGCGAAGAGGAACTTGCATCGCTCTTGAAAAAGCAACCGAATGGCATCGAAACACCCAACTCTGATGTGCAAAGTGAAGAGTACATTGGTGAACACAACTCTCAGGAAGCAGAAACATCAGAATCAGGATCAGAGGAAGTGACTTCGGAGCATGTTAATGGTGAAGCCCGAAGCTACACATCTTTGAGCTCAGACATGGAGATTCAAGAGAGCAACAATGAGACTGAGAGCTCAGAGTCTGTCCTCCTCAAAGTTTTGTCTTCCACCATCTATCTCCTTTATGCCCCTTTCTCTCCGATCATAAACAGAGTCACTAACTTTCCCTTCCAGCTAACCTACGTTCTTCAGGAAGATCTGGCTGTTCTGGCCTCGGTGCCTGGTGACAGCTGCACTTTGATCAACAACTTGGTCTCAGGAGTGTATTCTGGCATTTCATGCATCTTGAACACCTTGTACCAGACAGGAGAAACAAGCGTGTGCATGACTTATGCCTGCCTCAGTCCGTTAGGCGAAAGCCTGTTTGTGGCTTTCCAGGAAGGATTCATAGGGTCAGGCACTCTGGTGTCGGATGCCTTGGGAATCATGATGGGAACAGTGGGGAATGGCTTTAGGATCATCAGGATGATTCTCGGGTCAGTCTTGGATCAGATGGTAGATTACCTATGTGTCGTATCCTCAGAAATGGGCCACCAGGTGTCAACAGTGGGAAGTGGGGTTGGCAAACTTACCTGGAGAAGTGGAAAGGGGGTGGGCCACATGCTTAACACTGTAGCGTCCATCATATGTGGAGTAGTGGACAGTACACTATCGAATGTCCAGGAAGCTTTTGGAGGGAGCTCAGGGGAATCATCTGAATTGCAAACACCTGACTTGCTGAAATCTGAAGTGGTCGGTGAATAGACTTAAATGTGTATATGCCTGTGTTAGATACCTTATTTGCATATTACACCACGGCCTTGATTCCGGAAGTATTTTTCCTATTTATTTTTCCCATAGAGAAGTCTTTAAGGAGTTATAAGCCATGAATCAAGCCAACTATCTACTACTGTAGGTGAATCATAACATTACAAACTTTGATTTAAAGAAACCCAGTATATGAAAAGGTGCATGACTGTGCACTTAACATATTTTATGTGATATATTTCAAAATTATGTAATTCGCAGTGTTTCATGGAGGTGGACAGCTGCTAAAGAGTTGGTGCAATTTGTTGTTTCAATTCTCCAAATGATGGAGATTTTTCTGCAGAATCATAATGTAGTTTGGAATTGATGTTGGAATTGGGCATTTAAAAATTAAGTAGAAATAATGCGGACTGATGGCTTCAGCAAAGTCATAACACCATTGATTACCAATCTTGTAGCTCACAGTAGGTCTGTCTTTAATGATTTATAAGTTACTGTTCAAAATCAATTCCCCTATGGAGAAACTGAATGGGATTTTTACTTCCGGATCCTGACAGTTGCGCTCTATAAGTGTCAGGCTGCACACTGAATATTAGCCATATTGCATGTGGTTATGAATCATGAAACCTCTGTTTTACATTCTGCCTTAAAATACCTACATAAACCTCCTAATGTTTTGAAAAAAGGAAGGTGCAGGGTGATTTGTAACTCTTTCAAGTTGCTGAGAAATGTTTGTTTAGTCTAAGAAAGATGATGTAATAGTTGTGAAATGTTGGTCATTTCATCTGACATATAAAGACCATGGTTTATATGCTGCAATAAAACCTCTTCTCTGTGAGTCATGCTCTCTGTCATTTATAGTCTAATCTATAGCACAAGACCTTCTTCAAGGTAATCAATATAAATCTACTGAATAAGACTATAAACAGCAAAGAATGTTGAGGAAAATATTTTAAATGTACCATCACTTATTATTAGAACAGCACTTGGCTGTACATAGTCTTTTATTATGACCAGTAATTTATGTGAATAAAATATGATTGTAAAGCAAAACCTTAAGTGATTTAAAACAAAAAAAATTATATACAGGTTCATAATATTTAACTATAGCCATATTTGTCTTGTGAGGGTTTTCATAGATCTCCAAATATGATCATCCTTGTGTAAGAGATTCCCATCCTAACAGGTACCTATAAAAAATATTTATAAAGACCCAATGCTGTGAAATTAATATTATAAATGCCAAAAATATTACTTGGAAAATATTTAATAGCCTATATATAATAGTTTTATTACATACATTTTTTCTCTACTCATTAAAGTAGCCTATACTGTATTGTTAGATGTATTCATTTGCTTAGGCATACTTAATGAATTATCTACTTATTTTAAACTATTTTTATTTATTTGATTATTTACTCATTTATTTATTTATTAATCCTATTTTAATATTATTTAATCCTATTTTTATTTGTTTTTACTTTTTTTTTTTTTACACAGTTAAAAACAGTTTTTTCCCCTCACACTCCTTTGCGGTCCCTAGTTTGAAAACCCCTGATTTAAAAAGACAGGATCGTTACAAAAAGGCTTATGAGATGAAATTTGTGAATATTAAATTTGCTCTTCAAAATCATAAAGTTTAAAAGGTTGTCAATACTTTTATCAATACAAAATACCTTAACACTTAATAATATCTCATATTAAAGCAAGGTTGTTTTTCAGTGACACATGCATGTTTCATAAGGTTTTAAAGTCATGTCCCACTTTTTGTCAACACCGTCAGACATTCATTAAAATGTAATAAAATCAGGGAATATCAGGGGCTGCTGTCACTTTAAAGGACCCCTCCTCACATTCACCTCTGCAGAGTAGGCTACATCAGTGTCAGACAGACCGCTAAGTTTTATAGTTTTAAAATATTTTAAATCCTAATGTTAATATTTCCTGTGTCACAACCATGATATGTCACCATCTTCCAATTTCTGAGGAAATTATTTGAAATATTTAGATCATTTTATTCTCCTGAAGCAGGTTCCATTAGTACTGAGCCCTTTAAGGGACATTGTGGTGGGAAAAATTCAGGGTGATTTCTGAAAAAAAATCAGGTTGGGAGGAAAAATATTTTTCAAATTTTTGCGTTCTCTCGCAAAACTTTTGCGTTCCCTCGAGAAACTTTGCGTTCCCTCGCAAAACTTTTGCGTTCTCTCGCAAAGATATTTGCGTTCCCTCGCAAAACTTAAAAAAATATATATATTTACAGAGAACGCAAAAGTTTTGCGACGCAAATATCTTTGCGAGAGAACGCAAAAGTTTCTCGAGGGAACGCAAAAGTTTTGCGAGAGAACGCAAAACATTTGAAAAATATTTTTTCCTCCCACCCTGAATTTTTCCCAACAATGTTTTAATACAGTAATCAACAGAAAACAAAACAAAATGATTGATTTTTGTTTTGTGAAAGAAATGCAATGTATTTGATAGTTAAAAAGACTACAAATTCAGGTTTTCATACTCACTAATTGTTGTGTTTGTTTTAATACAGTAATTGATTGATTCAATGTATTTGATAGTTAAAAAGACACCAGTCATATGTGTCAACTCCGTCAGTTGTCACCTCCGTCAGAGGAATATTTTGATAATATTTCTTTATGATATTTTATATTTGTTGTGGAATTGTTGGTCACAAGTGAAAGTGTAATCTGTCTGCTAACATGAGAATGTGTTTTGAAATGTTAAAAACATCTTGAATGCTGTTAAAGATAAAGTTGAAATTATATTACACAGTCCAAGGTAAAAAGCACATTGTTAAAAAAAGAGAAAAGTTGGGAGGTTGTATCAAAGCATAGCTCAGTAGCTTAGTACATATAAGAGTACAAGGTTTTAGTTTTGTCCCTTCTCCCACTATCTCTCTGAGGAGAAAAGTAGGTTGTATCAAAGCCACTGGGAATGGAGGGCAGGCTAATTTTTTGTTTCCTCAGAAGGAGTAATAAGCAATCTTTCCATTGTTTAATTTGTACATTGCCCATCAGTTCTCATTTCCAGTGGCTTACATCATAACGTAGAGTGTAATTGTAGCTCATAGCGCCTCTATCGGACACTGTCGCCTATTACACATTTATTGCGTCAGACGGATGCGCTTTACGACCGGTTACATCACTTTACGGCAGCGCTTATGAAGCATTGGGTCCTCTGCATGCTGGATTTAGGCTGACGTTTCCCCACTGCTGTCTACAGGTGAGTTACTAATGATATTCAACAAGGCTTTAACAGATACAGATACAACCGAAAGTGTGTGTTTGTGTCTCATTTGTAATTTCTTGACTTTTGCAGTCATAGCTCTGCTGAAATAAACAGATCATGCGCTTAGCCAATTAACGTTAGCCGGTCTATATTTACGTTAAAATACTCAAGTTATTATGGCAGCATTACATTACATTATAATATAAACATAAAAAATATTATTGCGATCTTAAAATGAATACAATTACTTAAGGGAATCTTAATTCAGCGAGATCATTTTCTACATATGATCTGACAGAGTATAGTGAAGTACAGTTTATTTTTCATTTGCACAGTTAAAACAAAAGTGATGAGGCTTAGATCACAAAATTAAATATATATAAAAGTAAAAAGTGTGATATGCAGTAGTTGTAAATAGTAATATCCTAAGGGTTAGTTGACAAAGAATATTGACATTCTAATACTTTTGCTTTCATTTCCGTATTAAAGCTTTGTGTTGGAACATTAACAGTCTTTGAGACGTACGCAAAACTGTAGAAATTAATTACAATTTTAATTTAGTTTAAGCGAGTTTTACAAAATATTCACTTATTTTCCAGAAAAAAATGAATTATTAATTGATATGTCTCTCTATCAGATGGATACTCTATACATCTCTTCCCACCCTGATGACTTCAGGAGTTTGTTGCCCTTGATCGCTGCTGAATTCTGTCCATCTCCTCCACGAATCGTCCATGAGGACCCTCCGGCTGAGGTGGCCAGATCTCGTCCTGCACTGGTCTTAGCAGGTTCGGGGGGCACCGTGCTCACTGGTGCTAATGCTGTGAGCTGGCACCTGGCAGCAGCGGGCAACCGGACAGGCAGAGATAAGAAGCAGGAGAGTCAGGTTTGGCAATGGCTGAGCTTTGCTGAGAACGAGCTGATGCCAGTGGCCTGTGCGGTGACATTCCCTCTGCTGGGGATCATGGGGGTTGATAAGAAGGTATGTGTTTGTCTGTATAAGAACCATACTTGATCAGAATGCATTATCACCTGATGCTCTGATTGTCAGTGTGTCAAGTGTTGATTGATATCCAGCAAAAAAATCACATTCAAGTACACAGCACCTTGTTTTTAGACCTTTTTATTTCGTTAAATAAAAATAAATTCTGCACTATTTTTTTTTTATCATTACTTTTGATGTAATATCAATTGATCTTTTATTTTAGCTCCAGCAGAGTTCCAAAGCAGAGCTGCTGCGTGTTCTCAAAGCTCTAGATGAGACTCTAGCGCCGCGGACGTTCCTCGTAGGAGAGGGTGTGACTTTGGCGGATATAGCTGTTGCTGTGGCAGCACTCCTGCCATTTAAATATGTGAGTACACATTTGTATGCTTGAACACTTTAACTCTTTTAATATAACAGGTTATATAACTAAAAATATTTAAGTTCTGTCATCATTTACTCACCATCATATTTCATGTAATTCCAAACCTGTATGTATTTCTTTCTTAGAACAAAGAAGGCATTTTGAAGAATGTTTGAACTGTTTTGGCCATACAAAGACAGTCAGTGGAATCTGTAAACAATGTTGCATGCCATTGACTTTCATTGTATGGGCAAAAAACACCTTGACATTTTTCATTGTTTTGCATAATAGAAGAAAGTCAGGCAGGAAACACACCCCTGATTAGTGTTATTTTAGTATTATTTTAAATATCTTCATAGTTTATTAATATTTTGAAAAAGGGTTTTAAATGATCTGTTTTAGTTAATTTGTTATGTTGTTTTGTATATAGATTTCTATATATAGATTTGTTTGGTGACACTTTACAATAAGGTTCATTGGTTAACATTAGTTAACAACATTAGTAAACATGAACTAAGAATGTACAATACTTCTACAGCATTTGTTAATCTTAGTTAATGCTAATTTCAGCATTTACTAATGCATTATTAAAGTCACAAGTTGTGTTTGTTAATGTTAATTAATGCAATGTTAACTAACATGAATAAACAATGAACAACTGTATTTTCATAAATAATAAATAGTGTAATAAATGCATTGTTCATTGTTTGTTCATGTTAGTTAATACATTAACTAATGTTAACAAATGACACCTTATTGTAAAGTGTTACCATTTGTTTCTATATTTCTTTATGGCTTTATTTTTTAAGTTTTTGCAGTTTTAGTAATTCAATTTAAACTTATTTCCATAAGGTGCTAAGGCCAACATTTCTAGTTTTTAAATGTAATTTCTCATGTAATATTTATATTTTGTTTATTTTAGCTTTATTTCAATTAATGAATATTATTTTTAGTTGTTCTAGTTCTATAATTATACAGGTATTTAATTTTTTTATTTCATTTGTTGTAGTTGTTGTCAAAAAATGATTGCTTCCTGATTATTAGTATGTTCGTTTCCTTTGAAGGCATTGGAGCCTGCAGAGAGGAAGTCATTGGTGAATGTGACAAGATGGTATAATACCTGTGTGAACCAGCCACAGTTCCTGAAGGTGCTGGGTAAAATCTCACTGTGTGAGAAAATGGTGCCTGTGACACCCAAACCTAGCGCTGCTGTCAATGCCACAGCAACTGCTGCTTCTGAAGCGGCTACACCAGACGGCACACCTGCTAACGGTAAGGATGTGTGTGATTTGAAGAATGGTATTTAGGAATAGTGTTTTGTGTGTATTTTAAGATCATTATAAACTAGTAGATTAAAACATCAACTGATATGTTCTTGTAACTTCAGATAGATTTGATCTTATCACAGTCTGAATGCCTTTTAGGAGTTGTCTGAATGATTTGTTTGTATCGTTTTCCTTGTTTTTCTCAGGTCCTCCTAAAACAGAGGCTCAGCTGAAGAAAGAGGCCAAGAAGCGAGAAAAGATGGAAAAGTTTCAACAGAAGAAAGAGATGGAAGAGAAGAAGAAGATGCAGCCTCAGACTGAGGTAGAGTGATTATCTCAGCATCTTATTCTCTTAATAACACTGACACAAACAGAGATAGACAGACAGACAGCTGAACTTGCCATATTCTGTTCCCTCCAACAGAAAAAGGCCAAACCTGAGAAGAAGGAACTGGGTGTGATCACCTACAACATCTCCACGCCACCTGGAGAGAAAAAAGGTGCCCTTTTGCTTCCATTAGCAGTAATTGTATTTTTCAAATGTGTCATGTAACGTCTTATATGTCTCACTCATGTGTTTCAGATGTCTTGAGTCCTCTGCCTGATTCTTACAGTCCTCAGTATGTGGAAGCGGCCTGGTACTCCTGGTGGGAGAAACAGGGTTTCTTCAAGCCTGAATATGGGGTATGACATAAAAATAATCAAAAGTATTTTGGTTCATCCTGAGACACTGTAGGTACACTATCATTCAAAAGTTTGGGGTCAGTAATACCATTTGGGGTATAGTTCACCCAAAAATGAAAATTCTGTCATTAATTACTCACCCTCATGTCGTTCCAAACCCGTAAGACCTTCATTCATCTTTGGAACACAGATTAAGATATTTTTGATGCATTCTGAGAGCTCTCTGACCTTCCCATAGACAGCAAGGATCCTAACACAATCAAGGCTCAGAAACGTAGCAAGGAGATCGTTAAATAATCCATGTGACATCAGGGGTTCAACCGTAATTTTATGAAGCTACGAGAATACTTTTTGTGCGCAAAGAAAACAAAAATAATGGATTTATTCTACAATTCGTCTCCTCTGCGTCACCCTATAGCGCCATTTTGGAGAGTATCACGTACGTAAACAACGTATGCAATGTATGTATGCAGATATGTTGTTTACGTTCAGATCAAAGCGGAAACAACGTAAACAGCGTATCCACATATGGTGCTGCTGACACAGAACAGCATACGTTGTTTATGTATGTGATACTCTCCAAAATGGCACTATAGGGTGACGCGGAGGAGAAGAATTGTCGAATAAAGTCGTTATTTTTCTTTTCTTTCTTGCATGGTTTTCAACAAAATATTAAGCAGCACAACTGTTTTTAACATTAATAATAATTGATTTCTAAAGGTTCATGTGACACTGAAGACTGGAGTAATGTCTGCTGAAAATTCAGCTTTGCTATCACATGACTAAATTGCATTTTAAAATATATTCAAATAGAAAACTGTTCTTTTAAATAGTAATAATATTGCACAATATTACTGTATTTGAGAAAATAAACACAGCCTTTGGTGAGCATAAAATACTTATATTAAAAACATTTTTAAAAATCCTACCAAACCCAGACTTTTGAATGGTACTTGTGTCAGTTTTTTTAACTATATTTCTGCTTCCAGAGAAAGAATGTAAGTGAGCCAAACCCACGTGGAGTGTTCATGATGTGTATTCCTCCACCTAATGTAACCGGATCCCTCCACCTTGGTCACGCCTTGACCAATGCTATTCAGGATTGCCTGACAAGATGGTAACCAGTCATAATTGTTATAAATAATTAACATAATTGTTATAAATATTAGTTATAAGCCATAATATTAACTTTGCTATGTACAGTGGGAAAAAAAATATTTGATCCCCTGCTGATTTTGTTTGCCCACTGACAAAGAAATGATCAGTCTATAATTTTAATGGTAGGTTTATTTGAACAGTGAGAGACAGAATAACAACAAAAAATCCAGAAACATGCATTTCAAAAAAAGTTATAAATTGATTTGCATTTTAATGAGTCAAATAAGTATTTGACCCCTTCGCAAAACATGACTTAGTACTTGGTGGCAAAACCCTTGTTGGCAATCACAGAGGTCAGACATTTCTTGTAGTTGGCCACCAGGTTTGCACACATCTCAGGAGGGATTTTGTCCCACTCCTCTGCAGATCCTCTCCAAGTCATTAAGGTTTTGAGGCTGACGTTTGGCAACTCGAACCTTCAGCTCCCTCCACAGATTTTCTATGGGATTAAGGTCTGGAGACTGGCTAGGCCACTCCAGGACCTTAATGTGCTTCTTCTTGAGCCACTCCTTTGTTGCCTTGGCCATGTGTTTTGGGTCATTGTCATGCTGGAATACCCATCCACGACCCATTTTCAATGTCCTGGCCCTGACGGTACATGGCCCCGTCCATCGTCCCTTTGATGCGATGCAGTTGTCCTGTCCCCTTAGCAGAAAAACACCCCCAAAGCATAATGTTTCACCCTCCATGTTTGACGGTGGGGATGGTGTTCTTGGGGTCATAGGCAGCATTCCTCCTCCTCCAAACACGGCGAGTTGAGTTGATGGCAAAGAGCTGGATTTTGGTCTCATCTGACCACAACACTTTCACCCAGTTCTCCTCTGAATCATTGGCAAACGTCAGACGGGCCTGTACATGTGCTTTCTTGAGCAGGAGGACCTTGCGGGCGCTGCAGGATTTCAGTACTTCACGGCATAGTGTGTTACCAATTGTTTTCTTGGTGACTATGGTCCCAGCTGCCTTGAGATCATTGACAAGATCCTCCCGTGTAGTTCTGGGCTGATTCCTCACCGTTCTCATGATCATTGAAACTCCACGAGGTGAGATCTTGCATGGAGCCCCAGACCGAGGGAGATTGACAGTTATTTTGTGTTTCTTCCATTTGCGAATAATCGCTCCAACTGTTGTCACCTTCTCACCAAGCTGCTTGGCGATGGTCTTGTAGCCCATTCCAGCCTTGTGTAGGTCTACAATCTTGTCCCTGACATCCTTGGACAGCTCTTTGGTCTTGGCCATGGTGGAGAGTTTGGAATCTGATTGATTGATTGCTTCTGTGGACAGGTGTCTTTTATATAGGTAACAAGCTGAGATTAGGAGCACTCCCTCTGGTGCTCCTTATTTGGGAGTCACACTTGTGATCTTCACGGTCAAAAGTGACCGGACACCTAAAATTTAACCCCCCAGTAAAATCAGTGTAACACATTTTTGTTTAATAATATTTTTTCTTTTGTATTTTGAGAGAATTTCATGGTACTAATTAATATTTATGCAATAATTATGATAAAATGTTCCCATTGAAAATAATAATAATAAAAAAATTCAAATATTTTCTATTACTTTTCAATTATGGCAGTATTTCATGTTAAAATGGAGCCAATGCCTTTAAAATCCAATTTTTGAAGCCAGATTAGTGCCATCTGGTGGGAGTAAAATAAACATATGCAATTCCATGGTTTAGCCCATAGATTCCTACATAGCTCTATATAAAAGGCCTATAAATTCTCTAATTGTTTTTAGACATAAATACTTATTTTTATTAAGTTGTGGGTTTGGATAAATATTTAGACATTTTCAAAGACAACTTTTTGTAATTTTTTTTGCATTGTAGTTGAATTATTGCTTTTATTTTATATATTTGTATAAGTGTATGTGTACGCGTGTGTGTGTAAGTGGATGTGCTGGTTTTGCACTCTTGATGTTTTAGAGTTTCACCCCGTCATTGCTGTGTACTTTTTTCTGCATTGTGGCAGATTTGTAGATTGTACACAGAAAAATTCGCAGAATTTTTGTGTTTTTGTCAATTTCCCATTCATTTCCTATGGTCGGTCATTTTTGACCGAAGAGCACAAGTGACTATTTTTTTTATGACCACTTAGCCTGCTCGAATTAAGCCCTCAATTTTTTGTGTGTTCACATTCCAAATGCCATAAAAGTCACCAAGTTTCGTACAATTCTGATGAAGTTGTGATTTTTTTTAAAATTCAAAAGAGAAAATTTTTCAGTCAAAAGTGACCGAAGAACACCAGAGGGTTAAGAGAGTGCTCCTAATCTCAGCTCCTTACCTGTATAAAAGACACCTGGGAGCCAGAAATCTTGCTGATTGATAGGGAATCAAATACTTATTTCACTCATTAAAATGCAAATCAATTTATAACATTTTTTAAATGCGTTTTTCTGGATTTTTTTGTTGTTATTCTGTTTCTCACTGTTAAAATAAACCTACCATTAAAATTATAGACTGATCATTTCTTTGTCAGTGGGCAAACGTACAAAATCAGCAGGGGATCAAATATTTTTTTTTCCCACTGTAGTACTTAAAAAATAGACAGGCATATTATTGTTAATAAAGCATAGGCCAAATATCATAAATTACAGTTGAGGAGTGAGCTATGACATCATGCGTCAAAAGTAATGATGTGTGGAATGGGATTGCTTTGGTGTGATGACGCAGGCACAGGATGAGAGGAGAGACCACACTGTGGAATCCCGGCTGTGATCACGCTGGTATCGCCACACAGGTGGTGGTGGAGAAGAAACTGATGAGAGAGCGAGAGATGACCAGACACGATCTCGGGAGAGAGAACTTCATCCAGGAGATCTGGAAGTGGAAGAATGAGTGAGTGTGAGAGGTTGAGAAGATTTCTGGAATGGAGATGGATAATTCCATTAGATCTATAAATAATAAATTTGGCTCCAATTATATAAACAAATTTCTCTTCCTTTCGGTGTCGAACAGAAAGGGAGATCGCATCTATCACCAGCTGAAGAAGCTGGGTTCTTCTCTGGACTGGGACAGAGCTTGTTTTACCATGGATGATGTGAGTACAATGCTCAAAACCAAACATGCCTTGGTATACACTTTAATGAAACAATTCAAGTGTTAAATGACATCTGGAAAGTCTGGTTGTTGTTAACCAGCTTTGCGCTACTTAGCATTAAAGTGTCATTAATTAATGATGGCTAGTCTGTAATTATGTGTTATACTGTCTGCTTGCAGAAACTGTCGTTTGCGGTCCAGGAGGCTTTTATACGTATGCATGAGGAGGGTGTGATCTACAGGAGCAAGAGACTCGTCAATTGGTCCTGCACCCTCAACTCTGCCATCTCTGACATAGAAGTACGTTCATATCTGCATGCAAACTTTGACGTCTCAATGTTAGTCACTCCCATCTGTGATTAAATGAGTGGGGAAAACTCATCCACTGCCACTAACGTTTAGAAAGTTTGGGGTTTGTAAGATTTTTTTTATATATATATATATATATTTGAAAGTCTTTTATGTTCACCAGGACTGCATTTATGTGGTAAACTACAGTAAAGCATTCTTTCTGTTTAAAAATAGAATTGTGAAATATTATTACAATTTAATATTATTACTGTTTTAATATATATTAAAATGTAATGTATTCTTGTGATGGCAAAGCTGGATTTTAAGGAGTTATGTTACTGTATTTTTGTGAAAACAGTGATTTTTAAAAAAAAAATCTGGATTCTTTGATGAATGTAAAGTTAAAAACAGCATTTATTTGAAATAGAAATCTTTTGTAGCATTATACATTTCTTTACTGTCGCTTGTGATCCATTTAATGGGATTGTTCACCCAAAAATGACAATTCTGGCATTTATTACTCACCCTCATGTCGTTCCAAACTTGTAAGACCTTCGTTCATCTTCGGAACACAAATTACGATATTTTTGATGAAATCAAAAGGTGGTAAGGACAATGTTAAAATAGTCCATGTGACATCAGTGGTTCAACCGTAATTTTATGAAGCTAAGAGAATACTTTTTGTGCACAAAGAAAACAAAAATACGCAAAAAGAATGCTGGCACCTGCATCAGCAACATCACTCGCATGAGTCCTGGTGCTCTCGTGAACGTGCATTAAAAGATTGACACGGATAAGAAGAAATTGTTGAATAAAGTCATTATTTGTGTTTACTTTGCAAACAAAAGGTATTCTCATAACTTCATAACATTACGGTTGAACCACGAATGTCACATGGACTATTTTAACATTGTCCTTACCACCTTTCTGGACCTTGAACTTGTCAGTTGCATTGCTGTCTATGCAGGGTCAGAAAGCTCTCGGATTTCATCAAAAATATCTTAATTTGTGTTCCGAAGACAAACAAAGGTCTTGCGGGTTTGGAACGACATGAGAGTGAGTAATTAATGACAGAATTTTCATTTTTGGGTGAACTAACCCTTTAAAGCATCCAAGCTGAATAAAATATAAATTTTAATCAGACCCCAAAACTGTTGAACGGCAGTGTAAGTGACACAGCAACAATGTTTTGTTTTGGAAAACATGTTTTGTTTTGTTTTAAACCATCCCAACACACAAGTAAAAGCTTGTTTGAAAAGATGCCAGTATAGCTTTTAGATGTAGCTTTAGTTGAAAACGACAGCCATCAGTTTTTACAACAGCTTAAAGGTGCTGTATGTAGGATTGACACCTAGCGGTTGAACTAGGTGTTGCAGTCCAAATTCAAAATGTTGGAGAGGGTTTTTCTCACCCGGCCCCTCCTCCTCAGACTTGATGCACACGCAGGTTGCCAGATTAACGACAACAACATGAACGAGCGCACATGACGATGAATGACATGAAATACACTGTGTTTTCCGCCAACTGGCAACCTGGGGTGCTGAAATACAATTGGGTAAACTGACAGTGAGCGGGTTTCACAAACCAAAACAGAGACCGAGCACATTTTCAAAGGAGAATAACTGACTGTAGCATTGTTTTTCAGATAAACAAGTATTTTAACTTAGCATGTTTCTTAAATATCTGCAAGCATATTATGGTATTTTTATGCTTTAGTAGAGTCAAAAACTCACATACAGCACCTTTAAGTTTATGTGGGAAAGTGGCTGATGTCTGCAATGACATCTTCACTAACAGTCTCCAAGTCTCTTTTTACTGAGGTCACGTGATGAGTTTTGTGTTCCAGGTCGATAAAAAGGAGCTGACAGGGAGAACTCTTCTTCCTGTGCCAGGTTATAAAGAGAAGGTTGAGTTTGGAGTGCTGGTGTCCTTCTCTTACAAGGTCGACGGATCAGGTGAGAGTTGAGTCTGAAGAAATGAGGTTAGATGCGCTGAGGAGATACACAGATGTGTTTAAAGTGAAATGTTCTCCTGCAGATGAGGAGGTGGTAGTGGCCACCACCCGTATTGAGACGATGCTTGGAGACACAGCTGTTGCTGTCCACCCTAATGACTCCAGATATCAGGTGACATAAATGTTTTCTTCTCAAAATTCTGTGTTCGTCTGAAAATGTTACAGTTAAGTTAACTAATAGCTTCTTTTCTGTCCAGCATCTCAAAGGAAAGATGGTTGTTCACCCATTCTGTGACAGAAAGATGCCTATTGTGTTTGATGATTTTGTGGATATGAACTTTGGAACAGGTAATTCAATTCAATTCAAGTTTATTTGTATAGCGCTTTTCACGATACAAATCATTGCAAAGCAGCTTTACAGGAAATTAAGTTTCTACAATATATTTAGTAGTAGCTTATCAGTGGGGATGTCAAGTTGATGTACATATGGCAGAAATGTACAGTAAAAATCAGTTAATGACGTAATCAAACAGACGATGAACACTATTAACAGCAATGATTATAATAGATGTCAATAATAACGTTGTATTATTAAGGTAATAATAAGGTAATAAATGTTTCAAGGACAGAAAGTTATTTTCAGTAAGATTGTCTTTCTCTGGGCCGTGTTTAGTCTACAATATGGTGTTGTTGTTCAGGTGCTGTGAAGATCACTCCTGCTCATGATCATAATGATTACGAGGTGGGAGAGAGACACAAACTGCCCTTCATCAACATCCTAGATGAAAATGGCCTCCTCATCAGTGTTCCTCCTCCATTCCTGGTAGGCACACATATACTGTGATATATTTTACCCTGTAAAAATCTTTTAATCTTGCCATAAACATGACGGTAGACTGATTGATTGTTCTTTGAATAATCTGCGTTTCTCTGGTGTTTTAGGGAATGAAGCGCTTTGAGGCGAGGATAGCTGTGCTCCAGGCTCTGAAAGACTTAGGCCAGTTTAAGGAGGTCAAAGACAATCCCATGGTGGTGCCCGTCTGCAGGTTAGACACTAACTCCCACTCAACTCCTTAATATTCCTAGGTGGTCATGGACAGGCATGTAGGACACAGTACTGCCAATGGAAACATAATTGAAAATGTTTCCAAACGGTCATATAACTTAACATCTTTATGTATCTTTATAAACAACAATGTATTTAAAGCATAAACTAAAAAAAATAAAACGATACAATTGTGTTTTACAAGCAATGACTTAAAAAGTGACAACCAAACATGTATTTATCACTAGATGTGAACCACAGGTGTGCAAGTGCCTCCTTGTGGAATAACAGAGAAGTAAACAATGCAATATCCCCAAAAATTAATACATTTTTAAAGAGGAAGAAATTATGCAATTTTTAAAAGTAGATTGTTAAAGCTGCCATACAATAACAAAGTATACTTCACCACAAAACAGTAATCTTACTAGTTACTAGTTTATACTTTTAAATATAATGTTTGATCGAACAGTTTTCAAAAATACCTGACAAAGTTCTTTGACTGAAATGTTATACACAGGTTTTATTATTATTATTATTATTTTAAAGCAAATACACTGCTGTTCAAAATTTTGGGGTCAGTAAGAATAAAAACAGCAATATAGTGATATGTAAACTTATAAATGTCTTTATTGTCTCTTTTGATCAATTTAATGCATCCATTCAGAATAAAAGTATTAATTTCTTTAAAACAATCTTGCTGACCCCAAACTTTTGAACGATTGTCATTTTTAGTTAGTTTAGCAAAATATGTAGACTCCGCTTTTGAATAAGAAGAAAAAACATTTCCCTTTTTGTCTGCATATTCAAGACAAAATATGGTATTTTGGTACTAATTCATCTGTCACTTGATAGAAGCTAGCCCAATTATGCAGAGGCAAACGTGGACAGGTGGACAACATGAACAACAAAGCTACATAAAAATTCAACCCATTGTATTACAATTACAATTAAATAAGTTGTCAATTTATAATTTATGAAAAATGTATTCCAATTTATTCATAATTTATGTTGAAATGCCATCTAGTCCTGGAATAGACATAAAAGCTGTTATATTAACATGTTTAAAGGTTTTGAGTGTGTGTTTCTCAGCCGTTCTAAGGACATAGTGGAGCCTCTTCTGAAGCCTCAGTGGTACGTGGACTGCAGAGAGATGGGAAAGCAGGCCGCAGATGTCGTCAGAAGCGGAGAGCTCAAGATCATCCCGGACCACCACCTCAAAACCTGGTTCAACTGGATGGACAACATCAGGTGACCCGTCTATCTCAGCCCAGCTGTACTCTGCTGGAGTCTTTTCTGTGTGTGGTAACGCTTTTTGGGTTTCAGGGACTGGTGCATCTCACGGCAGTTGTGGTGGGGTCACAGGATACCAGCGTACTTTGTGACTGTGAATGATCCGTCAGTCAAACCAGGCGAGGTGAGTGGAGACAAATGCAGCATGCAGTATGTGCACTGGATACACACAGATGGTGAGAAGTAAGATGTTGTTGTCTGTGCTTAGGATGTGGACGGACATTATTGGGTCAGTGGGAGATCAGAGGAGGAAGCCAGAGAAAACGCTGCCAAACGCTTCAATGTCACTGCAGACAAAATCTCTCTGCGCCAGGGTACGAGTCTTACATACACATGCTCTCATTATACATGCAGTCGTTTTATCCTCCTGTTCTGTTTATTTCAGTATTTACCCCCTGGTGTCAATAAAGCATCTTTGTGTTTCAGATGAGGATGTGTTGGACACTTGGTTCTCCTCAGGGATCTTCCCCTTCTCCATCTTTGGCTGGCCCACTGAGGTCAGATATTAATACAACACACACACACGCACACATGTCGCTAAGCAGTAAGACTGCAATGGCAGTATGTAGTTTAAACTCAGTCTAAATGTGTGGAACTAGGTCTAGAACTGATCGTTGTTATACTAGATTTATTTTAATGTATTTTATTGTTAATTTAATTTTAATTGTTGTTTTTATTTAAAATGTAACAATTTTGTATTACTTTTATAATACCAGATTCTTTTTAAAACTTGCCTAATACCAGATTTACTTATTTTATTTTGTTTGTACTTTTTATTTAATTTTACATTTTTAAATATGAAATAAAAATATGATGATATTATGAAATATGATATTGCTGCACTGCAGTGTTTATGTGTGTATTAATTTAATATAGATAGATAGATATGATACACAACATAAAATATTATAGTTACATTTCTAATGATATATTATGATTACATAAGCATATATTACAAAGAGAAAAAAGTCTAGTTTCTTTGTGTTGGTGGTCCCTGGATGCTGTTATGTCATATTGTCAAAATCTTGACAATATGTCCTATTATGTCATATTTTCAATACCTAGACTTACTGATTATGTAATTTTGCAATATATGTGTGTTAGTCAGCGGATCTGAGAGTCTTCTACCCAGGCACACTGTTAGAGACGGGCCATGATATCCTGTTCTTCTGGGTGGCTCGTATGGTCATGATGGGCCTCCAACTCACCGGAAAACTACCTTTCAAAGAGGTGGGTGTGTTGATGTGTGTTCTATATTAAATATCTTCTATATTTTATTTTTGGAGCTCCTGGAGCTACAAAATGTAAAAGTGAGTGTCTGTTAAACTGCCAAACTTGTTCTCTGTGTCATTGCAGCTAGACTAACATGTTTCGTAACTTGTGGTATAAACCTGATCTGTTTGTTCAGGTGTACCTGCACGCAGTGGTACGGGACGCCCATGGCAGGAAAATGAGCAAGTCTCTCGGTAACGTCATTGACCCTCTGGACGTCATCACTGGCATTTCACTGGAGGTAACTAAACAGCAACAGCTCTTCCAGCAACACCACGTGGCTACATAGGTGTTATTGCGCAAAATAATCTGAGGTGTGTGTGTATGTGTAGGGTCTTCATGCTCAGCTAGCAGACAGCAATCTAGACCCTCTGGAGATTGAGAAGGCCAAACAGGGACAGGTATAACCTGGTTTCTTAAGATTTCTTAAAATCTCTTATTGTACCCTTAACTGCTGCAATGCTTTTCTATTCTATTCTGTTTGTGTCCGCTCTGTAGAAATCTGACTATCCCAGTGGAATTCCAGAATGTGGGACAGATGCGCTCAGATTTGCTCTGTGTGCTTACACCAGTCAAGGTAAAAAATCTTACAGTATTAGACAAATAGTAGTTTACACAATGCTATTGTAGTACACAAAGTGTACTACAGTGTGAATTTATTAGTGTACTTAACAAATATAGCATTGAAGTGCCTTTTAGATTAGTTTTAAGATATAATGTACGTGGTTACATAAAGTATTATGTGCGTTTTTGTTTATTTCTCCCAGGCCGAGACATTAATCTGGATGTGAACAGGATTCTGGGATACAGGCATTTCTGTAACAAGCTGTGGAACGCAGTGAAGTTCGCCATGAGGACTCTGGGAGAGGGATTTGTGCCCTGGGAGAAAGCTCAGGTGAGACAGATGGACAGGAGGAAGTGGTAGATGGATGGAGGATGTGTCAGGACATGCTAACTATGTTCAGTATTTGTGAAGTGTATTGTGGGTTGATTTCCCTCTCTGTTTATTTCTGAACATGTGATTCTGTGTCTCTCAGCTGAGTGGCAGTGAAAGTGTGTCTGACCGCTGGATTCTGTCCCGTCTGAGTGCAGCAGTAGCGCTGTGTGATAGTGGATTTCAGGCCTACGATTTTACCACAATCACCACTGCCATCTACAATTTCTGGCTGTACGAGCTCTGCGATGTCTATCTGGTAATGAATTGACACATTTGCGTTTGACCTCTTCATTTGTATGTTTGATGCACACACATTTCTAAATAAGACATTATCTAATAAGATTTTTGGAGTGGAATTTGTTAAATTTGAGAGGTTTTTTTCTGCCGTTGTAGGAGAGTGTGAAGCCGGTGTTGAGCAGGACAGACTCAGAGGGACAAAAGCAGGCAGATGTCTGCAGACAGACTCTCTACACCTGTTTGGAGGTGGGACTCCGCCTGCTGTCTCCCCTCATGCCTTTTGTGACGGAAGAGCTCTTCCAGCGGTTGCCAAGAAGACATGCTCAGGACAGCCCTTCCAGCATCTGTGTCTCACCTTATCCAGAAACATCAGAGGTGAGCAGAGGTCAAAGGTCAAGGGTAATGGCAGTGTTTTCTAGTATCTAGGCGGTAAAAATGTTATTCTATTCTAATGAAGAAAGTCAGGATGCAGTCATCATGCTGTCCATGTGGTTTACCTCAGCCAATGAAATGTCAGGTGGATTTGAGTGTGTAGTCAGCAGAAAGTCAGGGCAGTGCTGCGTTCATGATGTCACCTACACATCTCAAGTACTACTTGCTGGTTACAGTAACAAGATTTGTCTGGTCAGAAGGGGGCAAAATCACACCGAGAACCAGCCTAATGGCAAAAAAAAAACAGTTTATTAATCATGATATAGTCTTTGGTGTCCCACTATAATGAGCTCTTTTTAGAGTTTTTTCCTGGATCATTTTTCATCATTCATTGAGGCAATGTAGTGGAATGTGAAGGTGACTAGATTAAAATAACCTTTGGAAAAAAGTTTTAATGAAAAGAAGAGCAGAGAGAGGATGTTGTCTGAACGGAATGCATTCTGTGGTGGTTTCTGGTGTAAATGTTTTGTTTGTTTGTAGTTCTGTTGGCACAGCGAGGACATCGACCGTCAGATGGAGTTTGTCATGTCTGTGGTCAGAACCATCCGATCACTCAGGGCCGATTATAACCTGACCAAGACCCGCGCTGACTGTGAGACATCACACAGTACACTGCACACTCCTTTCAAACTGACTAGATTCAACTAGAGATGCACTGATCCGAAGCGTGGGTCAATATTAGTATATGGACCATTTTAAACAGATTGGGTATCGATCTGATGTGACTGATCCAAATCCAATGCTGGATGGTCATAAAAAATGAGTGCAGTATTTGTTGGTTGTCATCTGATATTCTTTTTTTTTTTTTTTTAGTGAATAACGGATATTTTCTATTTTTTTTTATTTTTTTTGTGTTGTATTTTTAGTTTATTAAGACAAAATAGTATAGAATTTTAATAATGGCCATGTACATTACTGTTCAAATGTTTGGGTTGGTAGTTTTTTTAAATGCAGCAGAATATTGTGAAATATTATTCCAGTTAAAAAAAGTTTTCTATTTTAATGTATTTAAAAAAAAAAAATTTATTCCTATGATGGCAAAGCAGCGACTATTCCAGTCTTCAGTGTCATATGATCCGTCAGAAATCATTTTAATATGCTGATTTGCTGCTCAAAAACATTTCTTATTATTATCAGTGTTGAAAAGTTGTCCTGCTTAATATCTTTTTGTTGAAAACATGATACTTGTAGGATTCTTTGATCAATAGAAAGTTTTTTCTAAAATAATGATCATGTAATATATAAGAAAATATAATGCATTATTTTGAAATATATTAAAAGGTATTTTAGTATATTTTTATTTTAATGTAATATAAACATGTTGCACAACAGTTGTGTAGTTCATGAGCTTCATTACAGAATCAAAAGAGGCAAAAGTTGGCCCATTCCTAGACTCAATATTACCCATATCACACACACGTTGAGGTTTACACACAACCTACTGACCATATGGTATATTAACATACGAGAACCTCAGTCTTTGTATTATTTCAGATTGTTATTAGCAGATGTGTAACTCGCGGCTGTTTTATCTCTGTCAGGTTATCTGCAGTGCATAGACTCTGATACTGCTGCTCTGGTCCAGACATACAGTCTTCAGATCCAGACACTGTCTTACTCTCAGGCTATTTACCCAGTGGTGGGGGGCGACAGCACTATCCCACCAGGCTGTGCGGTTGCCATCGCCTCAGATAAATGCACTGTTCACCTCATGCTGAAGGTAAAAGGCTTCGAGAATGTTGTTTTATGATGAAAGCATTTTGACTTGCATTAATACACCTGAAGGAGTTTTATTCTGGTTGTTATAATCCCACCACAGCTGCCAAATACATTCATTAATTTAATCAACCGGAAATGAGGAGATAAAGTGAATTTAAATTTGATTCTCTAAAAATAACATCAACACGTTCTCAGCACCCAATCATCTGGTTTGGCATTGTGTCAAGAATTAATTTCCCCCTCATACAGCTTCACATTTTAATGAGTGTAATGAGCTTTCTGTGTCTGTAAACATGCCCGTTTCTAAATCCTTCTCTGCAAATCAGGGTTTGATTGATTTGGAAAAGGAGGTCACTAAACTGACAGCAAAGAATGGGGAGCTGGAGAAACAGATGGAAAAGATGAAAGAAAAGATGGCCAAGAACGACTACAAGGAGAAAGTTCCTGTTAAAGTGCAGGAGGCAGATGCTGAGAAGGTAAGTGGGATGGAGGGGAAGCAATTTGTCAGAGAAAATGGTCTTAAATTACAGTTTTCTGCAGTTGATTGTCTTGAAGAAAAGTGCAACATTTTTATTTTCTTTCCAGCTGAGGCAGAATGAAACAGAACTGCAAAAAGTGAAGGAAGCCATCGAGAACTTCAGAAAGATGATGTAACAACTCGTCTCCATCATGTATTTTCTATCATTTATACATTTTTCCATTCAGATTCTTTGTTCTCTCTGTCTAATGTATGTCAGTCCTGTTTACTGAACAATCATGTGGGGAAGCTTGAATAAACATCAACCTTAGATGGAAAATTATGAATTTTCTCTGTTGTTTAATTGTATTATAAAGTCACCAAGCTCACTATATATACATACACGTGTATATAAGCATCTGTTTATAAAGTTAACATAATATACAGCATATCAGCAAAGCTGAAACAAAAAAAAAAACAATTTAGCTTGCAAATAAGAAACTTTTATTTTGTGTCAACCACAAATAATGACATGATTGAGGACAGAGGAACCCAACCACAAAAAAAGTATCCCCTGGTTTTATTTAATATTCATATGTAATAGAACATTCAGAACATTTTTTACGATACGATTTGTTCATAATTACAGTGCTCCACAAAATAGAGGATAAAAATGAATACAGACTGAGAAAGAGGCAAGAGATCTTTAAGTCCCATCACTGAGAGTCTCTCAAAAGAAACAAATTCCACGACAGTGACAACAAACCTGAGCATCAACACTTTCTGATCTTCATGTTAAATACCCACTGTGATGGAGGCAGAGCACAACCAATCATTAAAAAAGTCTATCAAACCATGCGAACAAACATAAACGAGTAACCCTGTCACATTTAAACGAACGACTAATTCTAAACGCCCCACAGAACTGACTCAAATGTACCGGTGTGTGATTCCCTTTGACCTCTGACCTCCAGCGCTCTCTTCCTGTTAGTCTCATCAGTGCTCTACAGTTTCCAGGGAGGCCTGAACTCAGAAATAGGGAGTGGAGTGCAGTGTGTCGTCTCAAAGTTTCGCATATACTTTCGTGCCTGAGAGAGAGGAAAGTCACATTAGATTGATGACCTATAAACATTATTATATTATATATAGAGAGAGAGAGAAAGAGTATCATTTTTATTTACTGGGTATACTCTGTTATTTATGTAACATACCAGGAATAGAGCAAGCTGCCTTCTGCCCTCGAGTGTCATGTCTTCACCTGAAACAAAAGACAAGATCAGATCACCAGGTGTCAAATGTTTGTCTTGTTTTAAGCAGAAACTGTAGCCATAGTGATGGAAGTCACTGCCGAACTTCCTCGTTTCTATCACACCAGCCCATTTAAGTTCTGGAGGTTAGCATGGCTACTGTGTGTGAAGCACGTACCAACACTCCAGGGGAACAGGGTCTCTCTGTCTGTCTGATAGGACTGCAGTACAGACAAGCACCAATCATCATCCACCTCATAGCCCGTGTACACAGATTCTGAGGAACAGAGGAAACATGACACACTTTTAAACATTCTGCTTAATAGAGCCAAATCAAACAGAGGAAGCAGAACAAACCATCTAGAAATTCTGACTGATACAGACTACATCATAATTATTTTCATATTAGAGTTCATAACCGCTGCTATGGCCAATATTTTAATTCAGGGGTTTTCAAACTTTCTAATACCCAAATGATTATCCTCTTGCAAGGAAACCACTTCTGGAATTATAAAAGACAGCTATATTTATGTACAGTATAAAGATTTTTTTTGTTTATATTAAACAGACACTATCTGCTTTCTATCTACCATTAACGATTAATGTCAGATGTGCAAACATGAAAGAAAATATGGCTGTCAACTTTAATAAAATAACAGATTAATCTCAAGATTTTTGACCAGTCTTTACAAAGCAAAATGAAACCGTAATGTCATAATTTCTGTGTATTTTAACTGATATTACTTATTCATTTTTACACATTTCTCTAAACTTTTCCACTCCTTGGAACCCAGTTTGAAAAACCCCGTTAAAATAAATAAAAATACACTAAAACCATAAATCAGGGTTTTACATGCTACATTTCAGGCATATGTCACATAGTAAAGAAAAAGATCAAATTAAATTTGAATAAAAAAATAATAATTAATTAATTAATATACTCAACCTCCAATATTAAGGAAGATAAAATATATATTAATATTAATAAATATGTACATAAAATATTATTTTTCAATAATGACCAAGAGAATAAAAATGTATTTGTTAATATTATTATTAATTTTAACATTAAGATTAATAATCTATATTACTTATAAAATAAGTAATAGTATCCACTTCTAATATTAACCAAGAGAAAAATGCATTAATATTAATAAATTATAAAAAAAAAACGTTCAAGGCCCAAAAAGGTAGTAAGAACATCAATAAAATAGTCTGTGTGACATCAGGGGTTCAACCTTAATTTTATGAAGCTACGAAAATCTTTTTTGTGTGCAAAGAAAACAAAAATAACGACATGGACTATGTCCTTACAACATAAGCATATGCAGGGTCAGAAAGCTCTCGGATTTCATCAAAAATATATTTTCATAAGAGGTCTTTTCATTTTTGGGTGAACTATCCCTTTAAAATGAATTAACTATAAAAGCACACCTTCTTCAATCGGTGTCCCTGCTGCGAGCCACTGCCTGACTGCTCTGAGAGCGTCCTCTGTCATGACTTTAGGATACCTGAGAGACACAGAGAAAGAGAGATGAATCCAACCGACAGAGCAGAACCAGATGAAGCCGTTTGTGTGATTTGTGTCTGACCTGTACTGGAGTAGTTTGAGCAACAGGTCATTCCCTCTGTTAGACATGATGTCTTCTGGACCCCTGTATCAAAACATAATACATGCCATGTCAAGAGCAACAAATCACTTTTGCCTTCGCAAGCATCAATGTGTTCATCTGTGTCCAGGATAACTCACGTGGTAGTGATGATTTCATCTTTGGTTCTTCTGATCAATAACACTGGTCCCTGGTACCTGAAGTGAGAGCCAAAGTATTTAGATGATGCTCAAACGGCTAACTTTGTGTTTTACTATTAAAGGGATAGTTCACTCAAAAAAAGAAAATTCTGTCATTAATATTACTCACCCTCATGTCGTTCCAAACCCGTAAGACATTTCTGATGAATTCCGAGAGCTCTCTGACCTTCCCATAGACAGCAAGTATACTACCACGATCAAGGCTCAGAAACGTAGCAAGGAGATCAATTCCATGGATTAATCCATTAAAATAATCCATGTGACATCAGGGGTTCAACTGTAATTTTTACAAAGCTACAAGAATACTTTTGGTGCGCAAAGAAAACTAAAATAACGACTTTATTCAACAATTCGTCTCCTCTGTGTCACCCTGGCGCCACTTTGGAGAATATCCATCGGAGGAAACAAATTGTTAAATAAAGTCATTATTTTTGTCTATGGGAAGGTCAGAGAGCTCTCAGAATGCATAAAAAATATCTTAATCTGTGTTCTGAAGATGAACGAAGGTCTTACAGGTTTGGAACGACATGAGGGTGAGTAATTAATGACAGAATTTTCATTTTTGGGTGAACTATCCCTTTAAATAAATCATAATAAAGGTGACTAACTTGCAGAGCTGTTCAGCGTTGTTCAGGTTCATGTACTGCCTCACTGTATGGGTGACCAAGGGTCCTGCGGAATTGAAACAAACACATTCGTTCATTCATTTTTTGGGTCGCTCTTTAGAGAACTGAGTAGAGATGAAAAGAATAAAACACTCACTCCAGCTGTCAGGCATGACCTTTAGCGCAAGTGGTAAAAGGTCATCAAATGAGGCATCTAGAACCAGAGCTCGGATCTCTGGGTAAGACATCACAGCCCAACTGGCTAAAATAGAGCAGCACATTAAGAATGAAAACAAATTAATAATTTTTTTCTGTTGTGGATCAGTGTTTTCTGATCAGTGATTGGCTGGTTTGCTGGTGTGGGATTGTTTACCTGTGAAGCCCCCTATTGACCAGGCGTACACAATAATGTCACTCAACTGGAAGCCCAGTTTGTGCACGGCAAACTGAATGACGACGTCCATCGCATTGGCCTCGTTTTGAGGAAATGGAACTCCCTGAAAAAGCAGAGGAGAAAAAAAGGGTACACCGAGGTTTCCATCCATTTTACATTTTAGATAAAACGCATACAAATACAACATTACTTGTGTCATTAATTGTGTGCTGTTATGCCAAGAACAGATGGTGTGATGTTGACTTACTGTACTGCCGCCAAACCCTGGGTGATTCCAGCCCAACACTGAATATCCACCTATAAACACAAGAGAGGAAACAGTTTGACATGCATCTAGTGCTTTAATGTTAAAAAAATATAACACAGACACACTGAGCCGCAAACATTTACCTTCCAGTGGTGTGTTCATGCAGCCGACCTCATAGAACCCTGCGTTTCCCTCGCAGCAGATCACCTGGGATGCACATTATATCAGCATTGGAAAGTGGCTAGAGGTAATGTTATTTCAATATACTATTTCTTTCCCTTTCCTCTGTTGTAGTGGTACATTTACTTCACACTATAAACATTCTTACCAGAGTTTTTCCGGCTTGTCCTCCATCTTTCCTCCGGTCCACAAACATGGTGTCAATCTCATTCCCATCACAAGCCACCAGTTTGTTCCGCTGACCTTCATACTGAACATAAACACAAATAATATATGAATTTCCATATACAGTATACACTGTTCAAATTCAGAGTCAGTGTGATTTTTTATAAAATAAATTAGTACTTTTATTTAGCAAGGATTAATTAAACTGATCAAAAGGAAAAAGTCATTTATAATGTTACAAAAGATTACCATTTAATGTAAATGCTGTTCTTTTGAAACTAATATTATTCGAAAAATCCTGAAATAAATGTATCAGTTTCCACAAAAATATTAAGCAGCAGAAATATTAAGTAGCACAACTATTTTAAACATTGATAATAGCAAATCAGCATGTTAGAACGATTTCTGAAGAATCATATGACACTGAAGACTGGAGTAATGATGCTGAAAATTCAGCTTTGCCATCACAGGAATAAATTACATTTTAAAATATACTGTATTAAAAAAATATATATATTTTCTTAAAATATTACTATTTAAATGTATTACTGTTTTACTGTATTTTAAATGCGGCCTTGATGAGCATAAGAGACATTTTCAAAATCATTTAAAAAACAAAGGTACTGAATAAGGAATTTTTAAATATTTTTCAAAGAAATTGACAACTATATAGAAAGTGTACAGTATTTATGCATTTTTCAGTGTAATTATAATTAAGGCCAAACACGGTAACTCTCAAATTGATTTTTCGGATAATACAAGCACATCTGTAACCTACATATAAAATGCTGTTTTATGGAACTTTCTGCAAAAAAATGACTGAATAAGAACGTTTTCCTGAGAAGTGATTTGAATGTGTTGTAGTATGGGTTTGTACTTGTATGTGTGTTACCTCTTCTACGAGTCTGGCCTGGCCCTGCTGTAACATTGGACTCATGGCCTTCTGCAGAAGACCCACTGAGCCCGGGTACAGCATCCTCCGACCGAACGAGTGCACTATCAGATAACTACACAAACACACACACACACACACAAATATGAGAACCTATGCTGGTGGTGACCTCTAATCTAAACCTATGTATCTGTACAACCCTAACAATAAAGTAAATCACTGCAAATCTGTTAAAATATTATCGCACACTCTTACCTTAAGATGTGGCATGGTAGTGTGCGAACTGAATTTAGCACACTGTCTGCTGCTCCTCTGTGTTTCGGCTCCGGCCTCAGCATGGACACGCCACCTTTAGACAGCTTCCTGCAGTCAGAGGAAGTCCAAGAACATTAGAAACATGCACACATCTCAAGAGTTAGCCGATGACACCCAATTAAAGCAAACTCCTCTAAAACTCAAAGACTTAGAGAAAGAGAGAAACAGGTTTTACTTACGGACTACTAACTTCTTTCCAGCTGAAATCTACTGGCCAGTGTTTGAAGTCGAAGTCAAAACATGCAAGTTTTTTCTGAATGGGACAGAATCGATATTCATTTAATGGGCTCATTAAAGCAAAGCTCCGTGGGAATGTTCCTATGGCACTGCTGCGGTCTCACCTTGTTGTTAGGCGTGTTGTTCTTCCTGGTTTCCTCCAGTATGGAGATGAACTGAAGGTACTCTGGGTTTCTCCAGCGTTCCCAACCTAACAACAGCACAGCGGTAAAAACACAAGCAAGCACAATTCATGTTTAACCTACAGCTGTATTAAATGTTAGTTTACAACAGAATGAATGTACTTAAAGTACAAATATCAACTACAAAAGTATGGTAATTAAACAGACAAACATTACTAATAAATATACAATGAAAGTAAAATATTGTCACCTCTCAGACAGGCCACTCCTATCAGACAGACCAGCGCTGTGCCAACATACTGACTGAGAGGAGCCAGCTTACTGCTGCAGATGTACCCTACAACATATTAATCATCTCTGATCAACAGCACACAATACCTCACCACATTATTCATTATTCGTTAATAAATATTGTTCAAGGCTCAACAAGAATGTATCTTGTTATTAGTGGTCAGTAATTAATTTAATCTGCAGATATAATCTGTTATGTAACTTCATTATCATCGTAACCTAACGATATCAAATACAGTTAACAGTGCTTGATTGTAATTTAATTACACAATTATTACAGCATGCCATTAACCACATCTTTGTAAGGCGCAGACTCTCTAGTGCAAGATAATAGCAAAGACAACAAGAAAACAGCACACTCTCTAACCACAATACACTTCATTGATGCTAAAATATCAATAAGATATACAATACAACCATGATCACATAACTTCATCATACTGGATATAAAATTAAAATACAGTATGTGGACTGCATTGTATGTACCTCATTCAGTACTTAATATTACACTTGGACCATAACATCTTTGATTCAGATATTTGAATGCTCAAATTAAACAAGATCATACCTTAGTCATGATGTAAAAGAGTTCATTCAGTTTGTAAACTACAGCACATCTCATTCACAACCTGAACATCAGTGTTCTTCAGGTCTGAAACCTCTTATGAACCAGACTAAAAATACATACAGCACTACTGTGAGAGCATTAGCCTGTGACTCATGTGATATGATTACACCTGCTGAACGTAACATTAAGACTGAACCAATCAACAACTGCTTATGTAATGACATTAAGATCTATATGCAGAAATGCACAATATTTTTATATTATTTATAGTGCTGTCAAATGATTAATCGCATCCAAAATAAAAGTTTTTGTTTACATAATATATGTATGTGTACTGTGTATATTTATTAAGTATATATAACCACACACACCAAAATATTTACATGTATTTACATGCATAAAATTATATTTATATAATACAGATTATTATATATTATGTATTATATAAATATATTTAATATATAAACATAACATATTTTTCTTAAATATAGACATGCATGTGTGTATTTATATATACATAATAAATATACACAGTACACACATATATTATGTAAACAAAAACTTTTATTTTGGATGTGATTAATCACGATTAATCATTTGACAGCACTAAATATTTACATAGTAACAAAATGGAAACAAAAATAAAAATAAAAGTGTATTAGTGCATGCATAATACACTTTTTATTTGTAGGTGTATTGGACAGTAGAATTACAATTTTAGCACATTAAAAAAATATGATGCGGTATTTGTATTTTACCTTTCCTATAGAGATAACAGAGGAGCAGTGGAGAACTGTAGTAGGACAGAGACCACACCACTGAGGCCTGAAGGACAACACATGACAGTGATTACAAAACCTTTGGGCTGTTTCTTTTTTAACATTTGGTCACTACACCAACTGCAGGAAAATGTGCAATGAAACTGTGATCACATACCCAACCGAGGATGCTGCCTGTGTGTCTCTCCAAACCTCTGGGCTGATAATTCCAGCCCTACATAAGATAAAGACATGCCAGTTATGAGTTTGATTTATCTTTACAAAAGATTGCCATGGTGACCATAGTTTCTATACTTATTAATACCACATATATTGTTACAAAAAAACTGTGGTCACTTGGTTTTAGATACAGACCAAAAATAGGTTTGATGGTTACAATATACCAATATTCTCGCATATCTACTCTTCAACAGTTCATTGTTTTATTTTTTATTTTTTTGGTATACATTATTTTTCACATTAAAACCATTCATTCCACAAGAAAGCATTTTATGACTCACATAAACACATGAAAATAAATGTTTTAATTTATATCCCAAGACAACTAGTAGACTCTAGTAGTACTAGAGTATCATTATTGATGCTGTTCTTCTTAGGCCTGGTTTCACAGACAGGGCTTAGACTAAGCCATAGTTCAATTAGGACATTTAAGTAATTTTTATAAACATGCCTTAGAAAAAAACATTACTGGTGTGCATCTTGAGACAAAACAAAGGCACTGATATATTTTAAGATCAGTCAGTGCAAGTTTATTTCAGTTGAAACAGCTCAGACTTACATTTTAGTCTAGGACAAGGCTTAAGTCTGTGAAACCGGGGGAAAATGTTATAAAAAGTCTTCAAAATCCATATAGTGTGTTTACAGTTGTAGTCTAATGATTATGCTATTTATTTTGACACAAATTTGCTACAGTGAAATATATGTATAAATAATGTAATTAGAACTAAAAGTAATCAAACAGAAACATGAAAAAATGACTAGACATGAAAACATTTAGATAAATATAGATGGTTACAAAAATATCTGTCAGTCTCTATTTAGTTTTAGCTAATACAATGTTAAACAAACAAACAATTTTTTTGAGGGAGAGCCTACAGTGTAAATTGTTTATTTTACAGTAGTAAAAACAAAAAATTTCCTTATTATTTTAAAAGGTAGATTCATGTGTGAGACTATTGTTTCTCTGTGAAGAGGGTAAGAGAAAGATTACACCATATTACTCATTATTCAGTTATTATTGCAACAGTCTAACAGTATAATTGCAATGATTCATAGCAATGACAAATGCCAGATGTCTAACCCAAATAGAAACAGAATAAAAACGCAATAATTCTGCGCGTGGCTGCGATAATAGTGTTGTTCTGGTTGTGCTCCTCATGACAGATGGGCTGTCCTGTCACTCGACCATTAGAGATGAGCTCTCTTCAGTCAGCAAACAGCTCTCTGTCAATGGATGTGTCTCAAACCGAGAGAGCTGCCTATCTAGAGAGTGTTTTAGGACATCATTTGAACTTATTCCGATCGAATCAAATCGCATATGATGATCAAATGCTGTCTAGATAGGCAGCTCACTAGGATTTGAGACTCCGCCAATAGCACAATAATGCACTTCCGCACATTCTTGCGAGACTGATCAAGGGGAAGTTAGAGTCGTACCCTGCGGGGCGGTCTGCCATCATTACGTGTTTGGTCCGGTGAGCGGTGGATCCGCTGTAGATTGGGCCCGAAAAGGCACCGGAGCCACATCCAGCCGGCCATTCTCACCTCGGTCCGGAACTACGGCGGCCTGCGAGGATCAGAAGAAGTGCTACAGCAGCGAAAGCGAAAAATAAAACCACGTCACAGCCGCGGCTTTGGTGTTCAGTGCGTTTTTCTTTTCTGTGAAAACAGTGTTTTACGAAGGATTATAACAGACACACTTACTCATATAAATACATAAATGCACCATAATAAAATAAATACATCATAAAATGTTGCAATCAATAAATAAAATGGGATCATAAATAAGGCTCAATTATTTGCTCACGTGTCTCATGTATTTTTATTTGCTGAAAAAAGTAGTCCTTATATGATTATTTTATGATATGTTAATTTAAATTTGACATTTGACAAACAGATGTATTATAAACAAATATTATTTTATAATAAATAAATGCATCATAAAAGGTAAAGTGTTTCAATACATGAAATGTGATCATAAATAACGCATTAAGTTTTATTTATTTGCTCACGTTATATTTGTTATTTTTATCAATCAATCAATTTTTTATTTTTGCTGAAACGTCATGATATATTTATTTTATGTATACATATTGATGTACTTATTTTTGACACTGAATAAATATTTTATTATAAACAAATGGTATTTAAAATATATATATATTTATAATAAATAATTATATTTTTTACATAAATATTTTATGAAATATAAAATTTTCATAATTGTGTTGTGGATAAGTATTTCAGTATTGAGTCAGGGCCAGTTATCAATTGCTATATGAGTTTAATGTAACTTTACAAGACACAATATGTTTATAATACATCAAAAGGCAACCATAGTTTTAAATTTACAGACATTTTCAAAGTTGATTTCCACATATTTTGAATTATGCAACATATTATTTTGTGTTTCGGGGTTAAAATAAAGGTCAAATATCCTTATTTTATCTGCATACTACCCTTTTTTCCCCACATATTTTATGTGTACTATTATTGACATTATAAAAAACTGCTATTAAAAAAGATACGAAAAAGTAAGAAAAGACAAATTTAGAAAAAGTTTCTGAGTTTTTGAAGCAGTGTCATACTAGTAACAAGAACAGTTAAATGTCATAAGTTAAGACATAAGTCACATATACATATTAAGTTTTATTTCAAATACAGTTTCACTGTAAATGTTTATTAAACTCAACCACAGCACTGGTTGTTTCTGAAATGAAACACAACACAGAGAAGGAAAACATTATCAGGATGATTAATGCACAAAGAGAACATGAACAATGACGTGCCTGCCGTGTCCCCCACATGACCCACAGCCAATCATGTCTCACCTATCTAATTCTTTATATACATCCATTTCCCCCGTTGGCTTGAGATCCTAGAGAGAGAGAGACAAACAGGGACAAGGATGAGAAGGGCGGAGGCGTCTCAGATTTATAGTTTGGCAGAGGTTTGATTCGGTTCAGCTGCTAATATCACTAATGCAGGTGTGACAGAACTGGGAGGAAACACACACACACACACTGTCAAACAGATTGTAAAATGTTGGGACCTGCTTTTTGGAAGATACACACACACACACACACACATACACATACACAATTACTCATTGCTCTGCCTGAGAAGGACTATAATAACTCACCATGTAGACTGCGCCTTGGGGAGGTGTCTGCTGGGAGAAGAGAGGGAGAGAAAGAGGAAGGAAGAAATAGATTTAATAATAGAGCAGAGATAGATATACATTGAGAAAGAAAGACAAGGAGAGAGAGAGTGAAAGAAAGAAGGGGTAGTAAAAAATAGATTTAATAATACAGCAGGGGGAGAAGGAGAAACAGAAAAGAAGAGGGAGAGAAGGAGGTGCTGTGCATTTCAATCACCTGTCTTAGATCATCAGGATTTTCATAGATGTTCTCCACCTCTCCAGAGTGGTGAGACAGCGATTGCTCGACACCTACGTGAACACAGACACATGAGGGCTTCTGTCCATCAACATCTGCCAGGGTGAACTGACAGCCTTCAGATATTTGATGGACAGACTCAGGGGGGGGGGGGGGGCTTACTTCGACGGGTGACGCAATAGCCCTGTCTCCATAGCAACACCCCAACAGCTACAGCAATCAGGGGGATCAGAAATAGGAGGAATGAGAAGGTGGAAACATAAGAGGATGCTGAAACATCTCCTGCTGGGGGGAGTGTGAGAAAGACAGAAAAAGAAACGCTAAGTTAGGTTACCCATCAGTGAGTGTGC
Organism: Schizothorax lantsangensis; assembly: GCA_027422415.1. Taxonomy (NCBI): domain Eukaryota; kingdom Metazoa; phylum Chordata; class Actinopteri; order Cypriniformes; family Cyprinidae; genus Schizothorax; species Schizothorax lantsangensis. Next base: position 18,034,486 of record CM049850.1, on the reverse strand, counting down.
AGAAGTGTGTGTGTGTGTGTGTGTGTGTGTGTGTGTGTGTGTGTGTGTGTGTGTGTGTGTGTGTGTGTGTGTGTGTGTGTGTGTGTGTGTGTGTGTGTGTGAGTGAGACTATCAGCACTCACCTGCAGGAGGCAGTGCAGGCCGTGGAGAAACTGTTGGATCTGCAACTATAGATAAGTAGACAGGAATGTTATACATTTATTCAATAATTCCAGGAAAAATAAATATTTGAAATATAAATAAATCAATCAAACAATAAAATAAAATAGTGGGACAGTGTATGTAACTTTAGATGGGAACACAAGCGGAAGCAGAAGAAACAAATGATACCAACAGTAGACATGATGTAATGAGTATTTAAATATCCCTGAATGCATGTATTGGAAAGATGAAGAGATATGGAGGATGAGGAAGAGAAATGAACTGGTGCTGTTCTTATCTGCTCTCAGTCTCACTGTTCTCTGCATGTTGTATGTTTGATGACACTGCTGTCTTTGAGATACCCTCTAATCATGATTTCAACTCCAGGAAAAAATAAATAACTGTAAAAATAATAGTAATAATGTTTCAAATATTAGTGAATTAAATTTTTTTGCATCTGAACCTAGAAATTCAAATTTTGTCATAATTTGTTTCATTAAGTAATTTACTGAAAACATGGATGTCTGCTCTATCTCTCTTTGACCAATTTGTGAATAAATCATTTGAAATGGTTTTGTGAAGCAGTTTAGTGGATTGATTGTAAAGATTCATTCACAAGCCGACATTGCTAATTCACTAAGCAGATCTAGGGCTTAAATTTCAGTCTGTTCCTCAGGCAAAGCTATCATATGACTTCAGAAGTCTTTTATGGACCACTCTTAGGGGCTGGTCACACAAAAAAAAAAATGTCCATAGTTTTTCTATGTAAACTTGCACTAGACATGTCTGACTATTACTATTGTGTCTCATGTATTTTGAAGTGCGTGTCTCATGTATCACATGGCATTCTAAAAATGCAGCGCTCAAGTTCAAAGTTCAACTGTTAAAAACTGCATCTCTAGGCATTTTCTTGCGTTTTTTTCCAGTACCCAGCATCTCATGTTTTTTTTTCCATTCCACTGTTGCTTTTCCATTGTTTTCTATGCAAACATGCATTGGATGGATGTGCACTCGTGTCATATATTTTGCAGTGTCTCACACATGACACAGCATTCTAAAAATACTTTTAAAGGGTTAGTTCACCCAAAAATAAAAATTAGCCCATGTTTTACTCACCCTCAAAGCATCCTAGGTGTATATGACTTTCTTCTTGCAGACGAATCCAATTGGAGTTATATTAAAAATTATTCTTGCTCTTACAAGCATTAGAATGGTTTCTAATTATAAATATGTGATCCTGGACCACAAAACCAGTCATAAGGGTAAATTTTTCGAAATTGATATATGATTTGTTAGGATTGGACAATATTTGGCCGAGATACGGTTATGTGAAAATCTGGAATTTGAGTGTGATTTTTTTTTTTTCAAAAATGAGAAAATCGCCTTTAAAGTTGTCCAAATGAAGTTCTTAGCAATGCATATTACTAATCAAAAATAAATTTTTCATATATTTACAGAAGGAAATTTACAAAATATCTTCATGGAACATGATCTTTACTTAATATCCTAATGATTTTTGGCATAAAAGACCCATACAATATATTTTTGGTTATTGCTATAAATATACTTCAGCGACTTAAGACTGGTTTTGTGGTCCAGGGTCACATATGGTGTTTATAACATTTTAAATATGGATATTTTTCTTACAAAAACGCATGGATTCACTACAGGAGGCCTTTATTCACCCACCAACTACTTTTGGACTGTTGAAAAAAACACCCACCTACTCCCATTCTAAAGCTTGGAAGAGCAAGGATCATTTTTAATATAACTCCGAATGGATTCTTCTGAAAGAAGAAAGTCATATACACCTAGGATGCTTTGAGGGTGAGTAAAACATGGGTTAATTTTCATTTTTGGGCGAACTAACCCTTTAAAAATACTTTTTAAAAATGCACCTCTAGTTCTGAGCTACAAGTACATTCTTGAAAATGTCTCCTTTCATGTTCCATAAAAGAAAGAAATTCACACAGGTTTGAAACAACATGAGGATGAGTAAATGATGACAAAATTTTCATTTTTGTGTGAACTATCCCTTTAAATCAACGTCAACAGCAGAATTCTGCAGAAGGTCTATTTTCTGCACCCTGCTGCTCCAGAGACTCACTTGCCATGTTTTAAATAATCCATTATGATGAAGTTGGGTTTCATGAAATTGATTGGTCAAGGGACTCGCACATGATTGTGCTACAGTATGGTATGTGACCTTTTCCAGTGACCTACATGATTCCACTAACTAATGTTCTCGTCACTGGTTCATTAAATTCAATGAAACACAGAAGGTCTATCACGGAACAAAAATAACTCCTTGGAAAAAATATTCACCTGCTGTCTGGCCATTTACCGTTTTTTAAATGTGAGTGTTGACACCTTGACTTAAAGAATTTACAGCAAGAAATAAATAGCAAGAAGCAAAAAAAAAAGTGCCAGACAGAGAGAAAGAGAAGAATAGCATACACTTTCTCTCACCTATACTGGCCATTGTGACGGTGTACATATATTGCACTGATTTTCCATTTTTCAGATACAGAGTGCAGGCATACTGTCCAGCCGTCTCAGGGGTCACAGGGAGCACTACAGAGGTTGTGATCCGGCCCAAAACAGCAGCTGACTGCAGAACGCGTCTAGGATCCTGAACATACGACCACTTTATAGTTTTAACTTGAGATCGTTCTGAGTACATACAACTCAGATCCAGAGCGGTGCGGGATGACTTGGTGTATCCTGAGGGGGAAACCGACAAACAGATGATGAGAAAGGAGAAATGAACGTGAAGGGTTAAAATGATATATATTCATTAAACAGCCGGGTGTAGCCGGTCAGCTGAGCTTGACTGTGACTGATGTACAGTGTCTCCTCAAACTCAAAGCAGTATCAATCCTGAGCTAATTGAGCTCGGTGGTTTCCACAGTAATGCCACAACCCACAGAATCGTCAGCGGCAACGGGCAGGTGTAATTACACATAATGAGATCTGTAATGAGGCCTACTAAAAAACATTACGTTAGAGTGAGGGAGGGGAGAGAGATATATATAGAAAGAAGAGACAAAAGTAAAAGAATTGAGTGAGAAAAAGGAGAGCGGGGAGGACGTAAGGGGAAAAGAGATTAAAGAAAGAACAGGGGGAGATCAGATTAAGAACGGGAGAGAAAGATGAAAGTCAAGACACTGACTGATTGACTCTTGCATGCTGAACTACTGTGATTGATAGAACCGCCTGTGCAATTATAAAATGAATCCAAGAGCAATGATGCAAGAACATGGATCATTAAGAGTCAGTGAAAGAGTGTTCTGATGTGCACTCTCTGATAATGACTGTTTAATCATGCTCGCAAAATGTGATGTTTTGAAAGGAAAAGTTGACAGAACAATACAAATTTTGTTTTCACACCCTCTTTCAGTAGTTTTAATTAATCTGTGATCCAGTCAAGAAAACTGGTCCAAATGATTTGGTCACAATTTTGAATGATTCTTGTTACTCAAATAACAACAAAAAACAAATAGCAATCTAAATTTAGTTTGGTTCATCACTCAAAGAATCACTGACATCATAAGACTACAGGAATTTTTTTTTGGAAGTCATTTATTTTACTTGAGCGACAAAAAAAAGATTGGTGAAAAAAAACAGGTTTGATGAAGGTAAATTACAACAGAATTGTATTTTTTTTTAATTATATTTAAAGATTTAGTATGAAAGATTTATTTGTGCAGATAATTTTTTTAATTAATGTGCCCTCGTAATCTTTAATCATAATTAGCAAACGACAACAATCCAACCAATGTCCTGGTCTTCATTTTTTTGTTTCACTCAGATACACATCACAATTAGGAAGAAAAGATAATTGCAATTTCTGTTACATGCCAACTTTAATATATATATATATATATATATATATATATATATATATATATATATATATATGATAGCTTTGTAATATCACAAAATGGCATTGAATATCTCCCACTGTGTAGTGCTGGTGTCTGTTTTGAAATTATTTTATAGAGATTCCTAAATTACATCAAATATCAGACAGAAGATTGAGATAAATTGGTATTCACACACCAGAAACCATTATATATGTCATGTCAAAAAGTTGTTGTGACTTAGATGTACACAAAAAATACTACCATGTAAAACACTCAGTCTGTTGGCTTGACTGAAAGCCTTGTCATCCAGGAAGACCTCACACAAGTAGAATCCTCCATCCTTCAGGGCTGGGCTTAACAGGAAGGAGAAGTTCCCAGCAGCAGCCAGGGAGGCGGGGTCTTTCAAATGTAGGTGGGGTTTGGTCTGGTTGGTGTAGCTCTGCCTCCAGCGGTCAAACTGGAATATGAGCTCCATTCTTTTTGAATCAGGATACTCCCAGTAGAGCAGCACATAGTCACCAAGGACCGGAGGACATGTTAAAGTGACCAGTGAACGAGAGAGGGCTGCCAAAGACCTTGGGACTCCTGTAGAGGACACAGGGTAGTGGAGAAAGGTAAAGTGACCTAGGGGAGACAATAGATTCATTCAACACAAGAGAAAGTGCGAAACAAAAAGCGCAAGGCAAAAGAGCGTAAAAAGAAACCGAAGAAGCCAATCAAGTGAAAAATGGACTGTGATACAAGAACAATATTGTCAATTTGGATTGATCCCGTCCACATAGTAATCCACTGTGCTGCTAGTCATTTTAGCCTCTTTGTTCTTCACACAGTCAAGCGAATAGAACATTATGAGTCCCAGAGCAAAGTCATAGGGGGAGATATCAGAAACGAGACAGGCATGAAAATGGGGATTATGTTATTAAGCTCAGTGAAAGCTCTTCAGAAACATTCTCCTCTCAGATTTAATAACCATGATTAACCGTTTGCTGACACAACATTTGGGAAGAACAAACCATGTTTGTTTTGGGGCAAATACTACAAATTGAAAAAGTTTATTTAATTGTTATCATTCAATATCATTCAAGCATTCAAAAAAAATTGTTTAGTGAGTTAAAAGAGCCTGATGGAGAATGTTTAGGTTTCACTGACTAGCGTAGGCTGCTGGGTAAATGGCACGTAAGGAAGGTCCCATTTTATATACAATAGTACTCCAGTAACAAAAGAGCCTATTACCATGTGTCACGTCTGTGAAAGAAAACACAGCTTTCACTGAAAGAGAAAAAGAAAGAGTGGGACACAGAGAGAGAAAGTTAGGCATTGTATATAATAAGGCTGAGATATTCTCTATTTTTTTATGAATGTAGTCTCAGATCTGTAACATTGTTTAAATTAAATATTAATAAAAAATGTACATTTAGACATAATATTGACACAATAATATAGTTACTGTCTATTTTTGTTTTGGCAGCAAGTGTAAATAGCAATAAATGTTATTTACACTAAGTGAAAATAGCATATTTTCTTAGCGATAGATGCTATTTAAAATAAGTGCAAATAGCGATGGAGTCTATTTACACTATGTTAAAACAGCAGGATTTTCTTCTATTTATACTACTTATTGCAAATAGTGGCAATTATCTGCTCCTCAGTATTGGACATTATAAAACAGCATGCAATAATAGCGTGTTGAGTGTAAATTGTAATTTTAATTCAAATTATTATATGGATGCCACCTTATTGGGACAATAAAGCCCTCCCTGCACCTACCCTAACCCTACCCGATACTTTATTATCAACTTTTCGATTATTTCCTTCATTTTTATTGAAAATAAATGCCTTTCTGATGTGATATGAGATTTGAAAAGGGAGAAAAAAAGTTTGGCGGGCTCGAACTCGGGTCGATTGTGTCAAAAAGCATGTGCTTAACCATCTATGCCACTGAAGGTGATGTTTATCAAGCGTCTTTTATAGTGTTGACTATCCCAATCACACCTTGGTGGGCAGAGTTAGTGTAAATAGCCTCTGCCAACAAGGCGGGCTATTTGCAATTAGTGTAAATAGACACTCCGTTTTGTTTTTCATCAGTGAAAATAGTTCCAAACAAAGTCAAAACAGAATCAACCACTGCTTATGTGAGCAACACCCTGTAGTGGTGTAATCTTGAATTAGTCAGTGTTTTGGAATGATTCAATGAATCACAAAGACTACGGCTGCGTGTGAAATCGAAACTCTTTGTGCAGGTACTTCTTTTAAATAAGTAATTACTGTGTGAAAGTTAAAAAAATATGTTCTAGTTTGAATCTGTGTAGTATAAATGTAATCCAGATGTACAGTACTACATTCATCATGATGTCATTGTCATGTGACCTACCAGTGTCAATTGCATTGCTTCACTGCTATTAACAAATCCTCTTCTATCGCATTATGGGATAGTAAACTGGATGCACACTTCAAAATCTCACTGGAAATAGTAAGTCATCCCAATTTTCTTCGTTTACTGCTTTATGAATCCTGTGAATTTGGACTGCACCAGTCTTTTCACGTACTGATTTTTTTGCCTACTATATAGACACGATTAACTGGTATAGATTTTGGACTATTGTCTCTATCGCAGTTACACGCTCATGTGACATTGCTATGCTACGTGGTCACGAAAACGTATCATTTGCACATGTTTTTAAAGGTGCCATAGAATGCATTGATACAATATTTTAAATTGTTCTCTGATATCTACATAGAAGGTATGTGGCTTAGGTAAGGGCAAAAAATCTCCAGAAATGGTTTTACATGTCCATTTACAACCCTAGGATTTCTCCCCAGAATGAAACGGTCTGTTATTGGCTTATTTGGAAGGGTCATGAATAATAATGTTGAGCTCTGCTCTGATTGGCTGTTTCACGGTGCGGCTCATTTCACTAGCTCACAGTAAGGAAACACAGGTAAAATATATATTTCAATACTTTCTCGCACAGTTATATCATTAGGTAATTATACTTTATATAAAATGGCATCAGGGAGCCGCTATTAATATGCTGGGCATTGAAACTGCTTTCAAATGCACGATCGACTTTTACTTTCACTTTCCCTTTTGCTTTCGAGACTCGCGATCGCATGAACTATGTTTATACTATGGAGCGGCAGTACTTACCACACATTTTACAAGATCAGATGTTTGTCGGTGGTGCTCAGGATCTGTAAATCATTTGCCATCATCCTCATCTCTCCTAACTCTGTTTATGTGGTAAGTGAAATCTTATGTACTGTAACAGGCTACAGCTAGCAAGCAGCTACCATGTCCCTTTAGTGGCTCGCATTATTTTATTAGAACGCGTTATTTGCTTTCCGTGCCTTTCTGAATACAGACACCAACCCATCCCTGCACTTCACATCCCCTGCACAGCCTGGAACATAACATTCATTTCCATGATCTGCCATTTTCGCTGTTGTCCTCGCTTGTTTCTTCACAATACCTGCAGAACTTCTGATGATTCGGCTGGCGGCTGGCATAGAACATGGCCGGTATATGCATTTGTTGGGGGCATAACTATTAGTGATCCCGACTGTTTCGTCACAGTCAGTGTTATGTTCTAATTCGCCTATTTTTCAGTGGTCTTTTTTATTCACGAGATTTACATAAGAAGGAGGAAACAATGGTGTTTGAGGCTCACTGTATGTCATTTCCATGTACAGAACTCTTATAATTCAACTATACCAAGGTAAAGACAGTTTTCCATTCTATGGCACCTTTAAGCATTGCGGTTTAAAAACAAGTGATTTTAAGCCGTTAAAAAGCAATCAACAGTGTATGCATATTTGGATGCAGCCTGTCTTTGTTTCATTCCATGAATCAGTTATTTGAACAAATTGGTTGAGTGAATGATTCAAATGACTCTTTTCTTCTCATCACTTCTCATCATCTACTAGTATAATGATGTAACCTACAGAAAGAGTTGCTGAAAATCCACTAATGCGCAGACTAGAATGTGCAAATACTGATAAAAACAGAGAAGGTCACAAGACTGAACAGAAATATTACTCATTTACTGTTCCCAATACAGTGAATGACATGTGAGTCCACTATATGGAGAAGAAGTGAACAAAATGAGTAAATTCGGACTAATTATCAGCACACATGGAAGGCCAAATAAATCGAAGAACAGAACTAACTGTATAAACTGAATTACATTTTTAGTAAATCAAAACCTGACACAATTCAAGCCTCAAGGCCTGTTCACGCCAAGATTGGTAACTATACATCAACTATTTTTAGGTTCTGTTTATTATAAGCACATACTTGCAGTTATGTCCTCTGCTGCTTTAAATGCTCAAGCTCTTTAAATCAGGCTGGATTCTGATTGACAATGTTTTTATCGTTTATCAGTTGGAAAAAAATTCCGATAGAGATTCCAGAAATATCATTCCTGTCTCGTTATTGTTATAGTTGTGGAGTGGATTTATTCCCAAAGAATTAAAATGATTATTAAAACTTAGTAGCTATTGTTATCATTAGTGTATTTAATTATAGCGCCTGTAGAGCTTCTATTTCTAAATACAATAAAATAAGTATAAACTTTGTTTTTTGCTAGAAGAAAAAAAATCTGCTACATTAAATCCTTTCAAATCTTTTAAAAGATAACATTGACTAAGCAAATTATCTGACTGGCATGTTTTCAAAAAATATCTCCAAATCTCACCGTTCACTGTCACATTCACCCGGTGCTCCGAGACATACGTGCCACTGTTACCATGGACACGGATTCTGCAGGTATAGACTCCGTTGTCCTTACTGGTGACGCGAGGCAGCTTGCTAAGCAGACTGCCCGTGCCATGGGAGATTTCAGTGTGTAGCTGTTCACCCGAGGGAGACACCCACGTTCCCCAGGCGGCTACGGAGGAGGGAGACACCTGAGCTGCCAGTCTCACAGTACTGTCCACTGTGACAGGGGGCGTGGGAGTGACAGATACTGCAAAAGAGAAGGAGAGAATACCTGGAGATATCAGACACGTTGAGACACAAAGAACGGGTTATGGTGCAGTTGTATGGTCTACATTTAATCAGGGCGAGAAGAACAGTCCTCTCCTGTAGCTTCTTGTCATCCTGCTCTATCACACAGGAGTAGCGTCCTTGCGCAGCTGCTGCGGCCCTGAAGATCAGTGAGGCATCTGCAGAGATCCCAAACGTTCTGCCTCCAAACACTCTGCTGCTGCGTCCATCTGTTTGTCCATCGATGCAGTTGGCTGATAACAAATATGACCAGCGATCCTCCCTGGCTGACATCATCTTCCAGGTAACCAGTACAGAAGATGTGGGTGGTGAATCAAAGCAGGACAGTGTGACAGATGTGTCCTCACGTACCATGACCACATCATTCCAGACATGACCAGATTCTTTAGGCACAAGAAGTCACACAGACTCTTTTACTGAAAATGCATTACATTTAGATAAATAAAACATATCATAGCACCTAAACATTCAAATTTGCTGAAAATGTACTCACCCTCACACCATACAAGATATCCAGATTTGACGAGATATAGAATTATTTCACTTGCTCACCAACAGTGTTGGGTTAGTTACTCAAAAAATGCAATATTATGCATTACTAGTTACTCCTTTCAAAAGTAATATACTTATTACACTACTAGTTACATTACTTTTCCATTACACTCCAAACACTTGGTAATTGCATAATTCTTCAGCCTCTGAATCCATGAAAGTTACAGATAAATGATGAGTACATTTGGCTCAAACTGATGACAAGCCACAATATTTTAAACAACTTCTGTTATTTAATAAAGCAGCAACATAATCAAATCTGCAACATTGCTCAAGCAGGTTGAACCAACCAAACATCTTACACATAACACTGCTCACCAATGGACCCTGTGCAGTAAATGGGTGCCGTCAGAAAGAGAGTCCAAGCAGTTTATAAAAACATCACAATGACCCACAAGCTGCATGTTCGTAATATACAAATGCATCAAGACGTTTTTAATTTTAAACCATTGCAACTCAAAAACTGTTCTAAACAAATATGTCAGTGGATTTTGATGTGAGATGACAGCAGGGATGGACTTTTTTATTGGAGTTTTTATTATTACATATTTGTATTTTGGCTAGAAGCAATGGTTTAAACTTAAAAACCTTAATGACATACTTGATGATTACAAACATGCAGCCTTTCACTTTACAAGACAATAATTGATGGACTGGAGACGTGGATTATTTATGGAATATTGTAATGTTTTTATCAGCTGTTTGGACTCTCATTCTGATGGCACCCATTCACTGTAGACGATCCATTGGTGAGCAAGTGATGTAATGCTACATTTCTATAGATCTGTACCTGATGAAGAAACAAACTAATCTACATCTTGGATGGCATAAGGGTCAGTACATTTTCAGCAAGTATCATGCTGTACTGAATTGAAAGCAAAATGTTTAAAAATGAATAAAAAATGACTTTGTATACATCTGTCTTTTTACATACATTTTGTAAAATCTTTTTTCTCTCAATTTTTTTTGCAGACCCCCTTAAACCCCCTTTCAGCCCCCTGGGGGTCTCTAGATCCCTGTTTGAGAACCCCTGTAGTGTAGTGTAAGCTGCAGTTATCTATGTTAATCAGCCAATGAATATAAGCCCAATGCAATTTAGTGTCTCAGTGGTTCATTTAGATAACACAGAATCCCCCTTAAGTGCTTCTAGTCCTTAACACTGTAAAAAAAGAATCATGGGTCTTGTAATTTTCATTAAACAAATGGAGGTGATAATTAAAAATAGTGAGTATATTTCATTAAAGAAATTGTGATTCAGTGTTGTATAGAAAATATTGAGGACTTTTTACTAATAAAACCAAGAGATGTGTTTTCCTCATTTTTTAAAAGGAAACTTAAGCAGTTTTGAGACTTGAATTGAGGAACTGATTAAACTAAAAAAAATAAGGAAAGAAGGCTACCTATTTATTTTAAGAGAATTAGCTCAATTTTGCGGTTTTATTTTAGAGGTGATTGTTAGTTCCCAGCATGCTTTGCATATGGCTGGATATGGAGAGTAAATTTTGAAATTAAATGCTATTTTATGTGTTTTTGAATGAAGGGAAACATCTATTAATGTTTAATGTTCAGTTATGTTTGATATTTGAAAGAGTTTCTGTTATGTTGAAGTTTCCATTGTGCAGTGCAACAGTTACCATTGTGCAGAAGAGTAGAGCTTATGGTTATGGATACTACTCTTCTAAGGTATTAAGCCTTGATCAATGAGCAGTAGCTTTGCTAGTGCTAGTGCAGTACTTTCCAGTATTTCTCAAGTATTTTCCTACTTGAGCTGTTTGGCTGTATACAGTCTTTTAAATGTACAAAATAACTCAAAGTCAAATACAAACAGGCCTCACTCAAAATCACAGACTTTTGAGAATCAACTTAAAGGGATTGTTCACTTTGAAATTAAAATTTGGTATCTATCAGCTTACCCCAAGGGCATCCAAGATGTAGGTGTCTTTTTTCTTCAGTAGATCCAATTTTGATGTTTTTAGGTCAAACCGTTCTAGTCTGTCAGTCATATAATGGCAGGTATAGGTCACTGTCTCTATAAGAGGGAAAAAGAACATGCACAGAGAAATTCAAATTAAACAATTCCCCATCGTAACTACACATTGATGGCCTAAGACACGAAACGAGCGGTTTGTGTGAGAAAACGAACAGTATTTATATCGTTTTTTACCTCTTGTACACAACCATGTCCAAGTGATCTGAGTGCGCACACGCATCCGGTGTGTGACGTGTGTGTGCGCGCGCTCTGGCTCACGCTTGACGGAGGGGGTGTCTGAAGCGTGGTGCTGACGCAACTTCATGGTATTTTCTTGTTGGAAGACGTGCACTGTCATCGCTCGTGTCGTTTCTGAACTGTCTACTCTAGGATAATGATGACTTCTTTTAAGCAGACCCGCTTGCTGTCATGCATTGTATTTCTATACGAGCGCTCCATGTATCCGTTTCATTCATCTGTAGCTCGCCGTCAACGCTTGACGGAGGGCGTGTCTGAAGCGTGGTGCTTTAAAAAATTATTTGAATTGTTTGACAGTATTATTATATACAGTTATGTATATTCCTTTTGGTACAAAATGATGGCTCTTTAATTTCGGAATGGCACAAATATTATTCATGGACTAATCCTTCGTCATAGTAAGATTCCTTCTTTTTTTTCCTCGCCGGTGTCTTGTCTCAATAAACTGTTCCTGGATCTGTTATTTTTTACATGGTTAGGTGGAAGTGACGCAGGGTGAGGAGGGTGGAGTTGCGGCATGTGTGTTTGGCTAGTTACAGATGAATGAAACGGATACATGGAGCGCTCGTATAGAAATACAATGCATGACAGCAAGCGGGTCTGCTTAAAAGAAGTCATCATTATCCTAGAGTAGACAGTTCAGAAACGACACGAGCGATGACAGTGCGCGTCTTCCAACAAGAAAAAACCACGAAGTTGCGTCAGCACCACGCTTCAGACACGCCCTCCATCAAGCGTGAGCCAGAGCGCGCGCACACACACGTCACACACCGGATGTGTGTGCGCACTCAGATCACTTGGACATGGTTGTGTACAAGAGGTAAAAAACGATATAAATACTGTTCGTTTTCTCACACAAACCACTCGTTTCGTGTCTTAGGCCATCAATGTGTAGTTACGATGGGGAATTGTTTAATTTGAATTTCTCTGTGCATGTTCTTTTTCCCTCTTATAGAGACAGTGACCTATACCTGCCATTATATGACTGACAGACTAGAACGGTTTGACCTAAAAACATCAAAATTGGATCTACTGAAGAAAAAAAGACACCTACATCTTGGATGCCCTTGGGGTAAGCTGATAGATACCAAATTTTAATTTCAAAGTGAACTATCCCTTTAAAATAAATGAGCACATTTCACTAATTATATTAAATTCATTGTGTCATAGATTAATATATTTAGGAGATTTTACATGATTTATTCAGGTAGATTCCATTAAAAAAAACACTTAAAAACTACTCAAAAATATTAAGTGTAATATTGTTTCCATAATTTTTTAAGTAAATAGCCCGTTCCATTTTTTTTACAGTGATTGTATGTTTGATTTTTCGGTATATTATTAAATGAGTTATACTTGGAAATGTAACTTTTCGAGTTTCAAGTTCAACTTTATTTCAGGCAACCTAAAGTGAAGAAATATTCCAAAGGTGGGTGGAAAAACAAACACATTATCTAAATATCTATGTATATATTAGATAAAAGATTAGTTTAAAATATAATAATAATAATAATAATAATAATAATAATACACACACACATATTTAGATTTTCATACCTGCCATGAGAGGAGAGATGAGTAAACATGAACCAGAACAAATAAGTATGAAAGCATGAAAATATTTTCCCATGGTGCTGCTATGAAGCAACATATTCTTAATAGTTAGCTATTTAAAGTGCAAGAATATGTCTTCTTTTCTTGCATTTGACCCCAAGAACAAGACAGGAAAAGGGCGCGACATTAAGAGCTGAGAGCAACATCTGACAGAAGCTGATAAACACAACAAATGTCAACACATACAAAAAACGGAAGCAATTTTACAAACATGGAGGCCGATAAAACAGAGCACACACTAATTTATATGCAGCTATATCATAATGAGATAAGTCAATGCTTTTATCTGCAGTCACATAGTTGTGCTTCTGGCTTTAACAAGGAACATATAAGTACAAATAAAACCAAATAAGCTCATTTCTAAACTATAAATCATACGAAAAGTTGGTCGTCCATAAAACTGGACAGAGCAGACTGTTAGACAAGAGTCGACTGTGGGAATTGCTCGTGAAAAGACAGAGAGCATAAGAAAAAGGATTTAGAGATGTAATCAGAAATGGTCTTCAGCTTCTGGCTAAATGTCTTTACATCCCCGTAAATGTCTTTAATTAAAGCTAACAGACTTATCAGCACCTCCAAGTCCCATTACCAGCTCAGCTCCTAATCACCTCTGAGCTAAAGAATGAAAGAGGGTCTCCAAAAAAAGAGATCAAACTGAAATGGAGAAAGGATGGACGGGGTAAATGAGCAGGGGAAGAGAAACTTCAGAGAGAGCAAACTAGGGCAAAGCAGCTAATGAGAGTCATACTGTACGTGCCATTGGCCCCGTGCAAACAATCAGAAAGAGAGAATGAGTAAAGAGAGAGAGATGCTTCGGTTATGATTGAATGGGGTGGAAGTGACAGATACTGAATGTGTCTGAGGTACAATCAAGCATATAGGACAGCTATTTCAGCAGACATAATGATCTCACTCAAACATTATTGGTCTCTGTGTTGCCTTCCATCTGAGGGAGAAAAAAAATCAGCATAACTTCTGAACAAAACGTCTTTCGGAGATGTAGATCTGTAGAACTGGAAATATTTGCGCTTATTTCACAGAAGATCACCGGCTAGCCGTGATGTTTTAGTTATATGTTACCAGCAGGGGGAGCGCTAGAGCTACTTGTGCTAGTTCACTTACTACAACTCGACAACTTGAAACAAAACTTAGCCAAAATATATTTCTGGCACTTATTACTTGTTCCTTTGCATTACCGGTAACTCCACGAACCTCGTGAGGAACGAATCTGCGTTCAACTGGAAACGAAACCAACAATACAAAAATAAACTAAACTCATTTCTGAAACTAAACTCATAAAAGTGCTTAGTTTCATTATTATATTGAAACGGAAAGCCACGAAAAACGATCTTAGGCTATATTCACAACGGACAGCATAATAGCCCATTTGAACAGATTAGAAATATTAGCTACATTGTGTTACAATATTACACATTATTGTGACAACAGTTGTCTCGAATGGATTAAATTATAATTTAGTTGCCTTGAACTTAAAATAGTGCAACGGTTAAAACCTCGTTAAAGTTGGAAAGTACCAAGCGTTTTCTGAATTTAGGTGGATTTAAATGCAGAGTGACGTGCATGACATCACACGCTTGTGTCCAATGAGCGGCGCGTCTGCAGAGTTTCGACAGAGCGCGAGCCCTGCGCGACAGGTTTCACGAGACTCCAGCGTCTGACAAACCTTCAACTCACTCACCGGATATTTATTCACCTGTAGGACGTCTTTACCTGGTCGCCGGACGCCGCGTCACAGTTTCGGAGGACTTGAGCTATCAATACAATTCAAAAGGGATTTTGACACTAGATTGTAAACCAACTCCAAAGGAACGCGCTGAATAGTTTCTGCGCTCGTCCATTAAAGGAAACCAGAGGAACCACGTAGCAGTTTTTACCTCCATCTGACTAACGTTATATTGGTTCATATTTTTTGGGACTCTGAGCTGACTGAGTTTAACAAGCGGAAAACCGACAAATTATTAAAGGTGGACTGTCCACCCTTCCCTCCGATGAACATGCCAGGACTGTTGAGCGCTCTCATTCTCCTAATTATTCAAGGTAAGACATATCATATCATGTTTAAATAGTAAAATGAATCATTAATTGTTGCCGGTTATAAAATACACTTTCATTTTAATAGATGACCTCAATCAAAGCGTTTGCGCAACTAGATGTCATGATGTCATTAATCATTTTATTAACTAGCCCAGTGTCTCATAGTACGGGGGGAAATAACTTTGCCTGTTTGATCTTGCATCTCGTTTCTTCTCCCTGGAGATTGTATGAGTTTGGTTTCGATAAGCGCCATGTTTCTCTAGGTGTGGTCTTGGAAGGGCTTTTTTCCTCTTACGTGTCGACAGGTGTGTTTGTTTGCGAAACTACGGACATTATCCAGTCGTCCTTCAGTGCTCTCTCTTCC
This sequence comes from Schizothorax lantsangensis, assembly GCA_027422415.1. NCBI lineage: Eukaryota > Metazoa > Chordata > Actinopteri > Cypriniformes > Cyprinidae > Schizothorax > Schizothorax lantsangensis. The sequence goes on along the minus strand of CM049850.1, from coordinate 18,018,662 downwards.
TCGTACCACATTTCTCTCGGTTCCTCACGTCTTTTCTCCCTTCACATCATATCCTATTATTTCCAGCTGAAGGGGCACAAATTAATGTAAATCAATCCGTCTGTCACGCAACAGGGTGTTTCTTACTATTTTTAAACGTAGGTTTTTTAACTTTAAAATCAATTGATTAAAATCACTCTTTTAGAGCGTCATTTTGTTTAATTTTAATAATATAATAAATTTGACAGACAGTCAATCATTAATTTCGAGACATATCAAAGAGCTGTTCGTAACATAGGCTGACGTCACGGCCTATTGTTTCGTCATATTTCACTGCACGCCTCGTGCACTGTAGCTTCTTTTGATCGTGGATTCAGGGGCTCTTCATTGTCTTTGCAGTTTAATTATTCAGGAGCCATGTCACGGTTCGCAGGTGCACAACACCTGACAGCGAGCGAGCCGGGCTGTGAGTGTCTAACCGAGCACACACTCTGTAGAAGATATTAGAAATTTCAATGACAAAAGAATGTCAATGCTACAATACAACTTATCACTGGTTAACTGTAAGTTGCCATAACCGCTAAAAATGAAGAGTTCAGATGCAAAAGCCTCTAAATGCCGTCTGAAATTTTCTTCTAAAATGAGCATTTTTATCAGGCTCTTATATTTATGTTCAGTTATTTCACTTGAATAGCATAGAAAAGGACCTATACATTGCCATTAGAGTAAAATGACTGAACCTAAACATAGCAGCCTGATAAAAATGCTCATTTTAGTTGAACATTTCAGATGGCCCTTAGAGTCTTTTGCATCTGAACTCTTCAAATATTTAGTTTATTTCTTTCTAAATATTTAAAAGAGAACGTCACTTTACTGTCAAGTATTTTTCAGCTGATTTTTAGAAGTTTATATTATATTAGGCTATGTATTGTTTTATTATATATAGGCTAATAATATATAGGCTAAATAATGTATAAATAAAAAAATAATTATATATTAAGTATTTATTCCATTTATTTTATATTTAACATGGCAATATGTAGGCTATACTTTCAGTTATTAAGGGCCAGTGCTCCACACAGAGATCTGATCTTCATCCAGTCTGTCTGGAATGACATGAAGAAACAGAACAAACTGAGACAGACTAAATCCAGAAGAACTGTGGCAACGTCTCCAAGATGCTCAAAACATCCAAGACGTCTCAAAAGTTTTAGGCACTTGTGTAAAACCACTGTAAAATGAGGATACTGTCAAAAATAATGTCATAAATTTGATTTAGTCTGTCTCAGTTTGTTCTGTTTCTTCATGTCATTCCAGACAGACTGGATGATGATCAGATCAGATCTCTGTGTGGAGCACTGGCTGTTGTCAGACAAAAATCTCACTGGATTATTACAATTAATGGCAAAATGAATGTTTGGAAATGTAAACTGATACTGACACACTACAGCAAAAGATGTAATTAACTGACCTAAAACCATTTTTAGCTGGTGAAAATACTAGTGTTCTAATCATTTTGGCCACCACTGTATATATATATATATATATATATATATGACATTATTCATTAGGAGGATATGATGTGTCGAAGGTTTGTGACATCATAGGATGCAGTTCTTTGTCGTAACTTTAAAAAACAATTCACTCCTTTAACTTATTCATGGTCTGGACCTCTTCTGCCTGGGCCCATTTCACAGTACATCGACTGCACTTCAGGAGGAAAACTAGAATAACGAAACAAAGGATTTCTTTTATTTATGAACAGAGCAGCGGAAGAAGGGGTCATGATTGCCTCGCTTAAGCAAACAGTATAAACAGGCCTTGTTTTTTATTTTCCCCCTTCCCTTCGCATCCATTTAGTTCAGTGTCCTGGGAGCTTTTGCCTTTATACACAGCAGTTGGGAAATATTTTAAGGGTCAAAGCATTGTTTTGTATGCTTGCCTCAGTGGCCCCTGCAGACTCATTTTCATTGCATGCCTATTAAATACAATCAGACCAACTTCAAGCACGCTAATATAAATGATTATTTTAATAATCTCATTGTTGCTTTTGAAATTAAGAGCTATATAGACAGGAAGCAGGTTTAAGCTAGTTTTATGATTGTTAAACTTGCACCAAATGTAGGCTACAGGGAGCAGAGTTCTGCACAATAGAAACTACTGATTGTGTTATAATACCCTCCTAGTGAACACAGGTCAAAAAATGCTTGAGCCCGTTGCCACGGTGACGCTGTGTTTTCATTGAAAGCCAGGGTTGGGGGGGGCTACGGTAGCGGCGTCTCTGGCTGAATGCATCAAGTGTGTGTTTAGGAGGAGGAGGAGGGGGTTTGAAAATGTTAGGCTGCTCTGATGATGGAGGCGGAGGCCAAGCTGACCTTATTCTAAACTGTGTGAGCACAGCAGTTACAGACGCACACTAACAAGCACACGCAGTGATTGTGACAGCGCTGGCTCAAGTGGGTTAAACAGTGAAGAAGTGTTGAGTAAACGGGTGAGATGGTCTCCATTGTCCGCCAGTTCCACATACCGGGGAGCATGTAAACAAAAGTCGCACTGAAACTGAAGCTTTTCAGCCTCCATTCTTCCATCTTCTCCCGTTTCCTTCCCTCCCTTCCTCTCTTTCTGCATCCATTGCCGTCCTTATCCGCTTGCTTTTGTTTGAGAGATGATTGTCATTGGTGTATTCAAATCTTTCCCCCGCCCCTCCTCGCTCTGACCTCAAGGCCACGCTGTTTATTAGCGTCTGAGCCGGTGAAAGAACGTGGGAGGAGGTGTAGCAGTAGACAGAACTGGTAGACTGTGGAAAGAACATTGATTTAAAAACATTTCATTCCTGCGAGAACTCATACGGGAGTTTATCAGTCAGTATTTTCTCAAAAATAAAGGTTGAAAAAGGGAGTTTTTGCATAGAAGAACCATTTTGGGTTGCTCAAAGTTTGAGTGAACAGTTCCTAAAAGAACCATTTATTTGTTAGTGTGAAGAACACTAACACTTTAGAGAACCTTTTGTGCAATGGAAAGGTTTCGTGGATGTTCTTCATGGAACCATATGTCAATAACAAACCTTTATTTTTAAGGGTGTACAGGTATATGAGGTATTTTTCCTCTGAATATGGTTGTCCGGAGACTGTTAAAAGACTTTTTTGAAACCATGTGTGCGGGTGAAGGGAGCCGACAGTGATTTTGGATGTCTCATTCTGGTTTCTTGTAAAGATAAGGTTGGATGAGTGTTGGGGATTTGTGGATGGGGGAACCAAAGCTTTTAACACTTGTCGCAGGTCTGTGTTTGACATGCGGCTCTGGGAATGCAGTCTGCTGAAATCAATGACTGACCTTGTAATTAACATCAACCTGCACTAATACGGACACTAGAGGTTTCCTGCAAAGCTTTGTACGATATCCACGGCACACAATGAAGTCTGAATTGTGAGTGACGGGTCAAATATAATATAAGTAACTTTTGTGGTCAGGGTTATATTCAGAATGGCTTTTTCTCTTTCTATTCATTCGAAAGTGGAGCTAAAATGAATCTCAACTGGTCCTTGGAGCACTTAGAGGACTAGGCTCTTTCGAGCGTTTCTTCTCTGACTGCCTAGCTCTATTCTTGTCACTTTCTTTCTTTCGCTCTGCTCTCAGTGGTTCAGCAGATGTCAGATCTCAGAATGCTTTTACGGTATTAGAGATTCATGGGGTTGATATGTCCAGTTAATTGGACCTCATATTTTAGTCTTGCGCCTAGTGATGGAAAGCCAACCGACCATTGTGGCTGCAACAAGATGGTGAGAAGTGAAACAAAAGTGGCAGCGAGGAATGAGAAAGCAGGGTTTTGCTCTTGCTGTGGTTTACCATCCACTTCTAAAAGTGCCATGTGATCTTGTGGTGAAATTGTTCCCTATTTAATGCATCTAGGAAAAGCAGACAAAACCTGATTCAGGGAGACACATGCACAAACATAAGGCAGCATGTTATTACATCCCATGTTGGCTGAGTTTACCTCCCTGTCCCATTGCATGCTGGGAGATCAGCGACCCTCCAGGGGTCAGTAGCCAGTTGGTCTGAATAGTGGTATGTGGTTGCCAGTTTGATGTGGGAATGCAGAGGGTTGCCAGATTGCTGTAGTAGGTCATGTCTACTCATAGGGAAAATGACCACAGATCTGCCCTCTTTAAAATTGAAGCCAAATGGCATAAAAAGGAATAGTACATGACGAGTGTTCAGCCTCTCTAGACAGAATGCCATCCAGTTCGTTTTATGATTAACATCACAACCCTGAAGGTTTTTTGGGATGCTGTAGCTCCTCTGTCTGGTTTGCTGGCTCCATATTCACTCAGCTTTGGTTAGTCATGAACTTGATAAAAATTAAATTTGTCTTCCATTCATTCTCATGTTCCACATCAACTTTCAGTTTGCGTAGAACATAAAAGTAGATATTTAGTAGAATGTCCAAGCTTCTCTATTCTGTACAGAAAAGACTATTATGAATGTAAGTTTGCAAATTGTATTCAACAGACTGTCCACAATTGGACAATTATCACAATTGTCCACACGGGCTGAATGCAGAAACAACATACTACGCGACCAGTGTAGTCTGATTTACAGAGTGATCATGAATCAATTCTTTTTAGTGAATCAAAAACATACAACACGACCAGTGAGGTCTGGTTCAAAATGAATGACTCTTATAAACATAATGAATAGTTTGAGTCATCAGTTTGAATCAGTTTGAAACACTGACCTGTATTATTTACAGCATCAGCAGAAAATAATTTCTTACAGATGTAAATAAAATAGACATTATAACTGCAATATACCTAAACGAATCAGAAACAAATCAGAATTGAAGTGAGAGCTTGTGCAACATGTTCACATAGAATTCTAAAACCTGTATCAAATCCAGTTCTATTTTTAAATACATTGTTTTATTATGGGTTCACTGGCATGAATCCTGTAGAGACAGAGAAATTTGGGATGACATCAAATTGTCAATTTTACAAACAAGATCATAAAGAAAATGTCCTATTTTTGTCCTCAAGTTGAAATGAGATGCCTACCGAGTCTTTCTAACACATGCAGATGCTTTATCATTTGAGGCAGAAACATCAGATGATGAAATAACTGAAAGGCTTCTTTTCTTTTTGCAGAATGAGTGTGTGTGTCCTAAGAGGTTCACAGAGGGAGGGGCAAGGGCGGTGAAAGTGGTTTTGATTCCTGAGGATTTTTTAAAAGCACACTCGTGCTGTCTCATGAATTTAGCATGCTAGTGGTTTCAGGACTCCTCATTACAAGCGCTCTTGCACACTGGGCACAGCGGAGTGTGGAGAGACGAGGTTGCTTGAAAAGACATGTCTGGCTGGATAGCGGTGCCTCCAAATAACTGCATAAGCAGGGTTTGAATCCCACAATGGAGAATTGCATTATATTATGACTAGTGCTAAAAAAAGTCTCAGTCCAACAGTACCACTTTAGCCCATACACACATTGACTCAGTCACAATGTGTGGAAATTTGCGGCTCATTCACACCAAAAACAACAACTATATTAACGCTCACACCAACAGAAGTTAAAGTTCTGCATATTATAAGTGTGAGATGCGGTTATGTCGTCTGCTGCTAAATGCTCAAGCTTTTCAAAGTCGGGTAGATTCTGATTGGCTGTCAATGTTTTTATCGGTCATACATAACAATCTCTGATTTATGAGTAATGGGTGAAATATAAGTAACTTTTGTGGTCAAGGTTATTTTCAAAATCGCTTTCATCTTTTTGTTGGTTAGAAAGTGGAGCTAAAATGAACCTCAACTGGATTCGGATTGGGTGTTAAATGTTTTTAGCATTCATCAGATGGAAAAAATCATTCTGATAGTGATTCCAATGATATTTTTCTTCGGTGTCATTGGCGTTATACTGCAGCTGTGGTGTTAAAGTTAAAACGATAATTAAAACAATAGTTGACAGGTCCTTAGTCATTAATTGTCATTATGCCACACGTTACGCTCCACAGGAGGGAAAATTAAAACCGCTGTCTGCAACGAAGCATGTGACCTTCAGTAGCCCGGGTCACCGTTCACAAATCACACAGAAGATGATCTTCCTCTGATTAGCCTCAGTTTCTCTCCCTCACTGTTTTATGAAGTGACTGCGATACTATTTGGAATATTGTCCTTCCTCTCCCCCTCCCTCTTTTCACACTGCCCTTAGCTTGTCCATCTGGAGTCAGCTAGCCAGAGGCAGACAAGGAAGCAAGGCTTTGCTCTATTGATCCCATATCGATCAGCAAGGCCAGCGATGCCCTTGCGAGTCGACACGGCTTATTGAAGACATTAAGCCTCTGCCCCGTCAGACTGTAAAATATAGTCCCTCATTTCCAGAGGACGTCTGATCTTGCTTTTTTATTTACTTTTCACTTTCTGTTCTATCCCCAGTGTCCTTTTTTCCACTTTCACATCCTTTTCACACTCTTTATCCCTGCACTCAGTTGTGGTTAGCGATGGCATTGGCGCCTGTTTGCCCTTGTCTATCATTGTCTTTTCCTCTCCTCCTCTTCCTGAGTGCCTTGCACCTGGTCCGCAGAATGTCGTGCCAGTCTGCCGCGTGATGGAAGCTGGACTGGATCCGAGCCAGCCAGAAATGGCCTCGTTTTTTTTTTGTGCAGCCTCATTCCAGACCAGATACAGTAACTACAGCACAGTCACAGCGAGCTGAATTATCTTATTCCTGTAAGTGTGAGCGGCACATCGCTCCTCAGAGAACGCTAATGTCATTAGCATGCCCAACGTAGTGAGCTGTCAGAGAAAAACAGCAGTGACCTTTAAGATAATTTTGCCTGTCTCCTGTGAGTTCTGTTGGGTACATTTGGTGAATGCTAGTATATGTTCTCTGTAGTATTTTATAAGGTCAGTGTATTTGAAGAAATACTGTAAAATAACCAAGAAAAAGTGTGTGAATTGCCTAAATAAAGTTCTCCTGAGATTGTTCTCCTAAGGAGAACTGGAGCTTGTCTAGGTGACTTATTAAGGGCGTAGAATTTAAAGAAACAGTTCACCCAAAACTGCACTTTGTATTATTGTTTACTCGCCCTCATGTCGCTCCAAACCCATATGACTTTCTTTTTTCCGTGGAACACTAAAAGAATTTTGCAGTGAAACATCCAAGCAAGAATTCAGTTTCATTGTATGGAAAAGAACAGCTGTTAAACTGGTCAATGACATGACTTTTTTTTTTTTTTTTGGTCCAAAACTATTAATCTATTCAAAAATGCACTTCATACAATGACTTGAATATACCTTCTATGATAAGCATGCTTTTAATTTCTGTATTAAAATTTGATATTTCCTTCGGTGGACAAAAATGTCAGGGTGATACAACAATTCTGATATCATAATGAAGAACAAAAGAGTGAAGCCTCATTAAAATGAAATTATTGAAAGAAAAACTTTGGGGTAATCTTTTTTTTTTTTTTTTTACCAAATTAAAGACGTGAGGAACATGCTTAAAACATAAAACAGGAAACGATATCATAGAGCGGACCCCTGAAGACCCTCATATATGTGTGGCAAGGTCAATAAGTCTTTTAAAATATCAGATAATTTGACCTTTTTATGACAGGGTTAAAATAGTTCAGGTTATGTTTTCAAGTTATGAAAAATAATGTATTTTTTATTTTAGAGTCACTTTTAATTTATACATGAATATAAAGAGTACATTTATTTATATAAAAAAAAAGAGTTTTAAAATGATATTTTGTGAGCGATATTGAGCCAAATATCTAATTTTGTGCTCCACAGAAAAAACTTGTACAGGTTTAGAGCATGACAGAATATTCAATTTTGGGTGAACATCCCTCATTTTAAAGATGCAAACATTTTAGCATGCAAACGTACACACAACATTTTGTTAAGTATGTTTCCCTTACATTCTTCTTTGTTTTCCTCTAAGCAGGTGGTTGAGCTTTATTCTGACCTCTGATCCTCATTGTGTTCCTTCAGACTTCCTTCTGTGATGTTTTTGGTCTCATTCTTTTGTTCCTGTCAGCCATTTAACAAATGAGCGCTGTCCTTTCTCCCACCAGTTCCCCTCTTCCTCTTTATCCCTTGTTTCTCACTTCTTCCATCTTGAGGATTCAGTCCACTTAACGGGTCTATCTGACTGCTGAGATGTTCAGTCTGTCACTCTCCAGCGACCTTCTTCCCCCTCTCTATGACTCATTATTCCTCTAGCCATGTCTCTTTCTTTCTTATTTCTCTACCTCAGCTTGTGTTTCTTTTTGTTTGTTGTGGACTTTGGCTAGATGTTGTTTAATCCAGTTTGCTTTGTAAAACCAGGACAGTTGATTCTTCTACAAGTCAGAGTAAGTTTTGGGCGGCTGTGTCTCTGTGCTCTGTTTGTGGTTATTATTATGACAGGAGAACCCAGGCATGATTCTCTTCCTGATTTACCTTTCATGTAAAATCATTCTTTCAAATGCAACCAGTCTATTTCTCTTTACTATTTGGATGCAGTCATGCCTTGTTCTTTTCTTCCTTCTGCCCTTTGCGTTCTCCTCTAAAGGAAGGGCCTTTTTTTTTTTGCTCCCAATCGCACCATTTCTTTTAAAATTGGGCCTGACCTCTCTTTCCTTTTCCCAGTAGTCTCTCTTCTCTTGTCTCTTTCTTTTCTTGTCACATTACGTGGTTCATGAAGGTTAAGTCGGCGAAACAGCTCTTTTTCCGTTGTTGAAAGAGAAAAACACACGTGAAGACAGTGGAGAAAATAATTTTTTGACTCAGTTAAAGGTCAAAATACTTGTAAATATCAGTGAGAGAACTCAGTGACACCTGTGACACAAACAATAGTTTTGGAGTAGATGACGCAGAATCACTTCCATAGAATGATGTTAGTCAAGTCCAAAAGTTGATCAAATGGAGGAAAAAAAATCGATCTCCTTTGTAATTTGTTCATAAGCAACATCATTCCCACAAAACTATTTGTAATAAACTATAATTCTTACTGTGTTTTTGAAGGAATCTTTTAAGTGATTCAATGACTTGCTCAGAAAAGACAAAAAAACAGTTACTTGCGACACCATACTGATGGAAAATCTCTAAACAAATCCGTTTGGCTGTTCACGTTCCTCATTTTTAAGTAGCTTTCTATAAAAACATCTGCTAATCGAGGTAAATGTGAACAGAGTCAAAAGATTTGAGTCACTGAAATGAATCAAAATCACTAGCTTATGCCACATCACACACCAGTACAATTCAGTTGATGAAGATAATAGGTGAATTACAATGCATTATTGTATTGTTTGTATTGAATTCCTCTCTAAATGACACATAATTATTCATTAACACAGTACCTGTCAGTCACAGCTCAGTTGGTCAGTGATGAGTAAAGGGAACATGAAATGGTGACCATGCAGGAACAGAGAGGCCATTGTGTTTGTCCCCCTACCTCTTTTAGAATCACACTGCCTTTCAAACAAGTGTGTGTGAGAGAGAGAGACTAAAGAAAGCCCCTCATTGTTCTCTCAGCCGTGTCCATTCATACAGGTAAGTGATATGGCAGGGGCGGAGGATCCACCCTTCTCTTCCTCTGCTCTCTAGAGGACAGAAGAATGAAGAGGAGAAAATGTTCCTCACACACTCATGAGGGGTGAATGGATAGTTTTCACCCTCACTCTCCTTTATGGCCCTCTGTGCTCACTGAGAAGCAAAGCATGATGGGGAATAAAAGCGCTGACGCAGTGGGCAAATTCCAAATGCCATTTTTGTGCCCTTGAAAGGCAATGTGGGAAGAGAACGCTACTTGTAGGGTCAATCTAAATGAAAGTGAGCCGCTCAATCCCTCAGTAAGGCATTTAACGAAGAGTACATGCTATAGTCATTTCAAGAAAGAAAATTAGCTCTTTGTAATTTTGGTGACACATTTTCATGTTTGATTTGAACCTAATTTAGGCAATTTTATAAACACCTTTGCATTGGTTTTCTTATGTAGCTTGTTCGTACCAAAACTTGTTAATATTTCTGTGTATTTATGATTTACTTACTGTATATGTAGGCTATACTATTGTTCAAAAGCGTTTCAGAAAGCAGTCTTTTATCCTCAACAAGGCTGCATTTATTTGACCAATAATAATTTTGTTATTATATTATCAAGCAAATATTCAATTCTAAAATAAACTGTCTGTCTATATATAGGCTGTGACAAACACGAGATGGCCTGCTCCCTGCAAAGTGAATAGGGCATAGTTCTCACTTTAATATGAAATTTGCCCAATCTCTTTTTTTATAGTTTTATTCTATTTGCATGCAGACTTGCATGTGTTTTAACATCTGCTACAATATTTTATGTATGAGTAGACTAACATGAAATGTGTGTGTTGTAAGTTTATTTTCAGTTTGTGAGTGATTTGTCTATGCCATAACTGAGCCCTCGGGGCAACACGGCCTGTGAGAGAACGAAAAAGAAAAGAACAGGAAAAAAGCCCCAGGCGGAGTGGCGAGCGAGAGATGTAAAATCAACTAAGTGATTAGCTCGGGAGCATTTTGATTAGGCAGATGCAGCTTAAAAGGGCAGAAATCTCCATTCAGCCATGTCCTCATCCCTCTGCAAACCCCCTTGAAGTCTAACACTGGAAAGATTTATCTGATATGGATTATTAATAAACTGTAGTGCCGGTGACCACCCTGCAGTGTCTGGTTCGTCCCACCCCCTCTTTCCTGAACATCTATACCCTCCTCTTCCTCTATCGCTCACGTCTTCCTTCCTTCCTTTACCTAAATTTATGCCGGTATACCGCTCCTTCCTGTCTCTCTCTCTCTCTGTCAGTCTCTCTGTGTGTGGGGGAGGTCTATGGGTCCCAGGTTGTAGTGTCCTAGTTTTTCTCTCCTGGTCTCCCTCGCTCCCTTCTTGGTGTTTATTTATTTAGATGCAGAGGGAGAGAGGGATGAATAGATGGGTGGATGGATGGATGAAGAGATGGATGATGGAGGAGAAGGAGAGGTGTCAGGGAGCGAGAGAGGAAGATTGATATTTTAACATTCAGTTGGAAGTGTGGCTGACAAACAAGCATCTCTCACATGGAGAGGCTTTGCAAATGTGTTTTTAGATCGATTTTTAGCATTTGAAATGGATTTGTTCAAACAACCTTATTGAGCCGCGTGGTTATTCTTTGCTCACCTTGTGTGAGAGATTTTATTTGATGTCATTGCTGATGAGAGCAGATGAAACAAATCTCCCTTCTTTAGCATTCTGCTTTTCTCTGAGATCTCTTCTTGCCTCCTCGCATTTGGTCTTTTGCTTTGATGGGAACTCAACCCGCAAAACTGAAAACCTTTGTGCATGGAGGGTCCCTGGCAGTACTTGGAGATTTGCAGTAGTTTCTTGCTAGCAGTCGAAGACTGTAGGTGTTATTTAAAGTCGATGTGAAATTAAAATGAACTTTATTTTTGTCTTAATGCACTTTCCTGGTCTTATTGTGAATAATTCATCTGTGCCGGTATATCTGGTATGATAAAATCAACCTCTACTTTTTACCTCATTAAATATCCCATTTCACTCAGAAATACATCACATTATGGAAGTTAAATGGGTTTCGAGAGACAATTCACTGTGAAGTCGCGATGTGATGTAAGAAGCGACAGATCTTTTTTTTTGCATACTGTGACGTACATCCAAATGAAACAGATTATCAAAAAAGAAAAAACAAGTAGGCCAGGAACTTGTTTCTATAGGTTGTTGATTGGATGGAGGAATTCAGGCTTGCAGTTGATTGTAAAAAAGGGGCAGAGTTTAAATGGTCTTACGGATTGAAAAGTCCAACATGTATCACCATAGAGAAGTCTGACCTTTTGGTTTAAAATTACAAGGTCAACACCCCCCCCCCCCCCCACATATTGTTTATAACTGTTCATAAGATCAATAACATGCATTTAGAAAACTGATAGGGTGAATTTCTACTTCATGTCAACGTTACAGCATATTTGTAAACACATATTAAGGGGCCTGCTGTCATTATCAAAGTACATTAATTTTTATGCAAATTTAAAAAGGGAATATTTAATGTTAATTTGCATTATATCTTTCATATAGTGGTTAGCTCCCAGCATGTATTGCCTTTATGTATGGAGGAAAGGGTAAAGGGGAAAGGGAAGTGGTGTGTGGCCAAGTATGGTGACCCATACTCGGAATTTGTGCTCTGCATTTAACCCATTCAAGTGCATACACACAGTAGTGAATATACACCTGGAGCAGTGGGCAGCCAATGCTGCGGCGCCCGGGGAGCAGTTGGGGGTTCGGTGCCTTGCTCAAGGGTCTCACCTCAGTCATGGTATTGAAGGTGAAGAGAGTGCTGGTTATTCACTCCCCCCACCAACAATCCCTGCCGGACCTGGGACTCGAACCCACAACCTTCAGGTTACAAGTCTGACTCTCTATCCATTAGGCCACGACTGCCCATTTCTGCCCATTTCTGCCCATTGGATGAATACATATGAGTGCATGGAATGGCGGACTGAGAACAGATGGAAAGAAGAGAGACAGTACGAGCATAACCATACACCTGGTCCACTATAATGGAGTCAGACAGGGTTAAATAGTGCACAGAGACTGGTGGTATGTGTGTGCATATGCATTTGGTAAACAAAATGCTTGGGAAATGTCACCAGAAGATCATGATTAAAGTTATTGTTTTTTCTGTTTTTGTTTGGTTTCAGGTTAAAGTTAGTAAAACTAATTCGCTTTTATTTAGTTTACATTGGTGAGTAAACTTGCATGCGTGTAAATCAGTTTAGATCAGAGATACTCTAAATAATGGCTCTTTGAACTAACAAGTAAATACTTTGGTTTAGTTCTCTGCTGCTGAGAGATCAATCAAGGCAGACTGAAAGCAAAGCAAACAACATAGGGTTTGTATACTTTAGTGGCCATTATCAGTCAACAAATGCTGTGTGAGGGAGATTCAGAGGGAGATGTGTGTGTTTGTGTGTTCTAGTGTGTTTTTCAACAAGAGACCTCCAGTCTGATTCATCTCCTCTCAGTTTGATTCATTATTATCTTTCAGCCATTTGGTCTAAATGGTGACCTGGAATGAGATAAACCTACTGCTAACGTGTGTGTGTGTGTGTGTGTGTCCATCCCCAGCGGTTACCGGAGACAGAAACTCAGAGGGGTGTTGGGGGGTTAATTCTTCTGTTGCCATGGAAATGGCACCCCCCCCCAACCCATCTGATGACCTCACACCCTATTAGAGGTGTGTTTAGTTTTCGCAAAGTGGATTTTCCTAATCTTTATGACTCACTGAAATATGAGCGACTCCGCATGGCAGCAATTTGTGTTTGTGTGCATCCAGTCCACAGTGTTTTATTGTAGTTGCTTCATGTGTAAATGTTAGTTTAATTTTTCTTCAAAATGAATGTAAAAACAATCCTGTCACTTGTGCGAGGTACCGTTCCTTCGACACGCTCTGCTTCAGATGGATGTGTCCTAGTTCTTCTCGCTGCTGCGGCTGCCATGCCTTGACGGTGTAGCAGGGTCTGATGAGGACATTTGCGCACACACTCGCACACTTTCCTTTGGGTTCCTTCATCTTTGAACTCACACAGGCCCTTCTTGTTCTGAGTGTCAGAAAAAAGGAGCGAGAGCGAGAGGAACTTCAGCTGTCTGAGGGAGTGAAAGACTCACTCAAGGGGAATGCAGAGCAGGTTACTCCAGCGACTGAGCTCAACTTCAACTCTCGCTTTATCTCCCCCTTCTTTCTCTCCATATTTCATCTACCGCTCACCCCCACCATGACATCCACACACACACACACCACCCTGTGTCTGTCTCTCTCCTCCGCAGGGCAGTGTCTGTGAGCTGATGACCGTGTCTCTGTGCAGATGTGATGGGAAACAGCTGTTGCATTTCTCTGCTCACGCTCTTTTTTTTTTTTTTTTTTTTTTTTTTCTCCCTCCTCCCGTTCCACCCCTCTTTATTCCTGGAAATAACAGGGTGATGGGTTTACGACCCATTTTTCAGGACTCCCAGTGTCCGGATCTTCTGTGGCTGATCATTCATAGATAAGCAGAGTTCCTTCACTGATCTGCTCTGGAATGTGTCAACCGCTGTGTTTGAGGAGAAGCAGATGATGATAACCTTCTGGTTTCCCATCATCTTGTATTTTCTTTACCTCCTTTAGGGGTCGGAGTCTTTCAGCACCTCATATTTGAATCCAAAGTTTATCCATTTTGAATAGCGTGATCTAGTTGGAATATGTGGCAATTCTGTGGATCAATTCAGAATCATTAAAGAAAGAATAATGATTCATTGATGAATCATTTTGGTATCCATCTGTTCTCGTCTCTTTACTTTCTCCTTTCTCAGGTGCTAAATGATAGCAGTCTCATCTTTTTCTCAACTCTCTTCAAAGTGTTAACTTTGATAACCATCTCAGGGCTCGCAAAATCGCTGGCCCGACGTCCTGGGGCTATTGTGTTTTCCAGTCGGGCTACCAAAATGTATGACTGTCCTGCCCGACGGGCTACCTCCCCGCGGGTTCTTAAAAACTCCTAAAGTGAGTTGTATCAAACTTAAGGCCATAAAAAGTTTTAAATACGTTAAATGGTATAAGAAATGTAATTATATTTTCAAGAGTTCTACAGTTGGGGACGGAAAGACAAGAGTCAAGATACTGGATTCAACTTCAAAAGGCAATGATGTCATTGAATAAATATGAGCTGCACTTTTCAAGTCAAAACGCAGCGCGGATGTCTTTATTTGAATGTATCTGAAGGGAACCGACTATGTCCTCAGAAACGTGTCGTTGGCAATTTAATTTCATTTTAGCTATAATTCCTGATTAAGCAGCTTTTATGAGCGCGGAGCTGCTTTGTGTCCAATCGTTACCGTGGAAACCGCAATATTTCAGCGCTCCTAAAGCGCCACCTCATGGCAGAGAATGAATGCCATTTATGGTCAGATCAATGCAAATATCAACTCCGCAAACACAGAGTTCTAAATGAGAAAGAAGTTAATGTGCCTTCTAATTTATACGTTTTAAATTAACAATTTATATGCTTGATTTATCCCTTTTCATAAAAATGGTCTAAAGGCTGAAATGCTGTTGTATAAGATTTTTTGTTTTTGTGAAAACCTGTTTCTGAACTGTAAATCATGTAATTTTATGGCTCAATACTCTGTTACATAGACATTGTCCAACCCCCGCTCACAATGTGTTCATTTTACTTGTGCAGCTCTTAAAATGGGTCATAAATTGCCTTAAATTTATTTTAAAAAATTCTGCAGATACCCTGTAAATAGTGAAATAAAATTCCTTCCTTCATATTTGTTGATATTTGTGTATTGAAAATATTTTTGATTGATTTAAACTCCTGTCTGATTTTCTCTCTCTATATATATATATATATATATATATATATATATATATATATATATATATATATATATATATATATATATATATATATATATATTTTTTTTTTTTTTTTTTTTTTTTTTTAAAAGGTCTTTTTTTTTTTTTTTTTGGGCTAGTTAAATTAATTTTCGGGCTACCAAAATCTGAAGAGTACCTGCCCGAAGGGCTACCAGGGATTTTGAAATTTTGCGAGCCCTGCATCTTGTTCTTTTCTTGTCTGTCTTATTATTTCTCATACTATTCTCGTGGTTTCTTCTGTCCAGTGTTAAAGTGATTGCGGTTTCTCATCTCTTTTCATCTCATGTTGTGTTCTCTTCTCATCTGTTTCTCTTCTCATCTGATTCTCTTTCTCATCTCATCTCCTTACTGTTTCTCTTCTCTCCTTTCTCAGGTGTTAAAATTATAACAGTCTCATCTCTTCTCTCCCAGGTGTTAAAGTCTCTTTCTCTCCTCTCACCTGCAGATCCTGTCATTTCCAGCAGGTAATTAGATAGACACCACTGCTGGAGTGTGTGAGGGCATTTGTGTGTGCCTGTGTGCGTTTGTAATTAGCCGCGTCTCTGATGTGCGAGTGTGTACGTGTGATGTGAAGAAAATCCAGGATGATCCGTTCCTAATCAAAAGTGGTGGCAAATCTCTGCCGCCTCAGCCTAATCTCCTTCACATCCTTTAAAAGGAGACTCCGGCAGCCAGCTCATTTAACAGCTTAATACTCTGTGTGTGTGTTTCCTTTAGCCCCATATTTAGCCATGTCAAATTTAGCTCTTTGATGATCTGCTTAATGTATATTGTACCTCTGTTAGATTTTCCCAGAAGTCAACAACGCGGATGCATGTATTCATGTAATCAGCCCCCTGTTCTTTCCTTCTATTTTATTCTGGTTTATCCCCCCACCATTCCCTCTCTCTCTCTCTCTCTCTCTCTCTCTCTCTCTCTCTCTCTCTCTCTCTCTCTCTCTCTCTCTCTCTCTCTCTCTCTCTCTCTCTCTCTCTCTCTCTCTCTCTCTCTCTCTCTCTGTCACCTTCTTTGAAGATCAGTGTAATTATAGAGAGCTAGTTTAATTAATGGGGGGTGTTAGATCTTGTGTGTGTGCTATCAGCAGATGTGTGGCAGGTAGTGACTGATCTCTTGATTGATTTCCTCTTTTATTGTTCGACTTTGACATGACACATGCTGATAAAGGCAGAGGATTCACATTTAATTTTCCACAAGACAAGCCTCTCTGTGCAAATATTATCAAGAGAAACCTTATCGACATTTTTGAAACAGGGAATCATTTCTGTCGGTCATTGTGATGGAGTAGATGTTAAACCCGAATCCGACCCGAACGTGTGTGTGTGTGTGTGTGTGTCCATCCCTCGGCAGCACTGAGGCTCACAGGAAAGCAGTATAGATTTGTTATTCAGATATTTCCGTCTCTACATTCCTCTGCTGTAAATCAACAAGATTTTTTTGTGATGATGATGGTTTATAACCAAATGAGCTTTATAGTTTACCACACATGCCATTGCACATAAAATTAACTTTTTATTGTATCAAATGTTATTTGATAAAATAAAGTTTTGACATCTCTGAAAGGAGCTCTTCTGCTTTGGATTTATCAATATTAAAAATATAAGGTAAAAATATCTGCGCTGACAAAAAACTGACATCTCGGAGCATAATGGAATTTCTGTGGCTCATGAATGTTAATTCATTAAAAAGACTAGGTGAAGTACTAAGATTACCTAGCAACGTCATTGTGAGCTAATTACTAGTTATGAGCTCTAGATTCGCCATATAGTGATGTCATCTAAACCTCGTTTCAATGCTGCTACACCCATGTGGTGAAATGCTTTAAGGTGTTCAGTGGAACGTGTCTCAGCCTAGTAAATACGGTGCTGTCTGTCCACACACACGGCTCACCCTACCTGCCCTCTCATTTTCCTCTGAAGGGCTGTTTTGTGTCTGTGTGCTTTGCTAACAGTGGCCATTTAGCTCCTTTGAGCCGAGTGTTTACTGACTCTGTGTGTTTACAGACGCTGTAATGAATGTAGGTTTAGAAAGCGTGCTGTGAATGCGTCTGAGGGGGTCTGCAGACTTTGATCCGTGCTCCGTACTCTAAACAGTCTTGGCTGACACTTTATAATACTTTAATTTATTGTGTTTACAAATATAACGCTATTATGTGTGACGCACTACTTGTTAAAAAGCGACAAGCAAGTAAAGCATCTATTGCGTGTGAATCTAACAAACGACATGATATTTTGTCAGTTGTTTGGTTTTGTTTCTATGGCGTTGTGCATTTGATGCGCATGTGTTTTGATTTGCTGTCCACATTCAATATGAACAAATTAATTTCTTATCGCTGGAAACTTTTCACATTGCGCCTGGTAAGGACATGGTGTAATACTGTGCATGTTTAAATAGTTAGTTCAGATTTCTAAGTCACAAGTTCTCAATTCGGTTTGGTTTGAGTCCAGTTCTAATTAGACATGATTCGATTCTGATTCATTTGGGGCTGTATTTCAGTAATAATATAAATTTTTCACTCTTCACTTAGTTGGAAAACTATTATTAGAATGTGTGGAAGTGTTATAAAATAATAAACTCATGAACACTTCCTTTAGAAAGTCTGGGAGTCATTTAGATTTTTATTTCTTTAGATTTTTTTTATGTTTGTCATTTTCACCCTTATTACGATAAGACAGAACAGAACTGACAGGAAGCGAAGTGGGAGAGAGATAGGGGGCGGGATCAGGAAAGGTCCTAGAGTCGGGATTCGAACTTGGGACGCCCGTAGTGCAACGGCACTGTATTTCAGCACGCTGCCCACAAGGCTATCTGCGCTGACGTCTGTGAGTCTTTTTGAACGATTAATTGAATGTACAGAACAAAGTCATTCTTGAATGGTGCAACACTGGTTGTTGATTCACAAGGACAACTTGATAGAAATACATGCTATTATTTTTGCAGTCACTGCCTTCTTATCTTCTCATATTCAATTTAGACTGCAATCTACATGAACTACTGAACTGGTATTGTATAATATGAATCTTGAAGGTTATTGTAAGGGCTAACCAAATTATGTGACTTTATTTATTTATTTATTTATTTACTCACTTGCTTACAGATGTTACATTCATAAAACCCAACAAAATAAAAACTAAGTACAAGAGAGTAAGATGAAACAAAAGTCATTCTGCCTCCTGGCAAGTCCTTGATCAGCTCTTCACAGGATTGTTAGGTAAACGCGAGCCTGCTGTGAGCTCGTATTGTACCCGATTGAAGCCTAGTATAATATGATTGGCTGCGGTCTCTTAGCTATGGCTGGAGATTGTGCTATCTCTTTACTTTTACCCAGAAGCGACTACCCGAACGGGTTCCCTCCTTCTGGAAAATACAGGAATCCAATTACACACCACACACAGACGGAGACGAGTGCATTTGTATGTGTGCAGGGGAACAGAAGTAAAGAGAAACCAGAAGTGTCTAATTATCCGTTTGTTCAAAGGCTAGTCTCGTGATCCTGTACATATCACTTACGTTTGCATTATGTACATGATGAGCACTGAAAGGAGGAAGTTCATTGCGTTTAAGTTATTTATGACTTTTAGATGCAAAACATCTACTTTGAATGTGGTTTGGGCTAAGAGCAAATGTGTTTTGTAAACTCACTAGATTTTTTTATATCAATACTATTGAATAATATAGAAATAGAGTGTTTCAGATGTCATTAAAAAGCTCTTCTGGGATATTTTATCCTCACTAGGAAAGCAAAACCTGTTTTTCCACACACAGTTTTCCAGATTAGACCTCAGATTACCTCTGAGCTCTGTGTGTGTGTGTTGAAAGATTCAGTGTGGTCTGTGTGTCAAGTGTGTTTGGTTTGCGTTGTCTCTAATCTTAAGGATTTTTTGTGAGTGCAAACAAACAGCAATCATTCTTCTCCTTATCTCGGCTCATCTGATTGGTCACATCAGGCCAGTAATATTCAAGATACGCTGATGATTGACAGCTGTTACAAGCCCAGAATATATGCAAGCGAAGGCTCGACGTGTCCAGCAAAACGAGGAATGACTGTAGCGATGCACAAACTGTCACACTCCTAATCGACAACGAGACGCCCATGATTTATTTGAGTGAAACACTTCTCTTTCAGTCCTTGCAAAAAGCATCTTGTTATGCTTGTCTCTCTCTCTCTTGGTTGTAAGTGGCAGATGAATAATTTATCCTGTGGGATGGAAGTCCCTTCGCCCTGGTCATGTGTCACTCCTCTCAATCTGTGTGTGTGTGTTGCACGTGTTTGTACAAAGAGGCAAATAGTTGATGATTTGTGCTTCATTTCAAGCTGCACATGGCCCTCATTCTTTCTCTCAGGCCTCATTAGCTCATAATTGTGAGTGTGTGTGTGTGTGTGGTAAAAGTGAACGGGGTTGCGTGACAACTGCTCTTTTCCTCTCTCTGTGTGTGTGTGTGTGTGTGTGTGTGTGTGGTATCATTTGAGCTCCTTGTCAGACATGCTTGATACAAAAATATCTGGTCAAAATGATAACACGCCATTGAAATGTTTGAATGCTGATTCTGAAGGGCATCTGCTCCAGAATTGGTGGATGTATTTACACTTACAGTATGTGTTCTTTGAACTTTGACATATGCTAAAAAATAATTTACCTAGGTGTTAACAATTTACAAGCACAATTTAAAGGGATAATTGACCCAAAAATGAAAATCCTCTCATCGTTTACTCATGTTGTTCAAAAAATGCATGACAAAAGATGTGTTTTTGGTCCATACAATGGAGGCCAATGGTAACCTGTTTGGTTACCAACATTCTTCAAAATATATTTTTTATCATACAGTCATAGGTTTGGAATGACATGAGGGTGACTAAATAATGACAGAAACCTATTGCACTTAGACTCGAAACAAGCAGATTGACTTCTGTACTGTTTTTGTTAAACTTTTTAATCTGATGGCTTCTCTGCTCCTGCGGCCTCATGGGATGGCAAAGTGTCCACTGGTTGCACACTTCAGAATCTCAGCAGATGCAGCAGGTCATCTGGGGATTGTTGACCGACTGTTTCATGAATACTGAGTATTCAGATATCTGAGATCTCGGTCATTTGACATACTGCGATTTACATACTGAATTTTTTTGGTTTGTTAACTTCCTTAAAACAAGGTGCATTCACCTAAGAAGGACGAATATAAGCTATTATGCAATAAACGCTGCTGTACTTGGATTTGGTAAAATCTTATCTAATGTTTTTAAACAGTTCTGCTTAATATTTTTGTAAAAACCTGTGATACTTATTTCAGCACTCTTTTTATAAACAGAAAGTTAGACATTTTTTTAAATGGTAATATCTTTTTTTTTTTTTTTTAAACCAAAATACAAGATAAAAATACAAGAAAATTAGTTTTGCAGTATATGGTAAACCATGGTTTGAATTCAACCTGCATCTTTGTGCCAAGGTTCCTCTCATTCCCAGATTTTCTGTCTCCGTTCTACTGTCTCTATCAATAAAAAGTGGCAAAAAGTCCCCAAAAACAGAAGGTACAGTTTCACACTTGGAGACATCTGCGTATGCACATAAATAAACATGTTTACTGTACGCGCAAACACACGCACGGCCGCGCTCCCCACAGACCCCCTCCAGCTGTTCATCTCCGTCTGTTCCCACCCCTCAGTCTTTTATTCCTCTCTCTGCTCACATCAGCTGTGTCATGAATGATTCTCATTCACCCACTGGACATCTCCATTTTCCTGCTTACCACGCATTTACTCCGATTATGTGTGAGTGATAATGAGCTCTGCGGATAGAACCTGTATGCTCCGTCATCTGTCCTTGCGATATAAAATGAAGGTCTACTCACACACACACACTCAATTGGTAGTCACAGCGCGTCGTCTCCCATCTAAACTCTCATTCTGGACACTCGTCTGTCACCGTCTGCACTGGACTGAACCGTTTTTCTCCCAGAATGGAAGTATGAGGAGCGGAAGCGAGGCCAGATTTAAGACAGCTGTGTTCCCTGTGTGTGTGTGTGTGTGTGTGACATGATGATGGGTGACAGGCCTCCGAATGGTGGTGTGTGATTTACATAAACGCCCTCTGACTGTGTGTGTGTGTGTGTGTGTGTGGCATGTCACCTGCAGGCGGCAAGCACAGAGAAACACGCTTGACACACAGCCTCTGTCTCTCATTCTGTTTTACATGCTGCTTTAGACCTTAATCCATGGAGCTTTTTTGTTTTATAATAATGGAAATCAAGTTGACGTATAGACAAACAGTCTTTTTATTGGGTGGTTGATCATTCAGCTCAGGGGCTTTCAAAAGAGGAACCCTGAATACAACAGTCCTCTTGAGTGGGATACCCTTCCAAAATTTAGTAAATGGAAAACTTTTTATTATTATTATAATTTTTTTTTTTATTTACTTTATTTTACTGTATTTATATTGTTATACTTAGTTTTTACTTTTCCATTTACATTTTTATTTTATGTTTTTTACATTTCATTTTATACTTTACATACATTATTTTGTAATTTATTTATTTATTTTTTAAATCTTATTTTTTACAGTTTTCTCTGAACTTTTCCTCTAAACCCAGTTGACAATGGACCTGAAGATCACCTATGCAGTATATATACTGTATGATACAAGGGACCGTACGTCTATCCTTTTATAACCTTTTTCATTTGCGAGAAATATGCCATCTACACTGACTGAGGTGGTTTGTTTCTCTCCTGTGCTTTCAGTTTATTATTAAATCTCTCTATCTTCTGCCCCCTTCCCTCCTTTCCATTTACACATGGCGCTGCTGTATGTCGAGGTGAGAAGTGTATGTGTTTAGTGTTCTGATGGACTGCTGACTCCCTCTACACATCGGTGTAATGACCTATCCTCACTCTCCATCCAGAGAGAGACGGAGAGAGGGAGATTTTATTAAAATATTTGTCCTTTGTTTCTCCAAAACGCACGTAACAGGCTACAACTACAAATATTTCAGCTCAGCAGTGCGCGCACGCGCACGGCGGCGCTAAACGCAGGCTCTGAAGTAATCGCCTTGGTGGGCACATGCGCACACACACACGCACACACCCTCGTCTCAGACTGAGCACCTGCGAGAGACAGAAAGAGACACAATGGGATCCACTATTGGAAAAAATGCTTCCATTTTTCTAATTAAATGTTTGGTTTTATTAATACAATTTTTTTTTTTTTATACAAATTATATTTTGAATGAATGAATGAATGAATGAATGATGCATTTATATAGCATCACAATTTGGGTGAAAAGAGAATGTCTAAGTATTCCACACTTATTTTAAAGCTGCGTGAACTCCAAGTTTGTCAAATCCTGAAAAAAACCAAACGATACCCAACCCTAATCCTCACTCTCCATCCAGAGAGAGACGGAGAGAGGGAGATCATGTTCTCCAGAGCTTCAATGAAAGAAGAGAAACCTGCGAGAGACAGAAAGAGACACAGTCACATTACCAATATGTTTGGTTTTATTAATACAATTTTTTTTATTTTATACAAATTGATTTGTGAAAAGAGAATGTCTAAGTATTCTAGAAATTTGTCAAATCCTGAATCCCATATGAAAGAAGAGAAAGAGTTTCAATATGGACTTTTGAACCCATATTTTCAATATGCCACTGTATGTTCCTGATAATACTAATAAGGAAGCAATTTAGAGTTTCCATAAATCTTGTTTACTTTTTCAAGCTTCCTCTTGCTTCCTCTTTCTTTCCCTCTAAACGTCACAGTTTTGACGAGGCGGTGTTTTCTCGTTTGTGAGTTTCAGTCTTTTCAGCTGGTTAGCAGACAAACTGGTCAAACTAGTTTTATACCTACATACTGTACACTCTCAGGAAAAAAGGTGACATTAGGGTGGTACCCTTTGAAAAAGGTACAACTTTTTTATTTTATTTACCCCTAACAGGAGCATATTAGTACACTGAGCATACATATTAGTATCTAAAGTGTAAATATCAGTACCTAAATGTGTACATATTAGTACGATTTAAAAGGATACCACCCAAGGAACAGCTTTTGATAGGATTTTATATTCCTGTTTGACTCGTGCTCACAATAACAAAATTTTGCATGCTAAAAAGGTCAATTGTTTATTGTCAGTAGTGTATCAATGTATGAAGCACAGCTCATATTGAATTCACATAATCATCAACCAGATGTGAAATCTGCAAATTTGACTCAAATTCGTGATTGCACAGATTCTTTTTTTTAAGCTTTATTTATGGGCTTTTTATTCCTTTATTATTCAGATAGGACAGTTGAGAAATGACAGGAAGGCATTGGGTAGAGAGAGGGGAGTGTGATCGGCATAGGACCTCAAGACAGAATAGAACTCAGGTCACTGTGAGCACAATTGCACTGTATATGACGGCGCACTAACCACGAGGCTATCAGCACCGATGATTGCATAGATTCTTCCTGAAATGAGGATATTTCGATGGCAAAAATTCAGTAAAAACGGTAAATGTGGTCACACCTTTATGCATTAGATTTGCAACTTTTATAAGGCCATAGTAATAAGAGGACAGGAAATGATGGGAAGAATGGAATCCGAAAATGTTGCGAGTCGGATTCAAACTGGCAGGTTCGCATGAGCACCAAGGCTCTGACATATACAGTGCTCCCATGATACTTAACTGTTTTGTGTGCAGTTTTCACTTCTTTACCATTTTAAACCCCCACTGATGTGCACACACACATGCACTCATTGAATGTGTTCTGTCAGGGTTGTGGTGGATGATAAATGCTTCGTGGTGAGAGCGAGCTGAATTTTTTTTTTTTTTTTTTTTTCATAGATTCTTTCTCACGCGTTTGCACACACACATTCACATTTAGATTTGCACCCTCTCACAACCCGGCTGAGATCAGAAACATTGGCCTACTTGCTGTTTTGTTGTAACCTCATTTTTCATTTCTTATTTCGCCATTCCTGAACTCCTAGACTGCGCTGGTTCGTGCTGAATTTCTCTCTGGTGCCTTCAGCGAGGTGGTCACGGGTCACCTGAATTTACCCGGACAGAAGTGAAGGTTGTTTCCTGTTCTCATGGCCTTTTCTCGTTCTCTCTCCAGGAGCGTTGGCTCAGCGCGTGAGGGTGGAGCCAGAAGTCGTGTCATATCCTGGTCAGGCAGTGACACTGCGATGCCAGTTTCCAAACCCAGGCGGAACCCAGCTCACTCAGGTCTGAAATCAACTGTTTTCTGCCAATCCAACGAAAAAGTGTTTGTAGAAAGAACTTGTTCACTGGTGTCATTGCAAGAACTTTCTGAAATATTTTGCTGTGCTGGAAGCATCAGTTGGTCATCATCCGAATTGATTTTGGATTTGTTTTCTTTGGCATGCAGGTGTCATGGATCTTTGAACGGACTGACACAGAGCGAACCAACATTGCAGTTTTCCATCCAAGCTTTGGGGTAAATTACCCGAACAACATCCCCTGTAGTAGGGCGTGTCAGATTTATATTAGATCCGCCCACTTTGGACAACCCATCCATTCAGATCAGCAATGTGAAGATGACCGATGAGGGCCGATACATCTGTGAATATGCCACCTACCCTTCTGGCAACGAACAGGGCGTCTCTTCGCTGGTTATGCTGGGTGAGTATGAGTTTGTGTGGGGAGGAGGAAAAGAAACAACTGCAACTAATCAATAAAATCATTGACAAAATTGATAAAGAAAATGATCAACACATTTCATTATCAGTTAATTGGATAAGTAATAAAATGTATGTGTATTGCCAAAAAACCTTTTTTTTTTATTAAAATCGGTGGGAAAATGTAGTTTTTTACATGATTAACTGAAATATGTACATTTTCCTAATAAAATAAAGGAAAATAGCTGTTTTAAATCAAACTAATCTAAAAATTGTAAATAAATAAATCAACAAAATCAGGAGGAGAATTAGGCATTTTTATATCTGATTATTTGCAGTACTAATTGACATACAACATTATTTTAAATAAAATACTGGGGGAAATGGCTATTTTTACGATCAAATAATCAAAATTGTAAAAAAATAATTGACAACTTTTTTCAATTTAAATTTTGGGGGGGGGGGGGGGGGGTATAGGGGACTGAAACGACAAGTGACAGCTTGGATCAATTATCAAAATATTTGTCAGTTGCAGTCTTTTAGTCTGTTTTAAAGAATATGTGTGTTCTCAAACTCACGTCTGTGTCCGTTTGCGGGGCTTAAAGGAGATTTATAAATGGTATTGTCAGATCAATTGTGCTGCTGTTAATGTGTGTGAAATGTGGCAGTAACCTTGGCCGGGCTCTTGCTCGCTTGCCCCCTCCCTTCTCTCTCTCCCTGCTATTGATCTGCCTGCTTATCATGCTGAGAGGCCGTCGCTTCCCTGTCGTTCCCCATCTCCCCTGCTTTTCTCCTTTCCCTCTCTTTGATGTCTTTCTCAGAGCAAAACGTGAGTACAATGTCAGCGCTGTGCTAGCGTGTGGCAGGACAAGCCGAGCTGTGATCTTCCCGTCTCCACTTCCTCCCCTCCTCCTCTCATCTTCCCTTACCCTCCTTCACATTATAGCATCAAATAAAGGTCACACTCTCTCTTTCCCACAGCTAAACCGAAGAACATAGCTACAACTGTCACAGTTACCGCCGGCAAAACCCCAGTCATCGTGGCACGCTGTGAATCATCCAATGGCCGTCCGGCAGCGACCATTTCTTGGTCCACAACGCTTAACGGAAACGTGACGACGCCGATCACGACAGACAATCCGGATAATACGGTCAGCGTCCAGAGTGCCTACATGCTGGCTCCGCAGCCGTCGGATAATGGCAAAGACATCAGCTGCACGGTGTCACACCGTACAATGCCCCAACCCGAGACCTTCCCGATGAAACTTGTTGTTGAATGTAAGATTTCAACCAGACCATTAAAATGACCAGAAACCACTGATCCAAATGCTGTTATGCTTAACATTTCCTGTTGCTATAGCTGAGAATTGCTTTAGTGAGTCATGTCTCTATTGGTCCTGGCCGGTAATGTGTCTACACAGTATGCCAGACATTAGTAACGGCCATCAAGCAAATTAACCTGAGGCTTTACAGTGCTGCTTGGACCAGAAACACAAAATAAGGGTCAATGAGGTCATTATAGAGTCAGCTGATCAGTGTTTGATTTATCCAAGACTTCAGTGGCTCAAAGCTAAACTCATTCATAAAGGCTAGTTGATTGATCCACCTATTTACGCTGTCTTTTTCACGCTGTCTTTTTCTCTCTGTCAGATCCTCCCCAGGTGCAGATCAAAGGGTATGATGATAACTGGTACAGGGGTCGGACAAGTGCATTTTTGACCTGTCAGGCAGATGGAAACCCCGCCCCCACCACCGTCACCTGGAAAACGTGAGCATTTATTTTCCCTTTCAGTTCTGATTCATCTTACCCATTAGCTAGGTTTACACTGTAGATTTTAGGCCGCATTTTGCCATATTTTAAAGATCGTTAAAGACTTCAATTGGGCAAAATGTCCAGCCTTTGATTGTTTGATGCAGGGTTTTCCAGTCCTGCTCCGGCAATTTTCTAGTGTTCCTGACTGGTTCAGGTGTGTTTAACGTTGTCTAATCCTGCTTCTGGAGGACTGCCTGGAGGGCTGCCGAATTTAGCTCCAATCCTAATTAAACAGACCTGAACCAGCTAATCTAAACTTTCAGGATTGCTAGAAGCTTCCAGGCAAATGTGTTGATGGAGGTTTTGGCAGTGTCCGAAATTTTGCGTGCAGTTTGATGGCTGAACTTGTGAAAGTCAAAGGGATGATTGGGACCAAAGTCTTGGTTATGCTGTACATCATTGATGTCGCACAGTGTGCCTTGGCATTTACTCATATTGTATAGTCTGACAAACAGCAATTGTAAAATACTGTAAAAAATCATACAGTGTGCACTCGGCTTAAGATAATGACAATAAACTGATGCAAATTGCACATAAAAATGGAAAGCACTTTCTCAATCTGGCGCCCTCTATTCTGATTGGCTGGCTTTGACACAAGTTCTGGGAGTGAGGACTCTCCCCCTAACGGCATGTAAAAACATAAAATGTGAGTCAGATGGCTTCTTCTAAGAGGCTGGTTCTTGGCCAGAATAAGCTACAAAGTGGACCAGACTTTATGCTAGTAGTCAATAGGTCTTTTAAGCTTAGTTTCTATCAGAAACGATGTGCTGATGTTGTCTGGATTTTGTCCCTCAGTTTGTCTGGACTGATGCCTGAAACGGTGCAGGTGCAGGAAACCCGGCTTGCTGTGCAGAAAGTGGACGACACCATCAACACCACCTTCATCTGTGAGGTCAAAAACAGTTTGGGATACGGCAGAGATCAGGTCACCGTCTTCGTGAGGGGTGAGTCTGTCTGTATAGTATTTGATTACAGGTTCCTCACACATTTCCACTGTGTTGAGTGTGAGGTGGTAACAGGGGCAGTAGTTGGAAAAAATCAGACCTAATTTCAGACAAGCAAGGGGTTACAGTTCAGACATAAGGCAGTTTGTTGGCACTTTTCTTGTCTGTATGTGTTTTGTTCGTCGCTCTATTTGTCCTCAAGATCACCCCGCATGCACCGTCATTCCTCAGCCTTCAGCTGTTCCTGACTCTCTGGTGGTGTATTTTACTTTAGTCTGGGACTTTCTTGATCTGGTAAAATATGTCTGAAAATGCGACACATTTCCCATAGAATTCTGAAGGATGTTTTCCAAAGAGAGAAGCATGTGTGTGATTGTGATTGCATATGTGACTGTGTTTGGGTGGGGTTGAGTGCAGCTGTATTTGGGTGGTGTTGAGCAGTGTTTTGACACGGTTTTCTGTTCAAGTCATAGTTTTTTTTTTGTTTTCACAAAAAAGTAGAAAATTAGTTAATATTTTGAAGATAGTGCTTCACTTACAGCATGCTGTAAAGGCGATTTCACAACACAAGCTATGCACAAGTTTATGTTGTATATAGCTTATTCTCACACATTGGGTCTGTACATTTTTTTCATGCTTTTATGCTCACCAAGGCCACAATTAGTTAAAATAGTTATATTGTTAAATGGTATTAATTTAAAATGTAATGTATTCCTGTAATAACACAACACATTTTTCAGCAGACATTACTCCAGTCTTCAGTGTCACATGTTCCTTCAGAAATAAATTTAATATGCTAAATGTACTGATCAAGTAACATTTTTTATTATCAATGTTGAGAACAGTTTTGCTATTTAATATTTTGTTTATGATCCTTTGATGAATAGAATGTTTAATAAAGGAACAACATTAATTTGAAAAAGAAATCTTTTGTAACACTTTTGATTAATTTATTACATCCTTGCAGGATAAATATTAGGTATTAAAGTATAGTAAATATGATTTTTTTTTTCAAGGAAAAAAAACACCTTTTGAACAGATTTTTGAGTAAGCAACTGCACCCTCTACTATAGTGGTTCACTGTCAGGTATTTACCCAGCATATTATGATTGGATTATATAAATCAATTGTATTCTTTCTACATTTCTATTAAGACAAAAGTTAATATTTTTTCCATCATATTTTCATCCATCCATTTGATCCATCTGGTCTTTATTGACAAAATCAATACATTTTAGGCATTCTTTTTTGATTGCATTAAGATACTTCCTTTATAATTTTTTTGTCTGTATTATCACCGATGGTCAGATGGGTGTGGGTTGGATTTGTGACCCCTGGTTAACTCCTCCTGCCCGTCCCAGAGTTTCATGGCTAAAGCGAGCGCCACAGTATGTTTGATGGCCGCCATGGGATGCAAAATTGTCCTCTCCTAGCTTTTTCTGGCCCGTTCTGATGTCCTGTGACAGTCTGATGGAATAAAATATCCACATGGTTGACTGCGGAAGGACTGAGCTGCTTTAGTGCTGAGCAAGACTAATAGCTCTTAGGTAATGTGGAGGAAAGGTGCTTTTCTCTCACAACTTGGGTTTTAAAAGCCTTCTACCTTCCTCCATTCCCCTTCACTATCCCCTCTCTATTGCATATACTGTATGTGTCCTTGCAGATCAGTGTGGCTTGAAGGCAGATCTTTGCTCAATTGGAAAAAATACATTCCCTTACCAAACACTAAACTAACAACATCTTGCCTTCCCTCCTCTTTTGGTTCCTCCCATATTCTCATGGAGTGAAAACAAGAGAAAAGACCAGCAGGAAGATACGGAACCAAGAGAGGAGGGTGGAGCGGATGAATGCTGGTGGCATTTCTACCCCCTTGGGAACCTACGGCTCTCCCATCACACGTGCATCCTTTCACTCTCCTCCTCTCTTCCGCTCGCATTACTTTCATCCTCTTCGCTTCAAACTCTTTTGTTTTGTTCGCCTGAACCACTTCTGTGCCTTCCAAACCTGCTACCCACCCTCCTTCTCCAACCATCTCCTCACAAAAGAGGCTCTCGGCGAGGATAAGTCAGTCACTGCTGTTTCAGCTCCCGGCCTCTTATCCTCCTGTCAAAGGAAGAGCGGAAGGGAAATGCTAATCAAGCCCGTAATGCAAAGCCAGCCTGTGCCGTGCGTGTGCAGACAAAATTTGTTGTGTTCAGTTGGTGTTTGCAGCGTGTAGTGTAGGAGTCAAGTGCAAGAGGAGATATGTTCTGTGGAGCGCCGCGGGAAGTGTTGCTTAGCCGTGAAGTGGTTCTGCTTAAGTGCAGCCGTTTTGACAGCCATGAAATGGCCAGTACCTTCTCAGTCACGTGGCTGTCTTCGCCCCAGGCAGCCATCTCCATGGTGACTAAGGTCGGCCCGCACAGATCTTGTCTCGGTGTTCCTCCTGAAAGCATGAGAGCGGTACAGAGATACCTTGGAGCATGTTTTGTAGCTCCACTGCTGGAGCCAGGGCCGGGAATCCAACTACGAATCCAAATCGTTTCTCAACACTGTGCCTCATGTTGCTCTCAGGCTAACCTAGATTCAACCCCCACTTCTCTCTCTCTCTCTTTCTCTCCTCCATCATTCATTTTCAACTCTAGAGATTCTGTCATCTTCTCCATCCAGCTGTCATGGAAAAAAAAATGTCCTCCTCTGCCTTGTCCTGCTCTCTCCTGTCCAATGGTGTGACAAATAAATGAAAAGAGAATGAGGAATTCAGAAACATTTTTACCCTCTCGTCTGTCTAGGAAAGCTCAATGAGCTTCATTCATCCACTCAGCTATTCACTTAAGAGTCTTTCAGAGCACTAATATGTACATTTATTAATATACTGCCAGTACTTAGAGAAAGATAAAGAGACTACATTAGTGGTAATACAATATAATTAGCGGTGTTCACGAGCCAGTATCACTTTTAACTGTTTCTCATGCTTAAAGGGATAGTTCACCCAAAAATGAAAATTCTGGCATTAATTAGGAAGGTAGTAAGGACATTGTTAAAACAGACGTAGAATCTGACATTTCTGACATTTTGTGAAACAAAGATATTTTAAAGAATGTTTTTTATTTACAATGAAAATCAATGGGATCCAAATCAACAATGAACCCCTCTGACTTTGCATTAACATGAGGATGGGTACACTGATAACAGGATTTTTATTTTTGGATGAACTGATTCCTTTAAGCAACTTTTAACAGAAGTAGTGGTAGATCTTTTCTGCCGTTATGTGACATACATCTGAGTGAAATGAATTATGGCAAAAAATATAGGACACAGACTTGGTGCTGTCCATCGGTTGTTTACGGAAATAAAATCAGATCTGAATGTGAGCTTGTAGTCGACTGTAAAAAAGGGGGCGGGGTTTACACAGATTAAATGATCGGAGAAATCCAGCATACCACACCAGAGAGAAGTCTGTTGTGTCACTGCAAGGTCAAGATATTAAATTTTGATGATAAAATTACAAGGTCAAACTAATAAAAAAAAAAAAAAAGATATACATGGATGAATTAGAAAATGTTTACTTAATGCCGACTTTAAGCTACCTCTTTCTTATGGGACAGAAAATGTATGTAAAATTCCTATTCCTAAATCTTTCTCGGTGGATTAGTTTAGTCAAGCAGTAGATAATATTTATTACATATTTTTTTATTTTAAATATTGCTTATGAGAAATTTGCTACTTCTTGATCTTTGTCCTCTTTAGAAACAACCCCGAACACCCTAGAAACCACATAGCAATTTGCTGAAATCCGCTTGGAGCACGCTCATGTGCCAACACCCTGGCATTGTGACAGCACGGGCAAGCACTCCTCTGTGGCTGTTTGTGAGTGTGAAATCTTCCGCTAATGAAGCCATGTAGATCCGTGGGTGTGTGTGTGGCCGCTATATGATCAGACTGTCATGTATAATTCAGAGGACTCGTGCAGGCAGTGAGAGATTGACTCGAAGATCAGAACAACACGCTCACTCTGACTGAAACAGTGGGAGGTAGAGGTGTATGTGTGGGAGAGAGAAGTACGCCACAGAGGGTGGCTAACGGGAACACGGCGACTGAAGCTGTCAGACATGATTGTGTTCCTGTTGTTTCTGCCGTTAGGTGTTTCTGTGCAAGATGCACAAGAAAAACGATGACAATCAATGAAAAATGTAAGAGTTCAAGATGATGATGTTGTTTATTTTGGGTGTTAACACATGCACTGCTCTCTTTCAGCAGTGCTAGTCATGTCTTCGCACACTCATTTTATCTCGTACTCTCATTCGCCGGGCACTGAGGAAGAAGCTGTGTGCTGTTGTGTGTTTGTGGCTTCAAGGCCGATGCGTCTGTCTGCTGTCTCCCCCTGTCAATCCCAGCCTCCTCTCTTACGCCTTCCTTCCTCTCATCCATCCATCTATCCATCCATCAACCAGCCATCCGTCCCTTTGTCCATCATCCTCTCTTTTCTGTTTTATGTGAGGCTGCATGCTGGTGCTGTGTTTCCTTCTTACTGAGCAGTTGTAAGTGTGAATGCTACAAACTGGCCTTATGGAAATCCGTTCCCCTTGAGGAATTGCACAGAAATGTCACCATCCCACATGCATTCACATGATTAAACATATACACACACACATTTGCATTTAAACACAGACTGGGTGTGAGGAACTGGAAATAATTTTCCCCTGTCTCATAAAGATCCCATGAAATCACTTAGAGAATGTTGACATATTTCCTATTGTGTGAATGATTTAGTGTTTTTTTTTTAAATGAATCTTTTAAGTAAACAAATTGTTCTTGTTTAACTTCCATGAACTAATTTTTTTTTTGTGGGGGGTGGGGGGGGGGGGTACTAAACAAATACGCTTTTCACTGAAAGAGTCACTGTTTTGGGTCTTAACAATACTCTGGGAGTCATTTAACGAGACATTATATGAACGAACTGAATGAACTAAGGCACGCAGTACACAATGTGATTTACTGACCGACTGAATGAGACTGGCATGGTGTTTGTTCAGTTTGGCATGCAAGTCTTGTTCACAACAAGTAGAGGAAAAGCATTGTAAGAATTATTTATTTGTAAAATATGTATACACAAATTTTCTAACAAAGGATATTAAGATTTTTTTGGTGTCTGTTAACAAATTTGGTTCAGTGAATTATTTATTGACTTCAAGATTCAAGTCACTTAAATAAATAAAAATGTCCACCATCATAGGACAATATCGAAAGACTTGTATCATTATCATGAACCATTTTTTGTTGGTACTTGATTGGACAGGAATTTGTTTTAGTACAGGAGGAGTAATCAAATTTTTTTGTCCGCTAAAATGTAGGCTTCAAATATAATACACATTGACTAAAAGCCACAAATCAGAGTTTTCATTGGGTCTTTAAACATTTGACTTCCATTTCCTTTCCATGAATCTAATTCTGGCTTAATTCTGTTCTTCTGTTTCTCTCTTTTTTTTAACCTTTCTGTTTCTAGAACAACCACCTCCCCCCTCAAACACAGGCATGATCGCAGGCGTGATCTTCGCATGTATTCTGGCCGTCGCACTGTTAGGTGTCCTCATCTACTTCCTGGTATTCCATAATCGCCGCCAACAGCATGGTTACCGTGGCACCGGCAAGCCAGCCGGTGCTCCCTATGACTCCTTTACCCGCCTCTTTGGATCTGCCAAATCAAGCAAAAACGGCACCGGAAACAACGGAAACAACAACACGCCCATTTACAGAGGAGAGGTGGGGCTTAATGAGAAAACGGCCAATCAGGGCATGCACTCGGGGGGCGTGGCTCTACTCGAGACCACACACACTCGCACAGCGGAGGATATCCTGCTTAGTAGAGAGATGGACGAGGTAGAAAGGAAGAAATTCGATGAATTGGAAGAAGAGGACGAGCGATATGATCATTTCGGTGGGGGCGGACCCATCCTACAGCTCCGCCCACATGGCGATGACCTAGATGATGACATGGAGTCCCAGAGGGACGGCTCTGTGATTTCTCGAACTGCAGTCTATGTGTAAAAGGAGAGCAGAAAGAGGTTCTAGCAGGGTGTTCGTGGACCTCTTCCAGAAGGATTGAATTTCTTCCTCTTAACAAATATTCATTTTATTGTAAAAACAAATTATGGCATCAAATACCATGAGAGAAGGATTAATGGATGGATTGAGTTAATGAATGGATGAATTAATATGCTGGATATAGCACAGATTAAAACATTGAAGGATCGGATTAAGTAAATAGAGACTACTAAAAACAAAACTGTCAGGCTTCCATTCCTAATTATTGCTCTGGTTGTCATGGTGACACATTCTGAGTAATACGAAACTGCAGATGTTGACACTGCGCGATATATATGACATGCACACACATGAAGTTATATATGTAAATCCACTGTGCTGTTGTGTAATAGTTTTAACTTGTTCTTATTTTCTATCGATCATGGTTTCACACTTAAACTAGTTTCAAACTTGATTCTCTCAGCGTGAGTTGAGTTTGGGTAGAGCACATTCCTCGGCCCTACATCTCTATGGAAGCTGTCCTCGCGTATTGTGTAGATTTTGAAAAGAGTCAAATGTGCCCAGTGCTTTTGATCTGTTATACACTCAAGTCATGTCTAATATTGCTAACTAGCCACGCCTCCGTGGCCTTCCTTCCTGTTAATTCATCCTCACACGCTCATCTGTCTCGAGATGACGTGCACAGTTCACTCATTATACAGCACTCGGTATCTCAATCCCATGACATGACTCACCAGTGAATCATTTGGTTTTTCGGGGCTAATCAAATCAAATCAAATGTTAATAAATGGTGTGTTTGTTCTCACCCACAATCCATTTAGTCAGGAAAAGATGAGTTCAAGGCAGCGCTTTTTACCGTTTTCCTTGTAAAATTTCCTTATGCATTCAGTCGTAAAACAATGTAGCAGAGCGCTGTAGCAATAAAAACAGCGGGTCAGGGTTACATCGTTTTTCACAGTGAACTTTAAACCCTGACGGAAAATATGTTACAGTTAAACTTAAAGGGATTGTGTGCCACACATGTAACACTTTACAATATTGTTCAGTTTGTTAATATTGGTTTTAGTTATCATGAACCAACAATACATTTACAGCATTTATTAATCTAAGTTCATGTTAATTTATAATTATACAATCCTTCATTA
The DNA here is from genome assembly GCA_027422415.1 of Schizothorax lantsangensis. Classification (NCBI taxonomy): domain Eukaryota; kingdom Metazoa; phylum Chordata; class Actinopteri; order Cypriniformes; family Cyprinidae; genus Schizothorax; species Schizothorax lantsangensis. The sequence goes on along the minus strand of CM049850.1, from coordinate 17,983,745 downwards.
TTAATGTTTGTACATAATACACTCACAAATGTTTATTTATAATATTGAAAAGTTAAAAATGTCAAAATTGGCATTATTAACCAACATTAATAAACGCTGTGGATATATTGTTAAAAGTCAGTAGATGATGATACCTAATGCATTAACTATTGCTAATGAGTTAAATCTTATTGTAAAGTGTTATCAATAAATCTATATTTATAACTATAACCCAAGTCCAGGGTTACCATGGCCACACAGCTAAATATACCTCTCCTCAGACACCACAGTTTGCATCGCATACTGTTATTTCCTTGTTTTATTAGCGTTCCGCTCAGCCGGTGAGATACACTGCCTTGTTTAATGGGAAATAAAATGAAGAAGCTGAGTGAGAGATCGTGCGTATTGTTCGATGTGAGGTGATTGTAAACTACTGTATGTACACATTTTATTTTTCTTAATAATGAAAAAATCTATACTTCTAAATGTTGTAAATACGGAGACGAGCGAGGTGAATATCCAGGTCGAATGTTGCGCATGTCAACCACGGCTCTGTGCGTACAGTACTATATGAGAGCACATATCACATATTTACATCTGTAATCTAGTATCAAAACACATTCACATGGGGAAGCTTTCTATGGGATGTAGTTGGACTGTGTGTGTGTGAGAGTGAGTCAGCGTGTTAAGTGGTGTCTGACTCGAGGGCAGTGAGTTATTCCTCCAGTCTCTCAGGGTCTCACACACGAACACAGTGTGATTTAAACTGGACATCACACACACACACACGTGTATTCTTTCTCCCTCTAAATCATCTGTCAAACCAACTGCCCTTGAGTCTATAAGTGTCCCTGTCTGTTCCCGAGCATCAGAGGGCATAGTGGGTACCGTAGTGTTGTTTTCCCTGGGCTTCCGTCTTGATTCAGTGACCCTATTAGTGCCACGTCTGGATCAATGCTGCTGAAAGAAGTTGTTCTCACCTCTGAAAGGGTGGTCAGTCTGACACAGGCCGCTCCGATCCGTCTGGCACTGAATAGGCCATGGCTTCGACGCTGCCTAGTTTACATCCTGATTGAAAGGTCAGACCACGATCAGTGAATGTGTGAGTAGAGGAAGTGAATTCGTCACTCGTGCTCTGAGAGGCAGAACGCTTTAGCTCCTCATTAGAAGAGAACACACTGACCTTCTAGCTCAGCGTCTCCTCCAGGAATTCCGTAATGAAGGAACGGATGCCTTGAGAATATTAAGGAAGTATCCTCTGCGATGGGAGATGGTTTAAGTAGCGGAGTTGTGAATATGGGATGTTGCGGTCTCCTCGATGCCGTCGTCCCTTGTTGTCTGGTTTAGATGTTCCACAGTCCTGGTAAACACATACACACGCACATTTAAAAGCCTTAATGTCACGTTACAAACATCCCTCCTGTGTATATAGTATAAATATATAAACATGATATTCATAAGGCTAAACCGTGATGCCACATCCTTGTGTATTGTACTTCACTGTTGTGAGCATGAAGGATACTTTTTTTTTTTTGAGTTAGTAATGCTTTATAATGAGGTTCAATTTGTTAGCATTTTTAATGCATTAGGTATCATGAAATAACATAATTTTTACTGCACTTATGAACCTAATGTTAGGCTACTATTGATTGTTCATAATACATTGGTTAATGTTAATTTATTTGACTTGAAATGTTAAAAATATATTCGTAAATGCAGAAATTAACATTAACCTAAATTAATAAATGCTGTAAAAATGTTAATTATTTTGTTTCTTAATGCATTAATGTTAGCATATTGAACCATATTGTAAAATGTTGAGTTTTATATCAGTTGATTTTACTGTTTTTTTTCTCTTGTTTTTTAAAACGATCTGTGCTTTAATTGTTTTTATTCTGAGTGATTTATTGATGCCTGTAATGTGTTTGTGCTATAAACTGTTGAGCAGCGCTCTCAAACTCTCTTGGACACAGAAAACACATCTATGCTACTAAATGCTTTACCGCCTTGTGATGCTTTTAGGTTTTATTTTGGTTGTCTGAATGTTTTCGCAGTCTTTGTAATATTGTCTTTTTTATTTGGTTGCTTATTAAAGTCTTACAGATATTTGACATGTTCTTGGTTTGTGCTGAATGCTTTGGGGCTCAATCAAATCTCTCTTGTTTGGTTTTCCTGCAGTGTTTTTCAGGCTGGGTTGTGAATGTTCAGCGGTGTGTGTGTGTGTGTGTGTGTGTGTTGATAAGTCACCTGTCACAGATAACACCGCCGGCTGAAATCGAGCTAAATGGGCTGTGCAAGAGAGCGACACAAAGCGTCCACATAAAGCTCTATTTTTTCCTTAGTTATTCTGGTTATAGCATTGTCTTGACGTATTCATTTTTATCCAGTTTTATTCATAGGCAAATAATCTTAGATAGTCGAACATAGTATTTTTTGTCGATGAGAGAGCAAATTAAACCAATACAATGTTGTGAATGCTTTGTAGTTAACATCATTGACAATTGAGTTTTCTTTAAAAAAAAAAAAAATCAGTTTTTCCAAGTCATATTTTCTTCAGTAGCTTATTTTAATTAATCATGATAATAATGCTCATTATTAATTTAATCTTTATTGATGATGAAATCAAAAGCACCTTGTTATAAAACATTTTGTTCAGTAAAATTTTTGTCTATTTCCTAATTTTAGATTATTGTTTGTCCACACTTTCAGATGTACCGCTGCAACTATGTAACAAAACAAACAAACTTGTTTTTATGCAAGTCAGAAATAAACCACACGCAATATAAAAAGCACAGGAATGTGGTTGAGCTTATATTCAAGTTTCTCCCCTTCAGGTTATAAAGTTGACAGTCTCAGCATAGTTCAGCCCTACAGGAACTCTGCTCTCAAAAAAGCCTCTTTGTTGACACAAAGGCAACAGATCTCATATCTCAACAGGTTCAAATTTAACCAAGAGCACACATTGCAAAGGAGGGGGGAGTGAAACCGAAAGAGTTGGTGTCATAATAAAGGTATTCAGCAGGCAGAATTCCTCTCAGTGCTGTGTGTGCATTAGCAGGTGACCCTGATAGAAATGTGCCTGTTAATATAACAACAGACGTTTTCCTCCAGAAGTAGCTGTGCCCTAGATTCCGTCCTTTTCCTCTCTTTCCCTCTCCTTCTCTTTCAGTTGACGGGGTCAGAATCTCAGTGCTCCTGGCACACTTGTCACTGTCGTTTGGAGTTGGAGGTTTTTTTTCTCTGCCATTTAGCCATCTGCCTGCTCTAATTGCTCTGAGTTGCAACCTGGAGTGAGGACCAGCTGCCTCTTTCCTCTCTTAGTTTGTCTCTCTCTCTCTCGTCCCACAACACTAGCTGAATGTATCATGATAATAGCCTTATGTTACTGTGTAATGGTGTGTTCCACTTGTCCTGAGACACAATCATGGCTTAACACAGATGTGAACTTCAAGGTGCACTCGGTCATTTTTTTTTCCTCAATGAAAACGATTCAGCCTTAAAGGGATAGTGAACATAAAAATGAAAATTTGGTCATTTACTCTCTCTTCATTCCAAAGCCATATATTAGGAAGATTTACTGCGTTTAGTCAATTCACTTTCACTTTCAGATTTTTTTTAAAATGATGTGAGAAGAGACTCCAGTCATATCAGTACCTTAATTAAAGCTGATTTATTTTATATTGAGCAGTTCACTTAATGGAGGTTGCCATGCTGAGATCACATGACCAGCAGAATACTGCTCGCTTCATCTTGGTGAATTTAAAAGTAAATTTAGTATGGATTACCACTACTAGTGCATTTCTACAAAACCCGGCTTACAGTATTAGAAAAAAAAAATACTGTATGTCATTATAGTATATTAAAATGTTTTACCATTGACAAATTCCTTTTGCAGAGCTCTTGAAAGTGAATTTTTCCCTGCCTGCTGCCTTTAAAGCCATCATCTGTATATCTGTATCTGCTACAATGACAAAAATATATTTTTTGTATCCATATTCTGATAGAACCAGATGTGGGTTGGGGGTAATCCATAAGTGCATCAAAACTATATTAAAATCCTATTTTAGATAGTAACTCTATTTTATTCAATGTACACTACCATTTAAAAGGTTCAAGGTTCTTTATTATTTGTCACATACACAATCATGCAGGGTATAATCAGTAGTGAAATGTAGGAAGTGCAAATGTAAAAGTGTTGTACAGTAAAAACAGAAATATTGTTTTTAATTTAAAATGATTTTATTTGAATGCGTTTTAAAATGTAGTTTAAATCTGAGATGGCAAAGATGAATTTTTAGAATCATTACTCCAGTCTTCAGTGTCACATGATCCATCATAAATCATTCTAATACGCTGATTTGCTGCTCAAGAAACATTTCCTATTATTATCAATGTTTAAAACAGCTGTACTGCTCAGTATTTTAGTGGAAATCCATATTAACATTAAACATGTCTTTACTGTCACCTTTGATCAATTTAATGCATCTTTGTGAATAAACTTTTTTATTAAAAAAATAAATAAATTTGGTTTGATTTATTCTTCTTTATTACAACTAAATAGTATTAGTTATGCCAGGCATATTTGCTATATGGAAGCTATAAATGGAATTTAAATAGCCTATATTATGGACTGGGCCAAAAGCAAAGATTCTGAATTACTGAGAAGCTCATCACATGCTTTCTGTCAGAACAATACACAGACACGACAACAACTTGCCTCTTTTCTTAAATAAAACAGTGTCATATCACACCCCCTTGAGGTTTAGGAGTTCACAGTGCTACGAGACGTTAAAATGGGAAATGATGTCAGGATAAGGAAACGCAGTGTTATTTTGGGGCTGTGACTGAGAGTACATGCCCTGTCGTGGTCTGGTTTCATGATATCATGCACCAAAAAAATTCCCCCCTCTAAAAAACCCCACAAACACAAACCTCTATTTAATGCCCATCACATTCCTCATACATGAATGTGCGGTTAATAGCGAGCGACGAGTCTGGTCCGAAGGCTCTATTTTTATTCCCTGTCATGGAGAGGGACGGTTTAGGAAAGATGAAAAAGCGAGCGGAATGAAGGCCCGAGTGAAAAGCGAGGATGCGCTGGTGTGATTTGGCCCTGAAGCCCTGACACTTCCGTCATCTGTAGTGTTTCTGTGAATTGGACATGTGTGCGCACGCACCCGTGCTCAGTGGGAGATTGGATTGACCCGCGTTGCCCTGAGCTGTCAGGCTGTGAGGATCGTCTGGTATCCCTCGTCTCCCGTGGGCACCCGGAGGCTACGACATTACACACAGATAACAGATGAATAGATAGATTAGGCCCGACGGGGGTTCTTCTGGTGGTCTGTCTGACCTTATCAATTGGTTTGATTATGGATGATTGATCAGTTGGTACGGGAGAGTAATTCACGCTCGGTTTGCCACTCTTCCGTGATGGGGTTGTTACCACGGGTAGAAGATCCAGTGACCTTTTACACACACTGACATTTAAGTGAAATGATTGGTTGATGGTGGCATGTGTTAAGAGGGGACAGAACACATAATCAATCAGCAGGGATGATGATATAGACTCGATCTGACAGTTAGCCATAGTAACACCAGTACTCTGTGTGTTGACTCTGAAACCATTATCTGCTCTCGGCTCTTTGTCTCGATCTCTATTTTTCTTTTTCTGTCAGGTATGCTCCTTCAAGTTCCCACTTATGAGTCGTGGTTATGATGAGATGTGCATTCAAGAGCTGAAATAAGTGGATGCAGTGGCCAATTTCATGTCTCTTTCTTTTTCACTTACTGACAAAGACTGGAAGGTTTTGTAGGGCTAGTGAAACAAAATGAAGCAGAAAGGATGCACATTAGGTGTGTAATTGATGCTTTAAGCATATTATACACACACAAATGCACAGCTTACCCTCGACGCATCTGACAAACTGTACCTCACTGCTACCATTTTGGGAAAAATGCTTAATTTAATAATTCTAAGAAACGATTTTATGCAATAGAAATTCACTAGTATGCATGATGTATATTTTTAGACTTGGATTAATTTGATTTGACAAATTCAATTAACTAGAATGTATAATGGTTTACACAAAAATATTAAACAGCACAGCTGTTTTCAGCTGAGATAATAAGAAACGTTTCTTTAAATAAGCATATCAGAATGATTTCTGAAGGATCATGTGACACCGCAGACGAGTAATAATGCTGAAAATTCAGCTTTGATCACAGAAATAAATTACATTTTAAAATATATTAAAATTGAAAATAGTTATTTTAAATCTTAATAATATACAGTATAACTATGTTTATTGAATTTTAATAAACACATTCTTGGTGCACATAAGAGACCATTTAAAAAAAAATTACTGACCCCAAACTTTTGAACCATAGTGTAAATAGTTTACTTTGACATGCAAAACAAATTAGTTTTTTAAAAGATTTTATTTTTGGTGTTTTATTCTAGTTATATTTGGCGTTTAAGTGGGAGAGAGAGAGAGGGGCAGGACTGGGAAAGGTCTGCGAGTTGGGACTCAAACTCGATACGCCCGATGTGCAACTGTGCTGTATGTCGACACGCTGCCCGATTCAAAACAAATCAGTTTTTAGTATAAAAAAGTACTTAACATTTTTCTCATCTGCATCTATCAAAACAAGCTTTATATACTGGCCTTTCAGAACAACCATGTGACAAATATTGCACATGAAACATCTTAACCCGCTCTCCTTCAATTTTCTGTGACTCTAATCTTCATGAACAGTAGAAAACTGCAAAATAAATATAGTCATCATAAGTACATAAGTACAGACAACAAGACCAATTCCAATTTGCTTCCGCCACTATTCTTAAATTGACACACCCTAAACTCAGAAACTCAGAGCTTCCAGAAAAACCCACTAGCAATTACAGCATTATGGTGGCATTCCTCTCATAAACACGATCGTTCTCAAACAACTAGAAGGTAGCAGTAGTCCTGGCCTCCTGCTGACATTGGGGTTGTCACAGGAAAAAAAAGTAGCCGTATGAGTGATGAGGAAGATATCCCAGAGGTGTTATATGAGTGGACCTCTGCAGATACAGCAGAATGATTGCAGGACACGGATAGGACAGACTTGAGGGTTTATATATATATATATATATATATATATTTCTTGCATTTTGGTGTGTAGAAGACTTGGAAATTGTCTTGTAGTCTCTCACTCATTCTGTCCCCTCCCCTGAGAGACGGCCCACCTGCAAAAACAGAGTGTGAGATGAAAGGATGAAAGGAGGACGACTGTTTGTGTTCAGTGCATTCTGAACGGACACACACACTTTTCCCTCTTCCAAAAGGCAAGCACACATTGCCACTCTTGTTTAATGATACACAAAGCACCCCTGTCATGCACTATTCCACACACTGAAACGGCATTATATCGTATATCTACAAGCAAGATTAAAGGAATGATTAATCATTTACTCACCCTCATGTTGTTCCAAACCTTCTTTCATAGAACAAAAAAAGAAAAATAAATCAAGCCTACGCTGGTCACTCTTTCCAATGCAATTACAGCTAATAAGGACAGAAGCTTTTAAGCTTCAAAAAAGGCACCATAAAAGTGTTATGAAAGTGGCCCACAGGTCTAGTGAGCTATATAATAGTCTTCCAAGGAGTCTTTGAACTGAATCAGTCCTATACTAATTATTCTGGATCGTGTTTCAAAAACACAGCTCACTGCTTTACTACCATGGTACAAAGCTTTGTTGGAGAAATCACCTAGCGGATTCCCTCTTACATCATACTCCACTTTTCCTTTAGGTCACTAGAACACATTCACATGTGTACTCTTCAATAACGGCACTTTAATTCTCTTGACAAAATAAAAGATGTAGAATTAAATTTGTATATACAGCATGAGGAAAGAAATATATAGATTGTACTGTTAGCTTGCTTATTTTGAGAAAGAACATGATCTATATGCTATGCTGTATTTCTGAACTTTGTGATGCTGTTTGCAAACGTTTGGTGGAATTACGGTTTCGGGAAACACTGAAGGCATTGGACTGCTAACCACAAATCTTGTGACCATATTTGTCTAGCAATTCTTTTGGGAAATGCATCCCAGAGTGTTTTTATGACTCGGACCAAACTGATTCATTTAGAAGAATGATGTCATAATACTTTTTATAGTTCTTTTGTGGCCTTTTTGAAGCTTAAAATGTTGCTTAAAAATTCAAATTTCTCCTTTCTGGTCCACAGAGGAAATTATGGAACAACATAAGGGTGAGTACAGTAACAATTTTAATTTTGGGGTGAACTATCACTTTAACGATTTGAAGACCCATTACTCTTTTTCCTCTCCTCTTGTTTTCTCTTCCTGTTCCTATGCTGTTCTTATGTCTGCAGCTCCTCCCATTTCACACCCATCCCTCTTTCTTTCATTTTGGAGAGGTCGTGTATAGTGATGAAGTGATGTGGATGAATGAGTGTGGGATGCTTTGAAATAATCCATCTGACAACCCAGCAGAGCGTTCTTTCTCTTCTCTCTTCCCTCATCTTGGTCATTTCTGCAGCTTCAGTGCTGCTCACTTCTGCTTGACTGGCTCAAACACTCAGTCCAACCATTCTACAGCATCCACCGTTATCCTCCACGCTAAACAACTAGTCCAGACATACACTCCACTGCTCAATATCACATCAAAACCATCCACTGCACTGAACACTTCACTGCCCAGTCCAGCATCCAGACACGAGGAGGACTGCATCACAATATCAAAGACATGGTTAGTCATTTTAGGGTAGCACATGACTATTTTTTGTCATTGAACTCGTACTCTTCATGTTAAAAGGAATAGTTCATCCAGAAATCAACATTCATTATTTACACACCGTCATGTCCGTTCCAAACCCACATGCTGTTATTTTTCATGTGGAACACCAAAGATTCACACTCTTCTCCATAAAGAGACATGTTAGGTTAGACCAAAAAAAGATATTATAAAAAATGATAATTATACACACACTAATGTTCGAAATTTTGAGGTTGGGCGAGGTAAGATATTCTATGTTTCTGAGAGAAGTCTCATGCTTACTAAGGCTTCGTTTTTTTCATCAAAATACAGTTAAAACAGTAACATTGTGAAATATTATTGCAATTTTAAATGACAGTTTTCTAGTTTTAAATATTTAAAATGTAACCTATTCCTGTGATTGCAAAGCTGATGGCAAAAAGAGACTGTATGGAAAAAGTAGTGCGAAGATGTATAAAAATGTATATAAATATTATATTCATTTTAGGTATATTATAAAATTTTTCAGATTTGAAGATTTGCAAAGATATATAAGATTTGACTCCATGCAAAATGCCTTGAACTACACTGATACCAAATTGATACATTTTCTCATCAGCCTGTGCATTGTTCATATATTCTGTTCTTGGATCCATTTAAAAATATATCACCGTTATCCTTGAACTGCATCAGACTGCAGTGCATGAAATTAATGGCTATTTTGATCAGAGCAGTATTTCATTATTATATTTTGTCTTAGGAACATAAATAGGTTAATAAGATGCAATCGACTGAGAATCCAGATGTCAATATTCAATAAGCAGATTAATTACCTTCTAGAACTATTCTGTACTTACAAGAGAATCAGTGATTTTCGTTCATCAAATAATTTGCATTCACATTAAATTACGGTGCGTGGTAGCTGGTTACATTATCCTCAAAAGGTCACATTCATTAAAAGTCGTCTTTTGTAATTTAAAACATTTGAATTAAACAGGTCCATCAGGTTTAAACATTCATGCCACCTTCAGAGAATGCAAAAGATGGTGTTTAATATGCAGGTTGTTTAAGTTAAACAGTCTACACTTCAACAGCAGTTATTTACAGCTTGTTTCCACCACACAATCTTTTCCGCATCATCAAATAATGGGTGCACACCACTCTGCGGATCTATTCCACAGCACAATACTCAGAAACATCTCGTCACCCTTCAACGCTCACACACACAATCGACTGCATGAGCCATATTCATGGATATGATTGTACTGGACGACACTTCAGCCGATCTGCTTCCCTGCAGAGTCAATTCCACAGCCCTTGTGGTGTGTATGTGGACCACACATCAAATGAAGCACCGATGGCTGATTACAAAAATGTGATGGGCCGGTAATGACGAGCTACCCTGCGCAATCTGTGTGATTGGGAGTTTTTATGTGCTCTGTGAATGTGTTAAACAGATAGTTCACCCCAAAATTTGGGTCATTTTCATCATTTATTCACCCTTATGTTGTTTCAAACTTTCATAACTTTCTTTTTTCCAACCTGCGATGAAAATGAATGGAAACTATGGACTACCAAGCCCTGAAAATTACAAAAAACGCACCATTAAAGGGATAGTCGACTCAAAAATGAAAATTCTGTTATCGTTTATTCACTTTCATGTCATTCCAAGCTTTCGATATTTTCTTTTTTGACCTGCAATGAAAATGGACAAAGACCACAGCTTACTAAGCTCCAAAAAGGACAAAGAAGCACCATTAAAGGGATAGTCATCAATTAATTACCCTAATGTCGTTCTAAACTTTTGCGACAATCTTTTTTTTAAACTGTGATAAAAATGGAGGGAGACCACAGCCTGCCAAGCTCCAAAAAGGACAAAAAAAAGCACAATTAATGGGGCAGTTTACCCAAAAAGTAAAATTCTGTCTTTATTTACTCACCCTCATGTCATTCCAAATCTTTTGTGGATATTTAAAAAAATGTTTTAGTGTTTTTTTTTTTCCATACAGTGAAAATCATACAGGTTTAGAACAACATGAGGGTGAGTAAATGATGACACAATATTCATATTTGGGTGAACTATCCCTTTAAATAGAGTCATGTCTTCTATTAGGCAGGTTGAGCTGGAGGGGAAATTCATTAACACTTGACCTGTTTCACTGAGTCTCGGAGAAAAAAATAGGAGGGGAACGTGGGGGAGAAAGAGAGAGACACCGAGACGGAGAGAACGAGGGGTCTGTGGTGGGGCGAAGTCAGATGAAATGTGAAGGGGAAAGCAGAAAGAAAGAACAACAGCTGGGAAGGCCAGCGGGCAGAGAGATGACACTGCTCCCCCCTCTCTTTTTCCTCTCTCGCTCTCCTTCTCTCCTCTCTTGTCCTTCATAGCCTAGCCTTTTGGCTCTTGCTCTCTCTCAGATGCCCCTGTCCTCTTCTCATTTCTGCAGCTGGAAAGGGCAGAGTTAGACCGCTCTACACACAAACACTCCTGCTGCTTTTGTGGAGCGGTGACATGCCAGCAACCCTGTTTGATCGCAAAGCCAAACTGCCGTGCTCTAATGTGTGGTTGTGTGATGGCGGGTACGATTTTGCACTCATTGATGGGTAAGGTACATGTAGTGTCAGCCTCAGATGGCACACTCATGACTGCCCACAGCACGTTCAGCGACTGTCCAGTCAGATTGCCTGACAACAATGTAGCTACAGTATTATCAGTCCACCAGGAAACAAAATTGTGATTTAATGTACTATGTTACTATGAGCCCTTGCAGGAAGAACTTATTTCAACGATTTAATGTACTGTATTGGTTGGTCGATTGTGTGTATGTGTGTGTGTGTGTATATATATATATATATATATATATATATATGATTTTGAGAAGTTTCTTATGCTCAACAAGGCTGCATTTATTTTATATGTAAAAACAGTAATATTGTAAAATATTGTTACAATTTATAATAATCGTTTTCTATTTTAGAATATTTTAGAATGTAATTTATTCCTGTAGTATCAAACCTGAATATGAACCATTACTCCAGTCTTCAGTGTCACACAATCCTTCAGAAATCATTTTAATATGCTGATTTGGTGTTCAAGAAACATTTATTATTATTATATCAATGTTGAAAACAATTGCACTGCTTAATATTTCTGTGGTATCCACAATGCATTTTTTTTTCAGGATCAGCATTTTTGTAAAATATTTTTCTAACACTATAAAAAGTTACTGTCACTTTTGATCATTTAAATACGTCTAGACTCTATAAGAGAGAGAGAGAGAGAGAGAGAGAGAGAGAGAGAGAGATAGATAGATAGATAGATAGATATGTGTGATAGATGTTGTGATGCATACATTTACTTATAACTATAAAACTGTTGGATATTTTTAGTGCATTATTTGTTTTGTTTCGTCAAAACAAATTTAACAACCATAACATGAAAATAATTTTTGGCTTATCAGTATGTTAGTAAGAGAGTTTTTGATGTGTATGACTGGACAGTGCTTGCTCTATCTAACTGTGGTCATGGCCAGAGCATTTCAGACTGAGATCCCCCAGAATGCCCTGCAGCCCAAACAGAGCAGGGTGCTCTGCGACATGCAGTATTTCAGAAATAACTCCTCATCAGGCTTGACGGCCTCTCGCTTACTTATTTATTCAGCAGGACTTCTAGAGCTTCAAACAAACACACACTCGCAATCCGAGCTGAGCTCAATCGCACAAACGTCAATCTGGATCAACGGGCCGCCCAGAAACAGTCATGCACACTCCTCCTCGCAGTTCAGTCTCCTGTCAGCGGTTTGCAGACGCACTGGACGCTGGATAAATGTCTTGTTTCCAGTTGTTCCAGTTTTTATAGGGCACATCTAGCCATAGCTTCCGGACCATTTGAGCTGCTAACCCATTTCTTTATGGATATTAAAAGATAAGGCTTGTATGTGCTGTAAAAATCTGACCTTTTCTGTTAAAGCTTGAGCCTCAGGACAGGAAATACCGGATTGTATGCTTTGTATAAACTGGATAGGGTGGGTAGTCATGAGGATTTTAGTATCGGTAGATATTCCGGCCTTTTGTTATGAGAAATTTAGCACATTTCTTTCAATTCTCTTCCAGATTCATTCATGGACAATTCGTCTTTGTCTCTGAGATCAGACATAAAGAGAATGTCTCAAGTATTGAGTCATCATTTGGTTGCCTTTCAACCATTACGACCCAGATGGTTATCAGAGCTCACCTGTAGCGCCACGTTCCTGCCTCTGGCTATTGCTTTTGCAAAAAGTCACATGACCAGGTAGCTGGCAGCAGGTGTTGCAAAACTATTATGGCTTTATTAAAGATGGCCTGTTTCCTCATTCCTCTCAAATTATTTTTGTGCTGAGGCACAGACCGGTGTAGTTGTTTGTAGGCCAGTCTGAGATAAATTAGTCATTAAGCCCATAGCTGCTATGGACCTGACATTTCCAAAAATGACTAGTGCCAGCCAGTCTCTGACCTAATGGAGTTTAACCTTAAATAAACATATAGGCTATTTGTTCAACGCTGACATGCCATGTCCACTCAGTGTTGTGAATGCCGTCATGGCCTACATAATCAGCTATGACAACTCTGACAGCATTTTCTGACAAGAGCTGGGGGAGAACATACTTTGGCGTGTTCGCCAAAACACATCTTAATCTCTTTCATTGCCGTCATATTCATAAAAAATGCATTTTAAACTAAACAAGAAATGTTTTTTTTTAACCTTGTGTCATTTTAGATATCATTCAGCATTTTTAAAATGGCCATCACTACAGTGATTTTTTTTTTTAATCATGGTATTTTTTAAGTCTAAAAACCGTCAATACATCACAAAAATGTATCTGTTTGAGAAATCTTAATTGTATTGAGTATTAATTACTAATTTGTCATTTATTACTGTGATTTCTAATCAGAGATATGTACATCTGGAGTGTATTTGGAAAGATCCAAATTTTCTTTGTTGAACCTACATTTGTTTAAATAAAATAATAAAATAAGATAAAATATAAAAATATATAATTAATTTTAATTATAAAAAAAGTTTTATAATATGTAACATATATACAGGTGCATCTCAATGAATTAGAATGTCGTGAAAAAGTAAATTTTTTCTTGTAAGTTATTTCAAAAAGTGAAACTTTCATATATTTTAGATTCATTGCATGTAAAGTAAAACATTTCAGAAGTTTTTTTTTGTTTTAATTTTGATGATTAGAGCTTACAGCTCATGAAAGTCAAAAATCAGTATCTCAAAATATTAGAATATTTACATTTGAGTTTCAATTAATGACCATCCATACCGTATAAATTCCGGGTATCTCTTGTTCTTTGAAACCACAATAATGGAGAAGACTGCTGAGTTGGCAATGATCCAGAAGACGAACATTGACGCCCTCCACAAAGAGGGTAAGTCACAGAAGGTCATTACTGAAAGGTGTGGCTGTTTACAGAGTGCTGTATCAAAGCATATTAAATGCAAAGTTGACTGGAAGGAAGAATTTGGGTAGGAAAAGGGTGCACAAGCAACAGGGATGACTGCAAGCTTGAGAATACTGTCAAGCAAAGCTGATTCAAACACTTGTGAGAGCTTCACAAGGAGTGAACTGAAGCTGGAGTCAGTGCATCAAGAGTCACCACGCTCAGACGTCTTCAGGAAAAGGGCTACCAAGCCACTTCTGAACCTGAGACAACGTCAGAAGAATCTTACCTGGGCTGTGGAGAACCAAGTGAGAACTCAGTGGTCCCAAAACAAGTCCTCTTTTCAGATGAAAGTAAATCTTTGCATTTGCATTTGGAAATCAAGGTCCCAGAGTCTGGAGGACAGAGTGGAGAGGCACAGTCAATCCATGTTGCTTGAAGTCCAGTGTGAAGTTTCCACAGTCAGTGATGATTTGGGCTGCCATGTCATCTGCTGGTGTTTGTCCACTGTGTTTTCTGAAGTCCACAGTCAACGCAGCCATCTACCAGGAAATTTTTAGAGCACTTCATGCTTCCTTCTGCTGACAAGCTTTATGGAGATGCTGATTTCATTTTCCAGCAGGACTTGGCACTGCCCACACTGCCCCAAAGGTACCAAAAGCTGGTTCAGTGACCATGGTGTTGGTGTGCTTGTTGGCCAGCAAACTCGCCTGACCTGAACCCCATAGAGAATCTATGGGGTATTATTGTCAAGAGGAAGATGAGAGACACCAGACCCAACAATGCAGATGAGCTGAAGGCCACTGTCAAAGAAATCTGGGCTTCCATACCACCTCAGCAGTGCCACAAACTGATCACCTCCATGCCACGCCGAATTGAGGCAGTAATTAAAGCAAAAGGAGGCCTCTACCAAGTATTGAGTACATATATAGTAAATTAACATACTTCCTCCAGAAGGCCAACAATTCACTAAAAATGTTTTTTTATTGGTCTTATGGAAGTATTCTACGTATTGTGTTTGAGAAGTGAATTGGTGGGGTTTTGTTAAATAGTGAGCCTGTGGTGATCATCACAATTATAAAGAACCAAAGACGTAAACTACTTCAGTCTGTGTGCATTGAATTTATTTAATACATGAGTTTCACAATTTGAGTTGAATTACTGAAATAAATGAACTTTTCCACGACATTCTAATTTATTGAGATGCACCTGTAATATGTTATAGTATTATTTATATGTGTGTGTGTGTGTGTGTTTGTGTGTAATTTTGCTTCGTTGAACCTAATATATTTGTAATCTATTTATTAAAAAATATATAAAAATAATTTGAATTACAGTAGAAAACAATAATGTTTCTGTCTAAACAGACAGACAGATAGATAATGATTAGATTAGATTATGACTTAATTAATTACTTAATATTAGTGCTATCAAAAATATAAAAATTCAAAATAAAATAAAATGGTTATATGGTTAATAGTTTATATAATATATATATATTTTTTTTATAAACAGCTTAACATTCACCTTTAAAGGAAAAGAAAGAAAGGACATTTTCTGCTATGATACAATGTTCAAACAAATATCAAACTAAATAGTTATTAAAATACCTATAGTATATCTTTTGTTATTTTATATAAATCCTATAGTATTTTATATTCTATATTTTTATATTCTTTTTTCAAACGTTTTTCACCCACACTACCTATTATTTTTAGTTTTAAAAAAGTAAATCATTACAATAACATCCATTTTAATCATATTAATGATAATATCGCAATAGTACCTAGTATTATAAGAACTAAAGTGAACATTTCTTGAGGTACCAATAGATCTATTCTCATCAATGTTGATGGCTCAGGTACCAGCCCACATATTTAACCAGCGCACACTTTCAAATATCGCAAATCAACAGCTCTGTTCACATCCCTCAGTGAACGCCACTGATTTGTCTCTGTATATTAGATAAAGAGAGAGTTTGAGGGAGGGAAATGAACTCTTCATGAACTAGACAGAGACATTGATTCAGTGTTTGTCTGAGTGTCAGTGCACTCATGACAGACTTCACTCATATGCATCTCATCTCTGTTTCTTTACTTAACACTGCATATTGATCCGCTGTCACTCCAGAGAGGGTTGCCATGACACTACACTGACAGATCCACCCTCCGTCTCCATAGCAGCTGTGACAGAAGGGTACAGTGGGGTGTGATGGTCAGATGCACAGCTTCTCATGTATGTGCATGCAAACAAACATGATGGGACTAATATAATATATGTCCTGATTTATGAAATGTCAGGGCCTTTAACACATAGCTTTTATCGGCATAGTGGTCTCGTTAAATTTTATGGAGAGCAGATTTTTATGACGCTAGATCAGCTTTTGATTTATGTTTTTAGTTATTGAGGTTGTGGTGGTATTTGTTTCGGAGAGAGAGAGTGAACGTTAAAAATGGGACGGTGTTAAAAGCCACTGATGAAATCACGCTTGAATCCATAGTAAATTTGGCCCTTGCAATGAAAACATCAAATGAATCAGATCAAATGATTGCTTAATTAACTTCATCTAAATTGATGTGCTGCATTCAGAGCGAGCTGGGAGTTTAACTCTTGCTCGGCTGCCTAGCAGGAGTCATATCGTTCAGAAACACATTTAGAAACAGTTCAGCAGGCACAAAAGACCAGACTAGAGCATTGTATGTGCAAATAAATTGCAGAAAATCAGCATCGGCAATTTCTTCTGTAGAATTGGACTGGATTGACAGTGCAAGAACAATATGGTACAACAAAACAAGCAGAACACATTCTACGCTATACAACTAAAATGAAAAGACTAAAATGAGATGGCATGGGACTCTAAATGCCACATTTGACTGACAATTCACAGGTTGCACAAATAGACTACAAAACAGACATACACTGCTGTTCAAAGGTTTGGGATCAGCAAGATTTTTTATGTTTTTAAAAGAAGCTTCTTATGCTCATCAAGTATCTATTTGATCAAAAATGCATTTTTTTTTTTTTTTAATAATTTTGTAAAATATTATTGCAATTTAAAATAATACTTTCAAATATAATTTATTCCTGTGAATCAAAGCTGAATTTTCAGCATCATTACTCCTGTCTTCAGTGTCACATGATCCTTCAGAAATCATTCTAACATGCTGATTTATAATCAATGTTGGAAACAGTTGTACTGCTTAATATTTTTTGGGACCTGGGGTACTGTCTTCAGGATTCTTTGATAAATAAAAAGTTAAAAAGAACACTGTTTATTCAAAATATAAATTACAATATACACTACTATTCAAAAGTTTGGGGTCAGTCATTTTTTTCTTTTTTTAAAGAAATTAATACTTTTATTCAGGAAGGCTGTGTTAAATTGGTGATAGTAAAGACGTATATTGTTAGAAAGATTTCTATTTTGAATAAATGCTTTTTAACAATTTTTTTTATCAAAGAATCAAAGAAATAACCATCACAGGATCCAAAAAAATTTTAAATAATTAAAAAAATTAACCAGCACAACAGTTTCAACACTGATAATAAATCAGCATATTAAAATGATTTCTGAAGGATCATGTGACACTGAAGACTGGAGTAATTGCTGATGAAAATTCAGCACTTCATCACAGAAAAAAATATATCTTAAAGTATATATAAAAAAGAAACCAATATTAGAAATTGCAATAATATTTCACAATATTACAGTTTTTTTGTATTTTTGATCAAATAAATACAGCCTTAATGAGCATAAGAGACTCCATTAAAAATGTTACAAAGTATCGTAACATTGTAAAATACAAAATGTTTTTACATTTACTTTTTATGATTTTCTTTTACAATTATCATGAATTAATAATTCATAAATACCACTATGTTTGGGCAGTCGCACCACATGACATTTTACAACCTGAACCAGGTCAAATTATTTGATACTTTAGGAGACATATCAACCTTGACACAGAGGGTTCTTCTCTATGATATAGTTTTATGTTTTTCATTTTGGTTACACTGCATGGCTTTGATTTGCAAAGTTTTTTTCAAATATTAATAAACAACAAAGCAGTTTCATTTAAAAAAAAAAATCAAAATGAATTTCAATTCAAAAATTAAAAACATGCTCATCACAGAAGAGGTTTACTGAAACCACTATATATATACGAATTGCATTTCTAATGCATTTATGAATACATTAATAGATAAAAATGAGCATCAAGTCACTGACCCAAATAATAATACAAGCAAAAAATACATTCAGTGCACACAAAGAGTCATCTACACCCTTTGCATAATACATGTGTGGAAAGAATCGACTGTGGGTTTGCTGTGGTTCTTCAAACACAGGCAGACACTGGTCTTGGCTTGTGTCTGTAACAGGCTTTCAATAGTCTGCTGTCCTGCTCTGTCTTGTTGCTCTGATTAGTAATGATGACGACAGCCATGTAAGCTGCAAATATAAGCTGCACGCTTTCTCGCTGTCTCACACAGATATTATACAGCAGTGTGTTTACTGGGGCTGGGCCAATAGCTATGAGCATTAATTTCAAATAATGAACGAGAGAGAAAGAGCATAGCATTAATCAATGCGGTATAGACTTTACACACAAAAAATGACACCCACCCGCCATGCAGCATCCATGGCAGAAAAGGACAACATGGACGTCTGTAATGATCATTACTGTCCTCCTTTCTCTCTCTCTCTCTATCTCTTTTCCCCTCACTTTCTCTCTTTCTCTCTCCCAGTTCATTGTTATTTTTATAGCAGATAATGGAGTGGGTGTTGTGGCACAGGACAAAGCCGCAGATTCCCTTGTTAGGTCGCAATAACTCATTCACATTAAAGTCTTTTTATCGGGTGTGTGATTAAAGGTTTTGGGCTGTTCATATACGGCTTCTGGAAAACAGCACATGGACTTTGGTTTGGGCTAAAAGATGCTTTTTGTCTGCACGATGCTGATAGAATCTCAGATATTCAGGGATGTGTGGGGTGTGCGGTTGTTGGCTTTGGGATGCTTCGAATATCTGGGTTGTGCAGGGGTGTGTTCGCTCCGGTTAAAGCCACTGTGTTGGGGCGAGTTTGGAATGTGGCTGCGGACTGTGGCAGGAAAACACAGCAATTACGACTGTAGCAAGCATGAATGCTCACTAATGAAGCTGAATAACTCCCAGCTAACGAACAGGTAAACAAATACACACACATCAGTGAACACACGCGCTCACCCAGCGATCGGGCCCCTGTGGCTGTATGCGGCAGTGTAATTGGGGTAATGGCCCGGTAATCAGGAACTGGTTGGTTCAGTCGCGAGGCTGTTTAGGCCATGGGCAGGCGCCTTAAACCACGGCGCTCTAATACATCTGCATCTCTAAACACGAGCGATCACAGCACTATTGCCCAGCAGCGACTGCTAAATGCTAATACATGGAAATCTTAATGAGTGTGCTTGGATAAATGACTTCCTATGTGTGTGTGTGAATGTGGGTAATATAGATGGAGGTTAGAAAGGTTAACACACTGTCTGCCCTCGGCAGTAACACATTAACTTTGAGTTGGGAACTGGAAAATCTTTGTGGGAAACTGTCATTCTTTCACTGTTGTTCACTTTTTTATTCAGTCACACTTCTTTAAACGTAAATCGCAGGTTCCTGTACAGCTTTGTGTGGTATGTACACAAACTCAAAATCTGAGATTCAAAACCGATTTTATAAATAGAGAAAGTTAGGATTAAAAAAAATGTTAAACAAGAAAACATAATGATGTAAAATTAATGAAATGACTGAGACACCTTTACGATTCTGCACTATTTCGAGGTCACTAATAAAAATTAGTTTTTTTTATTATTAATGAAGATATAATATTAGTATTATAATTTTAAATTTATATTATATATAAAATATATATACATTTATATACATATATATAAATTTCTCATTTTATATGTATATTTTAACAGTTATTATTTAATATTTATTTTAAAATTATTTAAAAATATTATTTATAATTATAATGCATTGTATATATTGCAAGTATTTATTTATTTAATTTTTTTTCATCAAATGTTAAGCCGCCTTCACCCCCCAAAAAATTAATAATTAGGGTAAAAAAATGTATGTATATGATTAGAGAAGTGCTGAAGTGATGATCCAATAAGTCACAAAGTGACAGTTCACTTAAATTCTCTCAAGCTGGCCTCAGGCCATTTTTATTGTTAAGCTTTGACTTAATATCATTTGTAATGAGAAAATTTAATTAAATTAGAAAAATACAAAAAAGAAGCATTTTCCCTTTAGAGCTCTCAGACTTTTGGACCCTACTAAAGAGGTATAGTAAAATGAATTGTGTTCTCATAATGGACAAAACAGAAATGACTGACGAGCCTGGCTTGTTGTCCAAAAATAGACAATTTAGAGCCTCAAGCCAGTAGGAAGCAGTTGGATTGGAAGAGACAGTAAGAAAGCAGTTGGATTGCTGAGATATAGTGAGACATAATTAAGCTGTATATACCTGCAGAAATTATCGGAGAGATGATGATGCTTCTCCCAAAAGCCTTAATGATTGAGAGAAGCGGAAGGGAAAGTGCGGTGGTTGCCCTTTCATGCCTGATGAGCTCCATATGTCTGACTGTGGGTGTTTATGGGAGAGAGAAGGTATGAGAAATCACACATTTAAATATAATCCTGATGACTGAGAGAATACAGAGGAAAGCAGAAAGTGTGGTGTTTCCTCAACTCTTAATTAGCAGCATATATGTGGTTGTGTGCGTTTATGGGAAAAATGGATGAAAGTGTATAATGCGAGATCACAAGTTTAAAAATAATTTAGATGACTATAAGGGCACTGGTGAGAGTCATTTTTTAACACTTGACAGCAATGTGTGTGTGTTTACTTAGCTATACTTTAGGGACAAATTTGTCCTCAGAAGTGAGCTAAATGTGACAAAACATCCCCTTGAGGACATCTGTGGTCGTCCTCAATATTGCAAAAATGATTCATACTTAAAATAATATTAAGTCCACAGGAAATCAGTACTAGTAGTACTCTATTTATTTATAAATTACTTTGTTAAATACCCTGATTCACTCATAGGCATGTCGCATTACAGCATGATTTGCAAATGTGTTGTAGACAACCATTTTGAATTTTACATGGATGAAAATGAGATTGCGAGAAAGACTGTATAAAGGTCCTACATCACGTAATTTTCACAATTCACAGATTTCATAACTGTTTAATGGTGTTTTTGTCTACTGAAAGTGTTCTGGAAATATGTTTAGTCAGCTGAACAACTGGCTTGTTGTTATTGAACTATAGTAGTCCTACATCTCACCCCTCACTGCATAGTTTTCATTCCTGTCAAAAAGTAAACACGGTGCTAAATACAACTAAAATACAACCATAAACAATACATTACTATTAAGTAACTTACATTTTAGACACAATATTGCGGGTTACTTTGTTTTTGCTCCAACAATTACAGTTCCATACAAAGCCTGTTGAGTCTCCGAGCAACACACTTTAGTGACTTTCTGAATCAGTTGACTGAATGATTCAATGACTCACTCAAAGAATCACTTCATTCGTTCCTGAATGAATCTGTTCCTGAATTCTGAACCGCATTTTAGCACGTTACCCTTTCTACTTTTACCACATCTTTATTGTTGCTGAACGAATCAATTCATCTACGCATTCTCTAAACTGTTTTTATGTAGGGGTCGTGGGTTTTTTGAATCGTTTAACTAAATGATTCAGTGTCTCACACATAAAGACAGTCACTTGTCGCCACCTATAGGCGTGCAGAAAGATTCCTTGAAAAACTACTAAGCAATCAAATCCTATAGCTAGAATGAACTTTTGTATTATGTTTATATAAAAACAATGTAAGTTTATAGAACAATATGTCGTCATGTTAACTAAGTAAACATGTTTGTGTGCTTGACCACAAAAGAGTGAATGACTGGATGTAGCTTCTGACAAAATCAGTATTTGTCAGAAACAGAGTTGGAAATATTGAAAAATGGCACGAGTGACATCGGGAGCTGTGGGTGTTGAGGGAGCAGTGACCTTGGAGATGGGGATTCGGCCTCCTCCTGTGGCTACTGTCTACTGCCTTAATGCGCAGTGGCAGAAACCTCACTGCCTCCCCGGAGAGACGCACACATACTCATGCACACACAAAGACTCGGTGTCGCTGACATCAGTTTAATCCTCAGACAGTTTAAATGCATGGGCTGAGTCTAGGCCTCAGCTGTGATTAGTGCTGGGCAGAGTGTGATGAATGAGACTGCTGAAGATACATACACACGCACACACTTGACTTGTGCCGCATTGTTATCATGAAGAGTGATGGGGTGAGTCAAACTGCATGGCATATATGCGGCATATTACAGTGCTCGACGCAGCTCAAGAGAAATGAATGGTGACCACTTGTGAACCACATGTCCGTTCAAAGTCAGAGGTAGAGAATGCACAAGATAAACCTGCTGGCATGATGATAACCAGAAACGCAGATGCCAGCCTGTAAATGTTTGAGAAAAAAAAATTAGGTAAAAAAGGTAGGCCTACCTGTCAGGATGTTCTGCAACTACAGATAGCATATTTTCTGTGCCAAAACTAGCTCACTAAGGTCTAATCTTAACCTTAAAAGTATGCAAATATGTTACCTTGAGACCCAGATATTAAGGTGACATTGATACAATGTTGAGTTTTTATCCAACCCATCATCTTGGTTGAGACTGACATTTCAATGTTTACAGTATGTTGGATCATTGAAATTTTGATGAAACCGACAGCACACATGGGTGAAGACTGTGGCATTGAACTATTAATTTGTAGCTGACAACCACAAAATCATGCAAGCCTCCATGTGGAACTCTAGTGGCTGTTCCCCAGTCAGTGAGCTTAAAAGAAATTGGCACTGAAAACAAGTTAAGTTATTCTACAAGTTGAACTGGGAACAATTGTTACATGCTATGTGGTTTAAACGAGAAAAACATTAGACTGTTTCCATCTTTATGCAGAGCCCATTCTCGACAAACCTGCCTGGAAGATTCTACAGTTCCTGAAGGCCTTAATTAGACCCTTCGTGTGTGATTAATTTGGACTGGAGATAAATTCAGCTGGAAAGTGCCTTGAAGACTATACACCCCTGTCACAATGCTTCCATTTACAATTGTTAATTGTAGAAACTGTAAGAGTTATTGAAGCTTTATTCATTTTAGAGGGCGTTTACACGACTAATAATTTAACAATTGAAAACTTTTTATGTATTTTGTCCAGTAATCAACAAAAGTGATTTAGAATGAACATGTGTTGAACTATAATATCTCATTGTAACATCGCTTCAACAACATTACCGTTGATTATTTATGTTAATTTTATATGTTAGCATTGATGAATCAGCAGCAGTAGACGTAGAATCAACATCACAGTTTAATGTTGATTTAAAGATATTTTTTGGTTGAAATGTCAGTGTTGATTCAACTGCATTGATGTAAAATCAGCATTACAGTGTACATTGATTCAATTACATTACCAGTGTTTTTGCTTAAAGGTCTTTGCACACTGAGTCCACAATTCTCCTCCAAAAATTTTGCACGTTAAAAAATAAATACGACCTCACGTTGTCAGTCATGTTTACACACTGCCTGCTTTCATCCGTCATAAAAAAAAAAATTCGGATCAGGTTAGATTTTCTGTATTTTCACATTTGTAGCAAGCATTTTGGTAGGAGAGGGTGACAAATATGAAAAAAACTGAAAAACGCATATGAAAATTCTGGACAGTGTGCAGGGACCTTAAATTTCAACATTGTTTCAACATTAAATGAGGGTGCAAAAGTCAAGTTAAACCAACATCATTTTGTAATTTTTAAATTTTTTTTGCTGAAATTTCTATATTGTTTCAACGTTAACTGAATGTAGTTTGCCAGCTGGGCCTACTCTGTAATCTGTATTGCATAAAGTGCTATATAAATAAACATGATTATCAACTTGCACGCTAAACAAAAAAATACTGTTAGACTATCACATCTTACTTTTTTAGTTGTTAAAAAGTGTTTTTTTTTTCCCCCTCCGGATCATGTTTTATCCCGCCTGGGGCATAAAGTCAGTCATGACCACCGCTGGAACCACTTAAAAAGGTTTAAAAAGTAGGAAACACATTCACTCTCATTTGTTCACCTCCGGCTGCTTTTGGGGGCATTACATGAGCTTCAGAGGTTAGATTCGTCATGTGTACGGGGGTTATATGTCAGAACTTGTGTTTGAACATTTGAGTTTCCAGTGTCAGATATGTCATCATCTCTCTTTGATCTGTCTCTCTCTTATTGTTATTCACCGGGATGCAATGTCTCATGGGAAATGTTCTCTGATGTCAAATTCCACTCAGTCAGAATGGATGCTGATAATCTAACTCCATTAAGTGTGGATCTGGAGGCTTGGCTTCCTTTCTGCATACACACACACACACACACTTGGTCTATTTGCGGTATTACGTTGATGGAGAATCATGTACAGCCATAATCCTCCAGAATTGTGTATGTCTTTTCACATTGACACATCCATAATTCACCTTAAATTGTTTATTCAACAAATTAATCCCATCAACCTGCCACTTTAGACACACCGTGTGAAATAGGATTGTCTTTGCAGAGAAGGGTCATGTGACCCGATGCTAATCACCGTAACTGAATTACTGTATACTGTGGTTTATTGAGCCCAAGAGCTTTCAAAATGCTTTTAGTTTCAGTTACTCTGAACTATGAGCCAAGGCCACAGGAAAGATAAACAAAACTACAAACGTTTATCTCTAATCTGGTTTTGACAAACAGTAGAGGAACATTTTATTTAGTGAAAGTAAATTCATTTCAAAGAGCACATTGGATGGAAGTTTGGAAACCAGGGCAATGTTTAAATTAAATTAAATCAATGAATATTAAATATATGAGAAACCATAAATAAATAAATTTAAACACAGATTTGTACTGAAATTAACGTAAGTACATGATGACAGAATTTCCATTTTTGGTGAACTATCCCTTTAATGTGACATTGTCACTGTGACACTGTGAAGTTAATGCACTGCAATATCTGTGTCTACCCGTTTATGTGGCAGTAAACAGCCTCACATGGATGTTCTGTCTGAGACTCTAAGCTGCAGACTGGAGTTTATAAACCGAGATGTCACATTGATGATTGATTGAGTTTTTTTCCTGCTTTCTTGCGCCATTGCTCCACACACACACACGCACGCACTTACACTCATATTCTTCCCTCATTCTGCCTCTGTCTGCAGTGACCTTCACTTCCTCTACACCTCATATTCTCTCTCCATCTCTTTCTGTGTTTGTGGTATACTGCTAAAGGCTTTTTCTCCAATGAATCAGCTGTCTCCCTGATTGTGTTTTCAGATTTGAGTGGCGTTTTGCTCATTCTCTATGTGTGATGGGATAATTCTGTCATTCATGCTCAAGTACATGCTGTTTTTATGAGCTGTGTGTAATGTCAGTTAGTCATTATTACACAAAACAAATAAAACAAAGATGTGAAAAACTAAGTTGAAATTTATATATATATATATATATATATATATATATACAGTATATATACACATACATATTTGGACACTAACTCAATTCTCAAAATTTTCATAATTTTGCCTCTGTATGCCACCAGAATAGAATTAAACTGAAACAATCGAGATGAAATTTAAGTGCAGACTTTGTTTTATTCAAGATGCTGAACAAAAACATAACACAAAATGCTTTTTAGCGGCTCAAATGTAATTGGACAATTAAGTATAATCATAAATAAAATGTTCATTTTAAATATTTTGTTGAGAATCCTTGCAGGCAATGACTGCCTTAAAGGGATAGTTCACCCAAAAATGAAAATTCTGTCATCATTTACTCACCCTCAAGTAGTTCCAAACCTGTATGAATGTCTTTGTTCTGCTGAACACAAAGGAAGATATTCTGAAGAATATGGGAAACAGAGCAGTTCTGGGGCACCATTGACTTCCATAGTATTTTTTCTTCCTACTATGGAAGTCAATGGTGCCCCAAAACAGCCTTGGTTACAAACTTTCTTCAAAATATCTTCCTTTGTGTTCGGCAGAACAAAAAAATTCATACAGGTTTGGAACTACTTGTGGGTGAGTAAATGATGACAGAATTAAAATTTTTGGGTGAACTATCCCTTTAAGTCTGGAACTCATGGACATCACCAAAGACCGGGTTTCTTCATTTGTGATGCTTTGCCAGGACTTTACGGCAGCTGAGCTGAAGTCAGTTGTTGTTTGTTTGTGGGTCTTTCTGCCTTTAGTTTTGTCTTTAACAAGTGGAGTGCATGCTCGATCGGGTTGAGATCAGGTGATCAACTTTTTTTTTACCTTCAAAATGCTTTGAATCATGAGCTTTTCCAAGCCTTCTCCATACTTTTTTCTTCCCGTCATTCTGGTACAGGTTGATCTTAGTTTTATCCGTCCAAAGAATGCTTTTCCAGAAGTGGTCTGGCTTTTTTTATGTTTTTTTTTGGCAAAGTCTAATTTGGCCTTGTTTGCACCTTGTGGGGAACCCTCTGTATTTGCTCTCGTGAAGTCTTCTCTTGATTGTAGTCTTTGACAGTGACACACCTTCCTCCTGGAGAGTGCTCTTCACTTCACTGCATGTTGTGAAAAAGTTTTTCTTTACCATGGAGAGGATTTTCCGATCATCGAACACTGTTGTCCGTCCAGGCCTTTTTATGTTGCTGAGCTCACCAGTGCGTTCTTTTTTTCTCAGAATGTACCAAACTGTTGATTTGGCCACTCTTAATGTTCCTGCTATCTCTCTGATGGATTTGTTGTTTTTGAAGCCTAACAATTGTCTGTTTCACTTGCATGGAGAGCTCCTTTGACCATATAGTGTGGGTTCACAGCGACGTCTTCCAAATGCAAATGCCACACTTAAAATCAACTCGAGACCTTTTACCTGCTTAATTGATGTAGAAATAACGAAGGAATAGCCAACGCCTGTCCATGAAACAGCTTTTGAGTCAATTGTCCAATTACTTATGGTCCCTTGTAAAAGGGCATATTAAAGGGCTGTAATTCCTTAACCTTTCCTCCAATTTTGATGGGTATACCCTCAAATTAAAGCTCAGAGTGTACACTTTAAAGCTCATATCCATTATATAACTGTAACTTGAATATGTTTTGGTCAACAGCTAAAATAACTAAAATTGTGCCTGTGTCCAAATATATATTGAGTTCAGTTCAAGAGTTTAAGATTTATTTGTCACATACACGATTATACAGAGAGTATATAACCAGCAGTGAAATGTGAGTCAGGTCCGCTCCATGGACAGTGCAAATATTATAGAATACAACACAAAGGAAGTATACATAAAATGAAATGAATAAAAAAATAAGATATAAAGAACAAAATATAAAATATAAAAGAATGTGCATGACAGTATGCTGTAGAATTAAATATTAAGATAAGCATGACTGTACAAGAGAGGAATGTGCAAACAGGTTGTACATGGTTGACATGTAGCAGCAATCTCAAAAAAATTATAAATAAATAAGATACCAAAACACAGAAAGTGTTGTGTGCAAATGACACTGTCAGTATGAGGTAGAGAATAATGAGTGTGTGATTAGTGATTATGAAGTAAGTCAGATGATGTTAAGAGGCTGAGTTGAGTTCAGGAGTCTGATGGCCTGGGGGAAGAAACTCCTCCTCAGTCTCTCAGTTTTTGCCATCAGGCAGCGGAAGCGCTTACCAGATGGCAGCAAAGTGAAAAGACAGTTACCAGGGTGATTTGAGTCTTTGGTGATTTTGACAGCTCTGCTTCTGCAGCGTTTGAGGTAGATGTCCTGCAGAGAGGGGAGAGCAGACCCTGAGATGCGCTCAGCTAAGTGCACAACTCTCTGCAAGGCTTTGCAGTCTTGACTGGAGCTGTTTCCATACCGCACTATGATGCACTGAGTCAATACACTTTCTAGGCCCCTGAATAGAAAGTTTTCAGGATTGTTGGTGAGACCCTGAATTTCCTCAGCTGTCACAGATGGTACAGCCTTTGCCTGGCTTTCTTAACCTGTGTTTGAATGTGTGTAGTCCAAGTCAGGTCCTCGGAGATGTTTACACTGAGGTATTTGAAGCTGCTTACCCTCTCCACAGGGGTCCCACTGATCATAAGAGGAGGGCAAGGCCGCTGCTGACTCTTTCTGAAGTCCACAATCAGCTCTTTAGTTTTGCTCACATTCAGAGAGAGACAGTTGTCCTGGCACCATGATGTAAGTCTCTCTACCTCATCCAAGTATGCGGTCTCATCATTGTTGGAAATGAGGCCCAGAACCACAGTATCATCAGCAAATTTGATAATAGATGTGGAGCTGTGAGAGGACACGCAGTCATGTGTGTAGAGAGAGTAGAGCAGGGGACTCAGGACACAACCCTGTGGGGCTCCTACATTCAAGATGATGGAGTTTGAGGTGAACTGGCCGACTTTCACCACTTGAGGTCTGCCGGTGAGGAAATCTTGAATCCAGTCGCAGAGTGAAGAGTTTAGGCCGAGGTCTGTGAGTTTAGAAGACAGCTTGATGGGGACTATGGTGTTGAAAGCTGAGCTATAGTCAATGAATAGCAGCCTTGCAAAGTTCCCATTGCTGCTGTCAATGTGTGTGAGGGAGGAGTGGAGTATGTGAGAGATGGCATCATCAGTAGATCTATTGGGACGATAGGCAAACTGAAGAGGGTCCAAAGTAACAGGGATGGAGGAGCTAATGTGGCTCTTAACAAGTCTCTCAAAAACCTTCATGACTATTGATGTGAGGGTCACTGGACGATAGTCATTCAGGCAAGAGGGTTTATTGTTCTTAGGCACAGGGATGATGATGGATTTTTTAAAGGAGGTGGGAACCACAGAGGTAGTTGACCTAACTGAACATATATATATTATGCTTCAAACCTTTTTTTCTTTTTTTTTTATCACAGTTCGTATTAAAACCAAGCAACTTTCTGTTGGTCAATGCGGCGAATCTGTGTGACTAAACCCGATGCGAGTAGAAATCTTGTGCCCTCACACAAAATTCCTAGTTGTGTGGATATTGAAATGACTGCATTTTTTCCCCACAAAAAATTGGCTGAACAATCTTAAATGTGACCTTAATAAGACAGAAAATAGAGTTGCCATGGGCAGCGGTAAAATATCCTGTTTAGCAACATTCTATTAAAATATTTGACTCATAATCGCGATTAACCAGTATCGCATATTCTTGAGAGTCGTGTAATAAAATGATATGCGTTACCTGCTCAGATGTGTTATGTGCTCAGAGATTTCAGCTGAACCGAGCTAGAGAGAAGAGGAAAGAGTGCTTTAGGACATGAACAAGAGATTGACAGCGCGAGACGAAAGGAGTGAAAGAACGACATGTGATTGACAAGACAGATATTCAGCGAGACATGACGCGCACATTCCTTCATCCAAACTCTGGTCTTTCTTTTCAATTCCTCCCCCTTTAACAAAACATCCCTTCTGTCCTTTAAACCGGTTTGTCTGGCTGGCCTGCATTCTCTCTTTCTTTTTTTATTCTTCTTCTTCCTACTGACATCATGTTGATGACTTGTGGAAAATCGCCAGCACAGGCTCTCGGCCGAACGCCAGACGTTAACCTGCCTGTCAGTATAACACCTGCAATGTGAGAGATCCATGAGAGTAGATATATTTTCACAGTAAACGCTGCACTTCTATGGTGGTGACATCAGGGAGTCTGTGTCTAGAATACAATGTCCAGGAGGAAGTTAGAAGCAATGAGTGTTTTATACTGTTGGAGCGCCATCTAGTGTAACACCTAGTTATTCCACTACATTACATTGACACCCATTTACAATATTTAGCTTAGAAAAAACTTTTATTCAAAGTGAGTTACAAAGATTATTTCGTTTTGAAAAAAAAAAATTAATTGCATAAATATATATTTTTTAAATATTGCTAAAGAAACAATTTTTATTTTTAACATTTTGTTTTTGATCAGGTTTATCAAATAAAATGTTAAGTAATAATTCATAAAATAATTATTTGTTTAGAATTATATTGTTTAATACAATATTTATTTATTTATTATAGTGCCATTACAGGAGTAGTAAGTAAGTAATTCTGATGAATACCATTTAAGATATAATTATTTCATTCAACAGATTAAACATTATTGTTAGTCCTATTATTAATATTTCAATATGGACTCTGCAGTATGAAATACTGCTAACTGAGTCCAAACACGTAACGTACAAGGAAATAAATAAATGCCATTTTTTCACATATCATAAAAGTAACAATCCATAATGGCAAATGTACAAAAAAAATTGATCATTAAAAAAGAAAGAAAGAGAAAAAACAAACAAAAACTTCTCACCTGATGACATAGAGAGCTTGCCCTAAATGCACATAATAATTATAATCATAAATGACATCTCATGTCTTCAGATATTAATGCAGCATTTTTTTTTATAGTTTAGAAGATGTCAATGTATGAATATGCCGTACAGGACAGATGAGCATGACTCTGTGTGTGGAATCTGGGATTTATTTATCCAGTCTAAGGAAGCGGGATCTGCTGTAAGATAACAGCACAGCAGGATTTAGGTGGTGCTTTATAAACAACCTGAACTTCTATAGATATGGTGCTGTATGGTGTGCGGGTGGTCTTGTCTTATGTTAGCATGCAAGCTCTTTTGACTGAGGAGAATGCTTTGAGTTCAGAAACGTATGCGTACAAAGTTCATTGAATTGTTTTGTTTCAAAAGACCAAGGACAATTCAGTTATACGACCCATAGAGATGAAAGTGTCTCTGTCTTTCCCTTCAGAATTTCCTCAGCCACAGGGTGTCCCTACTGGAGCTTTTATTGCTGGTATTCTTTGTGTGATCTTCCTGGTAGCCTTAATTGTAACTGCCATAGTGATGGTCCGCAAACGCCAGAGGAAAAACAGAGAGTAAGTACTGTCTCTGTAAAATTAATATCTGTAATAAGTACATCTCTGTAATATTCTGTCTGTTTTTAACTGGTACCCTGGTTTAAAAAAAAAAACTCATAATCTACTTATAAACTTTTCCCCGGTACTGATTGTTTGTTTGTGTCTGTTCTTATACAGCGGTCCACCCACTCACAAACCTCCTCCTCCCATGAAGACACATTCCTATTCAGACAGCGTGAGTAGAGCTGAGAGATTACTTAATTTTACACTTGCAGCTAAATTAATTTTAGATTAAAGAGAGAGGAAAAAGTTATCAGTCAATTCTTTGAATTCTATTTAAAAAGAGAGAGAGAGAAAGAAAATGTATAATATATGTGAGCTATATGTAAATGTGTTTAAGTAGTGGAGTCCAAAAGTCTAAAGTAAAGATAGAAAGTTTGAACATTTTGAAAACATTATGACATAAAATGAATGGGAAACATTCTGCACTATTTCTCAGTGATCAAATAAGTATATTTGTCAGATTGATTGTGTGACTCCTTGTACAGACACTGAGATGTTCTTGCTTTCATTGAAGCTCATGGTGTTCTTTGGATCATCTTAAATCATGCTGAGGAACATGAATATCAGATTTGATGCAAACTTGTGCAGTTCATGCAGCTCGAGTGCTGCCGTTATTAAAGCAAAAGGGGATGTGATGAAAATTCTTTGATGGAGAGTGAAATGTTTGCTTTAAAAATGTGCAGTGAAAATGCTTTTAAGGAAGATGGAATTTCCTATGATACTTTTTTTAGTTTTGCTCAATTCCTATTTCATGTTATACTAGAAGTTATATGCTCATGTTAAAATCTGAATGCAGTGTTGTTATTGTTAATTAAAACTATTAAAATTGGTTTTGGTAATTGAAATAGAGCTAAAATAAAATTTTAAATAAATAAATATGAATGGAAATTAGTAATGTTGCAAAAGAATTATAAAAATGTCAAAAGCACAATACAAAATCACTAAAACGTATAATATATTGAAAATAAAAACTGAAAATCTACAAAAAAAAATCTGAATAAATAATATACTAGTATATAAATAATAACAAAATATTAATTTCAAATGTGCTCATTCTTTTAGTAGTTTAGTTTTAGTTAACTATAAGAACACTGGATGGGATGCTCTTCCCAGATTGGTTAGGGACAATCTGAGTAAAGGTGAAAAGCACCCAGTCAAGTTAGTAGTACAATATATTTTTATGAAAATGTTTACTAGAGAAGCTATCTCTGTAGTAGCAAAAAAACAAAAAGCAAACAAACATGAAATTCATGTTAATATTTTCACTCAGATTGTTATACTGATAATAGCCTATAGTTTGTAATGAACAGATTTTGTATTATATATTGTATTTTACTGTTTGCTTACCCCTTAAAAACTTTTATCAAGATTAGCAATTTTGTTAGCAAACTTTATTAAGCTTAACAATCCATCCTTTTCTTTTCCTTCTGTAGCCGAGCATCAGTGAACGAGTGTCTGATTCTCAGTTCATGCTCCATGAGACAGAGAAAGAGGAACCAATGACAGTAAGAGTCCTTTTCTCTCACGCTCTCTATTCCTCTAATCCTTTGTGGCATTTAAGATGGTAAATCATGCATATTTGATGGCATGTTCATTTTCCATGTATTATTCATGCTTATTAGTCGCAGATCATAATCATCTCTTTTATTGATAGTGCTTTGACTCTTATCACAACACTACAATCTCTTCTCTGACAGGATCTCTCAGCATACCATGATGACAAGGATCATCATGAGCCTTCACGTTTCTCCTTGGAGGACAAACAGACTCCTTACAAGGATGCCGGAGACGAAGACGGAATGATGGGAGAGGATGATGGCTATTACATCACGTCTTCTGCCAGTAGAGGGAGCAGCTTCATGTCACCAGCTGTGATAGTGTAGGGATCAAACTGAGCCGATGGTTTTTATACTGTAATCTGAGTCTGATTGTACTGTTTTATACTGAATGCTTGTAATATGAAGTACGGGTGAGATTGCAAAGGCTTTGCTTTACCAAACACTGTAAGGGATCTGTTCTACGGTACCCATTTTATAATGACCTCAGTAATATCTTTGCACATTTAGATGTACTTGTGCATATGCTCGTTTATTAAAATTTCTGTATCTGAATATGATTAAGGGTTATATTTTAGTTTGTGCTATTTTAGGGTGTGTTGACTATGGATGTGTAATATCGGCTAATATAGCCATAAGGACATAATGAGCCAGTGATCAACATACATTTTCAAAGCATTATTTTTGTAGTTATTATTAGTGATGTTATCCATGCCTGCAATGTGAATTTTCCTTCTTTTTGTTTTAAAACTCTTTTTACTGACTTTATTACAAGATTTAGTTTTGTATTGAATTCTTTTAGAAATTTTTGTAAATTGCACTAGATTTCTAATCATTTGCACCCTCTTGACTTATATTTTTATAATTGCATTGATTTGTTTTCCTTCTATAATCTTTGTGATATTATTTTTCAGTGTACTTGATTGTTTAGACTCAATAAACGGGGTGAATTGGTCTCTGGATATGTATATGTATGTACCAGCGTATTATATCATCAACATGAATGAATGGATGAGTGACATGTCTTAAACATTGTGTGTATGGAATCAAGGAAATCTGACAATACTAGCAAATACAGTAATTCTTATCCAGATTCTTATACAAATCTACTGAAAAATAGGGTAGAGCGCCCCCCCCCCCCCCCCCATTTACAGTAGTACAGGCAAGTAGACTATAGCTTAAAATTAAAAAGAATATAATAAATAATGAGTAACGAAATTATAATTGCCAATTTAAAAAAATATTAGCAGATGCTAACTGGCTAGCTAACTAGCTACCTGATGTTAACTAACTTGAGGTAATTTTTAAATATAAAAAGTCCAAATATGTTTATTCAACCAACAAGTTAGAATAGGCTACATTTGATGCATAACAAATGATTTTATGTTCAGAACAGAGTAACGTTAATTAAGCCATGCCCCAGTTTTACCCACCTGGCCTGGCGGCGTTTTACCCCACAGACTAGGTTTGAAAAAACATTAAGTCATTCTGAAAATATAATTATAAATTTCTAATATAACATGTAGCCTACTCCCTATCTACAGGCCTTACTATTCTCATATCATATATAACTGTGATGTTTTACAAAACGACAAGCTTTAAAAAGTTTTTCTTACTGCTGAAAATTAGATCACTTACTGTGAAATCCGTTTCTCTCAGGTACATCAGTGTACGCTTCATGGTGAATACTTCTACATCACTATTGTCAACGTAGACCATAGTTACAATAACAATGTATCGACTTTATCCAGTGGTTATTTTGGGGAAAAACAGTAGGGGCTTTTTACCCCAAGGGGGTGTTTTCACCACTCTATATTGCAGGTGTAGTAGCCTAGTTCAAGTAGTGCAACAGTTTACAATCAGTTACTTTTAAATAATTACAATTTCAATAATTTTATGATAATATAATTTGGTAATAATTTAATACAAATTGTAATAATCTAATTACCATTTAGTAATTTTATTTCTTTAGTTTTTTGGGGCCTTTACTACAACATTTATCAGTAGGCACTCAGTTACAGCCAGGATAAATACAACCACATTTCATGTTCCAGAAGTATCTAAACAAACAGCTACAACAACAATATACTCACTGTATAATGCACAATAACAACAATATATTCACTGTACAGTCAGTCTTCTACGCAGTGACGGTGGCGTGTTAAAATCACACCACAGGAGGGCGCGCGCTCACAGAAAAACATCACCTGTCTGCAGGCGTGATGCTGAACACGGATTGTTTCACGGATTTCATCAAAAATATCTTAATTTGTGTTCCGAAGATGAAAGAAGGTCTTACAGGTTTGGAACGACATGAGAGTGAGTTATTAATTACAGAATTTTAATTTTTGGGTGAACTATCCCTTGAAGATGCATATAAGGTATACAGTGGGGTCCTAAAGTCTGGGACCACAAGTCAAAATGCTTTTATTTTGCATTTTTCTAATTTAATAGAATATATTAGATTATTTTATTTTATATTATTACAATAAAAAGTTGAAATTGAAAACTTCTGACCAGAGGACTTGTGGACCTCACAGTAGCTTTTTCATCTTATCTCTTCTGACATAAAGTCTCATGTCGTACCTTGGCAGATTGCTGCAAGAAACCGCTGATGAACTCGACATCCCCAAATAATCCAAAATGTTCCCGCTGAGACCCTGGTTGTGGGTTGCCCAGGGACAGCTGTTGCTATGCAACCAATGACATCACCACAGCAACAAGTCTCAGCCTCATCAGAAGACAGACAGAAGACAGAAGGACGAAGTGTCTGGCTCTGAACTGTGTGGTGGGTTGGTTTGTCATTAATTTGACAGCTGTGTTCTGGATTTAGAGCTGCCCTCAGAACAAAAAAAATGGGCTTATTACTGAGAAACCAACGAGGAGCAGCCTTTGAATTTAACAGAAATTGATGTTTCTTTAAATATGGGCTCTTTTAGTCTTTTGGACTTTTAGAAAATAAACAAATACTTTTATTAATTTATTTAATTTTGAAGTGTGTATAATATACTGGTGCATCTCAATAAATTAGAATGTCGTGGAAAAGTTCATTTATTACAGTAATTCAACTCAAATTGTGAAACCCATGTATTAAATAAATTCAATGCACACAGACTGAAGTAGTTTAAGTCTTTGGTTCTTTTAATTGTGATGATTTAGGCTCACATTTAACAAAAACCCACCAATTCACTATCTCAACAAATTAGAATATGGTGACATGCCAATCAGCTAATCAACTCAAAACACCTGCAAAGGTTTCCTGAGCCTTCAAAATGGTCTCTCAGTTTGGTTCACTAGGCTACACAATCATGGGGAAGACTGCTGATCTGACAGTTGTCCAGAAGACAATCATTGACACCCTTCACAAGGAGGGTAAGCCACAAACATTCATTGCCAAAGAAGCTGGCTGTTCACAGAGTGCTGTATCCAAGCATGTTAACAGGAAGTTGAGTGGAAGGAAAAAGTGTGGAAGAAAAATATGCACAACCAACCAAGAGAACCGCAGCCTTATGAGGATTGTCAAGCAAAATCGATTCAAGAATTTGGGTGAACTTCACAAGGAATGGACTGAGGCTGGGGTCAAGGCATCAAGAGCCACCACACACAGACGTGTCAAGGAATTTGGCTACAGTTGTCGTATTCCTCTTGTTAAGCCACTCCTGAA
This sequence comes from Schizothorax lantsangensis, assembly GCA_027422415.1. Taxonomy (NCBI): domain Eukaryota; kingdom Metazoa; phylum Chordata; class Actinopteri; order Cypriniformes; family Cyprinidae; genus Schizothorax; species Schizothorax lantsangensis. The sequence continues at coordinate 17,947,329 of CM049850.1, read as the reverse complement.
CCACAGACAACGTCAGAGGCGTCTTACCTGGGCTAAGGAGAAGAAGAACTGGACTGTTGCCCAGTTGTCCAAAGTCCTCTTTTCAGATGAGAGCAAGTTTTGTATTTCATTTGGAAACCAAGGTCCTAGAGTCTGGAGGAAGGGTGGAGAAGCTCATAGCCCAAGTTGCATGAAGTCCAGTGTTAAGTTTCCACAGTCTGTGATGATTTGGGGTGCAATGTCATCTGCTGGTGTTGGTCCATTGTGTTTTTTGAAAACCAAAGTCACTGCACCCGTTTACCAAGAAATTTTGGAGCACTTCATGCTTCCTTCTGCTGACCAGCTTTTTAAAGATGCTGATTTCATTTTCCAGCAGGATTTGGCACCTGTCCATACTCCCAAAAGCACCAAAAGTTGGTTAAATGACCATGGTGTTGGTGTGCTTGACTGGCCAGCAAACTCACCAGACCTGAACCCCATAGAGAATCTATGGGGTATTGTCAAGAGGAAAATGAGAAACAAGAGACCAAAAAATGCAGATGAGCTGAAGGCCACTGTCAAAGAAACCTGGGCTTCCCCAAACTGATCACCTCCATGCCACGCCGAATTGAGGCAGTAATTAAAGCAAAAGGAGCCCCTACCAAGTATTGAGTACATATACAGTAAATGAACATACTTTCCAGAAGGCCAACAATTCACTAAAAATGTTTTTTTTATTGGTCTTATGAAGTATTCTAATTTGTTGAGATAGTGAATTGGTGGGTTATTGTTAAATGTGAGCCTAAATCATCACAATTAAAAGAACCAAAGACTTAAACTACTTCAGTCTGTGTGCATTGAATTTATTTAATACACGAGTTTCACAATTTGAGTTGAATTACTGAAATAAATGAACTTTTCCACGACATTCTAATTTATTGAGATGCACCTGTATAGACTGTATACAACACTCCCATCACATTTAAAACATTTGTTATGGAAATGGTGTTTGAACATTAAAAAAAAACATATTTTTGCTAAGGCTAATTTCCTACCTAGCGATGTATACTCAGTACCAACAGTAAGTCATATTTTCTCACGTTTTGCAGAATTCGACAAAATTACAGCTTGTTTGGAACTGGAAATATAAAAAAATTATTTAAATAAAATATATAGTGAAATTTAGTTTGATTTATTTTTGTTTTCCATTTTGTAGACATTTCACCTCAAGCATACTTTCATTGACACTGCTCACTCACTTTTCAAAAAACTTTAAGGGCAAAACTGTTGGTTATGGTTATTGTTATATCATCGGTGTTTTGAAATGGGTAAATATGCATATATAAATAAAAGGGATTTTAAAAGTAACCAAAATAAATGACAAAGACATTGTGAAACATTTTTAATGTGATCTGCATAAAACAAAAAAAATGTTGAAATCTGTTTGATTTAATAAAAATCATCCCCCTGGACATAAAAGTTTCCATAAAAACACCCAGATAAATGATTCAGTTTCACATACAATCATTCATTTAGGATCATGTTCGCTTGATACAGAAGGCCTCAGGAACATCCCCCTCTCCTCAACTAAGCTGTCTAAAAATAAATGAGTAGAGAGGAGGATGAGCAGGCAGAGAGGACGGAAGGATAAAAGAAGGAGGTTAAAGAGGGTGCAGGTGAGGTACACTTCCCTCTGATCCTTCCCTGCTCTCTGCCAATCACAGTCAAATGTGCTCTTATTAGCATGTGTCTCTGCTTTGCTCATACAGTCTGATGGACAAACTCCACTCCTCCCTTCCTGTCTGTAACCATGTGTCTGACTATGATGAGCATGGCAGCATGTGCACTGTTGTCATGGCTGGTGAGTAAAGACTGTTTCCAAGTAGAGTAGAGTACACTCGACATACATAACTGGTAACACAACTATGTTGCTTAAAGTCAACATGAAATGACATTCGCAACACATTTTCCTTTGTAATGTGATATATTTTGAAGTGAACAACTAAAAATATAGGGCGGGACCTGATTTTATCCACTGGGAATTGATTGGATTGTGAAATGTGGGTGTATCATACTGTAATGCACCCAAACCTGAATGTCTAAATAGCTATTTGGCTATTATTTAACATTATCAAATAACCTGCACGGCCTAGGTGATGTAATCAGAATAGAGGCGGAGCAAGTTGTTCCATTTTCATTATTGATTGCGAAGATAAATACATTTTGTCTTTGGAATTTCATGGACTGATGAAGTCTTCACAATAACACCAGGTATGTGCTTTAGGAAAGTAGGATTGATGTGCATGCCATGTTGACAAATTATTGATAAAATGTTGTGTAACCATTTTACAGTTTATGTTTTAAAATACACTGGATGATGAGGACTGAAAAGCATTCGGAGATAACCAGGACTCTGGGATCGTAGTGCAGATTACACCTCGTATTACTGATGCCACACAGTCCAGTGCTAATCTATCACGATAAGCTCAGATATGACGTCGAATGAGCTTTGGAAACCATCTACAGTGATAGAAATATTTAGGAACTAGGTACTGTGGGATAGCACCAGAAAAAAATACTTATATTTATAACAAGTTAGCAATATTGTTGATTTTTCTTACCCCATTTGCAAACAGTTTTTCTTATTTTAAACATGTCTTTCACAAAATTTTGCTCTCATCAAGTAAAAAATGGCAGTATTGAAAAAAATCTAGTTACCTAGATAGATAGACTTGTATATAATTTTTAAAAATGTGTTCGAGAACACCCAAATTTGCCCGTATATATCTCCAAAACTTGGCACAAATACTGATTAAGAAAATATTTTTTTTCAGACATTTTGCGACATGGGTTGTTGGGTGCATTGATGGCACATAGCAAATCATACCAAGATAAATGGGACACCCTGCGATCCTGTGAACTTTTTGCAGTGTGTGTGGGTGAAGGCCACCCACAATACACCATTTGCGAACAAATCCACCGTCTTTTTAATACCCAGACATTGTTGCTAAATAAAGTTTCATAAATACAGAGTCTGCTCTCCGTTCAGTGACACGTCTGTAAGACAAATCACACCTATTAAAATTTTAAGTGTGTGATAAGTTGTGATAAAACAGGCCTCGCTGTGCATGAGCATGTTAAACTGCCGTGATACTGGGTTGTAAATAAACACAATAGCTCTGTTCCAAAACCAGGCTTCTTCACTGCTTCCTACAGCAGCAACCTAACAGAAACATAACCTCATAAGTGACTGATTTGGAACGCTCTACATAGGCAGCAACTATACTTGTCATATTAATAGCGCTGTGCACCCAAGGCACTCTCAATTCGCCTCACAATTAATTTCAACACAGAAGACATGAGAGAAACTATGTGATAAGTGATTTGACACAGTATTTGATGCTACCAGGCCCACTTTACTACTTTTGAGACTACTTGTTTCCTGCTAAGAGGATGATATTCCTGTCATGTGACTGTAGACCCCCTATAGGGCTCTGTGTGTGTGATAAGTAATAGTCGCTGTGATTAGACAGATTGTTTAAGGTGCTTAGTGGACAGGATCTCTTATTCTCTGTATGTGGAGTAAAGTAGAGTAGAGGCCTTCTGTAACCCAGAATCATTTACTGAACTTCTCTCTCTTTTCCCATTGTTTTTGGTTCACCTCTGACCCTGAGGCGGGCAGGTGCTTCTGGACTAGAGGAGAAGACGAAAGAGGAGACGGAGGAGGACATCTGGACAGAATGGTGAGTGAGAGAGAAAGGAGTGGGGGTATTTTACTAGAATTCAGTCACATGGTAGATAGTAAGAACCATTCAGTTTCATTGTCTGGAAAAGAGCAACTGGAACATTCTGCTTAACATCTTATTTTGGGGTCTACAGAAGAAATAAAGTCATACAGGTTTGGAAAGACATGATGGTGAATAAATAATGACAGAATTTTAAGTTTGGGTGGACTGTTATAAAAATATTTTTAGAACTATCAGACAATAATATAATATAATAATATAATTTGCCACAATGGCATATAGGACATTTGTAATACTGATTTTTGTGTGGTTGTCTTAAGACACTGTAAAGTGGACATTGTCCAATCGTAGAGGATTGGGTTTTGTCCACCTGCTCATGTGAATTCGGGCCCACATGGCTCATTGTTACTGGTGAGATAACCACATAATTAGTCAGCACTCATGAGATCACACTAGATCCGCTTTTGTTCCCTCCCTCGTGCTTTCTGCTCTGCTGAAACGAGCAGCGCTGCTGGTCACCAGCATATGTTGTGTTTTGGATGCCAGTGTGCTGATGTCCCCTCCAGGATAAAAGTCATTTATTAGGAGGTATATTACATTGTGGTTCTGTTCACTTCATGATTCTGGTTCCTTTATTCTACTTTAAACAACTCTTTTAGTAATTCTTAGAGGACAAAGAATAGAGAATGTCAAGAAAACAAGTCTTGCTTGTATTGTCTTTAAAATATATTTAAAGTGTACTGCTGTATATATGCTGAAAGCAGTCGAACGTCATGAAAGCATTTGGTTACTTGGTTTGACAAAGCAAGATTTGCTAGTTAAGCAAGATTTATGACAATGCTTGTCAATCAGCTTGATCAGCTCAATTTTAATAGTGAAAAACAGGATGGCTATGCTGGTAAAAGGGCCAAAGCAGCACAAAACCAACATAAATTAGCCTGAGCCAGCATGGTCTAACATGGTCTTCTTGACAGGGAAAAGGAAATTATCATTGTGAACTATATCCCACTGCAGATTTTGGACCTGTTTTAATTATGCATATTAGAGTAGCAATTATAATAGAAGCTACTTTGCATTAATATTTGACAATATTAAATAACTGTGGATTGATTTGATACATTTAGGTCTTTAACATCAACTGCTTAAGTAAAATTAAAAATATTAAGGACACGCATTTTCATTTCAGCATCATTTTTATTAGGCAAATTCATTTAATGGCAGCCTCTGACATAAGAAAAAGTTAATAATAAGAACTACAAATTTCTTATGTGCGTGTGTGTGTGTGTGTGTGTGTGTGTGTGTGTGTGTGTATGTGTGTGTGTGTGTGTACGTGGCATTCCCTACATTATTGGGACCAAATGTCCCCTTGTGGGGACATTTGAGGAAACAAGCAAATAATACAGAACGATCTTTTTTGAAAATCTAAAATAGCAGAAAGTTTTGTGTGAGGGGTAGAGTTAGGGTATGAAACATAGAAACTCAATGTGTGTGTGTGTGTGTGTGTGTGTGTGTGTGTGTGTGTGTGTGTGTGTGTGTGTAAAGAGAGTATATATATATATATATATATATATACAGTATATATATATACTGGAAATTGCCATTGACTTTGTCCTTAGAAAGAGGATTTGATCTTGTGTTGTATGGACATTTCTGCTTCATGTTGAGATTTATGTTGCAGTAAATTATTAGGCACTCTGTCTTGGATGTCCAGATGCATATGTTTATGATATGATCTTTCCTTAGACATGCATTCACTACAGGCAATTTGATTGGTTGATTCAGAATGTCGTACTGCTTTTGAAAGCATCAATGTGTAAATCTTTTCTCAATTTATGAGCCTGGAACTTGTATGTATGAATCAGTGTGTTAGTGTGTGTGTGTGTAAGTGAAGCATAAATAGCATGACTAACAGATGTGGAGGAGGGGCTGTGATGTCATGCTGCTATTTATAGACTACCTTACATCCAGAATTTTCTGCTTGTGCGTATTTTAGGGGCATGGGGGCTATCACAAAGACAGGATTAAGTTGAAGGATAAATCTCCTCATCAAATTCATCACGCAACGCTTTACACACACTTCTACCCAGATACAGAAGCCTACAGAGATTTCACTATACACTAACATTGAATTGTAAGGTGCATATGTGTTGATATACAGCATTTGAGTACAATAAAATGCCCTTAGAACAGGTGTGAAACACACACATACATGCTGCCAAATCTGGCATCCGAAATTTTGCTGATTTGATATTTTGTGCTTGTGTATGTGTGTCTTTATGCTTTTTTTATATGCAATAGAGAGACAGAAACAGAGGGAAAAATTATGATGTGTCTAAAATCTAGCTACATCACTTTTTCAAACTAATGGGGCAATAGTGACATTATCTTCAGTGGAGTGTATCTGTACACCTTGTACTTCATAATAATAAGGAAAAAACTTTATCATAAGCAATGATCAATGAGCTACTGAACCATGTATGAGTACACACGTGCATGCGTTCTTTATCACCACAGAATTAATTGTCAACACAGCAGTTTCAGATAGTGCTAAATTCTAGCCTAATGCTAATAAAACCTGAGAACCTACACCTGGGAAACAAGCATGGGGTATCTGTTTTCTCCTCTCCTCCTTCTCTATTCAGCTGACTGAGATACAAAAAAGAACAAAGACTGCATCTCCTCTCCTGCAGCTTTCAGAAAACTAAAAATAAATAGAAGAAATTCCTTTTCACATGGACATTTGAATATTCTAAATAGGAGAGACTATAAGGTTTTGAGTCAATTCATTTGAGTGTGTATAATCTAGTTCAAATCTTAAATATTAACATATTTTTTCTTACTAAAAATAAAATCCAACATCATCATCATGCACACTAACATACATTCAGGCAGGAGTCAACTGTATAACCATGGTGGATTTTAACTGAAAGGTTCTCAGGCCAAAGGTATTTTTCATAGGATGGGGTAAGTTTTTACATATGTTAAATGTTATCAAATTCTAAAATGCATTAATTACAATATTTTTTGGCCCAAATAGTGGTTTATTATTTCATACAGTACCTTTCTTATTTGCTGCTATATTCGTTTAAAAAATGTTTTACCCTTTTTTTGGGGGAAAATCCTACATTAGGCTGTTTAATAGCTTTGCAACTACCCCATATATTAATTAGGGGCAGTCGTGGCCTAATGGATAGAGAGTCGAACTTGTAACCCAAAGGACGCAAGGTCCAAGTCTCAGGTCCGGCAGGGATTGTCGGTGGGGGGAGTGAATTTCCAGCGCTCTCTCCACCCTCAATACCACGACTGAGGTGCCCTTGAGCAAGGCACCGAACCCCCAACTGCTCCCTGGGCGCCGCAGCATTGGCTGCTCACTGCTCCGGGTAGTGTGTGTGTGTGTGTTTTGTTCACTTCTCACTGCTGTGTGTATGCACTTGGATGGGTTAAATGCAGAGCACAAACTCTGAGTATGGGTCACCATACTTGGCCACATGTCATGTCCTTTCCTTTTCCTTCCTTCCTTTCCTATATTATGACAACATGCCCCACTATTTGTCCCTTAAAGGGACAGTTCACCCAAAAATGAAAATTCTGTCATTAATTACTCACGTTCATGTCGTTCCAAACCCGCAAGACCTTCATTCATCTTCGTAACACAAATTAAGATATTTTTGATGAATTCCGAGAACTTTCTGACCCTGCATAGACAGCAATGACCACGTTTAAGGCCCAGAAAGGCCCATAAAGGCCCATTTTTTTTCACACAGAAAGTATTCTCGTAAATTAATAAATTAATAGAATTATGGTTGAACCACTGATGTCACATGGACTATTTTAATGATGTCCTTACTACCTTTCTGGGCCTTGAATGTGTCAGTTCCTTTGCTGTCTATGTAGGGTCAGAAAGCTCTTAGATTGCATCAAAAATGTCTTAATTTGTGTTCCAAAGATGAATGAAGTGTGGCTTAGAACGACATGAGGGCAAGTAATTAATAACAGAATTTTCATTTTTGGGTGAACTATCCCTTTAAAGATCAACCTGTATCTTCTTTTATATACAGTAATGGTGGACATGTTCAAGGGGGTTTTGTAACTAAGACTTTAAAGTGTCAGCAGAAACAGACTTTCTAAAATAAACACATCCTGAGACATATTCACTGGAGTTAAAGTTTTTGCATCTACAATAAAAATAGGTGTTGGTTTCACTTTGAAAATATTTTGACTCAGAAATTGCTTGTACATTACACAAATAATTAAGTAAACAGCAAATAACACATTGACTTAAATGTAAAAAAATTTAAAGTATGAAGAATGTATTCCAAAAATCTGTTTTATTTACAACTGTAAAAACAAATCAATTTTAGAGTGCAGCCCCAGGGTTCTGTATACAGAAAAGTGCACGTTTGATTTATGAACAGACTTTTATATGTCAGATTAATAGTTTAATAGCTGACTGACACATTAAGTGTGTCTGTGGCACAGGACATATATAGAGTTTATTGTTAGTTCAAAAGCCTTGAGGATTTGGAGCCACATTTTACACAAAGGCCTGACAGAAACAAGGAGTGCTACATTTAATCTGAACTCGATTGCTTGTTTTATAACCATTGGCTCGAAACCTCTCTCATCCCCCCATCCTCTCTTTTTTCCACTCTTTCCCCCTCTTTTATGTCTGTCCTCCTCTCCTTAATCCTGGTCTATTCCTATCTTGTCCTCTACTCCTTTCAGGGAAGTCATTATGCAACGAGTACACATGGTGTACGGTCTCTTTAATCTGGAGGGGGATGACGTCTGAGCGTGTGTGTAGCAGAGACCTCTGTGCTCTTAATACTCCAACTGTCTCTGTATCTCACATTCGTTATCTCTAATTCATTTCGCATCTCTGTGAACTGACATGCAGTTTTGATTCCCGATGTACATGATGCTGTGACCTTCACTCCTCACTTCACCCTTATACCCCGCAAGGTTGTTTCCAAGGACACCCTACTCTTACTGTTTGGCCTTCTGATTGGCTGTCTACCTCTTAAAGCAAAAGTGGCCCAGTAAGCATATGACTTTCTGAATCGAGCACTGTAACCTCACGCTCCCGCAGCATCACGACAGACTGCAGAGTAAGCAGTCATGCCATCGCAGCATCAGAGCTGTGCAGTTACTTAAGATGCGCCCTGGTAAAAAAAAAAAAAAAAAGCACATCGCTCCTGGGAGAGAATGTTCTGTTCTCTGTCAAGCAGCACAAAACCATGTTCATATGATTAATTGGCTCAGAATACAGCTGCTGCTCTCAGATATACTCACACTTTCTTCCTGTTGTCAGTTTACATTAAGGAAACTTATTTGGGGAACATTCACTGTTTGTCTCTGACAGTGTGTGACTATACTCAGTGTTTTGACCTAGTTTAGACTCAAATGTGAGGGATTAGAGTAAGTAACATTCCTGATCTAAACATTCTGTACTCTCTCTCTCTCTCTCTCTCTGTGTGTGTGTGTGTGTTTGTATATGTATACTGTATATATATATATATATATATAGAGAGAGAGAGAGAGAGAGAGAGAAATTCCACCGCCAAAATAATGTTTTATGCTAATAGAGGCTGCATTTATTTGATCAAAACACAGTAAAAAGTGATACTGTAAAATATTATTATAACTTAAAACATGGCTAACATTAATGTTGTTTTCATAATGTTTTAATACACTTAGAAATGTAATTTATTCCTGTGATGGAATAATGACTGGAACTACTCCAGTCTTCATTGTCACATGATCCTTCAGAAATCATTCTAATATGCTGATTTGATTTTGAATAAACATTTATAGTTATTATTAATAAAGTTAAAAACAATTGTGCAACTTAATATTTTTGTGGAAATTGTGATAGGCTACATCTTTCCAGGATCCTTAAAAAGTTGAAAAGAACAGCATTTATATATGGAATAGAAATCATTTGTAACCTTATAAATGTTTTTACAGTCACTTTAATGCTTCCTTACAGAATATGTGTACATTTCTTTTATAAATTCTATACACACATATACACTTTGTATAGCCTATGTAATGTAATGTATGTATACTTATAATATATATATATATATATATATATATACAGTATCTCACAGAAGTGAGTACACCCCTCACATTTTTGTAAATATTTTATTATATCTTTTCATGTGACAACACTGAAGAAATGACACTTTGCTACAATGTAAAGTAGTGAGTGTACAGCTTGTATAACAGTGTAAATTTGCTGTCCCCTCAAAATAACTCAACACACAGCCATTAATGTCTAAACCACTGGCCACAAAAGTGAGTACACCCCTAAGTGAAAATGTCCAAATTGGGCCCAAAGTGTCAATATTTTGTGTGGCCACCATTATATTCCAGCACTGCCTTAACCCTCTTGGGCATGGAGTTCACCAGAGCTTCACAGGTTGCCACTGGAGTCACTTGAGGATGTTAGAGACCTTGCGCTCCTCCACCTTCCGTTTGAGGATGCCACACAGATGCTCAATAGGGTTTAGGTCTGGAGACATGCTTGGCCAGTCCATCACCTTTACCCTCAGCTTCTTTAGCAAGGCAGTGGTCGTCTTGGAGGTGTGTTTGGGGTCGTTATCATGTTGGAATACTGCCCTGCGGCCCAGTCTGCTTCAGTATGTCACAGTACATGTTAGCATTCATGGTTCCCTCAATGAACTGTAGCTCCCCAGTGCTGGCAGCACTCATGCAGCCCCAGACCATGACACTCCCACCACCATGCTTGACTGTAGGCAAGACACACTTGTCGTTGTACTCCTCACCTGGTTGCCACCACAAACGCTTGACACCATCTGAACCAAATAAGTTTATCTTGGTCTCATCAGACCACAGGACATGGTTCCAGTAATCCATGTCCTTAGTCTGCTTGTCTTCAGCAAACTGTTTGCGGGCTTTCTTGTGCATCATCTTTAGAAGAGGCTTCCTTCTGGGACGACAGCCATGCAGACCAATTTGATGCAGTGTGCGGAGTATGGTCTGAGCACTGACAGGCTGACCCCCCACCCCTTCAACCTCTGCAGCAATGCTGGCAGCACTCATACGTCTATTTCCCAAACACAACCTCTGGATATGACGCTGAGCACATGCACTCAACTTCTTTGGTCGACCATGGCGAGGCCTGTTCTGAGTGGAACCTGTCCTGTTAAACCGCTGTATGGTCTTGGCCACCGTGCTGCAGCTCAGTTTCAGGGTCTTGGCAATTTCTTATAGCCTGCGCCATCTTTATGTAGAGCAACAATTCTTTTTTTCAGATCCTCAGAGAGTTCTTTGCCATGAGGTGCCATGTTGAACTTCCAGTGACCAGTATGAGAGAGTGAGAGCGATAACACCAAATTTAACACACCTGCTCCCCATTCACACCTGAGACCTTGTAACACTAATGAATCACATGACATCGGGGAGAGAAAATGGCTAATTTTGCCCAATTTGGACATTTTCACTTAGGGGTGTACTCACTTTTGAGGCCAGCGGTTTAGACATTAATGGCTGTGTGGTGAGTTATTTTGAGGGGACAGCAAATTTACACTGTTATACAAGCTGTACACTCACTACTTTACATTGTAGCAAAGTGTCATTTCCTCAGTGTTGTCACATGAAAAGATATAATTAAAATATTTACAAAAATGTGAGGGGTGTGCTCACTTCTGTGAGATATTGTATATATACAGTCGTGGTCAGAATTATTGGCACCCTTGGTAAACATGATCAAAGAAGGCTGTGAAAATTAATCTGCATTGTTAATCCTTTTGATCTTTTATTTAAAAAAATCACAAGAATCTAACCTTTCATTGGATAATAAGAATTTAAAATGGGGGAAATATCATTATGAAATAATTGTTTTTTTCTCTAATACGCATTGGCCACAATTAACGGCACCCTTTTATTCAATACTTTTTGAAACCTCCATTTGCCAGTTTAACAGCTCTAAATTTTTTCCTATAATGCCTGATGAGGTTAGAGAACACCTGACAAGAGATCAGAGACCATTCCTTCATCCAGAATCTCTCCAGATCCTTCAGATTCACAGATCCATGACGGTGCTTCTTCTCTTCAGTTCACCTCACTCATTTTCTACAGCGTTCAGGTCAGAGGACTGGAATGGCCATAGCAGAAGCTTGGTTTTGTGCTCAGTGACCCATTTTTGTGTTGTTTTTGAGGTTTGTGTTTGGATTATTGTATGGTTGGAAGATCCAACATGGCCCATTATAAGATTTCTAACAGACTCAGTCACTTACTGATTTTTTTTGTATCTGTTGGTATTTGATAGAATCCATGATGCCATGTGTCTAAACAAGATGTCCAGAACCTCCAGCAGAAATATAGGCCCACAACATTAAAAATACAGCAGTATATTTCATTGTACACATGGGGTACTTTTTTATCCCTGTGTTCACCAAACCCATCTTGAGTGTTTGCTGCTAAAAAGCTCATTTTTTAGTTTCATCTGACCATAGAAGCCAGTCCCATTTGAAGTTCCAGTCGTGTCTGATAACTGAATATGCTGGAGATTGTTTTTGGTTGAGCTAGGATAATTTTTCTTGAAACCCTCTCAAACAACATGTGGTGATGTAGGTGCTGTTTGACCATTTTTTTAAGGTTTTCTGACCCCGAAACTCAACTATATTTCTGCAATTCTCCAGCTGTGGTCCTTGGAGAGTCTTTGGCCACTCAAACTCTCCTTCTCACCGTGCATTAGGACGATATAGACACATGTCCTCTTCCAGGCAGTTTCGTAACATTTTATGTTGATTGGAAATTCTTAATTATTGTCCTGATGGTGGAAATGGGAATTTTCACTGCTCTAGCTCTTTTTTTAAAGCCACTTCACTAATTTGTGAAGCTCAATTATCTTTTGCTGCACATCAGAAATATATTCTTTGGTTTTTCTCATTGTTATGGATGATTAAGGGAATTTGGGCTTTGATTTCCCCTTATATTTCTGTGAAACAGGAAGCCATGGCTGGATAATTTCAAGTTCAATTTCATGAGAGACTTAGGAGGAGCTTCTTCCCCCAGGCCATCAGGCTCCTAAACTCAAACTCGGTCTCATAACATCAACATGACTCTATTTAATAATCACTAATAATCAGTAAATTATTAATAATATTTCTACCATTCGTATTGCTGCTATGTAAATACCCTGTACAACCTGTTTGCACATTCTTCTTGCACATTCCTTCTTATATTATTATTTATTAAGTCTACAGTTTACTGTCCTGCACACTTATTTTTTTGCACATTTTATTTTATATTTTATTATTTTTTATTTTCTACTTCATTCATTTTTTTATATTTATGTATATTCTTTGTGTTTGTATTCCATATAATTGCACTGTCCATGGAGCGGACCTGACTAACATTTCACTGCTGGTTATACTCTGTATAATTGTGTATGTGACAAATAAAATAAAATCTTGAATCTTGAATCATAATCACCCTGGAGTGCTCAAAATTGTAAATATGAATGGGAATATACTTCAGAGATATTTTACTCATAAGAATTTCTAGGGGTACCAATAATTGTGTCCAACGTGTATTTGAGAAAAACATTGATTTCATAATGAGATTTTCCCCCATTTTCAATTGTTTTAGTTCAATGAAAGGTTAGATTTTTGTGATTTTTTTAAATAAAAGATCAAAAGGATTAATAATGCAGGATTATTTTCAGAGCCTTCTTTGATCATATTTACCAAGGGTGCCAATAATTCTGACCACGACTGTATATATATATATATATATATATATATATATATATATAATATATATTATTTACATAGTAATATATTTGATGATAGATTTACAGCTTGAACCTAATTTACTATAAGTATTTGCACTTTGGGTTAGATGCTAATTGCATTACATTGACACTGTACTGACACTGACTGTATTGACTTATAGCAGCTGATTTTATTCTCCTTTTATTCTGATCCCCATCCTTCACCTCTTCTTGGGTACTTATTCTCATCAAAGGTCATTCCTTCACTCTCCTGACTACACTGGTCACTTCAGAGATCTTAAATTTAAAAGCAAATTTGAGATAATGAGGGATTCGGTTCTCACACGCAGGAAGTAGCAGCAGTTCTCACGCTACTTCACATGGTGATGTAACTGTCACAGATTAAAATGAGGGTTTCTTTGACTGTCTCCCTCTCTTCCTCAATCCCCCATTTTCTGAGTCAGCATTATGACTAAGAGATAAGATCACCTGACCGCTGTTGCTGTGGAGACTGAGATTTTTTCCCCTTCAACTTCTCTCTGCAGCGAGGGGGGGATGCTGCCAAAGGTTAAAGAAGGATAGAGCATACATGGTGTCAGCCATTTTGGTTCTTGAAAAATTCTGAAAAAACTTTATCAGTACTATACCACAGACAATGCTGCCTTCATTAGCCTTAAGGGGCTTTAACTGGGCCACACAGTTGATTAAAACATAAACAGTGTATCAAATGTTCCCAAAGGCAATTTAGTTAACTTTTTCTGCTTTTCAGAAGACAAGAAAGCTAAATGCCAGTATTCTGTATACATACATAAACACTGATTTACCTATTTTCTTTCAAAGCAGATAATGTGGGTGCCGTAGCAAGTTTAACCAATGATACCCCCCCCCCCCCCGCATATTACAGATTCGCTTTCCGTGGCAAATCAACCCAATTGACCCTATATAGGCTACTGTATGTGTGTGTGCTAAATGTGTTTATATATGAGTCAATGATTGAATCTAGTTTTTGTTTCCTTCTGTGGCTGACATTGTGTATATTCTTTTAAACCCTATATGTTTACCAACAAGTAATTGAACACCAAAAATGTAGTTATTGTAACGAGCTGCGTGAATTTTGTCTATGTTGGTCATATGTTTAGAGTAGGTATGTCTTACTGCACTGGAAGTCTATGTCATGCACATTAGTAGTGAAGGATCTGTAGATGGTGGGTCTGACTAAGACGAAAGTCAAGCAGCCAGCAAGATGCTGTTGAGCATCTGTAATTTTTGGCAGCTTTGGTGTCTGGAGTACAAGGTGTTTCCTGTATCCAGATACCGTAGCATAGCTGTGATAAAAACGGTCAGTCTATTATACATGACCTGATATTTATGCATATGTTTTCTTTAACACGTGAAATCTGTACTTATGTCCTTTATAAGAGACAATACTTAAAGGGCATGTGTTATTTTAAGGTAACAGCATGTGTTTGTTTTGTAAGTTTCACCTTTCCAGGGTCACTGAGTCTGAGGTCACATTTTGATTCATTCTCTCCATCTTCCTCTCTTTCTAATGAACTTGTGACATTTTGTGTGCAGTCATCTGTTCTGTTTCGGTGTACTGCAAATCAGTATGAAGCTACTCTTGCAGTTAACATGTTCATCATACTGTACTCATGGATGCTGCTAATATATCATTGGAGAAATAAAATTCAGATTTACAAAGATAGATGAAGTTAACTAAGGTGTTCGGTATAGGAAAGTAAAGAAAAGAAGAATAGATGGTAATAGAGTGTAATGAACAGAATTAAGTATGTATAAATGTATATGTATAAAATGAAGCTTAGCATATTTGCCATAGGTGATGCATTAGTCATTCTTATTTAAACAAGCTACAAAAATCTTTCATTATTCCAGAGTGAAATAAAAAATACAATACAGACATGCACCACAAATAATGAATAGATCAAAACTGGTGCATTCAAAATCAATCTGATAACTGCAGGATCACAATCAATTATAATATACATAAAACAGAATATAAAAAAAAACTTGCTAAGATCTTAAAGTATTAAAGTATGAAAGGACAGTTTTTAACATACTGAATAGTGTGCTTAAGGCCTACTGCAGTGTTGGCTAGACTTGCAGATGTGTTCACATTCTCTGACAAATGTAATACATGTATAATAAAATACACAGAAACAACAATAACCAAACACGTTTACAATACATTAATCATGCAATCACACCGATTATGACTTAGCTCATTCTTAGTCCATTTTATAAAAAAAAAAAAAAAAAAAAAAAAAAAAAAAATCGTGTGCTCTCTCTCAGAGCACACGATGATGCTGTGCGACTGTCACCTTTAGAATTCTGCAGTACCGCAGGAGGAGCTTTGGCCGCTTCCGATTGGTGGCTTGTACCTGCTGCCTGCGCGTTGATTGGACAGATGACACGTCAGTATTAAGGCGTGCTTGCGTCTATAGGCTGAGAGCGTAAATGTGGGCGTTTCTCGTGAGGTACTCGTTTATGAGGTCGGTCAAATGGAGAAGCGCATCTCTCACATCCACCGGCGCTTCTTTCCAGGCGGAGTGGTGCGGCAGCTGGCAGTGCCGCGGAGGGACACCAGACCATAAAAAAGGCAGCAGTGCGGCTTCTTAGTTTTGCCGGCTTAATCGCATCTACCAAGAGCAGTGCACGAGACCGGCATCCCTGCGAAATGCACCGCCTCGCCGTCGAATTTCATTTGAACATTTAATTTGTTAAGTTGTCAGGTTCATTAACTTAATGTTGCAACGAATAGCCTAACTTATTTTATACCTTGACGTGAAAGTATACGCGCATTAGGTCCCTCAGTCGAGGTAAAGCACTGAATGAGTTTTTAAACCAAGTTTAATTGTTCGTCTTTCTTAAGATAATTTTTGATGACTGTCATTCTCTCTTCGTGAAAGGCTGTCTCTCTCCATCACTCTCATATTACCTGAAGAGAACGGACCGACTGCGCAACCATGGGGGTAAGACCGACATCTCTCTTTTACTGCATCACAGCAAATAGCAAAGAATTAAAACAACGTTTCCATTGAATTTAAACGTATTACGCAAACTTGAAATGCTGCAAAATGCAGCGTCACACGTGAAGTGACAGAATGACATTGATGCGGATTTCGAGACTGCGACAAACTCTCAGATGCTGTCGTCGTAGTCAGCGGAGACGCAGATAACGTTATCTTAATTGAAAGCTTGTCGGTGTTGTCTGAATGATATAATATATCTAGACAACGGTTGTTTTAGTAACCTTCACGTGCCCTTTTAATCGGGTTATGCAGTTAAAGTCTTTCCCTCTGTACTTATGACCGCAGCGCGTGTCTCCAGATCTGAACACTTAATCTGGATGTACTGAATGTGAATTTGAATCATCTTTGTATTTATGGACACAACCGGCATTTCTGAGTGTGTTTAAGTGGCTGGTGTCCACACAGAGACACACACCTCAGAGCCGGTCCATCGCTGAAGTCCATGCGTCATAATGCGGTTACCGGGAATCTGTGCTTCAACCGGCTTATTTCCTGCATCTGTGATATAACCTCGCGCGGGTAATCACTGACACGACAGATTTAATAGATTCACTCTGAATGATGACCCGAAAAGGTCGAATTTGTATTGCGTCTAATGGGGAATCATCAAAGTACAGTGTGTAACTGCGGAGGAACGAATGACAGGCTGAGCTGCGCAGTTTGCCTCCTCGGCGAGGTTTTACCATGTTATGATCAGAAAGACGTGTGTATGGCGGGATGAGTAAGCAGATGCATCCCGTGGCAGCAGTGAATGCCGGTGTCGAGCAGCTGAAGCAGTTTATAGCCGTTGCCAGGAACCGGAGAGACCGGCTAAAGCTAGCTATTTATGCAGAAAATATCCGTTAGAGACATTAAACGTCGCAGTACTGAATGTCACAGACGCGCTGCAGTGAATGCGTCAAAACGGATGACTAGCAGTGTACGAGCAGCGCTAAAATGATTACGCAAACACTTTTGTCAAGTCATGGATTAATCCGAGCGCTTGCGTGTGAGTTTACCTGGTTAAACGATGGATAGTAACAGACATACTGGTTACTTTCGCTCAGTTTCCTTTAAGTTTAACAGCGGTTTGTTTAACGTCGCAGCCGCGTATCGTGCCGGTTGCTGTCGCAGTGATGCTCGTGGCAATGCAGCACCATCAGCATCCGAGCTATTTGATTCTCTATAGGCCTCTTTCTGCGTCAAACACGAGGCGGGGCCACGCGAGTGGAAATTCCCGGTACCGGCCTGTGATAGGCACGAGATGCGGATACGGAAAGCGAATAGATGAAGTGAAATAAAGTTAATCGAGGTCATGTATGTGTAGAGATCAAATGGGCTCATAAAGGGATAGTTAATACAAAATACAAAACTGTCACCATATCTTCATGTAGTTCCAAACCTGTAAGACTTTAGTTCTTCTGTGGAAAATAAAAGATGATCCTAGGCAAAATGAAGGTCTCAGACACCATTTACTTTCAAAAAACCATGAAAAATTTAATTGAAAGCATAGCATTGGGAACATATTTTATCGGGGGGGGGGCTTAATGTTGCGGGGCGGGGCCACGGTGGGGGATTTTAGACAAAATCCTAATATTAAACAGCCCAAACTCTTATAGATGAACATACAAATTAATGAAGACAGAGTTATGAGAACGAATATATATTTGTGCTTTTGTGATTTTAGTTCAATAATTTTTTCTTTAATATTTCTATTATTTAAGGGGATTTTACTTAAAGTTTTGGTCAGTGCGTGCGCTCACCAGAGGTCGCGTTAGACTTTAACATTGTCCAATGACGGACAGGGTCGTAAAAATTCCGTCATAATCTATTATTACCCGTCATTTTAATTTTCATATTTTAATTGTAATAACAAATTTAATTGCTTTTATTTTTGTTCACATTTTCATTTTTAATAATCAATCTAGAGGACGAGCATATAGGCTTATGCATTTATTTATTTATGAAGAGAACAGATGAACAGGGACTGTGCGTCACTTTTCATGTGACAGTGGAGTGACAGTGGAGGCCACTAAAAACAACTAAATATGCTAGGGCTGGGTAAAAAAAACCGCGATTTCTCGATTTTAATAGATTCTCATTTTTATGAACCAATATCGATTCTTATCCCAATCGATGCTGTTTTCATTTGATGAATGCACAGTAACGTTACATACAGTATAGTGCGCCTCCAGTAAATCGCAATAGGCTAAGCTTTGTGTGTTGTTACTTTTGATATGAAATACAGTCTCAGATTTCAAATTATGTCCATTTTATTAGGAAATTCAAGCAATAAATACCATATTGGCGCTCTTTAATGCGTCATGATAGATCGCTGTAGACACCTCAGATCAAGCGATTCGCTTTACTATACTCGCCTTTGCGTAATCAAAGGCACGCATAGCAAAAGACTAGTGAGTTTTATTTTTGTTCTGGAACTGATGATCCCGCGCTCTGCTGCCACACTGGAGCGCACTCGCCACCAACTGGACAGGGGTGGGAATTACCGTTATAAATTGCAATAGATCACCCTCAGTGTAATCTGTCAAAGTGACGGACGGCCTTCAGATTTTTCCGTTACTGCTAAAAAAATTCCGTCAATGACAGAGAATTTTCGGTTAACGCGACCTCTGGCGCTCACTGACTGAATTACGCACTTTGGCGAATTCTCTCATCAGAAACAACAAAGTGCAGATGTACATGCGATGTAAATAATGAGATTCATTCATCATACACTGCAGACTGTCAGGGTTCTGCACTGTCTGTGTGTGTTTTTGCTCCCTGTGACCCAGTTTCTCCCTCATGTTGATTGCTAATTTGATTCCAGATGTGTCTCCTTAGTTCCTCGTTATCCTGTGTTTATAAGCCCCAGTCCATTCAGTTAGTGTTTGTCGGTTCTTGAATGTCTTCCTTGTGCTCTATGTCTCCCATTTGGATTATTAAAGATTCTCGTTTTGTGAATTCCTCTCGTGTCCTCGTTCAGTGTTCCTTGAGCAGTGTGACTGAAGACCCGACCGAAACAATTACCTCTGTTTGTACCCTCCGTTTAGTTTCTCGTTTTTCTCAGTGTTTTTGTTTCCGTTGTGTTGCCCCATGGATCCCCTCATACGGCCCGAATTCCTCCTCCTCCTGCTGGAGCAGGGGGACCGATCTCTCGAGGACCATACCAGACTATTCCTGTTGTTAGCTAACGCCACCAGCTACCCGGACAATGCACTCTGCTCATTCTATGATGCAAGCCTGAACACTGCGAGCAGAGCGCTGTCGTCCGAAGATGGTCCTCGAGAGGATTTCGTCGCCTTCGTGGAGTGGACTCTGGCGAGAAACAGATCGCCACTCACCATCTGCCCCGTGGATGATCTCGCCAGATCCACTCCTGACCCAGAGCCCAGCCCACCATCTCCCCGAGTGCGGAGCATCAACCCGAGCCCACCGATGATGGAGAGCTATTTCCCGCCGCGATCCGCAAGCCAGCGCAAAGCCGAGCGACTGAGCAGAGGATCGCCCTGGAAGTTGAGCCCAACCCATCAGACCAGGTGCGAGAGCCGGCGACAGTGCCCACCACGAGGGAGCAAGCTGTGGACGGTGTGAGCGCGGAGTGGAGCTCTGCCCCCTGCACCGCGGCTGAGGGTGAGCTGATTATACAGCTGGGACTGCTGGACTTCGAGGGGAATCTGATAGACTGGGAGACTGATCTGGAGATCGAACTGCCCCCTCTCCTCTCTCCGTCGACCCCGCTGGTCCCGTCCAGCCCTCCCT
Organism: Schizothorax lantsangensis; assembly: GCA_027422415.1. Taxonomy (NCBI): domain Eukaryota; kingdom Metazoa; phylum Chordata; class Actinopteri; order Cypriniformes; family Cyprinidae; genus Schizothorax; species Schizothorax lantsangensis. The sequence goes on along the minus strand of CM049850.1, from coordinate 17,927,092 downwards.
CGTCTTTGGTTCCCTTGTCCAGCACTGAGGGGGCTTCCGATCCTCCAGTGCCCGCTCCTCGAAAGTGCCCTCCAGTGCGTGTGAGAAAAATGCTCCTCGAAAATGCCCGCCCTCCCACCCGCTCCCTCCTCCTCCACCGCTGTCATCTGGCAGCCCCTCTGCTCATCCTCAGCCCACCATCATTACGATGTGAGCCCCGCGGGACTGCCATCCTCCAGCGTTGCCGTGGTCGGAGTATCCCTCACCTCCGCCTCCAGCCTCCGAGGCCCGGACTCTGCCTCGGCCCGTAGACCCAGCGGCGCCACCTCGGCTCCTAGCTCCCTTGCCTCCACCGTCACCCGTCGATCCACCAGCTCCACCGGGCTCTCTCATCCCACCGGCTCCGCCTTGGTCGGGCGTCAACCCGCCATCGCCTCTGAACTCCTCTCCTCTGGCTGCGCCTCGTCGCTCCGTCCCACCGGCTCCGTTGGGATCCTTCCTCCCACCAGCTCCACCTTGGTCCTCAGTCACTCCGGCTTCTCCGCGGATCTCCGAATCTTTGCCTCTGCCGCCAGAGCCCTCGGCTCCACCCTGGCCCCCCGGATCCTCGGCATTCCCCTGACTCTTTGGCTCTCCGTCTCCACCTCGGGCTCCTCCACCACCTGCTCTGCCGCCGTTGGTCGGCCCCCTGGAGTTGGCGGCCATCCCTCCTCCATGGCTCCTCCCACCGTCGGCTCCACCGTGGGCCGCTGTTATGGCTGTGGCCTGGGTCCTGCTGTGCTCCTCCTGCTCCGGGTCCCTCCTGTCTCCTCCCTGGCTCCTCCCTCCTTCGTATCCCCCCTGGTCTCTGTCTGCCGGCCCCCTCCCGGGTGTCCGTCCTCTTCCAGAGCCACCTCCCAAGCTCCCACCCGTCCCTCCCTCGGTTGTAGCTACGGTGCGAGGACGCACCTTCCGGGAGGGGGAGTTATGTCAGGGTTCCGGACTGTCTGTGTGTGTTTTTGCTCCCTGTGACCCAGGTTCTCCCTCATGTTGATTGCTAATTTGATTCCAGGTGTGTCTCCTTAGTTCTTCGTTATCCTGTGTTTATAAGCCCTGGTCCATTCAGTTAGTGTTTGTCGGTTCTTGAATGTCTTCCTTGTGCTCTATGTCTCCCATTTGGATTATTAAAGACTCTCGTTTTGTGAATTCCTCTCATCTCCTCGTTCAGTGTTCCTTGAGAAGTGTGACACAGACAGCTTCACTTATTATAACTGGAGTTTAGTGCTCACACTCGCGCTAGACTGAATTCAGTTATTATAGCCTATTATTTGAAAATGTAATGTTCTTTGCTTACTGTATAATTTGTTCGTTGTTTGAAGAATCGTGGACATGTGGCATTATAATTAAACTTAAAATGTCGTTTTATTAAACGTGGTTAAAAGTTGGGTTAAAGTAAGGGGTTAAAAGTGAAGAATGTAATTTCTGCACTCTGTTTACACCTTTAAGTCAACTTAAAAGTGACTTGCTGATAGTTGTCTTTCCATAAAATGACACATTTCGGCTGTAAGTCGGTTAGATTGGATCTGTTAGGTCTCATTATCACATTCTGTCCATGGAACGTCTGTGAGTGGAGCGTGTACTCAAGGTCAGATTACTCTCTCCTCCTCTTTCCCCAGTGTTGATGTAGCGTAACTGCCCCCTCAGGTCCATCGGTGGGGACATGTGTGGAGGGCCTGGTTCAGGTTCCACATCCACCCCACACCATAATTTATTCATGCAATCCTTTGTTTGAGGAGCAGAGAAAGAACAGTCCATTCTGACAGTCCATTCTGGTGCACAGCTGACCATCGGCTCTGCTTTTACTAGAGCTGTAATGAACAATAAGTGTCAGACGTCAGAGAGAATGTGACTAACTAGGGAGATAAAAGCGATGAAATGGCAAGAGAAACTGCTTATGAAGTGTGTACAGTATGTCTGTGTGAGACAGGATAAAGATAGGAATCCTTGGACAACCCTTTTGAGACGTAAAGAATCTGTGTGCCCTGCTGTGACTAGTTTGGGACAGTGATTTATTGTTTCAATCAAGAACATGCACACAGATGCCCCACACTCTGGCAAAGCTGCTTGGCTCTGCTGGGCTGAGTGGATGAAGAATAGACAGATGGAAGGATAGAATAATGGATAGAGAAGAACAGGAGGGGATATAGAGGTAATACGTTAACAAGAAGGATTATAGATTTTGTTTAAAGTTAATTTTAGAAAGCGCTGACCAAATGAAATTATATTGAAACCTCTCTTTTCTTTTCTTTTCTTTTCTTTTTTCTTCAATCCTCTGAATGTGAGTGATTGTGTGTGAGTGTGTGTGTGTGTGTGTGTGTGTGTGTGTGTGTGCATGTGTGCGTGTGTGTGTGTGTGTTGGTTGAGCTGTGCAGGGGTTATGTGAGGATTCTGGGTAAAGGAATTAAATCATCTCATCGTTGTAATTATTTTATCTCAATATTCTTTATTGATTAAGGAGTTTTTTTGTTGTTGTTGTAATTTTTCTCCATTGGTTTAAACCAGAGATTATCAATCTAGGAGTGTCAATATATAAAAAAAATTTTTTTTTTAAAAATTAAAAAAAATCCATAATTCCAATAACTGAATGTTCTTCAGTATTTACCCTGTTATTCTCAATGAATTTAAATGACTTATAGTAATTTGTGATAGCACAAGTTTTTTAAATGTTTTTTTCCTTACAAATATAAATTTTTACACAAAATATTTTTGTTCTTAACATAACTAAAAAAATTGTTTATAATTATGTAATTATATAAATGTATTATTATATTATAATAGATACAATATATTATATTATATTAAAATTATATATATATATATTATATACTCTATTATATTACAAATTATAATATATATATATATATATGAAGAGTTCATTTGCAAAAACCGATATACTCATTATTAACATTATTTTTATTTCTTTTCAGAAATCATGTTTTTTTATTGCGCATTCCAAGTAATATCAATCAAACTGCAGTTGGGTTGTTTTGATTAAGTAATAATAACTAAACAAATACAGGCAATTTACAAAATTAAAGTTCATTGAAAGTATGTTTTATTTACATATTAAAAGTTTGTTTTATAGCAAAAGCAGATAACGCCAACAGTCGTTTTTTGGCAAAAGCAGATAACTCCACATTTCATGTTTTAGAGTTAAAAAAAACACTCGTTTAATCTACAATGTAGATGCCTGACAAACATTGTTGTTGTTGTGATCATAGATTTATGGATGTGATTACACGCAATACACTGAGCTTTTCCCTCACCATTGTAACGCATTGCTTTCGCAAGGATCCATGAAAACGTTTCAGCTTTTATTTTCCTTTTACGCCCTGAAGAAAAAGGTTCATCAAGTTCGTCTAAATTATCCATCCTCGCTCACTTTTAGTCAGCTTTGATGAAACTCCTCTCAGCTAGCACGTCTTTTCAAAGTGAAAGTAGCTTTGTCACCTGACCCGAATACAGTGCGCTGATTCGCTAAAATGGACTTATCGGCTTCTGTTCAAAAACAACAAGGGCGCTTGTCGGCTTCTGCAGTAAAAAGTGAACTTGCGATGCCTTGAAAGTGGACAATACCGGCTTTTTTTGACAAAAGGTGTTTAGGGTTCAGATTGCGCTATATGTGGAGAATAATGCACGGCAATCAGCGTTTTTTTTTTTTAAAGTGGCGTTTATCGGTTTTTGCAAATGAACTCTTCATATATATATATATATATATAATTTGCTTCACTATTTGTTTTGTTTTATTTTTTAGGATTTTACCATGACTTTTCCAGGTCTTGAGACCAAATTTTTTAAATTGACATATATCCAGGTTTTCAAAGAACTTCAAGAAATCTCTTTCTTAAGTAAAAATGTTTATTTGAGGGGATAAATTAAAATAAGAAATATGGCATAGCAACTCTGCTGAGGCCCCTAGTGGGTCCGGGCCCCCTGGTTAAGAACCACTTTTAACCACTGGTATAAACAGTACATTCAAATATTCTGACATAAATTTGTGTACACATAAAGAAGACTTTAGGCATATGCAATAAACATTATAAATACAATAAATAATTATTTTGAATATTTTATTGATTGTATAATTGGATTTCCTCAGGTTTTTGATTAAAGATTTCTTTTATGTCTAGTATTCACATAAAAAACTCTGCAGCGAGTCTGTCTTTTTTTGTGATGGAGACGATTTAGGAGGAGCTAATCCCAGAGTGCCATAATCAGATTATTTATTCTGTACTTTGAGGCCCAGACCTAGCTTGGTCTACATCTCACAGCGTAACAGATGGTACAGCAAGGTCACTTACACGCACACTCATTCAGTCACATACTGGATGAAGTGTTCAGTGTTATCTGCTCTTGAACAAGTACTTCATGACTCACACTTGGTCAGTCACCTACACAAATACACACTCATGCCAGATCAAACAGACCTTTTTATGGCTGTATCGACAGTAATATATCACACACCGAACAGAACTCTAAGGGCAGTATTGATGGTGTCTGCTGCCATAACAGTCATTTAAATGCTTTGTAGAGCTGGCACTGTTCTGCCTAGAGATATTCATCAGGACTAATAGCTGGACAGAAGAGACAAGATCTGGCAGGGATTCCCTCTGGTCCTGAACATCCTCTCAGGATACAAATAGCTTTAACCATGGCTAGACCAACACAAGTTGTTTCTACAGGTTTTTTAGATGGAAAACTAAATGACTACTAAAGCGTGATGCAGTCCTCATGCTAGAGAGGGAGAGGCTGAAAAAAGAGAAAGAGTGATCTTGCTGCTGGCAGATATGCTGCTTCATGCTCTGCAAACATCAAACTGGGCTGGTCATTTCATTGGCTCTCTAAGAATCGTGACATAAAACTTGTATTATCCATAATCCTAATATACATATGGTGTAAAAGGGTGATTTCTATTTGATTAACTATGATAACTTAAGATGGTCCGGTGGTGGTTTCATCAAGTTTGAAGTGCTTTTCAAAAGTTTGGGGTCGGTAAGATTTTTTAATGTTTCTTATTCTCACAGATTCTGCATTCATTTGATCATGAATAGAGGAAGAACTGTAATAATGTTTTACAATTTGGGTCACATGTTCCATCAGAAAAAAAATTTAATGTGCTTATTTACTGTTTCAGAAACATTTCTTATACATGTTTCTTATTTCATATTCTTATAATTATTAATGTTGAAATGTCTTATTAATGTCTTATTCTTATAATTATTCATGTTAAAAACATTTGTGCTGCTTAATATTTGATTTATTTGAAATAGAAATCTTTTGTAGCTTCATGAAAGTCTTTACTGTCACTTTTGATCAGTTTAATGCATAATTTCTGAATAAGTTGATTTCTTTCAAAATTAAAAAAGAAAAAATCATACAGACTTCAAATCGTACTGAAGTGACCATGTGGACATGTCTGTATTAATGAGGATTAGGGCATTTGTGTAGAAGTATGTGTGTGCAGTTTTTATGTAAGAATGTAAAATCAGTCCTCTCACACTGAAAGCTTTTAAGGACAGGATGACACACACACCCTGGAGAATCAGTGTGCTTTTTACACTTCTGTGAGCACTAACATTCATGAAGGATGCAGTACCCTGGCAAACTTTAGCAGAGGTTTACTCTTCCCAAAGGGAAGGTTTGCTTTGCTTATTCACAGACTGATTTAAATTGTCATAATCACAAGGGAATATTCAGTGAGGAGCAAGTGGTATTTTTTTACACATCATTTTCAATCTTACTAAAATCAGTTCTTGTCTTTGGGAATTGGTCTGCCAAAAAATAAATGAATAAATAAAAAAAATAAAAAAGTATCTGCCAAAAATAAAAAATCAAGTTTCCCAGAGAAATTCCTAATTTTTGTGTCTTTTAGTCCAGTGGTTCTCAACCGTTTTGACTCCAAGGTCCCCCATTGTCCACAACCAGTCGTTTGGGATTTACTGGATAGGATTTTTGTTTGTTTGTTTTAATAATAATAAAAAATTAATAAAAAAAAAGACTCAGGACATACAAAGTGCAACGGCGCTATATGTCGGTGCACTGCCCACAAAGCTATTTGTGCCGACATATAGCGCCGTTGCGTTTTGGGTGTCCCAAGTTCGAGTCCCGGCTTGTGGACTTTCCTGATCCCCCCCCCCCCCCCCCTCCCCTGTCTGAAATACTGTCCTATCCTAATAAAAGCAAAAAATGCAAAAGAAATAAAATTATGTTAAAGACAAGTTTTTAAATCAGATTTTCTACTCAATAAAATAGTCACATAACTGGAAAAATGCGTATTCATTATAAAAATGAAGTTTTATACGATTTTATTAATTTACAGTACCAGTAAATTCCAGTCTAGAAATCACACTATTAAAATTAGGCTACCTCATATATCCTGGTTTTCCAAAACTGAGAACCCTGCTCTTCATAGAAAAAGTTGAAGTAAAATAAAAATGTATTAATTCATTTTGAAAAAGTCTTGATCTTAGTTGTTTTACCGTATTTTAATGTTTTGTTTTATGTTGAATCATTTTAAGTCATCTGTTTTAATCAGTGTTTATTAGCTTTAAGGGTAACATCTGCATGCTTTTGTGCTTCCAAGAGTTGGCAAAATGAAGTAGCAGATAAACACATTTAAAATTTACATCCCTTCTCCTCTGGAGAAATGGACAAAACATATTGATGACTCATCCTGCACTGCAAAGATTTCGGTCCAATCATGTTCTCTCTAGAATGAGAATGTCCCTCCCCATAAATTATAAATGCCACCTCCATCCATAGAAAATATGACAGGAAAGAAAAATGTGCTTTAAAAAAAAATTTGCTCTCTCTATGTTGCAAAGTCTATCTCAGTCACTTTGTCCAATCTTATGTAGGACATATAAGTCCCTGAACTCAACCGCCACACACTTTTCTTCTCCTTGTGTCTCTTGCTCTGTAGAACGTGAACATATGTGTACACACACATGCAGACTGAATGCGTCCTTCAGTTTCAAGAGCATCAATAATTTGTGACAAGAGTTCAGGGGACAGACCTCAGTCAGTACCAGAGACTGTGTGTGTGTGTGTGTGTGTGTGTGTGTGTGTGTGTGTCAGTAGAAATGTCAGTATGCTGGCGTGTAATTCCAGCCCATCGTCTCTGGTTCTCTCACAGAGCAGTATGTTTTTCTCTGCAAGGAACACTCAGTAACATTACCACAAGAGCACAGTTATATCTCATCAGGAATTAGATAACAACTGTTACCGCTTAATGACACACACCTAAGACTTCTACTGTAAACCATACTGTAATTTAAATCACATAAATATAGCAGATGAAGTAACTTGTGCATCTTATAACAACATTTATCTCAGTGGAAAATTTACTATCAGAGGTTTTTGTAGGATGCCTAAAGTTTTGAATATTCTTCACAATAATTCAATAAATTTGAGAGAAAAATTATATTTAAATAAAATAAGTACACACACACACACACACACACACACACACACATACATATATATATATTTCCGACATATGTTTCTTACATTTAAAACTTTTTGGTAATTCTTTTCAATGGATCTTCAATTAACAGGTGTGGCAAAACGTTTTGGACCCTGATCTTCTTGTCTTCTCTCTGTTTGTCTGACAGTGAGTCTCTCCACATGAGCTTTACTCAAAGTTAATATTTTCTGATATCTCTCTAATTTCACATCAGGTTTGTCTGTGAGAGAAAGAGAGCACTCTTCTCCTATTTCCGCTCTGTTCTTATGCCGCAGTGCAGGTATCATTGCAGATGTATCTGCGGCAGGTGCCCCACACACACACACACACACACACACACATATCCACCTTCAAATCACAAAACGCACCTTCCATAAAAACATACAAGGTATAGAAACATATTACATAGCATACATTATTTTTCTGTATTTTGCCTTTTAATCTATTTTCCTCTGACCACGATTCTCGTTCTGTTTTTTTGCCCGTCTCATTTCTCTCATCGTTCCCTTTGTTCTTTGTGTGTGTATTCAGCTGTTTTTAATTTCATAGAGATGAAAGAGGACCTGTGTGTGTTTGCAGTGTTTCCAGGTGTGTCTCGTCAATTTTTTTTAACAAGCTTTCACACTTTTAGCCACTTTTACAAAGTCAAACTCTAAAAGCTACCAAGATGTGCTTCTATAGTGACAAGATGTTTCATCAGTAAGATCAGTGTGAGCTGATAGGGGTGATCCTCACTTTCTATTCATTTAATTATTGAGTGGTATCACCTACCACACACGCACTCGCTTTTGTCACAGGATCTGTGGCGTTGTTGTGTGTCCTGTGCAGGCTGGCTAGAAGGTCACTGTGTGTGTGCGTGTGTGTGTCCGGTTGGTTTTGGGCAGTTGGTGTGATGCTGAGAGTCATCAGGCTTTAAATGCAGCCGCTGACGGCGACAAGCTCTCACGCTGAGAGAGCAGCAGGTCAATATCTAATTACCCCACAGGAAGTGGCATATATTCCTCTGTCTCTCCCTCTTTCTGTCTGCTAATCTCTCTTTCTTTGGATATCTCTCTTTGTCTGTCAGCTTTTCTCTCAATCTCCACCTCTGCATGCTCTTCTCTCTTTCCATCTGTCCCCGCTTTTGTTTCTCCTCTTTATCCATCCATCTTCTTCTCTCACGTTCTCATTCTCTTTTAATAGGTGTCACCTGGCTGTGTGCGTGAGTCTGCCTCTTTCGGTCTAAAGCAGGCATGTCGGCTGACCATAAAAATGCAGATAAAAACCTCAGTCAAATGTCGTGTTGTGTTTGGCTGTGTATTTTTTACATCACTGCTTGAATTTGCAAATATAATCAAAAGACATAGGTCTGTTTTGGATTGCTGATAGATTTGATAGTAAGGATAGTTTCCGCTGGCCCCCTTTTTTGTATTTCCCTGCTGATGTTTTGGCAAAACAAAAATAAAAAATTGTATATATATTTTAATGAAAAATTAGTAAAGTTTTAGATTAAAATTAATATTTACAAATAGTTTTATTTTAATAAAATTAAACATAATAATTTTAAATATTATATATATTGTAAAAATAGCTAAAATGTAATGATGTTATTTATTAAATGTATTATATAATATTAAATATATCAATAGTTACAAATAAATACATTGATTTATTTGTATCAAATATTTTATTTACACAACCAAGCATATACAATTTTTTTTTATTGTATATTCAATTGATTGTTTTAAATTTGCAGTATTACAATAGTAGTTTTAATATTATATATATATAGAGAGAGAGAGAGAATTAACTATTTTAATATTTAAATATAAATACAGAATACTATTTTAATTGCAATAGTTTTAGATCATACTTTATTAAATATTTTATATATTTTAAAATATTAATGTTTTAATAAAAAATGCAACAGATGCGTTGTGTATTTTTGATCGTACTCATAATTAACAAATTGGCCTGGTTCGTTCCATACATTGACCAGCAGGGGGCTCCACTCATCCAGAGCCTCATGTGAGAGTTCCTGTTACACAAGGTCTTGCCTCAGTAACTTCCTGGAAGGGAATTCACTATTCGCATATCGACAGCGCTACAAGAATAGTTATTTATTCCCTGGAGGGAGGCATGTTGGTTGTTCTGGAATCTCAGTATTGATCAGTCGTGAGGTCAGATGATACACGGTTTCCTGCTTTAATGATGACTGCCCCACTAAAATAGCACCACCGGAGTCTCACGGGAGCCATTTTGGCTCTGCTGGATTTATTCTGCACTGCAGTCTTCCGATATGATAGGATTACACATCCAGCCAATTGACCATATGCACGAATACTTCCTGGTTTTCGATAAGCCAGGCCAGTCATTTCCGGTCAACTGTGCCCTTTGCTCGGTTTCTCTACATAATCCATTCACAATTTGAAGAAAAGTTTTGTTTGTCTAAAAGGACAGATCGTCCGTATACCATTTCAGGAATGACAAACGAGTCATTGCTATGATTGACAGTGATAACGGAGCAAAACATCTGACAAGCCTATGTCAAAATAGAGCGGTGCATTAAGTGATTCAGACTAAATGCAGAGTAACAAAATTATAGCAGGAACCAGTCTGTGTTGGCTGAATATATTTAGCAGCTTACAGTTAAAGATAAAACATAAACGATGTAGTTATTAAATTAAATCTAAAAATATTTCAAACTATTGAATGCATTATTTAATTGTTATACCATTAATATTTAACTTATTTAATTTGTATTTAACTATATAGCTATTTAAATAGCCTAATCACCATTATATGCTGTTGTCTGGGCTTATTTTTAATTTTTTTTTAATGACAAGTGACTTTGTGACTTCCTGCACTTGTTATATAGTACATTGAAAGGTCAAAACTGTCCATGACAGAATAATTATCTCAACCTCTATATATTACTAATCGGATAAAATCATGAGCCTGTTAGATGAAAACAGAAGTGGAATATTCTCCAAAGTCTGAACTTTGATCTCTGTCTTCATTTAGATAAAGAACATCATGTGAAAAATTAGATTTAAGATGTTTTGAAGCTCATGCACTCTCTGAACTGTGTTTGTGTACACGTTTCACTAAACATTTTAGACTTTCATGTCACTGTGATCTGAAACAGACACATATTCAACCTAATCAGAGTGTCTTTGATGAACAACAAGAGTCTTTGTGATGCCACACTCTCAAGTTCTGTATTCTTTCAGCAAATTAAATGAGGTTAAATTACCTCTTTGAGGTGACCACACAATCAAGATAGCAAGAGGGATAGACGGTTATGTTTGGACACATCCCATGATCTGCCAGACCAGTGTTCAAACTGAAATCACTGTGAATGTATAGAGTAAATTACTTGAAATGTTCTTTATTACAAGGTAGAGACTAAATTCTCAGTTTCTGTGATTGATTGTCTAAAGTTAATTAACTGATTATTTTCTGTTTTAGTATGGGCGATCGGATAGCTACCGCGTGGCCACCACGCAAGATAAAGATAATAAAGGTTCTCCAAAGAAGAAGAAGGGGGCGAAGGATCTTGATGATCTGAAGAAAGAAGTTCCCCTGGTAAGAATCACACTGACACAGCAGCATGGTAGCAATCTTTTTCTTTTGTTAATTTTCCTTTTTACCTTCCATTTCAGACAGAACACAAGATGTCAGTTGAAGAAGTATGCCGGAAATTTCAGACAGACATTGTTCAGGTAAACCAGTAAACCATTGTTTGCTAAAACCAGGTTTTCATGTTTGCAAAAAAAAAAACTTGTCCAATTATAAATCTGATGCATGTAGGTGATTGAAAATATAATAGCGCAGAAAATACTCACCTGAGTTTAAGTGTATGAACACATCATTGGTTTTAGGAATGACTGTTTTGCAGCACTTCTCCTTATTGACCACTAGAGAGCTCTATACTCTGCTTAATATATTGGTTTAAATTTTCGGAGTGTCTATTTACACTAAGTGCAAATAGCCCGCCTTGTTGGCAGAAGCTATTTACACTAACTCCGCCCAGCAACGTGTGATTGGGATAGTCAACACTGAAAAAAGACACTCATTTCATGTCGGTTTCAGTGGCGTGGATGGTAAGGCGCGTGTTTTTTGATGCGATCGAGTTCGAACCCGCCTTTTGCCGAACTTTTTTTCTTCCTTTTCAAATCTCATATCGCATCGGAAAGGCATTTATTTTCAATAAAAATGAAGGAAATAATCAAAAAGTTGATAATAAAGTATCGGGTAGGGTTAGGGTAGGTGCAGGGAGGGCTTTATTGTCCCAATAAGGTGGCATCCATTTAATAATTTGAATTAAAACTATAATTTACACTCAATACGTTATTATTGCGTACTGTTTTATAATGCACTACAATACTGAGGTGCAGATAATTGCCACTATTTACAATAAGTAGTATAAATAGCAGAAAATCTCGCTATTTTAACATGGTGTAAATAGAATCTATAGCTATTTGCACTTAGTGTAAATAGCATATCTTTAAAAAATACTGCTATTTTCACTTGGTGTAAATAGAATCCATTGCTAAGAAAATATTCTATTTACACTTAATGCAAATAGCCGCTGCCTTACATTTTTGAATAAATAATTTGTTTCGGGAATGACTGTTGTGCTGAACTACTTATTGTTGACCACTAGGGAGCAGCATAATCTTTATAATACATTTAATACATGTTTTTGATAAATAAACAAATAAAAGTGTATTTTAAATTATTTCAAGTAATATTGTCCTCTCCTTGTATGTTTATTGAGGCTCCCTGGATGAGAACCACTGGCATAATAGACTCTTATTAGTACATAGCGTACTTGATATGTTCACACAGCGAATACTTAAAATAAAACTGAGTGGCATGACATTGATTTAATAAATTTAGACAATGATCTCTCTTTCTCTCTTCGCAAAAGGGTTTAACTAATGCAAAGGCTAAAGAATTTCTGGAAAGGGATGGGCCAAATGCTCTGACCCCGCCTCCCACAACACCTGAGTGGATTAAATTCTGTCGTCAGCTGTTCGGAGGTTTCTCCATCTTGCTGTGGACCGGAGCCATTCTCTGCTTCCTGGCCTACGCCATTCAGGCTGCTACCGAAGACGAGCCGGCTGGAGATAACGTGCGTATACATTTACACGCTAGCACCATTAACTACACATACAGTATCACTTTTCAATGAGTCGACATTGAATATGAATACATGAATATAATAATTGAATGTGTCTTCTTTGGTCTCCTCTCAGTTGTACCTGGGTATCGTGCTGTCTGCTGTGGTCATCATCACTGGCTGCTTCTCCTACTTCCAAGAGGCAAAGAGCTCCAAGATCATGGAGTCATTTAAAAACATGGTGCCCCAGGTACTGGCAACACTCCGTGCGAACTTAAAATACACAGAAACACAAGGAAACAGTGAGTAGAAATAACACTCTTTCTATCCACAGCAAGCGTTAGTAATCCGTGAAGGAGAGAAGATGCAGATCAACGCTGAGGAAGTGGTAGGAGGCGACCTGGTCGAGGTCAAAGGTGGAGACCGAATCCCAGCTGACCTTAGAATCATCTCTTCTCATGGCTGCAAGGCATGTGGTTTATAAACCTCAGTCGTTTGTAAAGAATCATACCTGCGGTGCTACCTAGTGGACAACTGTGTGTCTCTGATATCATACGTAGGTGGATAACTCCTCCCTCACCGGCGAATCAGAACCTCAGACAAGATCTCCTGACTGCACACATGACAATCCTCTGGAAACCCGTAACATCGCTTTCTTCTCCACTAACTGTGTGGAAGGTGTGGGATATGCTACAGTGAAGTGTTGAACCTGTTTACCTATGTAAAAGTTGAGATCAGAGGTGTGATGTTTTCTGTTTCTCTATCAGGCACTGCTCGTGGTATTGTGGTCTGCACTGGCGATCGCACCGTGATGGGCCGCATCGCCACGCTGACCTCAGGACTGGAGACTGGGAAAACACCCATCGCCAAGGAGATTGAGCACTTTATTCACATCATCACAGGCGTGGCTGTCTTCCTAGGACTTTCTTTCTTCGTTCTGTCAATCGTTTTGGGATACAGCTGGCTGGAGGCCGTCATTTTCCTCATTGGAATCATCGTTGCTAATGTGCCTGAGGGTCTGCTGGCTACTGTCACTGTGAGCACATGCAGTCATCTAAGCATTTGAATACAGTTCAGTAAGGGTAGGAACTAAGAATCAAAAACACAGTGTAACCAGAGTAGTCCAAAAAATATTCAGCACGACCAGGGTAGTTTCCAGAGATAATGACTCTGAAATGAATTTTTTTAGTGAATGAAAAACATACAGCACAACCAAGGTTGGCTGATTCCCAACTGAATAAATCTCATGAACCAGTTCTTTTCAGTGCATCAGAAACATGACTTCACACCAGTTCATTCCTCGATTTTGGAGCTTTGATTTTTTTTTTTAGTGAAGCAGAAACCTTTAGCATGACCAGTGTTGACTAGTATTATTTTTAGTGCATCAAATCATACAGTGAATTAATAACAGTTATAGGACTGCATTTATGTCACATCTAAATAGACTGTGAAATCAGTAAAAAGCCTGTGTAAACACCTTTTGCAATAATTGTTTTAAATTAATTTATTATTTTAAATTATCAGTTCATAATCATTTGGCAATGAAATTCTTTTTTCCCAAATATTCCTTCCTCAAAACTACTCCAAAAATGGTTAATGGAACCCTTAAGGAACCAGAATGCTTTAGACGAATTGGAACAAATTTTTAATTCCTTTATGTAATTTAATTTATGTCTCTCTAATGTCTCTTTAATCTCAGGTGTGTCTCACTCTGACGGCAAAGCGTATGGCTAAGAAGAATTGCCTGGTTAAGAATCTCGAAGCCGTAGAGACACTAGGATCCACCTCAACTATCTGCTCGGACAAGACTGGAACTCTGACCCAGAATCGAATGACTGTTGCACACATGTGGTTTGACAACCAGATCCATGAAGCTGACACCACTGAAGATCAGTCTGGTTTGTTCTTTTCTTCTTATGCAGAGACTAATGATGATCTAGTCTTGCCCAATTTATGACACCAGTTTTTCCCTCCAGATTTTAAGTTGATCTCTTTCTGCAGGTGCATCATTTGATAAGAGCTCAGTGACATGGGTGGCTCTGGCCCGTGTGGCGGCTCTGTGTAACAGGGCTGTGTTTAAGGCGGCACAAGACTCTCTGCCCATCCTAAAGAGGGACGTGGCAGGTGATGCTTCTGAGTCCGCCCTGCTCAAGTGTATCGAGCTGTCCTGTGGCTCAGTCAAGGCGATGAGAGCGAAGAACAAGAAAGTAGCCGAAATCCCATTCAACTCTACCAACAAATACCAGGTTTGTCATCGGTTACTTATTTTCAAAATCAAACAGAAAATATCAATATGAGTTACAATCAATGGAAAAGCTGAGTTTCAACAAACAAACAATAGCACATTGTGTAGTGCAAATATTGTCATTATTGTGAAAATATTGGAACTAAATGTTGTTTGGTTCTGATAAAAGACTAAATGTAAGTCTGAAATCCTTTTATTTGAGTCAAATGTGGATAATAAAGTGTATGGAGCAGCTCTGCGGCATGTCAAAAATAGAAACGGGGTGTAATCACAAGCTTAGTTAAGCTTAGTCATCCTTCTTTCCATATTTCCCCAGCTGTCCGTCCATGAGACAGAAGACCCCAACGATAACCGCTACCTGTTGGTGATGAAGGGGGCGCCAGAACGCATCCTAGATTGTTGTTCCACCATAATGCTGCAGGGTAAAGAGCAGCCCATGGACGAGGAGCTGAAGGAGGCCTTCCAGAATGCCTACCTGGAGCTTGGAGGACTTGGGGAGCGAGTGCTGGGTGCGTATATATATATATATATATATATATATATATATATGGTATTGTTACACAGCACTCTAGAATACTCTAATCTGATTGGCCAGTCACAGTCATCTCTGTCAAATATTTTTGTATAATGATCGCTAAACTGCATAATTGACCATTGTTCATTTTCTACACTTTAATAACACTCTGTGGTTTCTTTCTTTATTAAAATCAATTATGTTAAAATGTTAAATTAAAATATTTGATGTCCATTCACTTATTTATGGGAGTCTTAGTCTGTGTAATAAGCAGAAAAATGTATCATTATTGCAAAATAAACCCCTTTATGATGATACAAGATACATGAATGGTTATATAAAATAAAATAAGTATAAGTATATATAAATTATTTCAAATTATAAGAAATACATCGACAGTGTTGGGAAGGTTACTTTGGAAATGTAATAGGTTACAGATTACAAGTTACCCTATTTAAAATGTAAAGTAGTGTAACTATTTCAATTACTTTATTCAAGTAGTGTAACTGATTACATTTGATTACTTTTCTAAATTTCTAACAAATGTTTTCAACTGTTAATTATTTTGAAACATTTAAAGCAGGCAGGGTTAACCTTACAGTAGTACTCAACACTGATTACTGTCAGACTTTCACAATCCTTCATCACTTGAATTAAGATTATAAACTATTTATTTTAAAGCACAGACACCACAAAATTAGACTTTAGCACCTATTTTTACTTTGAGATAGCTCTAAAGTTAAATACAGATTTAAAATCATAACAAGAAATAGTTTAATAGCTATGATACTGTTTTTGAAATCAAATCTTTGCATAGCTATGACAGCAAACATATGCTAACAATGCTTTGGAAAAAACTGGTTATCTTAAAAAAATAAAGCATGTACATAAACCCAAATAGGAAATAAAACAGTTATCGAATAAGCATGTGTCCTATTCTGTGTCCTAAACTCCTGAAACATTGGTGTCTCATATTTCAGAGCAGTCAATGTAATTTGGGAAAGCAACCAATCAAATATGTAAGTGTGTGATAATATTCAGATGTAACCTCTTTTGTAATCGTTAACATTTTCATAAGTAACTGTAATTTAATTACACATTTTTTCTTAGTAACTGTAACAAATTACACTTACATTTATTTTGTAATTAAATTACGTAATTCCTTTACATGTAACTAGTTACTCCCCAACACTGTACATAATTACATCAAAGTATATACACTACTGGTCACAAAAACTCAATTATTCCAAACTTTTGTGAATAATGTTATTAAAGTTTTGAAAATACAAATATGTGTAAACTTGCCTTCTTTCCACAGGATTCTGCCATGTCTTACTGCCTGAGGACCAGTACCCTAAAGGCTTTGCCTTTGACACAGAAGATGTGAATTTCCAAACAGACAATCTTTGCTTTGTGGGACTGATGTCAATGATCGACCCACCCCGCGCTGCCGTGCCTGACGCCGTGGGAAAGTGCCGTTCTGCTGGAATCAAGGTCATCATGGTGACAGGAGATCACCCCATCACTGCCAAGGCCATCGCCAAGGGTGTGGGCATCATCTCAGAGGGTAACGAGACTGTGGAAGACATCGCTGCCCGCCTCAACATCCCCGTCAGTCAGGTCAATCCCAGGTAGTACAATGACCAGCACCTTAAATGCACACGGCATCTCAACATGTATTTAAGTTGCAGAAATTTTGTGTGTAAAAAAAGGATCCACTGTCTGTTGTCAATAGTGTAGCGATAAATGAAGCACAGCTCACACTGAAGTTACTTCCAAACCAAGCAGCTTTCTGTTGGTCAACACGGCCAACTTGAACCCGTTGTGAAATCTGCATGGCAAAATATTTCACCCTCACACAAAATTCCTGATTCTGTGGAATCCTTTTGAAATGACTGGATTTTGCCTGCAAAAATTTGCCAAACAAAGTGACTGCACTTTTATTTCGAATACAAACATATTTATCAGTTTTTATCAGTCGTTTATTGTCTGTGTGTTTTAGGGATGCCAAAGCTTGTGTGATTCATGGGACAGATCTGAAGGACTATTCTCAGGAGCAAATAGACGAAGTTCTGTGGAACCACACTGAGATTGTGTTTGCCAGGACGTCTCCTCAGCAAAAACTCATCATTGTAGAGGGTTGCCAGCGACAGGTAAACGCACATCCTGTCATTTAAGATGTGGTCCTCAGTTCTCCAGATGTCCTTTGTCATTTTAATAATGTCCTGATTTTACCTTTCTATACCTGTCCTGTTTATTTTTCTGTCACTTAGGGAGCCATTGTGGCTGTAACAGGTGATGGTGTGAATGACTCTCCGGCCCTAAAGAAGGCTGATATCGGTGTCGCTATGGGCATTTCAGGGTCTGATGTCTCTAAACAGGCCGCTGACATGATTCTGCTGGACGACAACTTTGCCTCCATTGTTACTGGAGTAGAAGAAGGTAAGACAAGAGGAGACTAGTGAATTGGAGGGCAGGACTGATGTTGTCAAACAACATATGAAAATCCATTTCTCCCCATGCAGGCCGACTTATCTTTGATAATTTGAAAAAGTCCATTGCGTACACCCTGACCAGCAACATCCCTGAGATCACCCCCTTCCTGTTCTTCATTATCGTCAATATCCCTCTGCCCCTGGGCACCATCACCATCCTCTGCATCGACCTGGGAACTGACATGGTAAGAACGAAAAACAGAAAAGGAAAATAGGAGAAATAATGACCTATTCTCACACTAATATACATTCACACAAACATGAACAAAAATGTAACTTTCTCTCTACCTCCACAGGTTCCTGCTATTTCCCTTGCTTATGAAGCTGCAGAGAGTGACATCATGAAGAGGCAGCCCAGGAACCCTTTGAGAGACAAACTTGTGAACGAGCGTCTCATCAGCATTGCTTACGGTCAAATTGGTTAGTCACAAACAACTCTGAAACTGTTAGCTGTGCTACAAGCTACTGATATTACGGTGGAAAACCTGGAAATAAAAATTGTAAAATTGTGAGTTCCAGGCCTGAAAAAGCCATAGTAATTAACAAAATTATGCGGGGAGGGGGGGGATTATCTATCTATTTCTAATGTAGCTATCATTACAGGAAAGGTTATTTGTTAATTATTTTAAAAGAACTTAAAAGAAATATAAAATAGAATAACTGTTTTATATTTTAATGCACATTAAAATATAATTTATTCTTATAACAAAGCTGAATTTTCAGCAGCCATTACTCTAGTTCTCAGTCTTCTGTGTCACATGATCATTGCTGCTCAAAAATATTTGTTATTATGGTGAATGTCGAAAACAGTTTTGCTGTTTAATATTTTTGTGGAAACCGTTTTTTAGAATTATTTAATGAGTAGAAAGAACAGAAATTATTTGAAATAGAAATATTTTGTAACATTTCCAATGTTTTTAATGTCACTTTTGATCAGTTTAATGCATCCTTGCTGAATAAAAGTATTGTTTTTTTTTGTTTTTTTTAAATATCACTGATCCCAAACTTTCGAACAATAGTGTATATATCATTCAGACATTGGAACATTAAACATAAAGCGTTAAACATTTGAACAGATCAACTCACTTTCAGATTTGCACATAGTACCACAAATAAACCTAGAAGTGATGACAAACTTGTTTGCAAACAACAATGAAACAGCTTTAACTGTTATATCTTTTTGTAAATTGAAAAAAAAAAGATAAAAAAAAACTGTTATTTTATATAACTAATAAATATTAAAATTGTGTGGGCATCTGTGCAAAAAAAAAAGTAAGCATGTGTTTGTGTGTGTAGGTATGATCCAGGCTTTGGGTGGTTTCTTCAGCTACTTTGTGATTTTGGCTGAGAATGGCTTCCTGCCTTCACTGCTCGTGGGTATCAGACTCAACTGGGATGATCGTTCGATGAACGACCTGGAGGACAGTTACGGACAGCAGTGGGTGAGTGTTTTCATGTGTTGTGGAAGTGTTTAGATCTCATACATGTCTCATGAGGTTCAGAGACGTTTCCCTGCATGTTGTAAGATGTTGTGTTCATGTTCCCCAGACATACGAGCAGAGGAAGATTGTGGAGTTCACATGTCACACAGCGTTCTTTGTCAGTATTGTGGTTGTACAATGGGCTGATGTCATCGTCTGCAAGACCAGACGTAACTCAGTATTCCAGCAGGGCATGAAGTGAGTTCAGGACGTGTGTGTCCGTTTATGTGTTTGTATTCACGAGAACATTTGATCTAATTGTGTTTGTCCTTTTACAGGAATAAGATTCTGATCTTTGGGCTGTTTGAAGAAACAGCTCTCGCTGCATTCCTCTCATACTGCCCGGGCATGGATGTGGCCCTCAGGATGTACCCGCTCAAGTGAGTTTAACACACACACACACATGCACAAATGTGTATGGGAAAATGGATTTTTCATTTGCAAGCAAACATCCAGTTCCACCTCTGGTTCTCTCAAAGGAAACACATTTCAAGAGTTTTGGGTCAGTAAGGTCTTTTTTGCTTGTTTTTAAAAAAACATTAATACTTTTATTTAGCAGTAAAGACTTTAAAGAATATAATTTTTCAAATAAATGCTTAACTTTCTATTCGTCAAAGATTCCAGGGGGGAAAAAATGATCTACAAAAATAATTGATCATAATTGTTTCATGAAAATGTTTTTGGATTACCAAATCAGCATATTAGAAAGACAATATGACACTGGAAACTGTAAAAATTCAGTTTTGCCATCACAGGAAGAAATTATATATTTAAAATGTTAATTAAAAAAAGTTATTTTAATTTGTAATAAACAACATTTCACAAGATTACTGTTTTTTTTTTTTTGAATGGTAGAGTTTCTTCATACAGTACTTAGCAATGCCTTCTTCACAAAGCATTTTGAATAAATGTCAGTTTTAGATAAAAATGGTTTTTAAACCATTTACATAAAGTAGGAATTCGTGCTTCTCATGTTTCTTGAATATAGGGTGTAAAAATGCATAAATGGATTTATATGAAAATAAACATTTAATGTACTGCTTACAGATTTAATGCTAATAGTCAAACTTTAATAATATATTGAAATTATTATTATTATTCACAATGTATAACAGACTAATGTCTTATTCAGAATACCGTTACTGAGCTTGTGAATGTAAAATATTTATGCCACTGTTGCGTAAACTGGCTCTCTAAATATATATTTTTAATTTTATTCAATTATTGAGAATCTGAAAATAATCAAATCAAACTGAAATTGATTCAGATTCGGATTTCATGATTCATTTTATTAGGACATAATCAATATTAGTTATTAGGTCATTCATAAATACACATGTGAGACACATTTGAAACATACATATGTCACATGACTTAAAGTTATGCTATAGACACAAATGTTAACATTTCATAATCTGCTACATGAAGTTTATGGTAGTCAATAGTATTCTGCAATTTAAAATGTTCTCTCTTCTCATTTGTCTCTCTCATCTCCAGGCCGAGCTGGTGGTTCTGTGCTTTCCCATACAGTTTCTTAATCTTTGTGTATGATGAGGTCCGAAAGCTGCTCCTGCGCCGGAACCCTGGTGGTACGTGTTCCTTCATATAGTCTCAAAGACACATGCATGAAATAACACACTTCTTATGAGTACGTCTTGCATAAAGAATTGGGTCATTAATGTTCTTTCTTAAAATCATGGATACAGTAACTCATCAGTGTGCAAATTATATGCAAAAACTCTAACTGATTCCCTTTTTTTCTGTCTTTTTTTGCAGGATGGGTGGAAAGGGAGACATACTATTGATCAACAAATCTTCTTTACTCACATTCCTTCATCTTCCATTTTGTTCTACAACTTCTCTTCCCAACCGAGACACACAACCATCCTCTCCTGCCCTCCTTTCAAAGAGACAGCAGCTTTAAGCCAATAGCACGTCTCTCTCTCCCCAAAGAGGAAACCACAAAGCACCTTCCAGATTCTCAAATGTCCACGTCATGCCCCCCATTTCCTATAATAATCTTTGCATGTATTTTCACTCGGCTGTGTACATAAAGTCTACTATATATCTATAACAGGCAGCTGCATAATCATTATGTAGATTCGAAAGGAGCTATTGACGCTAAAAAGGGAGTATGTACGCTCGCCTATTAAAAAAAGCCGTCCCTCCACCGATCCTTTACATCCATGGCTTTTCCCTCAACCTACCCTCCAGTCACACACGGATACACGAATCACACAAAACCTGTTGTTGGACCCCAATGCACACACTAGACTCCATTTAACATAGGAACTTTCTCGTATTTCACTCATGTTTTGTTAATAATTGTGCTTGTTAGGTGATTTTATGTTCTTTAATCACTAATGGAGGTGGTTTGGTGGCTTTGTTTATATTTTTTATTTTCTACTTGCGTTTGATTGACATCGGCATCCTCTCTCACTTGTTCGTTCTTTGTGTGCTTGTTTGACTGCTACAATAACCCCAAATGTTTCAATACACTCTCAGTCTCTGTGTTTTAGGGAAAATGTAAACAATACCACATCTGATTAAATAAATAAAGACATATCTTGGAAGATAGAAACACTGAAAAACAGTATAAAATGATTCTCTTGTATGTTTGAACTCACGTGAGTGAAACACACTAGAAGCAGGTCAGTTTCTCATCAGGTTGTGCACAGAAAACTAGTATGGTGTTGAACAGCATCTCTGGAATTAAATCAACTGCCGACATGAACCGAAACACACCAGGTTTTGTTGTCCCCCTTTTATGCCAGTTAAATTTGCTGTTTTTGTATACTTAACATTAACTGTTGAAATAGATTTCAGCTGTTATCTGTCATATCAACAATTTGTTCTCCTAATATCTGATTCGAGAAACAAAATGTATCGTCCAAATCATGTCTGGAACAACGAATTGAGCCTGGTGTGTGCAGGTTCCAGCGCTGGTTAATCAGGAGATGTATACTGCTATGAAGCAGTATCAGGTCTTGTCTGTGCGTGTGCGTGTGCGTGTGCGTGTGCGTGTTTGTGTGTGCGTGTTTGTGTTTGTGTGTGTGTGTGTGTGTGAGGTGAGGGACAGTGTGCTGTTGCAGTCAGCCATTGGCTGTTCATCTGACAGACATGTGAATATTGAGAATAAAGACAGAAGGACAAAACTACTGGTAGAAACATGTATCTGAAAAGTCAAATCCAATAAAACATCTAGTACATTTAATACTACAAGTGATGTCTGACTCTTCATTTCTGCATCTTTATCTTCTTCTTGCCAAATATCTAATAAAATCTTTTCAAGTTTTTTTCAAGAACTGTAATATGAGATGTTACTGTTAAATCACTGTTATATATATATATATATATTCTAAACATTTTACAGCATTTTAAACCACCAAATATCACCATTATTCCTATGTTCCCTGGCCTGTGTCTGCCCTTTTGATGATGAATACAACACTTAATATGAGTGATATTGTTTTTCACCTTGTTTGGTATATCAGTATATATATATATTCCAAGTATTAAATTCATAAAAAATAATAATAAACCTTTTTAACTTGTCCCTCAAAATATTGTCCACCCTGTTATATAATTTCTTTGAAGGAAAACAGCTGGGGAAGGTGAGTGAGAGCCTCTGTTTTGTTAATTGTCTGTTTTTATTTATTTTATCTTTCCAATCTGATGTGGTCAACTTCAACATGTCCACCCTGTTAAGGGGAATATGAAAAAAAGTAAATAGAAATTCTTATCTGTAAAAGTACCATTTTTTTAAAACCATTCAATTCTTTATTTGACAGACCTTCTGTGTTAGCACTTTTTGCTCAGACTTAGTGTAATGGCTGATTTTAGGTCAAAATGTCCACCCTGGCTGTTAGTGTCCACCCTGTTAAAGGGATAGTTCACCCAAAAATGAAAATTCTGTCATTAATTACTCACCCTGATGTTGTTCCCAACCCGTAAGACCCCCGTTTATCTTCGGAACACAAATTAAGATATTTTTGATGATATCTGAGAGCTCTCTGACCCTCCCATAGACAGCAAGGGTCCTTACACGATCAAGGTCCAGAAAAGTACCAAGATGATTTACAAAGTAGTCCATGTGACATCAGCGTCCACAAGAGGAACAATAGAGACGAAAATGTGGAATAAAATCTTTAGTTTTGTTTTCTTTGCGCAAAGAGTATTCTTGTGGCTTCGTAAAATTACAGTTGACAGACTGATGTCACATAGGACTACTTTGTCGATCATCTTGGTACTTTTCTGGACCTTGATCGTGTAAGGACCCTTGCTGTCTATGGGAGGGTCAGAGAGCTCTCAGATATCATCAAAAATATCTTAATTTGTGTTCTGAAGATGAACGGAGGTCTTATGGGTTTGGAACGACATCAGGGTGAGTAATTAATGAGAGAATTCTCATTTTTGGGTGAACTATCCCTTTAAGTCAGAAAACCTGTGCATACATATGTACATAGTGATAGTGTGACAGCAATTGATGTTTAAGTTGATGAAGTGGTGTATTTAAACCTTTTTTTATTTTAAATATTACATTTTACATATTCATAAATATTTAAAATTGTTGTTCATTGTCCCTAACAGGGTGGACATTTTTGGTCCTCCTTATTTAATTTGGCTCATAATTGCTTGAATTTATATACCTAAGATTGTATATACCATATATTTATATACCAAAATTATTTTTCACATTTTACAGCTCACTATCATGATTACACAATAATTGTCATATTTCTTTTCAAGGTCATATTATCTGTTACCTTGAGTAGCTCTATTCATGGTTTTTGATAAAAAGGGCATGCAGTTTATATTTATCAGCATCTGCTAGTGTCTACCAAGAGACAAATTAATCTAGACCAAATTATATCAGTCATAAAAGTCGACAACAAAACTTGGGAAAAGGTTTCTGAACTATTTATTTTGCCATCCTAAAACTTCAAGGTCATTTTAATAGCTCACAAAACAAGCAAATATTAGATCAACAGTTGTTGTTTTTTTCTAGTTTTATGATAATTGATAGTATTGAAGTATAAAACATTTCATGTAGTGTATTCCTGTTTGTTATTGTACATATATATACATTCATTTTTTTCATATAAAAAGCATCAGTTGTTCTTTGTAATACAACTTGAAAAGCTTGAATAATATCTGCTTACTCTGTATTGAGAAATCAGTAAATCAGAGGAGAGTTCAATTTCTATATCATAATTTACTGTGTATAAAATAAAGGTATATTTAAAATTAATGTATTATTTTACTCGTATATCATTGGGGTCCCCAGCATCCCAAACATGAAAATGATCAGTTTCAACAGAACACACAAACAATAACCACTATTTTATCTCCTTCTCTTAACAATGGCAAACAAGACTGTCTTTTTAGGCCACAGTAGAGAGTGACTGTAATATGCTGACCGCAGCATTCATCATACATAGATGTCACTGCAAACTACTGACTTGCAAAACTGGGCGGCCTAACACACACACACACACCCCTAATGTCCCTTGGGAGAATGCTATGGGCTCACTGCAGTGCTCCTCTTTCTCGCTCCCTCCCTCCATCCTTACTGCACTGCTGTAATGGAATATCGATCGGCTGCTCTTGCCGCAGTGTTTAAAGGCGAGGTAAAGGTCATCACTATGGCAACTTAAAAATGAGATGGACTGTCACTGGTCTGATGACATGAAAGCAGGTCACATAAATCAAATTTGTGTGATGTGACAAGACAATGATAAAAAAAGGCAATAAGTCTAGTTATTGTTTTATGAGCAGTCGTTAAATAAACATTAGACTTCAAATATTGTACAGGCTGAGCATTTTATTGCACTTCCCATTCACTGATACAACAGAAGCAAATTGTAAAATAAAAGACGATAAACAAACATTTCCATAAAATGAGAGAACATATAAAAACTAAAAAACTTCCACTGGGAATATTGGCATCAGAAACTGATTACACTGAACAGCAATAATAAAAAATGTTCTTTGCTGACGCAAGCTGTTAATAGATCATACATGCACTAGCTGTCTTAACAAGACTGATGTAACAACAAATGAGCTAAATATAGCTTTAGACAAATAATTATGTAATGATTGGTACCCTATAAATCACACAAACTGTACATTCTTGTTGTCTTGTCATTTTTCCTTGCTGTTTTGGATGATCTGGCATAACATTTTGATCAAAAACTATTCCTTATATTTGTCCTTTAGTGCGAGAGGATCTGAAAACCTTTAGAAGGATAGTTCATCCTGTGATTTACTCATCCTCATGTCATTCCAAACCTGTATAAACCATATTCTGTGAAACAAATTATTTTTTTAAATATCTTCTTTTGTGTTCCACAGAACAACAGTTTTCAGTTTTGGGTCAACTATGCTTTTAAGGATAGTATAAATTGAGGAAAACTGTTTTTTTTTTTTGCTTTGGGTCACAGTCCATTTAGTTTGTGCTTTAAGGATGCTGTAGAAATAAATAATGTAACAAATGAACATGATATCCAATAGGTACCAGTAAAGGCAATTGAGGTCTTTCAATGTGCTTGATCTGTTTAGGGCAATGTCAGTTGAACAGTCCGCATTTCTGGCCAATCTGTGAGTAAACTGATATTTTTTAATTAGTGCAACCAATATGTGGCAATATAAAAGATGAGGCAAGACATTGTAGGTTAACATGAGCCAAAAGGTCAAAGGTGAGAGGCTTAAACAGTTTCCATGAGCAGCTCATCTATGTCAGACGACTCCAGCTCACGAAATGCTGCATGAGACCCGATAACAGCTAGTGTAGCACCTGAATAAATAAAATAAAAAAAATCAGTTTCAGAGGAACCTTTTCTGGAAAAACAAGTACAATGAGATGAGGGTGAAAAACTCACCTAGGACCCAGAACACAGCAGCTCCTGCACCTGCGAGCCAGAACACAGGGAAGGAAACCCCTCCTGCTAAACCTAACTGGTGTCCCTGAGTCAACTCACGTCCTGAGAGAAACAGAGGAGTGTGTTTGTGCATTAGATCACTTACATCACATCAAATATCCAGCCCTTAAACTTCAATCTAGCACTTTAAACAAACAAATCCAATGACGCAGCTCATACAGCCTCACACATAACCACTAAAACAACATCTTACTCTCTTACCGAAAACAACCAGCTTCTTTTCCAGTGTTTTCAAGTGAATTATATAGAAGGCACCAGCAAACACTCCCAAAGCAATCAAGAGCATTGGGGTACTGATACTGGAGGAGAAAAGGAGAGAGAAAGTTTTATTTGAACCTCCTGTGAATGTTTATTCTGTTAAACGCCTTCCAGATGGTTGCATGAATGTGGACCTTCAGAGAAACTTAAACACACACACACATGTTGTGTACATAAGAACAGAGGCTTATGGAAGATTTTTATTTCTATTACAGTGAGACTTTTATTTAATTTGAAGAAGTTACATAATTTTGAATATTACCTCATTTGTAACATACATTCTAGATGATTATTAGCAAGCAGTTCCTTACATGCAGTAGAGGATGAGTCCCAGGAAGATGAAGGTGTAGTTGCTGTGATAGGTGTTCAGGTTCCTCACCACACGCTGGCACAGCTCTCCAAAATTGCGAGGTTTGGCGAACTTACGCTGGTCCACAAAACTGGCCCACGGACGGATGGACTTCCGCCTGCGGTCCACCCAATCCTTAATCACATTACCAGACAGACCTTTGGGCAGCCACAGCCTGACGTCCACGATAGACAAGAAAATAGAGTTACCAGAGTAATAATCATGTTTATACATTTAATTCATTTTAAAACATGTGCATCATAATAACACAATTAAGTGTAATAACAACACATAACACAGCATATATGACATTATTTTTTAATTATGAGCAATTCAATATAATGGCAATCAATAGAAATGAAATTAAGTTACTAACTGTAGATTTACATGACTTAAAATTAAAATAAACACTTCTGTGCTCTTCACTCACCTCCCCAGTACTCCTGTCCCAGGAAGCTGTTCTGCCTCACTGCTGAAGGGGTCACTTGCTTTCCCATCCATTTCAGCGTGTCTAATAATAACATAAGAAGTGAATTAACAGGAACATAAAAGTACTTTAAAATATTAAAACATCTAGTTAATTTCCAACTCAGTTCAGAGCCACTTCATATACTATACAGGTAGACTCTCCGTATATTGAACTATATAGCACTGCTATGAGATGTAGAGGACACTCTGGGTGTCAAATGAGGAAAGTAGGACCCTTTTCTAATGGGGTGTCCATCACTTTGCTCATTCAAAATATTTTCAGCCTATTTGCATTACAGTAGTCATTACACTGTTACATTATCATAGTACACAAAGGAGAAGAGGTTAAGAGGTATGGGAAACCTTAAAAATGGAAAACGTTGGTATAAGGTCTCTCGAGAACAGAATGAACAATAACTCCTCGGTAGACCACTGCCTACACTTTTCTTTTTCATTTTTATTGAAACAATGAAACAACAAATTAAATAAACATAATAGCTTTCATTATTCTAGCAACTTCGTTTAGAAGACTTTCCATCTACTGTGCAGCAAGTTATAAATGTGTTAAATGAGCACGCTAATGGAAAGCGAGGTCACTCATATGGGCTGGTACAGAAACTCTGCATCCACAAACAATCCGGAAGAACAAGTTTGTTAAGCTGCTGCACTACGTCAGATGTGTCCAAAACATATTAAGTTATGAAATAAGACCATCTAACAACGCGATCTTTTTGACGGGTTGGTATAAAAACACTCCCCAAAGTTTGTTTATCAAATCTGTTACGGAAACTATTCGCGCTTTCTTAAATAATGTTGATTCCCCAACAACTATGAAAATCAGATATAAGTGAACTTTGAGGAGCGACTGTAAATTTAGATATTGTTAAAACGGCGCACTGAGAGGAAAATAAACCCTAAAACAAAGATCTTACTCACACTTTCTGTAGCTGAGCTCAGTGTGCTGCTGTGCGGCGGATATGATGTGGTTCAGCAGGAGCTGTAGACGAACTAACGACCGCCTCCTAGTGACATGAACCAAACAGATATTAATCATAGTCCCTTCTATTAATTCACACGTATTATTAATATGATGGATTACATTCAACAATTACGAATTATAATAAAATATTATTTTATCTAAAAGTCATGACGTCAATTTGTAGGCCAGCAAGGAAGGAACATAGATATAATACATATGTATACATATTTACATTTAGTCATTTAGCAGACACTTTTATCCAAAGCGACTTACAAATGAGTTACATATATATATACATATTTATATATGTCTTACATATTTATGGGAAGGAAGGCCCAGCATATAATGGGCCTAAAATAGAGGTTTTTTTTGTTTTTATTTTTTTATTTTATTTTACAAGTTAATTAAGGTCTGTGGATAGAAGAGGACGTTTTGTTCTACAACATAAATTACACACTACCATACCTCATTTTACTAATTACTAAATTGCATGTTTCATGGACCACAACTACCACAAGGATGCTTGAAAGATTGGACAACGGTATTTCTTATAAAGTAACTTGCTGTCAGCCTATGGTAAGTAAGTAAGTAAGTTAGTAAATAAATATTTCTCTTCTCTTTTGTGTGTCTAATTTCCCTTCCCAATATGGCGACATTTTGCGGACGATATCTCATAAACGTGACATGTGACTGCTTTATCGACATGGAGCCTCGATCTACAAATCATATGCGAGTGAATTTCCTCCAAATACACATATAACGATCTGCGATTGTTCGGGGATCCGTCAACAAAACTGGCTTAACGCTCGAACGGTGTTTTTCCAGTTGAGTTGTGGGTGGTGTTAGAACAAGAGTGTAAACACAATCCAGATAAACAGTTTGATACAGGTAAGATGCTTGTTGAACCTCAGTTATTGACGTAAAATATGAGTGTTTTATTTATACAGCAAAATATCAAAACAAATAAAATCATACCTTGTTGTTTTAAAAACACATCATTCCTTGTCCGGGCGCTAATATACAAAAATGTTGATAACAAGTGGACTTGTGCTGTGTGTAGTATGTAACATGGTTCTTGTAGTTTTTATTTTTTAAACGTCGAGAGGTTTTGGTGCAGTGTGATGTAAGGTTAACTCATAGAAAAATCTAGACTAGTAATTACTAGAGGCGGAAGTCCGCTGCAGGAATGCCAGCTAACGCCGCAAACATGAACATTTGAACATAGTCTCAACCAACCATATCGTTCGTTCATATAATTGAACGATGTTTTACAATTAAACACAAATGCATGTCATTGTTTATTTGTCTTTTATCACCTTGGCTCTGTTCCCTCAGCTCAAACGTGACGTTATATAAAGAGTAACGTGACCCTGCGCGAGAGGAACGTTTGACGGAACAGCTGAGGGAGGGTCACCACAGAAACGCTTTTCGGATCAAAATAACTGCGCTGTTTCCACTGCGACCGTGTAAATATCTTTCTATGTTGTGTTTGTACCACTTGGAGACACAAAAACTGGATTTGTATGTTTTATAGAAGTATATTTTAACCCACAGTCGATCCTGATAGTTAGCTCGTAGGCTAACGTACAGAAAATGTACCGTGTAACATTACTTGGTATTTTTGACAGCCAAGTTTGTCTGTTTTATTCATTAACTATATAATATAGTATAGTATAATATAATATAATAACTCGCATTTAATATGTATGTGTGTTCTTCTTTACCAGACACATTTGGAGGGACCATGGCTTCAGCGAAGTGCTCGAGATATTCCTTGTACTGGGAGGAGACTGAGTGCCTGAGCTATTATGAGATGCTGTCTCTCCATGAGATCTTCGAAATCGTGGGCTCCCAACTCACAGAGACTGATGTCGAGGTTTTGTCCTTTATCCTCGATGAAGCTCATCCTGGAAAACATCCCCTCGATCCAGAGGGATGGACTGATGAGTTGCCTCCAGGGCCTGATGGGTCTCCACAGGGTAATTCTCCATGTCCTCGGCTTCTGAAAACATGGCGAAGAATACAGCCGCAGAATGAGGCGTGCCCAATCGCCGGTCGCCACCAACCCAAGAGTGGCGTTGAACTGCTGTTGGAGTTGGAGAGGCGAGGATACTTGAGCGACACAAACCTCAAACCTTTATTGCAGTTGCTGCGAATTCTGACACGACATGATGTCCTGCCTTTTGTCTCACAAAAGAGAAGAAGAACAGGTGAGCATCAGGTGTAAAACAACAGCGAGCAGTAATCAAAATCAGTAATGTTTATGGTCACATACTGATGTGTCACCTGCACTGTTAGTGTCTCCAGAGCGAGAGAAGGCAGAATACCAAGCGGTGGATACCAGAGGGGACACACAATTCAGCTCAAACACCGATATACCATCCTTGGAAAACACACAAGACCACCAGTGGAGAGCAGGTGAGAAAAGATTGCCGCTAAGATCTCCGCACATCAATTTATTATATATATATTTTTCTGCTTTTGTTTAAAAATGTTGTCTCTATATTTTTCAGCATTTTTGGAAATCTATTATAATATTATATAATATCATCACCTTATTTTTCAATGCATGAGCTTTTTCTGTGAACGTGCAGAACTTCTGATTCATTGGCTGCTATGAGTAAATAGTATTACTATTGCACTACACAGTGTTTGATTATGCTAAAAAAAATTGAATAATATGATAACAAATACTAGTATCAGACATCACAAAGAACTGTTTTTGTACATCTAAAATAACTAGAAGGGGATGACACCGAAAGCCTTGGAAGTTCAAAAATATTTCCAAATATTGCTCAGCCCTAGTTGTTGTGTATTAATGTATGTTTGCTTTGTTAGGGACTGGCTCTTCCGTGACAACAACCACCCCTGTCCGACGGAAGCGAGGTAGAGGTAACCAGCGGAGCAGAAAATCTAGGGGCAAGCCTGAAATCCAGCCTCAGCCAACACCCAACAAAGTGACCTGCGGTAAGATCACTTTTTATCCTCATTGTTACACTTCTTCTTTTGTTTAGTATCTCTTACTAGTATTTTTAAACGTATGAATCTCTTTGCCTTTCCATTTCTCTCTCCTTTTGTTTGATAGTGCTCCATTTCTTGACAGTTTATAAATAACCAGTCACCCATTCATTAGTGCCTGAACCTCTAATGCTGTCAGAATGAAAGTGAAATTGTCACAAAAGAGGTCCATGTTAAACGTATGTCATCATTCATCCCTTTGTGAATCCCCTGCACTCTGCACTATTATCACTTTGAGTTTCATTCTGACTGGACTCAAAGGCTGCTCACACCAAAGCCTCTTTATGCTTTTGCTAGATGGGAGCTGTCCTGCCATCAGGGCATTGCTAAAATCTCTTCAGAACAGAGCACATGAGACACACTGAGTGGCAATAATGGCACAGTAGGTAAGGAAATACCAAGATAAAAACTGCTTTCTCAAATTTTGCCTAAACTGTTTGTCAAGAAATAAGTGATTTATGTAAGGCATTTATTTTCTGGAAGGACTGTTTTTTTTCTGGGACATTCAGATCTCAAAATACCAAGAGCCGTAATTTATCTTGCGCTCCAATTTGCGGTATAGCATTAAAACCGACCATGTTTTCCTGCATAATACTCTTGTGGGAGCTGAATGTCTCCATAATAATGTTTAATACATGCAGTGCCGGCCTGTAAGGTAGTGTAGCCCAAGGCAAGATAATGAAAATTGGCCCCACTAGTGTAAAAATTGTCATAGCAGTTTAAACGTATGACAAGTCTGTCTGTGATCGTGGGCATCATTGCATTTATAAAACAAATACTAATACTACAGCAATAAATATTCTGTATAGCAGTCAGAAGATCCATTTTTTTCCGGCTCCATAAAGATACCATTTGGATTCTATTTCTACTACAATTTCACTTTAATCTCTCTATCATTCTTTCATTTCAATTCCAAGATCTGAACCAACAAAATCTGCACACAAAATCTGAACTGTAACTAGAAAAGTTTTCAGATAAACCTTTTCTTTATTTGCCAGAAATTAACTGCAGCATGACCTGTTAACATGCAGGAGGCCTATAACTATAATTGTTTAGAAAGGTCTAAGGATTTACTATAAATGATTGTGATTAAACATCATTAACAGTAATTTCTTAATTTTTGTCAGGATATTTTATGCATCCACTGAGAGAGAGTGAGTGAGAGAAACTCCTCTACACTGGAGAAAAACTCAGAAGTATTCTTTTCCCTATTTTTACCCAAAATAAGGTGTCCTGAGTAGCTGTTTCATTCATACTGGTAGCCGGAGGGCGCCCTCGTGCAGTAAAACCATAAGTGAAAAAATCATAAAATGAAATACTCACAAAAATCAGGTTGGAGGAAATCCTTAATATCGCTGCAGTAGCTGAATAAAACGCAGATAGGACGTTTTAACTGATGAAGAATGAAGACAATAAACATACGATTGTGACTAAATGGTGTATCTTTGTTCATCAAGCCATCTCGGGTATTTTTTTTATATGCATAATGTATATTTATAATGTAATGTTAATCGACAAAGCCTTTATCACTGTATAGAATACTATAAAATGATTTTGCCTCATTCTGTGATATGAAACCACGTCAGATCACAAAAGGAAGTTATAGTTTCATAACACTCGACTTTTGTTATGAAATGAATTTGGAGCAAAAACGTCATTAAATGTTTTTAAATGCACTCTGTATGTGTGTTCGACTTAAAGGGGTGCTGCAGATCGATAAGTGTTTGACATCAAAGTACTACAATAGGATAGTAAAGCATGCAGAGCTGTCCATTAGTATATAGCACACGCAGTACTTCGATGTCAAACACCGATCTGTCTGAGGCCGCTTCAAGTCGAACACACCTTAAAATTTAATAGACAACCTCGCGGCCGTCAGGCGACCGCCTGTACCACCTGTTGGACGGGCCGGCACTGAATACATTTCAAGTAATTTATTAGATTTTATCACTATAATAGGTTATAGTGGTATAACCTATATACCACTATAAGCTATTATAGTTTTTTTTTTTCTTGTAACAGTGCAGATACATCTATTGTAATCATTTAAGCTGCATGGTCTTGCTTACTGTTTCAACTCTTTGAGTTCACAGTGTATCTTTTTGTGTGCCTAAAAATATGATATACATTTATAAATAGACAGACAAATCTGATTTTCACCATTCAAATGTGTTTTTATAATGTGTGGATTCTTTCAAAATATCGGTCTGTTGCATGAGCCACACATTAAACCTCACTTTTAAAAACATGAATGAAAATCAGGGAACTCTTAAGTGCCAAAATGGATGAAATTCAGAAGATAATTTATTATTTTAACAGGAGAAACATAGTAAAACATGGAAGAGTTGTTGTTACACTCAGTATATACACTCAAGTATCTGCATCCAGCCTTATTCACGTATCCGCACAGGATGGGAGGGTGCCATTTTGTTTTTTCATACGTGTGTGAGTCAGACTCTTGACATGCTCTTTGTTCACCTCAGATGCCCGGCACTAGTCAGTTTTACTCTACTATTACAAATGCTTATTGACCTTCCTGTACAAATACTGCATGGCTTTGGTTCCTCATTATGTGCACTGCAGGGGCTCTTAAACCCTCAATTGAAGCTGCTTATTTCTTTGCATATTCATGTCACCTGCTTAAAGCATTTAGCTTTTGTTAAAGGCAGGAAATAGGGCTGTGACGGTCACCATGACAACCGCATCTGGTTGATTGCCACCGACGGTAATGCTTGTGACATCACACACTCTATACCAAGCATAAAATACAAAGTTTTGTATACAAGTGCAATAATAGTAACAGTCGCAATAGAATTCGGTATTTATAGCATATACCTTTTAGCTGTAAATTGTTTTATTTAGACTGTTAATTCACAAAATTCACAAATTACCTCAAACGCCATGGCATTTCCTTTACACCGTGTCTATACCGGACGCGAGAGGCATTGCGCAGCACGACAAAATACAATAGTCAATAGAACACAATACATTATAATCAGTGATGCTGTCTACACTGGATGCGGCGTGGCACGACAAATCACTGACAGTAAACTGATGCCTCGTTTTATTTATGACGTGCTGACACAAAGTTCAAATGATTTTAACAGTCACTTTGTTGCGTCCGTTGTAGACAAACTTTAGCTGTTGCGGTGCGGAGCGTTAAAGGGTTACTCCACCCCAAAATGTTTTTTTTTTATTAATCACTTACCCCCATGTCGTTCCAAACCCGTAAAAGCTTTGTTCGTTTTCGGAACACAATTTAAGATATTTTGGATGAAAACCGGGAGGCTTGTGACTCTCCCATTGACTACCAAGTAAATACCACTGTCAAGGCCCAGAAAAGTATGAAAGACATCGTCAGAATAGTCCATCTGCCATCAGTGGTTCAATCTGAATTTAATGAAGCGACAAGAACACTTTTTCTGCGCAGAGAAAACAAAAACAACAACTTTATTCAACAATTCGCCGCCTCTGCATCAGCGTAGCGCCATTTTGGAGAGCATCCGCTGGATGCAAACAGCGTACACTGTTCTGTGTCAGCCGCACCACATATATGAATAAATTAATAATGTTGAATAAAGTCGTTATTTTTGTTTTCTTTGGGTAGAAAGTGTTCTAGTCGCTTCATTAAATTCAGATTGAACCACTGATGGCAGATGGACTATTTTGATGATGTCTTTCATACTTCTCTGGGCCTTGACACTGTTAATTGTTTGGCAGTCAATGGGACAGTCACAAGCCTCCCAGTTTTCGTCCAAAATATCTTAAAGGGGTCATCGGATGCCCATTTTGCACAAGTTGATTATAATTCTTTAGGGTCTTAATTAAAAGTCTATAACATTCTTTGGTTAAAATTTCTTAATGGTAGTGTAAAAAACACCTTTTTTACCCTGTCAAAATCAGCTCTGTTTTAAGCAAGCCGTTTTTTTAGTCCATGTTGCTTTAAATGCTAATGAGCTCTGCTGACCCCGCCCCTCTCTTCTGTGGGGTGACGGGCAGTATGGTTTACTTTAGCCGCGAAATTGGCTAACTAGTACATTATTAGGAAAGGCAATTTGCAAAAATTCATAAAAAACCCTTATACTCACTTCTTCTGTAGGTGAAGCTTGATCACGAATGATTCGCGTGAACATAGACGCATTTAGGCAGATTGGGGATTGGCGCATTCTCTTCAAAGCGAAAGTAACGTTAATCCTCTGCGTCTTCAGCGGCTCAGATGCCGGGAGTAAATGACGACTGCTATATTCATTATTATATCCAACAACAAAGCACCTCAATCACTTAATCTGAGACATCTTGTCTTCCCCTGCACCGGAGTCAACACAATGGCTGTTTTCAGCTCACTCTGTTCACTCAGCTCACGCAGGGAGGGTCTAAGGTAAGACGGTCGTGTCAATCAATTATCGTGTGAGCGGTCTGTGCAGAACTACGTCATTCTGACAGGAATCTCAGAACAGCCTGATTTGAGAAAGGGGATTTTAAAATAAACACTGGGTGGATTTTTATAATTAATATTAATGACACAATTTTCATTTTGGGGTGGAGTAACCTTTAATACAATGTGCCAGTAACAGGTGCTCTTATCAGTTAAAAGTAAAATAGTAATTTGGTGCGGCCCAATAGAGCTTAATGGTTAATATATTCATTCTCATCAGAAACGACATTATAAAGCTAAGATTTGGATACAGATTGTGTACCTCTTTGTAGTTGTGACCATTTACGTTTGAGTTGTGCTTTAGACTTGCTTCAATTCCCCTGCTTCCTTGGTTCGATTTTTACAGAGAGAAAGTTCTCTCACATTCTTTGTTTTTATCTTTGTCACATTTTTCATCAACTGCTCTATCCCTGTTTCTGTTCCTTTTCCTTAGGATAAGCAGTTTTCAGTGTGATTAACTCCTGTGGTGTGTCTGAATGAAATTTCTGTGAAGAGATTATTGAATATTGGGCCACTGAGACTGAGCTGCATCAGCCTGTATTTCCTGGTGTCTCATGTCCAGTAAAACACTGATTATTGTCACTCCACTTCTTATTTAAAGCATCGATCCTCTCTTCTGTTACTGAGCTTTGATGCAGCCAAAGCTAATCTACTATATGCACTGACCTTTTGTTTAGTGAGATGAGAACTAGGGATGCACCGATCCGATACTCAGGATCGGTATCGGCTCCGATCCAGTCATTTTCTGCGGATCGGGTATCGGTGAGACGAGACCGATCCAAATCCGATATTGTGTGTATACTATTCTGTGTTATTGTTAAGCCCCACGAAAGCACAAAAGCATTATAAAGCACCATAAAGTCAAAGTCCAAGTGTTCTGAAGCCGTTCCATAGTTTAATGTGAGGTACAGATGAATATTTAAGTCGTTAAATTCAAGTTCAGGTAAACTCTTCTCTCTGCTGCGGCTGTCCGTTATCCTCCGTTCAGCGTTCAAACTGCGTGTTGCGTTCGGTTACTACAGTCAAAACAATGAAACTCTCTTCAAGAGCGCTCAATAACTGAGATTTAAAACCGTTAAAAGAAAAGGCTCAATAAACTATCGCGCAGATTTAATAAGCTACGCATCAATATCTCTTCCCTCTGTGCTTTGAACTTCTCTGACCGGAGCTGCGCGCTGTGACTCCGTGCTGCTTCAAGCGCATCATTCTGCGCACGTGCGCAAAGAGCTTTGTGCCGTTCTCTATTGGAGCTTTTCGTATTATAATACTTTTGCGCAATGAAATATTATTTATAGCGTTTCTTGTACTGTCATCAAGGCTATTAATAATCTAATGTATAGCACAGTAATGGAGGCAGGACTCCTCTATCATATGTTGCTGCCTTCATTACTGTGCTATATATTTAAAAGAAATGTCTTTTAATTTTGTAGTTTATATTTATAAATACATACATTTACCTGTTTTCATTAATGTATTTTACAACAATGCAAAGAGCAATGTGTAACATTTTACCAGGTTTAGTCCTTCACATATTCACTTTTATTTGTTCTCCACTAAATAATGTTATTTCACTAAATGTTTAGATTGTTTACATCTGGTCATTTCATGTGTTTTCTCTGATCTGATATCTATCTGATTTGTTGAAACGTTTCCATTTACACTTGGCCACATAAATCTTCACAAAATGGATATAAATCCGATCTTCAATTCCCGCGCTGTATATAAATTTAACGAAGTTCACGTCAACGAAATCAAAAGCACTGCATTAATTTATTAATTATCAGCTCATTTCCAGATCAAAGACCGCAATATGAGAGCGCACTGCATCAGAACTGGAAAGATAAGTTTGTCTTATACTTTTAATGAAGATGATTGTGTTGAGCGTCTGTGTCTTTCTTTCAGTTTCACTCGCGGCAGTTTGCGCGTCTGCTTGCTGAAGAGATACTCAGCTCATCCTTGTTGCATTAGCGCAGTCATATCTGACTAAAATGTCATATAGCCTATAACACTGTCTCACACGTTTATTATTTTTACATTTTGAGGAGTAAATTCACATATGTGGCTTCAACAACCAGATGCATTTACACATGTCCAGTTTCATCTGGAATGCGGCCCAGACCTCCTCCTGAAGTGTTTTGAGAGATTGGATTTATATTACAAAACGCATGAAGTGACCAGGTGTAAACAGCCCCTATATATTTTCATGTTATTTTTCATTAAAATGAAGTTGTCTAGTAGATTGTGTTTCGCACACAAAAGAGTGAATCAGAAGTATAGAAACTCTACATTGATTAAAAAAAAACAAAAAAAAACCCACTGTGCTAGGATCGGATCGGTATCGGCCGATACTCAGAATTTTCTGGATCAGATCGGATCTGAAAAAATGGTATCGTTGCATCCCTAATGAGAACCCTTTGTGCCCTAACATACACCACCTGTCCCTTAAACATTAGGTTACACTGCACTGTGAGCTTTTTTTTTTTTGACCTATAACGTGTTCATAAATCAAGCTTCAATCTTATATGGTCAATTTGAATGCATTCTATTCACTACGAGATCCTCCCTGTTATTCAGATTCTGCCATACAACTTCCAACATTACAGTCCTTCTGTGCCATGATTGACCTATGAACTTTCACCTTTGTTTTACACCTGAACTAGCTGAACATGCTGTTTGCTATGTTGACTCCGCATTTGATCTTGGCAGGTTGACTCAAGATTGAGTAGAAAAAGCAGGAGAATGGATAGTGAAAGAGACAGAGCTCACAACAAAAACAAGTGTGTGCTGTCCGCTCTGTCCGATCACACACAGTCAAGACTTGTGTGTGCTTTAACTCACGCGCCTGGTCCATGTCCTAAGGTAAAGAACCCCCTTCCTAACTCGCATAGGACGTGGGGTGAATCTAATACTCTGTTTTCAAATGTCAGTTTTCAGTTGTTCCTGTCCACTTCCCCAATGACATGTGCTAAACTGTGAACTTAATTTGGGAACAAATAGGAACAAAATCCTCTCTGGAGGGGTTGTTGGCCTCAGTGTTTCACAGAACTGACTCATGAAAAATTCCTTGGAAATTTCTGTGAGTCCATTGGGTGTGTTCTATTAATTTGCATGTAATGCAACATTACATTTCACGACTCTTAATTCAGTGCAATCTATGTTCAAAAACAAATCATTCTACAGTCGTTGACCAAACTCGGCCCCAAAGCTCAGTTTTGCAATGATTTGTCCTTGAAAAATCATCCTCTGTGAACCTTTGCTGGAGCAGTTCTGAGGAAAATGACCCAACAGTTCTTGTTTAGACCCATCCCAGTGTTTTATATTTGTTAGGCTTTAAGAATGGGAAATTTTAATAGAAATTTAACAGATACCTTAATTTATTCAATCAAGTTCTATTAGTGTTTTGATTTTTGTAGAATTGAAGTAGACACTGGTTGTTAAGTTAGTAAAATAGTAATCTGATAAGCTCATTCTCGACCAAAGAGGTTTAAACCTGCAGTCTCCATAGGAATGAACTAGAAAATGTTGCTTTTACACACAGACAAAAGATTGTGCATATGAACTTTGACTGCTTGACCAAAAAATAAGATATGGCAAAACTGTTGCAACAACATTCATCCAAAACTGCTTGTTTCTCTCTCTCTCTCTTCCTCTCCTTTCTCTATGTCCACAGTTGAAAAACATACTGACTCAAGTGTCAGGAACAAAAACAAGTTGGCCATCCTCACATACTAAGAGAGGGAGAGAATGAAAGAAAAAAAAAACAATCAAAAGAAAAGCTTGAGCCTGATCTATGTGTGCAGCCTTATGCCCTCATTTCTCTCCCTCCATCTTGGTTTGTTGTTCAGCAGGAAAGAGGGATCGAAATAAGTGTGGAAGCTCTTCGCATGGAGCAACACCCCATAAAATGACGCACAACATTTTCATTTGATTTTTAGAAAAATAGTTACTGTTTGTTTGTAAGAAGAAATTTACAACATCTTCAACAACATATAATATCTGATTATTTGTGAATACATGTTATTTTTCTGAAATGCTCTGGGATGCACAAAAAACGTAATGCTTACAAGGGGGGCATTAAATATATTGACAAAAACCTACACTGTGCCGCTTATTATAGGTACCTTCTGTGTACTGAAACTAGAAGCTGAGAAAAAAAACAATGTCCTGTATTAGTTTATGTGAGGAGCTCTGATAATGTGTGTTTAATGGAACTAAAAGTGCTCTGTAAATGTGTGCTGTGTTTAAAAGAACGTTAAAGAACTCTTGTGTTTCGAGTCTGCTTTCAAACCTACATTACAAATTATATTTGGGAGACCACCATTATAGCTACAATATCAGTCTAAATTTAAAGCCTTGTTTTGGCTGGTTTCCTTGTCAAGTGTTACGTTTATTCTTCATCAGAAATGGATAAATTCTGAACAGTGTATTTTAGTAAAGACCATGATTTGTTTTTAAATTATATTAATCAAACTTTCAGTACAAGTTACATTTACATGATTCAAGATACAAAAATTCCTATTGTCATGGTAAAAGAAACATTACATTGCCAAAGCATTTGCAGCAATGTATATACATGCATACAGTTACACTGTCTATCACATCAATCCTGGTCCGCATGTCTCGATTGCATTTGATAAATCTTGTAATTGCAGTACCATTAAAAAATTTGGGGTTAAAAAAGGTTTGACACTTTTTCTATTTCAATAGACTTTAAAATTTAAATTTATTCCTGGGTTATGCCTTATTTTAAGGTGTCTTTGTTACAGTGTAATTATACATTTAAATACTAAGTAATATTAATTAACTACATGTACTTACTGTGTGGTTAGGGTTAGGATGAGGGTTTGGATTAGGGTTACTTGCATATAATTATGCATAATTTATTGTTGTTATAATAGTAAATACATGTAACGTGTAACAAGGACACCTTAAGATAAAGTGTCACCTATTCCCATGATGGCAAAGCTAATTTTCAGCAGCCATGATTCCAGTCTTCAGTGTTAAGTTGATGCTTTCTCTAATATGCTGATTTGGTGCTCAAGAAACCTTTCTATTTATTCATGCTGCTTAATATTTGTAACAATGTGAAAGTCTGTATTTCTCACTTTTGATCAGTTTAATGAGTCAGTGCTAAATAAGTTAAGTATTAATTTCTTATTTACTTACCCCAAATCTTTAAACAGTTGTGTACCTGTAATTATATTGAACTATATGTCATTATTTACTAGCTAAGTCCTATACTGTATACCTGATTGATTATAGAATGAAGGGAAAGTGTCCAGTCGGGTATTTAACTCCAGTCACTTTATGAATAAAATTGGGACAAAATTATAATTCCTGAAGTGCTGCTGTTCACAAGCAATCCATAAATACAGTATATTCAACATTTAAACACCGTTTTATTTTCACTAATGAATAAAAGTGTCACTCAATCGCTTACACTCTACGTTAATGGTTAGTTTTTAATGTTCACTGTTGCTTTGTAAACATCTCAACATGCAAAAAGGTGGAGTTTGCATTGGAGCTTTGGTTGTAGAAAGGTTGGATTTGTGTTGCAGCAATGTTCTGAAGATTGATGGATCCACTTCCTCTTCTGACCTCTGAGCTAATGACATGAAAGGAAATGACATCACTGCGAAGGTCTGGTTCAGTATGTATACTCCAATCGTATTTTGCCGTCTCTGTTCCCTGTGCTGTTGCATGACATCAGTTCTACCTCCACTGTTTGGTAAAGCCAACCTGCATAAATTTGGATCTACATATCAAACCGTAAATATCACCAGATCTGTCACCTGAAACACAAATGCAAGCCCATCTCTGGATTTTGCTCGAGGTGCTTTCAATCCACCTGAACTTTCCGAACGGCCTCAGATCATGTGCTTTAAAACTCCATCGTCTTTGTGGAATGTTCAGTGCAATGTACAGTAAACATGTTGGACTTTACCAATGTGTTTCCAAGTCCTATGTGTCTGCAAATAATTTGAAAGCCACCTCATGATGAATTTGTCCAATCTCAAGTGCAAAACCTGAATCAGCCTACTGGTTTCACTTGTAGCCTCACTGACTACAAGTGAAAAATCAGGGGCAATCAACTCCAAAAATCTTGATCTCCAACAATTTTGAGGATGTTGACCTCAGTTATCCAGTAGACCTCAGAGCTGATGCCGTACCAGAAAGAGTTTGACTTTTGTGCCTTCTGGTTTAATATGCTTTGTCCGTAAATAACCAATCAAAATTCAAACAGGGCAGGAACTTTTTTTTTTAAGCAAATGTATATGAATCAGTGCTAATCTTAGTTATTTTTCAACCAATTTTTGGATATAAACAAATAAACTGAATGTCAAGTCTCATTATCACTGTACTTTTTGACCCCCCAACTGATCTGTGTCATTTCTCGTGTTCTTCCCCTTTCCTCCTGCTACTGTTTTTCTTGTTTCTCTCCATCCTTGCTGCAAAAAAAAACCTTCACACACTGAATCTTCACAAATCCGTCTCCATCCCCTCATGATTTTCTTTGCCCCTTTGCATGCCACCCTTCATCCTTCATCCCACCCTCCTCTCTTTCTCTGTCTCCAACACTCTTCCGCTCTCAGATGTCCGGCTACGTGTGCGTGCGGAGTATTTGGAGCACGAGTCGGCCCTTCGTGAAGGAGTTTCTTCAGACAAGCAGCAGCCGTTGGAGAGGCAATTTGAACTGTTCAGCCGAGCGAGCACACTGCTCCGTTCCCGGGATCTGGGCTCTATTGTTTGTGATATCAAGTTCTCGGAACTTTCCAACCTAGATGCCTTCTGGGCAGACTATCTGAGCGGGGCGCTGCTCGAGGCACTGAAAGGAGTCTTCATCACAGACTCTTTGAAAAGGGCAGCGGGGCAGGAGGGGGTCCGGCTGCTTGTCAGTGTGGATCAGGATGACTACGAGGAGGGCAGGAAGCTGTTGGTCAGAAGCCAGACACATAATGGGACAAACTGGGGAACACAAAGTTTGTAAGTACTTTTTTATGCATTTGAATTTGTGGGGTTTTTTTTGTGGTCTGAAACATAAGGGTTGAATTTAGAATTTTAAATATACTCCCTCTCTTGCCTCTATATTAGCATGTAACCACCAGGGGGCATTAGAAAACAATTTAGTCTTGTCCCCTTCTATATAATGTGAGAAAGTGTTATTTATTTTAACATTATTTATATACTGTTATAGTCTTTAATATTATTTTGAATTTTCTTCTATTTTTATCATTTGTTTTAATTTTTTTATTTTGTTTTAGTACGTTTAGGTTACAGTTTTTTATGTACTTATGATATTTTAATATTTGTTTAATATTTCTGTTTAGCTTTTGTTTTTTATTTTTCATTATTTATTTATTTGTAATTTTTACTTCAGCTTAAACTCTTTTTCAGTTGCCAAGGCTATATTTCTGCTATCTATTTATTTATTTTATTTTATTTAAGCTTTATGTGAATTAACCAAAACAATTTTCATCGTTTTATTTAACAAAAACAACACTGGCGAGAACCTTAACAAAGAAAGCATTTTTCCAAAGTTAAATAATTATATATTATTAAATAATTATTTTTTATGCTGTCATTGTACTAAAGCCAAAATAAATATTTTAAAAATATTATCTAGAAAATCTTTGCTTGGTGTTAACTTTATATATTTTTTTATTAATTTTATTATTTATTTGGATAGCCCTTTTCACAATAAATATCATTCCAAATCAGTTTTAACGAGACCAGGAAGATACATAAATATTATCAATAGTATATAATATAATCACTTTCTGTAAATGTTAAAATATCTTTATTATCTTTAGTTAATATAAGTTACATTAGCTTTGCAGCCTAAATAAAATTCCCTGAACCCCTCAGCAACCCCTTGTGGCCCCCGAGGGACCTCAGACCCCAGTTTAAATCCCACAAAGTCTTGATGTTAAAGTATATTTTGTTCCCATATGTATTAAGTAATGTATTCCATGTTTTCTTCACAGGCCCTGAGAAATGTCAGTTTCACTTGGGACCTTCAACTACGATGGATGAAGATGTTTTGGCTTTTTATTTCATTGCCCATTGAGTGTTGGTGACCCTGGGAAGGAGAGTCTGTTGGAAGAGTCTAGATTAAACTGGGCAGCCGTTTTGTTGGAGACTGACTGTTTCTGAAGGAAAAATGATTCTTGAGTGTTCAGAGGATAGGTTCAAATATAGGGCTGTCTCTCTCTCTACTGCAGGTCAGTTTAAACATGGATAAATGCACACCCATAGAAAACAAAAGATGGAGGTTCTGCATCTGTACCACTTGGTCTGCCACAGGTGGTATGTGGATAAAAGTTTTTTTCCAAATGTGATGATGACATACAATGAACCATTGAATGCAAGTTATGTGTTTAACTTTGTTTGGGAAATTTAAAATATCCTCTTTGATAAAAGATAGGAATGATGGGAATACACAACAAATATGTAACCCAAAAGGATATACAAATCCAGAAATGATTAATAAACATTCAAATGTATAGTTAACAAAAAGATTATGTCAGGATTTATTTTTGTTATATCTCCTGTTTGAAAAGGTTTTGAAAGATTGAATGGTAACTTAATT
This sequence comes from Schizothorax lantsangensis, assembly GCA_027422415.1. Lineage (NCBI taxonomy): Eukaryota > Metazoa > Chordata > Actinopteri > Cypriniformes > Cyprinidae > Schizothorax > Schizothorax lantsangensis. Next base: position 17,882,729 of record CM049850.1, on the reverse strand, counting down.
CTTAAGAGTTCGGGCTGGTAACAATGCTTCAGATGACCAAATGTACACTTCCACCACTGGACCGTTTAATATGTTGTGTAATTGAACTGCTCCAGAGTGCTCTGTTGTACTGCTTATAAAAGTCAACTTAGATAGATTTGGAAATCCTTCATACACTACCTGACTGGAACAAATCTATCAAAGTTGCCAAATTTGAAGCTGTGTTGAGGATGGGGAAATACCACAAGATGAAACAGATTAACTCTGCTTTTTTACAAGGACTTTCTACAGTGTGCACCACTGGGAGATTACATGTGTCCCAACATCTGTTATTTGTCTCAGAAACACGGTCATGGATTATCAAGGCCTTTGGATGCCTTTGTAAATTGATGATAGAAAAATGATAGTTAATCATAATTAGATGTCCACTGATTTGACACCAGCCTTGACACACAACTGGATTAACCTCTAGTCATGTTTCTGGACTAGTGTGTTCTTATAAAGAAAGAATGTTGACCCTTTTGTTATATTTGTATTATTATGACAGAAATGCAAAGAAGATAAAAGTTCAGTAGTATTGAGTGGTAATTCAGTTTGGAACAGTCCTGTCATGTCACTGATGTAAGTGAATTGGGAGTGGAACATTGAACGCTTTTGTTTTCATGCTTTTTGTTTAAAATGATATTACTTGATATTGTTTTGGAATATGTACATTTATGTAACTATATAATTCTTAATAAAGGCCTGTCAGAAAATAATTGTCTTTCTGATACTGTGTGCTGAAAGACGTTTAGTTTCAGTTTTTGAATTTCTTTGGGAAATGTTGTGGCCAAATCCCTTTGGTGGATCCCTGTAAGTATTGCTGTTTTCCAGTTAATTCATGATAGTTTAAATTACATTATATACCAGCACCCATAATCACTAAAACTTTCATTGTATCGTGTAGTACAGAATACTGTACCAAAAATAATTAACGTATCAGATGTTTATATATGAATATATTTGACACAAAATGTACATTATTCAATGTGCAAGCAGTGTGTAGTTGAATGCTATTATAATTATATAGTGGATGAAGGTAACATATATTTGACATTTAAAAGTTTGCATAAATTGTGCAATCATTTTTATAGTTATTGTTTATCAGTGTGTTTTCTGATTTTTTTTTTAAGTTCACTGATTTGAAATTATTATTTGTACATAATTTAGATGTTCGTATTTTAATTTTTCTTAATAGAAGCTGCTGACTGGACTAAATGGTCCCTGCGTTTAAAGAATTGCTGGAAGATATTTTGAGGAATGCTGGTAATCAAACAGTTGATGGTCCCCATTGACTTCCATAGTATTTCTTTCCCTACAATGGAAGTCAGTAGAGGCCAACTGTTTGGTTCTTCAAAATATCTTTTTTGTTCAACATTAGAAACGAGTATATGATGACAACATTTTCATTTTGGGGTGAACTATTCTCTTTAAGTCATAATCAAAACCTATCTTGGGTCAGAGGGAGGGAAAAAATGAATATTTTGGACTAGGTGGGTGGTTTAGTTAGGGCTCTGTCCGTGGTGCTGAAGAATTCAGGTGTGTGTCTATTGACTTTGATATTCTTAAGGGAGAAAATGCATTAAACACACTAACTATTCATTAATAACTTCTCATAGGGTGTAAATGTAACTGTATGTCTATACTAATTTGCTTAGAGCACCGTGTTATGGAGAGAGGCCTACCTTCACCGCGTTTTGTGTGCAATTCAGTCATTTCACCAGTAGAGGGCAGCTATATGTTTGATCAATCCTACGCAAAACATATACTGAAGTAATCAAACGTATAAGGGGAAAACGAAGGTTAAAATCTACACTCTAAACACTTCTGCTGCTTTTCTCTCATTCTCTCTCATACAGATGCTCTTTTGCGCCTTTTTCAGCGCCGGCGGTCAACGCGTAGTCATGGAAACCGCTGGAGGAAGAGCGAGACACATGAAGGGTTTGCGCACGAGCACACACTCTCCGCCCGACCCACTCACCTTTCGCCCCTAAATTCAAATTCAGGCTCCTCACCCGATTCCCTTTCAGTCCCCCCCTAACCAAACCACCCCCAAAATATCTGGCCTCTCTCCCCCGTGTTGCTGTGTCCGACTCTTCTCGGTGTCCGAGCAGCTCTTGGCGTGACGCAGACTGCCGCGCGCATCATCGATGGAAACGCTGGTAATGTTGTGTAAACAAACTCACAGCTTCATACATTTATTCTTTTGCGTATGTACAACTTTTCCATTCCATGACGTCATCCTTCTACCCTTCACTCACTCTATCTATTTTTTCCTCCCTAATGTATATTTGTTTGTACTTTCTGCCGTTATATTCCATCAAAGCGATTCATGTTAAAGTTGTCCCGTCTCGTTTAAACCCGTCCCGCACAGAGCGAGCAGGACAGAGGCGGACAGGGTTATCGCCTGTAATGATTTCTTGCTCGGACCGGGGTTTTCTTTTTATTGATCAGATAGAAATGAATTCATGAGACAAGCCTCTCTCTCGGTGTCGCTGCTTGTGTTTCTCTGCATGCTGTAATTGGCGCAGGGCATCGCGGGAATATATGATTTGAACAGCAGATCTCTGTGAAATATGCATGCCTTAGTGTTTTACAGTCATGCTCCTGCGAACATCTTGCGATGGTCAGATGTGTCGCGGGATGATAAATACACAGCTTTCTGCCTCCTTGAATGAAGCAAAGCTTCTGTTAAGCTTTTTTGCCCATTACTGCTGTTTGTTTTAAAAGTGCAAACCAAAAACGACGCTATTAGCGATTATTATGATAAGGGAGGAATATAGGCTACTGTGTGTTTGCGAAAGGACACAGCTTTATAGGCTAATTGTTTCACCTAAACGTTTTTTTTTTTTATCGCTAGAATGAAATAGCCTACCGTTTGGGTGTCACCGAACGCTAATGTAATAGCCTAGGCCAAATTGCAAGGCTTTATTTTGCAGTTTTTTTGACGAGCGTTTGCAAATTTGACGTTAAAGTGTTTCAAAACCCTTCAAGCTTTTTATTTTTTCAAAGCATGGCTTTGTTGTGATGGTTTTGTATTAACATTTTATTTATTTACATAGACTAACGTTAGCCTAATTGTGCGCGGTTACGCGCGTATAGGCGCGCGAGCTTCTGTTTTGTCTCTTGACTTGTGGAAAATCTGGACATGGTGTTTACTCCTTTGGGAAGCTTTGTAATCAATATGGTCGATATTTATTTGGCGGCCTATCCTTGATAACGACGTTGTAATAATACCATCACGCGGCCTCAGCATGGCCGTTAATGTCCGTCGCCACACAGACTGAATCTCCGCTGAGGGGAAATCGATGAGCAGACTGAGTTAATTATGAGAAAATCAATTAAGAGGTGGAGATTTTGGCTTTAAAAGGGCATCCAGCGCCAGTGCAAAGGAAAAGGGACAGAATAAAGAAGCGTGTTCACACATTTCTGGGCTCCGTTCTTATCGCGCTTCTCGTCTTATTCAAGGTGCGCGAGCGCTTGGTCACTTTCTCCGTGGCTTATGACGCTAAACTAGCCTACATGTTTGCATTTCTGTCAGCCGACCGTACAACACATTTACAATGCTGTAATGGGGCTATTTCATTCCAACAGATATTTTAAGATATAACCTGCACGTGTTGGTGATGGCGAGAAGCGCGCGGAGATCTCATTTTGTTTGTAGTATGGGTTTAGAGATGGACAGAAAGGTGGAGACGTTCTCTTATAAGTTTACATAGTGGAGATGGGTCATCAAATATTTGAAGAGCCTGACTCTCTGTATATATGTGCTCGCACGTTTCATGGCTGACACACAGGCACGTGCACCTTTTATTGGCTTCAGATGAACTAAGAAACCTCTTCACGGGTGCTGTATCTGAACATAGGCTACGATGTCATTAAATCTTCAGGACTCATTATTGATGCCATATTTGGGAGTTTTAACATGATGCAGAAATTGTGAGAACCATTAGGACCTGGTAATCTTTAGTTTAAAAGTTTTGAAATATTAAATGCATTAGTAAGCTATAGAATTGTCTCATGCAAAATTCGAATGAGGCTTTGAAGAAGCATATCTCTTTAGACTATTAAAACTGTGCATAAATCAACACTACATTCTGATTTTAATAAAGACATATTAACTGAAAACAGAATTCACGTGTTATTCAAAATATATCCTCATTTTTTACCATGACGGAATGACTAAAGAGAAACTATCAACTGAAACATTTCACAAAAGTGATATTTTCCACGCATTTACTCGTTTTTTTTAAAATTACGGTAAATTAAATAATGTAAATCATGAAAATAATCCAGTCAAATATGCACTATCATGCCTATGAAAATATCTGATCTGAATAATGGTCTAATAAACATAACTAGGCTAAAACACATTTCTCCATGTCTGTATTGAGATGATGCGTCCTCGTGGTTTCCCTTAATTATAGATAATTCAGAGATGTATTTCTTAAATGATTGTAGTCTAGATTCATAATTGTTTAAATAGCCAGATTTCTATTTGAGTATGTAAATCTTCGCATGACGACATTATTGACTAGATTGTTAGTAACAGATTATTGTCACGTGTTTTGTCATGTTGTAGCTGTGTAATCAGACTTTTCTTTTTACATAATACACCAGATTTATTTTAAATAACTAAATAAACCCGAGTTTAACTGATATGCAAATTGCTGAGCATTACATACAATCATAACACCTTATAGTTTAGCGTTTATATCCTTGTTAATATAAAACGCAAATGAAGAAATTTGAATGCATCAGCTATTTAAATAAATAAAATGATTTCTCTTGAGCGCGGTTTGGAGAAGACTAAATCAAAAGTGTCTTGACTTTTCCAAAGATGCAGTAGAAATATTACATATACAATTTGAAATAGTAAAAACGTATTGTTAATAGGTTCATACCATACAAAATATAGCTACTCTTTCATTTAATAACAATGCAGCAGTTTCTGTGGAGACAAGAATACATCTCTCATCAGCAGAATGTTTGTGTCGTTAATATCAACACTTCAAATAATAACTCTTGCAAAATGATCTGTTTTTGATACCATGCAAATTAGTAATATTATCGACATTATATTAATGTCATAACCAACGTAACAGTGAGAGAAGACCACTCAAAAATAATAACAGCGGCAAACTCATTTAGTAAAGACTTTATAACAGAATAAAATGTACGAATATTATTATTATTATCTTCTTAAATTTCTACATGAGTTTCTTAGTCCGTCGGTTTTATTGATGTTTATGGTAATACCATCCAAGTCGTGTTTCACCTAAAACTATCAACTATCGATAAAAGCTTAAAGGCTCTCGTGCTGTTAATACATTACATATAAACATAAAAAATAAATGAATTAATACCTATGTAAGATTTTATTTTAAATTAGTACCTGTGTGAGATTATTAATATTTTATTTTTGGTTGTTTACTGTTCTAGTACAATTACACTGGCTCAGATTCCTTCGTGAGAGCAGGAGGATTTGTTCTTGTTCTTTTAGGAAATGGCTGATGATCCTCAATATCGGTCTGTCAGAAGATCATTTATGTCGTCGAAATCGCGACAGTCGTCTTATTCAAAATGCACACTTTAGTATGTTCGTATTATTATTATTATAAAAAAGTGCCCCGCAGATATTTAGTGTCCGGTATCAATCTTGGGTTTTTTCATAAGCAGCTGTCAGCGTTACTCACGACCCCGTGGGTCAAAGGCCAAACGACCACCGGTGCAATTAAAACGGACAGAGATGGAGCATTATGGCCCCATCCAATTTTCCTCTTACAAAAGAACAAAACCGCAGGCAGTTATTTCAGAAATATGATGCTATCAAAACCATACTGATGCTAATACAAAGACCCGTGTCCTCATATTCACTTAAAAAATACAAAGTGTTTTACAGATAGCCTAACATCTTTTGGGTCTTTCTAAAAATGTAAGTATTATTCTACTATATATTATTTAGCATTAAGGATGTGATCTCTTTTGTATTTTGTTATACTAATTCCTCAGATATTAATTTACAGAAGGCAGAATAAGTTATGGTTTATTTTTCAGAAAATACTCATTGGTGTGCTGAATAATTAATTTTTCTCAAATTAAGGCATTTTAGAGAAGTTTCTGTGAAAAGTATCTCATTTTAAAATTCATTTATTTTATTTAGATGACATAAATCAGACATTATTGGCCTTTCCACATTCGCAGCTGTGAAATCCACCTGCAAACTCTTAATACCAGCAGCTAATAAATTGTGGCGGTTGCTGTAACCTTTACAATTGTGACTTTTGCTCCTGTTTGAATGTGTGGCCGGTCTGTTTGCAGCTCTATTTTGTTGCTGCTCATGTGACTGTTGAAAGAATCAAGATGACCACAATAATACACAGAGGGGCATGCGCGCCGTTTATGAATGTGCGCGTGTGTTTAGAACCCGATGAGACGAGGAGGTCAGAGTTCAAATTCAGCCCCAGACGGACGACCTTGCCCTTATGAATGACCCTGGGGTCATACGAGGATGGGGGAAGGATTCAAAGGGATATAGAAAATGATAGTAGAATGGGAAAACAGAGAGAGCAGAAGAGAAAGGGTAAAAAGATAAATACAGAGCTGGTTATGAAACACACACATTTGTTGTCCCATTTTCATTTCCAAATGTATTCTCCATTTGCTTCACTCGCACCTACACAAAAGAAAAGTTAACCTTTGACCCTTATCTTCACCTCAGCTCCGCGGTGTTCTTGTATCTCCAGCTGCTATAGATGAACTCTTCTGTATCTCGTATACATTCACACGCATTTCCACTGTAACCCAAGATTGAGGTTTAAACACCTGCAGTTGGCCATGTTCACCCTCAGGTTCTGAGGGTTAGTAAAGAATCAGGGCTGATGGCTGCTCTTAAAGCCCCAGCGGGGTGCCGGGGTGGGGGCCACCGGGGCTGATGGTAGGGGTGTGAGTGGGGGTGCAGTTTCATATGTGACCTGCGCTTGGCAGCAGATAGCTGGCTGTCCTGCCCATTTAGTTTAGCTACTTATCTTAGCCAATGACCAGGGGAGGATACAGGAGTGAGAGGGATGAAGCAAGCAAGTCTGAGGGTGAGGAAGATGACATGAAAAAGCTCACAGAAATGTCTGTTTGTCCCTTTGTGCTCACTTCAAGCTTATTGCAGTGCTCACAACGTGCTTTGTTTTTACATGTGCTAATTGAAGCATGCTAATCTGTCGTTGCTCTTCTAAATTCCCCAGATTTCTGTGTTTTAGATTTGTAAAATCAGATTCCGAACACTTTTAAGCTGTCATTTTCTCACCTTTTTCTTTGTCTGAATGCCTCTGTCCGGTAACCCATTTAAGCAATTACTCCCATCTCTCGTCATGGGCCAGATCCAGAGGTATATCTGTGTGTTCTCTCGCTGAAGGAGAACAGCAGGTTTGGCTGACATTCCCTTTATCTGGCCTGTGCTGGAACCTAATCAGTCGGCTTTTACCTCGAGATGGGGTGTTTAGTGGGTGTTTCGCTTTGATGGGGTATTTAGGGTGCATTTTCTTTACAACTCAAGGTGTTTCGGTTGAAGTGTGGAGGATTTTTTGTTACTTCTTGGTTTCTGGTTTTTGAAATTACATTTTTTTTTTTTTTTGTGTGTGTTGGTGTATAGATATTTTGACATGCATTGAGGTTTGGTTATGGATTGATCAAACAAAACTCTCTCACATATTTTTATCAGTAAGAAATCTGAATCAGTACAGTGTTTTATTTGATTTTGTGATTTGGTATTTGGAAAACAGTTTTTTTAATGACTGAGAATGAAGTAATGAGAATCAAAAGAAAAATTTGCATACTTCTGATTATGCACTTAGATTATGAGGAAAGAAAATCTGAAACAAGCAGATGTAATTATGTGATGGACAAGATTAAAATTACATTAAATTTTTTGTCTGCACAAAGTGACCTCACTAATCTTGAATTGTCTGCCATTAATATAGTTTGAGAAAGTATACTGTAGTGTTTTATATTGATATTTAATGTTTTGAGAGGAAAATAAAATAAAATGTCCCTACTCAAGATATGATGTTTAAGACATTCCTGATTAATATACATATCAGGTCATTTTAATCGGAAGAATGATCTTTCTTCACTTGATTTTCCTTTAAAACTAAAATTACTTATCATAGCCATTATAACAGGTTAAAATATATTCACAAAGTATTGTTTAGACAAATAACTACACTGGTGTCAAATGTTTGGGGTGAGTAAATTAAAAAAAGAAAGAAATTAATACTTTTAGTCAGCAAGGATGCATTAAATCGATCAAAAGTGACTGTGAAGATTTTTACAAACATTTATTAATTTCATATATTTGAATTAATTTCAAATATATGCTGTTCTTTTGAACATTTTGTCCATCAAAGAATCCAGAAAATGAAAATGTATCACAGTTTCCACTCAAGTAATTATTATACAGCACAACTGTTTTTAATAATAATAATAAGAAGAAATGTTTCTTGAGCTCCAAATCAGCATATTAGAATGATTTCTGATGGATCATGTGACACTGAAGACATGAATAATGGATGCCAAAAAATTCAGCTGTGCCATCACAGGAATAAATTACATTTTAAAATATGTTTCAATACAAAATTGTAACAATTACACAATATGATTGTTTTACTGTTTTTGAATGGTAGTGTAAATAAATATTCTGACAGTCAAATTGTGTTTTTCACATCTTCATTAAATATGCTACTTTATCTTCAGATTTCAGATTTTTTTCTTCATGTTTCAGAAGATTCTCTGAAATGTTCAAAAATTACTATAAAATGTATATAAGTCTGACACTCACAAATCGGAATGTTGAAATTAAAAATAGACAATAAATTCACAAATATATGCATAACAAAGACAAAGATACATTTACGTTATGATACATATTTAAAAATTCTGCATGCAAAGAAATAATGAGGTAGCTGAGAAGACACTGTAAGGAGGTTTTTCTCATGTACTTATATCAGTTGTAGTTTATTCTGCAAGATGACGATCACAGAGTAGAAAACAGGGAGAAAAGATGAAAGTCTAGGCTGACTGACAGGAAAAAGTACCTTACGGTACCAATACAACCACAATGCTCTTTAATGCACAATCTAGTCACTGACAGGGGCTTGGCCTAGTCTCTGTTGCCTTCGGATGATCCAGATGTCTTTTATTTATCTCTGCTGTTCAAATAGCATGAGCTAAAAGATACTCTATGCACTTCATCATGTATTTAAGAGATGTTTTTGTAACATTGTCTGTTTCTTGAGATTTTACTTTTGAGGTGGTGTATGAGAGAAAATCTTATATTTTCTCCTTGCTGATTTTTCCCCCAGCACAAGTCCAAATATTCTGGTTCACTCGTTTGTTACAAGGAAGAAAATGACCAAGAAAACAAAACAAACATAAGAAAAGTGCAATTTGAAAGGGTGTGAGGGATGAAGAAAGGGAGAGAGAGCAAAAGAAGGCTGAGCAGCTCTGAAAACAAGGCTCTCAGCTGAGAGGGATGAAAGGGACTGGATGCAGACGCTTATTTGTGAAAAATGATCTCTGGATGCTTCCCCACAGCCCCAAATGCCTCTTTTTCATTTCTCTCTCTCGTTTCACTGTAGGATCAAGAGCACGTAATCTGGGGGAGATTTCTTTGTCCAGATTCATTTATTCGCTGCCCGACCGTCCCAAAATTGCTTAAACATTTGGCCCCAGGGGAATTTGCAGTGTTTGTATATTTATATTTTGTATGTTATACTCATCCCCTAATACCCACAAAACCATAAAACACATTAAAATAAGCATTTTCAAGGGTTTGCTGCATTCAGTTTTTAATGTGGGTCTTTCTTTGTGGAGAAAACCTTTTGAAATCATCTTTGCAGTGTTGTTTAGAAAATTGAAAATACCATTTTATTAATACCTAGCACAGAACATATTCTTATGAGAATAGAGAGGTAGAGGAACGGATAGAAGCAAGTGCTGGAGTAGAAAACCATGCATATGTTCCGTCACTATATTGTCCATTTATAGTTATCATCAGCTTTATTTGCTATGTTTACATGCATCCTAATAATCTGTTTAGAAATGGATTTGGTGGCTCTGTTTAACAGAAAAGTCTCCATGTGAACACCTCAATCAATTCGACTGAGCTTGATCCAAATTAAATAAGGGGTGGTGCAGACCTGAAATAATTCAGTCAACAAGAAAAAAAAGTATGTAAAAGCTTAAATCGGACTATTTTCTGTTTTATTTTCGGATTCAAATATACCTTCCTGCGATGCATATGTTTGCGTAGATTTTGGGTCATGCGAATGTCTTTATGTTTGTTTACTCACGTCTAATGTCTTACCATCTGGTCACAGGATGAGAATGAATATTTACTAAATATTTGCTACAAAGCTCTTCTAAAATAATGTTTGAAACAACATTTGCACTCATTGTAGCACTGGTGATATTATCGCATTGATGTTTTGTTTGGAATACATGTAATGCACATAAATGCATATGTGAATCAGATTGCAATATTTAGGGTTCATTTAAACAGAACATTCATAATCTGAAGTTGGATTGGATTCATTCTGGTTGAGTGAAAATCTTGTGTGTGTGTGTGATTGATGTACACTGTGTGTATGTGTAGGATATTTATACAGCTTTTTTGTGTAAAAATGATCCGAAATCAATATTTGAGCAAGTACATAACAGCCAGTGTTCAAAACTGTCGCCTTACTTTAGCCCGATTCACAACGGTTAGCTTATAATAATGTTTTATAATTTGAGTGGTATTCTACTGGTAGGAATTCACAGGAAATTTGAGCATGCTGCCGCGTCATTACGTCACGTCTGTAAACATAAAGAAGGAGTCCCAGCTAGTAGGCTATATCGGATGTGAGGATCCTGCAGGTGGCGGATCTCACAGCAGCTGGAAAAATTAAACGTATCATTCTGATGACGGATTGTAATCTAGAAAGGATTATGTGTTTATGAAACACGTGTAATTAAATTATATTCTAGTTTTAAATGTGCATCTGATTACAGATAGCCTGGTACTACACAAGATTTGGATTTTAAAGAAAACCAGTTCGAAGGAAGAATAATTAGCTTTTTGGGTTAAAAGAATTTCTTAATATGTAACGAATGGTATGAAAATTAGAGATAAGACTGTACAGAAACTGAAATCTACACGCTAATACACACTATATACACATAGTAACGCAATGCTGATGTTGTTAACATTAACAATTTGAGAACAAAGTACAATAACAACAATAATAATAATTTGCACGGTTTGATGTGATATGAGCTAACGACTCATGAGCTAAATTTTATGAGCTAAAATTAGATTTAATCACCATTGGTAGCGTGATTTATTGTAATGCTTTTTTCCTCAGTTGGTCAGAACAAACATGGCAGAATTGTTACTTGTTCAAATGACAATATCTGGTGAAAATTCTTATTTGGGTCGTATATTCCAAGACATAGGCTAGAATCTGTGATTCCTGAGTACAGTATCCACACCGGCGCGGTGACTGACAGCCACACATACGCCTCGAAACATTAGATTCATCCACGCTGGAGCCGTGCTGGTGCACAACCTACATAATGAAGATAATTGCGCAAATAACAGCAATTGCAGGTTTTTGAAAAGAGATGGCGACAAAGAGGCAAAACTTACGGACTGCAGCTTTAAGTAGCAGACAATGTATTGTTACATTTTCTTGCATTACTTAACTTTGATGTGTTGTTCATACTGTAGCTATTAAATCTGATTGTGAGGCGTAGAAGTAATACATTGGGAAACCCATTTTCTTCAAACACGGCTTGCAAAATGAATTAAGGTTTACACAAATCAGAAAGGGACAGTCTAAATCTCAGTGGAGGATTCTGCATGCTGTAATATACTGTAAGAGTTTTGCCAAAGCTGTAAGAATTTTTGAGTGCATTTGTGCATAAAAGTATGCACAAGAATTTCCTAGTATTTTCCATCAGCTGATGAAACCAGTCCAGCAGAATAATGCTACCCCACCATGTTTAAATTTTACAGATTTTTTTTATAACAAATTTCTTTTTACATTTACACCATGTTGTTCTTTTTTTTATTTTGGAGAAAAAAGCACTTTGCCTTATCTGGCCACAAAATCTTCTTCTATGTCACAATTGGTTAATTCCACACATTCACATGGTTCTTTTGAAGAAATGGCCTCTTAAAGTGCTATCTTCCCATACATGTTGTGCAGAGCTCTTCAACTTTACTCCATTCTATTGGACTCTCATGCAGCTCCTTCACAGTGATCATTGGCCCCTCTGTGGCTTTTTTTCAAACTCTCCTCCGTGTTTGTGCAAAGAGTGTTTTAGGCAGGTTTTGTGCAGGGTTGTAAAGTACTGGAGTAAATGTAACTAATTACTGTACTTGAGTATCTTTTCGGATACTTTGTAGTTGTACTGAGTATCAAAGATATTAGCAACTTTTACTCTCTACTTCACTACATTTTTGAATGAGTATCTGTACTCTTTACTCCACTACATTTGTAATGAGTGTTGCAGTTACACATTACATTTTGCATGGCACCTAGCTTCTCTGCAGCAGTTTATTTCTGCTACAAAAGATGTGATATTGCCACAGAGCACTGAAAGTACTATATCTTGTGTGTTTTGCCCTTACTCGCCCAAACTTGTCAACAAGGCTACTTCATATGAATGTGAGCGCCTTAGCAAGTAGTTGTGAATCACAGGTGTTTTATATATAAGGACATGACTGCAGCTGGAAATAAAGCCAAAACCAGCACATCCAGTGCCTCCTGTATATATATATATATATATAGCCATAGTGTTTCTTTAGTTCTTTGTGAGTTGTTGAATGTAATGGTTGTCTGTTTGCCCGTCATTCTGTTCTTTGTTCCATGTGGTTTATGGCTTATTTTTTGTTCTAGTTTTTCCATGAAATCCCTGCACATAGATCCTTGCCTCTGCCTGTTTTCCCCAGCTTCTCCACAACATTACAGTTTTTGACTGGAATGTCTCTTTGACTTGTGCATCTTTGAGCCTATATTTAATATAAGTAAAATACTTAAGGACTGTTAAAATCAGATACTCTAAGACTTTTACTCAAGTTGTTTTGGAATTGGTGACGTGTAACTTGTAGTGGAGTAACTTTCACTGTAAGGTATCTGTACTTTTACTCAAGTATGGTTTTCAGGTACTCTTTACACCTCTGGTTTTTGGTGATGCATAAGCCGCTTTCACACAGAGATTCCGGAAAATACACGGGTAATGTGTTGCGGCATTTGTTCCCGGATCGTCAGATTTGCTGCATTCACACTGCCAGTGATTTTCCGGAATCTGTGCGTGCATTCACACACAACCCGTAAAGATCCTGTAAAGACACGTGACCTTTCATGTGACGTGTATAATGCGCGCTCACCATTTCACTAAACTGGAGAATGATTTCAGCTTCAGCGCGGATAGTGAGGAGCTCCCTGATCGCTGCTTCATTCCAGTTTACATATTTTTCGTCGTGTGAACGTTGATCTGCCTTCAAAACACCCGGTAAAACAGTCGAACGATAAAGTGCGTCATCACTACGACGCACCCTTTACGGCATTGATCCGGCTTTTGTTCACACAGCGCTCGTTCCGGGACTGAACCCGGCAATGTTACTAGGTCACCAACCCGGGATCAATCCCGGAATTAATCCCGGGACGTGTTTGCGTTCACACAGAAGGCACTCCGGCAATTTTCTGGCAATTTTCCGGGACCAACGTGCAGTGTGAATGGGGCTATAGTAACTTACATTTCCTTATTGAGCTAACAGTAACCACTGTGATGGCCAAAACCTGGATTTATTTAGATTTATTTGGTCTTAAAGGGACAATTCACCCAAAAATAAAGGTTTTATCATAATTTACTAAAGCTGTTGCTCCAAACCCTTAAAATTTTAGTCTCTTTCTCACACAAAACTATTGTAAGACTTTGAATATCAGACATATCCATATGAATTGAGTGGTTTAGTCCAAACCTTCTGAAGAGACGTGATCACTTTATATGATAAACAGATTTAATTTAGGCTTAAATCGCATATAAACATTAATCAGCGCACACATCAGTTACGGCAAACGGAAGCTCAAGAATGCTGGCTTGACGTGTGAGAACCAATGAGGTTCATTCTTGTGTGTTACGCAGCTTTCAAGTTTCTGTAAGTGTTTTGTTAAGCATTTTAAGCTTCCATAAGAACCAATGAGGTTTGTTCTTACGCATCAAGCAAGTAGGCTTCTGTTGATGTTTGCTGATCCATGTAGATATGTGAATAAAATCCTAAATTAAATCTGTTCATCATATAAAGTGTTCTAAAGTCTCTTCAAAAAATTGAGACTAAACTGCTCAATTTATATAGATTAGTTTTACCAATCTATACTAATTATACTAAATGTATTTTTACTAATCTCTTTATGAATTTTTTGAAGCTGTCAAATGTTGGGACAGAAATCTCTCAGGTTTCATTACACAGGGGTGCAAACTTGTCACCTTTCTGCGAAAAAGGTTTTGTAGTCGTCGTCGTCGTATCTGCGAGTCATCTGTGTCACGTCACCTGTAGCGTTTTTTTCCCCTGTTGGCAAAGGAATAGACCCGCCCTACTCTGCCTCTGATTGGCTTACCTTAATGTTGTTTCCCTCATCCAACCAATCTCACTCCTGAAGCCTAACTTTTAGACGCTGCAGGCAACTGTCCATGGCCGTTTCTCAAACGGAAGGCTGCATCCTCCGGAGGTCGCATTTGTAGGCTGCATACGTCATAAAGAAGATCTTATTTTAGAATATTAACGGTTATAAATTTGACCATTATTCTTAGTTAAGTGTAAATTGTTGTAATATGCTTTTGACTCACGAATGTAATGCTCAGTTAACTGAAATGCTTGATGTCGTATGCAGCCTACAAATGCGACCTCCGGAAAATGCAGTCTTCCGTTTGAGAAACGGCCAATATTTCGGACGGAATGCATTTGTATCGGCTGTAAATTATGGTGTTCCAGTTTAAATGGTGATTACTGCGTGAGGCTGCTGTTTTTTTTGTTGTTTTTTTGCGTGAGGCTGCTGTTGCGATAGCTATGAAGATTGTAAGTTACGTTATTGCTACATTAGTTCGTTACCCTTTGCAAAAATGCTCCTCAGTCTCGACCTTAACATTTGTCTCACATATCACTGATATGATATCAGTAAGCTATCACTCTGACATGAAGTCGATTTGAGAACTGTTCGACCTACAAGTAAAGCATACCGTTTAATGTACAGTAATATTAGTATCACTCAGCTGAAGTGGAGGCAGCGCTAAGCCATAGCTAAGTGTCGGCCTGTAACAGCCTGTTTCAAGATGGAGAAACACCTCGCGTTTCGCCTGTCAGCTGCTTCAAAAATTTGAGTGCTGAAATGAAGATTTACAGTGGTTTAGTTTGTCAGCTTTTTCACTCCTGACGAGTTTGCACCCCTGTTACAAATATCTTCATTTGTGTTCCAAAGGTGAATGAAAGTCTTATGAGTTTGGAACAAAATGAGGGTGAGTAAATGATGAAAGAATTTACATTTTTGGGTGAACTATCCCTTTAACAGATCCATTTAAAAAGAATCAGATTTTTCACAAATCGGACACCGCTATCACAGAGCGGGTGACAGTTTCTCCATTTGAAAATAATGAGGTACATTGTGTTTTTAAGAAATGTAGTGGAGCAAAAAGTATGATATTATGCTTTGGAATGTAGTGAAGTAAAAGTAAAAACACTCAGATAAAGTACAGATACTTGAAAAATGTACTTGTGTGTGTGTCCACCTCTGGTTCCACAAAAGAAAAAAAGTCACACATGTTCAAAACAGCATGTGGGTGTTTAAATGTTGATAGAATTTTCTATCATTTCATATCATTTCATTTGTGAAGTGTGATTAAGGGCTTGAATACTTCATCCAAACACTCTGAGCCGCAGAGGGACGTATGGTTGACAACGAGGAAATTAGCCTTAACTGACATCAATCCCACAAGTGTTTGTTTGGACGTGTGCACTCGTGTTTGCACATCTTCTCAATCAATAGGTTAATTGCAGCTTTGTCAGTGTGTGTGAGTATGTGATTAGTTGTATGTTCAGCAATTGACAAGCTGTGGGATTTTTTATTGATTGCCTTCAACAATGAACAAGACAAGTGAGAGTGAGACTGTGGGTGGTATTGATTGATTGACCCCAAATTAGCCCCTTCTTTCCATCCTCCTCCCTCAGTCACAGTACAGAGTCATTCAGGACGGACTCCATCAAAATAACGTAGATTAAGTAGAGAGATTTTGACTAGAAACATTTTGTAAATTAATCACTTAAATATAAGTAATAAAAAGTTATGTTGCACCAATCATGTCAAACTATAACGGCAAGCCAGACCATATTGTTTTTGTTATTTAATTGAATAATAAGTCAGATCTTTCTAATAATTTATTTTCTGCACTCGTTCTCGCGTCCTCACTCGTGCTCTCTCTCCGTAAGCCCTCTCATGACTCCCGTTAAACATTTCTTCACCTCTTAATTGTTTTGACGGAAGCAACTGGCGTCCTCATTAGAGCTCATTGATTTTCTGGTTGTTAGTGCATTGATTTTGAAACTTCCCATTGATCTCGGGCTTAAATCTCTCTGCCGTTCCCTCTCTCGCTCCCTCATATGGACTGTTTATCCACACGCAACAGCACTGAAATGGAAGTGATGAGTCAATAGAGGGGTGGACAGATAAATAGATAAACAGAGAATTTATAGAATAATCAACATCTGCCAGCTCACAGGATCCCAAAGAAGGAATGAGAAATAGTCAGTGAGATGGAAAGGAAGGTGATGGGATATCTATATAAAGAAAAAGAACTCGCTTCTCTTTATTTTCTGAGTGATTGGACACAGCTGAGGGTTACCACTGATGAAAAGGCTGAGAGACCTTTCCTGACCAAATGTGAGAGTGTGGCCTGTGCCTCCTCTAAAATAGTGTGTATTCATGGGGAATAAAACTGATCTTGTCCATTTACCGTGATGTGCTCAGTCACAGTGGAGTGAGAGAATCCCACCTTTTTTCCCCAGTCTTCTTCAGAAGTGCCGTTATGAGGATTTTCATCTAGTTTGGAATGAGAATGTTTTTAGGGGGGTTTTAATGTAATTGAATTCTACTTTTTCTTTTCTTTTCCACACAGAAGCAGCGCAATGTGTTATTCTTGTTTGCTGGAGCTGTCATACGTCACCTGTCAACTCTGTTTCCTTGCTTCTATTATCATTGTCTTTATGATTGCTGATTTCTATTTCAAATTCCAAATACCATACACACAGTCTCTCTATATGGACTGTTTGAATTTTCCATATCATCCTCATAATTGTTTATTCTTCAGCCCCCACAATCCTCACTGCTCCTCGCTGTCATCTCGTACATCATTCTCATTCTTTTGTTGCTACTGACTGTTCTCTTATTCAGTAGGTGTGTCAATGACCAGTGCTGGGTAGATTACTTACTAATTGTAGTCCATTACTGATTCCAAGTTACATGATAAAAAATTGTAGTTAGTAACGTAATTCATTACATTGTACATTTTAGGAAATATAAATCCAACTACTTTTTGATTACTTTTGACCTAACTAGTTTATCACATTGATTTAAATACAATGCTCTTGTACAATATTGATAAAAATGCGAAAATATTGAGAAAATATATTTAATTTGTTGATATTAACATCATGAAGTGCCTTAAACATTACATCCAGATTTCCAAAACTGGGGTTTGTGGATTTATTGAAAAGCTAATATTTAATGAAATCATAAAAATATCAAAATAAAATAAATAATTTTAAAATGACAACACTGAAATAAAACACTTGCTAAAAGAAGGAAATATTTTCTTTGTTTACCTGCATGTCATGATGTGAACATTAACCAAAGTCAGAGAATCGTGGACATGTGACTGTGTTAAGTAATTATAGCATATTATTTTATTCAAAAGCAGGATTTTACTACTTTACATTAAGAACTTGTTTACCAAATTAAAGACATATATATGGTATGACCAACATGCAGAGAGAAAAAAATCTGTTTCAAGGCTCTGAAAATAACAGATAAGTTCAGGTCAAATGTGCCCCAAAATTAATGATATTTGTTGTATATTATATTGTTGAAATGAAATGAAAAATAAATTTCACATTGAAAATATATATTTAAAAACTTTCCTGAAAATATTACTTTTTTAAAGATATTACGGTAACACTTTAGTATAGGGACAAATTCTCACTATTAACTGGTTGCTTATTAGCATAATTAACATAATGGCTGTTTATTTGTAGTTTTAAAGCATTTTATTCTACATGGCTGGATTCTATATCCTTAATCCTAACCAATACTTAAACTTAACAACTGCTTTACTAACTATTAATAAGATGCAAATTAAGAGTTTTGAGGCAAAAGTCGTTGTTAATGCTTTGTTAATTTTGAGAACTGGACCGTAAAATAAAGTGTGACCGATATCATATTTTTTCTTGATGGTTACACAACATGACATTTTAATTGACTATTAAATTGAAACTTGAAAATGGTATAAAAGGATGCTATAAAACCATTTAAATCCAACATAATACATGATTACATTACTAAGTACTTGGCCCTTTTTTTTAAAGCTGGATTTTAAAAAGATTTTATGGGTTTATTTTTTTATCATTCCTTTTTCTTACATGCCACTGACCCATGTATATGTTCATTTATGTATTTATTTCTCTTCTTTTGTGTTTGTTCTGTGGCTGGTTCTCCATTGTGGTCAGATTCCCATTTGCTTCTGCTGACCAATGAGTTAGCAGCGCCTGCTGTGTCCTAGAGAGAGAAAGAGAGCGAGGGAGAGGGAGAAAGAGGAAATCGATAGGAGAAGTGATGAGGAAGGGAGGTGTAGATTAACGTCTGGAGGCCTTGGGTCTGGGGGGGGGGGGGGGGGGGGGTTTCGTGGGGGGCTGCCTCAGGACTTAGCCATGAGGCTGTAGCTCTCCTCAGTAAATCTCTGTGTACACCACAGGAGCTAAAGCACCCCTAAATTATATATCCGCTAAAAAACATAAAAGTGATAAGTAAAAAGAAATGAGGAAATCAAATTTAGGGCCTCAGTTCTGATCAATGTTCCAACATTTCCTTCAAGCGGCTGTTGCAAAATGCTCTGTATCTTTTCTTGTATTGCAACCACACTTAGAATCGCAAGTCATCGAAGGAGTATATTGCGGTAACACGCTCGCACATGAGCACTGCAGCACTGCTGACGATAATAAATATATCTAATAAATATCATTATTTTTGGACCAATCTCCCACAATAAAGGAGGAGCAGTGAGGGATGGCACCGGGGACCAGCTGGGATATTGGCAATATATCAGCATTGATTATTGAGAGTACTGACAGAGACAGAGAAGGAGAAAAGGGGAGAGGGAGTTCATAAAAACTAATAAAAGAGACAACGAGTGAGGAAGGAACAGAGGCTTTAGATGGATCTGCTTTTCTGCTCTAAAATAAAAGCAAAAAATATGTGTGTGTGTGTGTGTGTGTGTGGAAGACTGTCCATCTGTTTGTATGTACAAGACATAAATGCGCATTTTCACTTTTACTAACACTAAAATTGGTGGAAGAAATGTGAAATTATATTAGATTATTATGTAATATTCTATATTTGTGGCAAAATGTGTCACATAGAATCTTTTAATTAAGGCAGTGACGGTTTCTGAGCTCTTTGAATGTGTCTGTACGCATGACCGAATGAAAGAAAGAGCGAGATGAAAGAAACGCAATGAGTCGCTGGATGTAGCAGTGAGATATTATTGATCAGACTACCATATTGTTGATGAAAGAGAATCTAATCTGACTTGCTCATCTGTCAACGTGGCATCATTGTTTAGCAGCAGCCATCACAAACACACATATAAAACTGCTTATTCTGTGCTTCTTCATTCCTACATACATTCTCACAGCCTGCTCTTTTGCTCCATTATATTAATCATACTTTCCACTCTGCTATATGTCTCTGTCTGAATAATGTGTGTTTTAGCCTAAGAGAATTTATTATTTCCTGTGCACATAAGCATGGAATATTTCTGCGGTTGTCAAGAGGTGACAGTTTAATCATCAATAACAAACACGGTGGCATTAATCATGCATGCGTTTCATTCCACGCTCACGTGGAGTCATTTGAAGATCTCCGCACTAAAGCTGTCACCTCTCTCTGTTAGACAGGCAATTGCTAACAGCAAACTGTGTTTTAAGGATTCTTGTGATCTCATCTGAATAATTAATACGAGTTGAAGCAATAAGCAAAATGACAACCATTTTGTCAGTTTTCAGCACTGTGTGGGAAAAATCACAAGCTGCTGTACTCTGGAAAAAGGTTCTTTATTGGCTGTAGTTCCATGAGGAAGCTTTAACATCAATGGAAACTTTCCACTGCACAAAGGCTTATTTATAGTGGAAAAAGTTTCTTTAGATATTTAAAATGTTCTTCAAACTAAGTAAAATGGTTATTTAAAGAGCTGAAAGGTTCCTTGGGTGAACCAAAAATGGATCTTTTATTGCATTTCTGCAAAAAACAAAATAGAACCTTTATTTTTAAGAGTATGTGCTACTGAAGAGTTTTTCTTTAAGTTTTTAATAAAACTACTTTTGTTCAAGATGCATATGATAATTGGATTGCTAGAAGTTGTAATTGTGTTATATTAAAGAAATATTCACCCAAAAAAGAAAATCATCATCTTTAGCCCCTTCACAGTAATTCCAGTAAATTCCGGTAAAATTACCGGAACAACTTTACCGGTAAATACAAAAATGCGGTGTTCACACAGGCAAAAATTTATTTTTACTGGTTTCACACATCAGTTTTAAAATACTTTTTTGTGTATACTTTATTTTGTAATTGTTGTTGATGTTTTAATTTTTGTGTCAAATGTTCACATTCATGCAGCTGCTTTTGGCCCAGAGACATCGTATTAGACGACTTTAGACATTTCTTTGACTTCCGTAATCAATGTGTCATCTGCCTTAGAATGTTATGATTGGCCTAGTCTCAGCCTCAGACGTCACGCCCACGCACCGTTGGCTAAACGTCTGATGCATATGGCACATTTAGCTGGAAACACTTCAGGAGTTTCGAAGTCGTCATCGGATTGGTTGAATTATACGGGAGACGTGTGTGTTGCGTTCTTTAACATTCCGCCTGGAAACAAAAATGCCGTGACACCAAACTCCCTCACGAAAGAAGAAAGTCGTTGTGTTTACAACTGTGACGACGAGCATTTATCAGGATCAACTGAACGCTGGATTTTCAAAAGTATGTGAAAAATTTAAAGTTCACGGCATAGAATCTTTAAAATATGTCAGAGAGTTTTACACACCGGTCTGTTATTGTGGCGGCATTTCCACACCCCAAAACATGACGCGGCACAAAACGAAATGTGATTGGTTGCTTTACCTATCAGTCATATGGCCTCTTGGGCAGGCCTTTGCCATTCAAAGTGGCCAAAGTTTCCAGACCTTCAGCTGTCAGTCTGAAGGTCTGGCTACGCGAGACTATATTGGCCCAGAATAAATACGTCAGCGTGTTTTGAACCTGTACATGCTCATACCGGTAAGTTGCCAGAACGAATTTACCGGTATTTTTAAAAAGGTCCTGTTCACACATGATCTCTTAATGGTAATTTACCAGTAATTTACCAGTAAAGAGGTTATATGTCTGAAAGGGAATTTTCACTCTCATGTTTAAAACCTGTTTAAATTGGCTTCATCTGTGGAACACAAAAATATTTTGAAAAATGTGTCCATAAAGTAAAAGTTAACTACAACATTGAAGCCCATTGACTTTGACTGTATGGGCAAAAGAAGAGAAAAGCCCTACAGGTTTGGAACAACATAAGGGTGAAAATGGGAGAAAATAACTGTTTTTGGGTTTCCCCAAAGAAACTTACACAAGTCTTAAGATAACCATTTTTTTTTCTTAGTTTGAAATACATTTTTTAATCAAAAGACCCTTTCCCGTGGATGTTAAAGCTTCTTCATGGAACCTTTATTTTTAAGAGTGTATTACTCCAGGAAGTCAACATAAACAGGAACAATGGATATGTGCGGATGAGGAGAGCACAGCTAGGAAAGAGGTGTTAGCTCCCTATCCTTCCAACACCATCTTATTTTCCTTTCCCTCAATTTCGCACTCTCTCTTTCCCTCCAGTCCCTCTCTCCTTCTCTTAGATGCGCACAACCACACTATATTCTACAATAAATAATTGCTTTTGTCTGAAAGGAGTACTGGAGGGAGGGGCCCGAGCGCCCCGTTACCTCAGCACGTCGAGGGGGTACGCGAGGGACAACCGGTCACTGCTTTTCATCTCTTTCACTTGACCTGCGGATGTCATCTGTCAATAGCGGGATGAAGAGAAGGACAGGGACAATGAAACACATCCTTCTATTGAACAAAATAAGGAGGAAACGCGTTTTGTTGCAGATGGAAAGACCCCCCCAAAAAATTAACACAACAAACAACTACAACAAGAGACATAATCATATTATTTTTATTACTATTATAAAATGACACATCAGTATGTGTGGCTGCATAGAAGTAGATTTTGAAATGATTTGTATTAGCAACATCTGTTCGCATCTCGGTCATTGCCAAGACGTCTGAGCCTGAGCTCACCGAGAGTTTTGCTGCCTAGTGGAATCGATTTACTCCTATTGATTGGAGTGTTTAGCGTATAGATTTTTCTATTTAAAAATCTATATTGACAATAATCTTGTGTGTAAGTGTGCCGCAGCATGGTTTGTAATTGACAGGGCGTGATGAATTGGCGGTAGGAGAGAGGAGCAGAGAGCGCTCGCTGATTAAGGCCCCCGGGAGGTTTCGCTGGCACAACGAGATTTCCGAGCACTGTGTTTCCCAACCCTGTTCTTGGAGGGCCCCTCAATTGTACACATTTTGGATGTCTCCCTCGTGATCTGGCACACCCATTTCAGGCCTTTCAGTATTATACTGATCAGCTGATGAGAATAATTAGGTGTTTGATTTGGGAGACATCTTGAATGTCCTGTTGGGGTGCTCCAGGAGCAGAATTGTGAAACTGTGTCTAGCACACCGGCTCTCTTGAGATCAGCCTGTTTCGCTTCTGCTGTTCTGCACATCATATTGGTAAACAATGTGTATTGACAAATACAAATATAATGGTGTTTCAGTATTGATGAGCTGATGATCAGGTGCTTGATTTGAAGACATCTTGAATATGATCTGTTTGGGGCCCGAACAGATTTGGGAAACAATGTGTAGCACACCGATTCTCTTGAGATCAGCCCGTTTTGTTTCTGCTGTTGTTCTCCACATCATATTGATAAACAATGTTTACTGATGAATAAAAACGCAACAGCCTGTGTGACTTAAGAGATTCTCAGGTGTGTCCAAGAACATTTACACACTACATGTGCATTACTACTTCTACTACCTCTATGCATTTGTGCATATTCTGAAATTAATCAAAATTTGGTTGATTTCCAATTATGTCAGTAATGAGCAGATTAAGCCAACATTACAGTTTAGAACAACTCACATGTGGTTTTATTAATCAGACTGTTGATACACATCAACACCTCATTTGGAATAAACAAAAAGTCCAAGCAAAAGGATAAAATTTACATAAATCTGGGTAATATTAAATACATTGAATAAACTCATTTTAGAATTAGACTCAATTTTTACCTACTAGCAAGGCATGATAATGATAAAAAAAACAGCATGGCAATTTTTTGCTGTTTATTGTGCACTTGTTTATTAAGCACATGAATGGTAGTTAATGAGTTCAATGAAATTATATAATTTACTCACTATGATTTGTTGTTGCAAATATGATTTTCTTTCTTCTGTGGAGCATAAACGAAGGTATTAAAAATAAAAATGTCTGTATTTTTTTTGTACAATTAAAGTCAAAGGACAAAGAAAAGCATAAATGTTTGGAATGACATGAACATGATTATGACAGATTTTTTAGAGATAAAAGATGTTGTCAAATGACTAAAATGCAATGTAATAAATGGCAAGAGTGAGTTTTTAAAAAATAAAATAAAATAAAGACAAGGTCGTTCAAATTATTACCAGCAAATGGACCTTTATCTTAAAATGGTATGTATGTAAACATGGTCACTGAGGGAATGCCTTTCTTTTTTGTATTAAATATGAAAAAGCTAGTTTTCCTCGCTATATTAAAGAGTGTCGTGGTGTTTATACCCTTATAATCTACATTAGATCAATAAGTGTTGCTGGAAAGAGATGTTCGTTGTTAACTGTGATTTTACCTTTCAGCGAGGCGAGCACAGAGAGAGAGAGAGAGAGAGAGAGAGAGAGAGACAGCGGGTGGGGGTGGGGGTGGGGTGGAGTGGGGGTGATGTGAGAGTTGTAACGGCTCCGCTCGCGCTTCAATGTTGCGGACAGCGTGGATTCAGAGCGCGCGAGCGTATGGGAGGAGAGCGTGCACGAATGAGCTATTGGGGTTCCCAAATAACGGGAACAGGCAGACAGACCAAAACACGCAGGCGGATGGACGGAAATATAGGCAAGTGATCTTAAAAACCAGCGACGTAACGAGCTATTTTCCCCTGATGTTTTCGTGCTTTATTTATTTGTTTGCCTTATTTAGTCATGTATCGATTGATTGCGTTTTAATTACTGGCGTGTGACAAGGTGCGTGGGAGGAGGGGCGAATCCGGCGGACACGTTGAGTTGCCTTATTTTTCTATAGATTTTTAATTTCAATGAGCAAATATAAGCAGACGGTTTTAACCACGTTTAGTGACTTTGTGTAAATGAATGTATAGCCTGTAGCTGCTAGAACAAGGAAGAGAGCTATAGAAGAGCTAGACCAAATAAATTCACCAAAAATGCACCACATATTCAAGTAATAACATTATCCGCTGTCTTTTATACGTTATACAGTCAAGGTGTGAAATCTTTATTAGAACAAATGCAGAACCGTCAGTTTATTTCATAAGCAGATAACCAAAGTTAAAGCGACTGCGACCAGGCCAGCTGAACATACAGTGGTCAGTGAACACTTCAGTTTACAACGGGAGATATGCATTTATAGACGTTCGCAAACATAGTAAATATATGACTTTGAGTGACAGAAACATATATGTTCGGCAAGCAGATCGAACAGTTATACCAAATACTGTAGCTGAATACCAAAACGAATAAACAAACGTGAAAGTAATAGTAAAATAACCCACGTTTGTCTTGTTTTAATCCGTCTATCCGCCTGTGTGCGCGCGCTGGGAAAATACAGTCGGGCTGCGCGCGTCTGCGTATCTATGCATGTAGATCAAAAGTAAATTTACAAGCGAAAAAGGAAAGGGTTTTTATTTAAAAAAAAAATGTAACTGGAAAACCTACGCATAACCGCAATTTTATGAATAACAAGGTATTGTGTCAAAAACGCCTGGAACCAAAGTGAGATAAAGCATCTTGCCACAACTGCTAAAATTGCAAAGAAAAGTCAACAGCAAAAAGAACATCTGATAAGAACCAGACAAGAAGACGGATCATGTTTGTTCCTTTGCCGGTGCCGTTTGTCTTGCCGAGAACTGCCTCTGATCTCCACGCCTGGCGCCTCAAGTCCCCGCTGGCTCTGCGCTCTCACTCCGGTAAGCCTTTCTTCCAGAGCAACCACCCTTTCTTTCTTCTTACACCGAATCCAGTGACCGCGCTCAGTGGCCTAATCCCCGTATCCATCGTGTGAATGAAACATCCTCATTTGCCGTTTCTGTTTGTGTCGCGCGCGCTTGCCGCCCTTTCCAACCTTTCAGTTTAGTCCAACCGACGCGAGTCAAGTTTATCTATAGCAAAACTAGCACTGCGCTATCGCGCCTCAAAATGCAGCTCAGGTCGGGTTTGTTTTGTCAAGGTGTTTCCTAAATATATTCCCGTCTTCTTCAGGGCTCCGCATCCGTCCGTCTCCTCCTCTCGCCTCTGCCTCTGCCTCCGTCTCCCCCGAACTAAACTCGCGGTGAGCTGGGAATATTCATGCCAACTTATCGATCTCCGCAGGATCGATTCTGGGGCCGGCGGATCGAGGGGAGAGAGGAGAGAATCAGAGCAGCTACAGAGAACAGAGAAATGAGCATTTGTGCTATTTAAACATCTTATGTTTGGCTCACAAATACAGATGTAGCCTATAGTGTGATGGTCAGGTAGATAGTTGCACGTGTGATCGGCTATAAGCGTTTTAAATAGATGATCACATACATATATGTGTATAATGTGATTTGCACCTCGTCTTTTGCAGTAAAAGACGGCGAAAGGCAAACGACGACTGTTTTCGTTATTGTTTTCATTGCTGGAACTTGCCGGTTGTTCGGTGGCTATAAAGATGAGAACACAAGGAAGCAGAGATGGAGAAGGAGGGCGGGGGTGGAGTAGGAGGAGATGGGTGTAGTCTGAATTGAGGAGGCATAACTGCATAAGCAAGCTGCTCTTATGTTTACTGGGTATGTGATGTCCGAGAATACAATGAAAGTGTTCGGTAATTTAATACAGAAACTGTTTTCTGTATAATTTGCAGTGTTTATTTTGTATTATTTTATATAAAGCTTATATGGGTTATATATTGGAAAATGTATGTCATTTGGTGTAAAATGTTATGCTTTAAGTATATTGTAAACAGCATTTTGATAATTGTTTTATAGTTACTATTCATGCTCTTGTAATGAGCTCATTAACAGAGGGATTGCATCAAATATTTGGAATAAGATACAGTTTCTCTTATAAATTTAGATGAATTTCAGCCTAAATAAAAAATATATATATTTTGGACAAGTTATTTGTCTGCATACGGGACCTTTTGCCTATATTATGGTATAAAAACCAAGATGGTGCTTAAAAGGTCCTCAGACATTACTCTTGTTCATTTTTATGCATTCAGAAAGTGTTGTATTTAAGTGTTGTACTTTAAAGTGGCAATGGAAAGTGTAGCGTTTATTCAGACATTTTTTACAACCTCATTTTACCTAGTGGGATTGCATTGTTCTCTAGCTGTGTGATTTTACCACTTCATCATTTGCATAATTCAGAGTCTTACAGGTTTTCTTGGGCTTTTGGACTGAAGAATGTTGCAGGGTGGTAAAAGGGAAGGATAATGAGACTCTTCCCCTCAGAGATTAACAGGGCCAAGGGAGAGAAGGAGGAGTTACATGCCCCTTTCCCTGAAAAATAGCGAGTGTCAAAAGAAGATAAAAAAAAGAAGGCAGAAAAAAAGAAAAAGCTGTGGACCACTAAAGGAAAGTAGGTGCAGATGACAGTGAAAAATGGGAACGAGTATGGAAAACCGAGTTTGAGCGGGAGAGGTGATCTTGAGCTCTATAGGCACAGCTTGTATGGACGCAGTCGTCTAGCTCATTAGGTATGAATGATAAGCAAGGCGGTAAACTTTGTTGTTTGGATCTACTTGGCACCTATTTCACACAAGTGGATGATTGGCATGTGGAAAAACTATCTGATTAATAATTTCACAAAATGTAAATGATTTTGACTAAGCTTTAGACAAACGTTTGTTATGTAAATTGTTCTTCACAGTCAACTAAACCTCAGCAAAATCTGAAAGCAGCAGTCCTTCATTTCATGCTATCAAATACCATTACGACCAGCAGAAATATGCATATCTCATCAAAGCCTCTTAATCACCATTAGAGAGAGCAGAACCTATTAACTATGATCCAGTTACTAATATATGCAGCTATTACACCCTAGTCCCATTAGATAGTGGATATAGACATGGACAGAGGCAGAGATAGAGATAATCAAGACCTATTCTTGTAAGTGGTCTTGGGAATTATTGCCATTAACGGCTCCATTAAAGTTTTATGAGTGTTACAGTAACGGGCAGGTCCTGGAGGATGAGAGAATATTGACTGAGAGAAACAAAGTGAACATTAAGCAACATTCTGCTTTGCATGACTTATGAACCAAAGAAAATCTGTCCTATCTGTTTTTACTGATTATCGATTAGGATAAAATGACTTTAAAAGTACTGAAAGATAATCGTCTCATTGTCATAATGACAGCTGACAGTGTCAGAAATGGAATCCATATATTTTTGTAGCTATTTATATATTTATTTTTGGTAGCTTTGTGTGAGCGAATGTGAGAGAAAGTGTTTTTATAGATCAGGGCAAGTCCTGGTGTTAAGATGATTGGCAATGACAAAATGTCAGCTTGGGTTTGTTAGTAACATAATGGGGAATCAATAGATAGAAGGAAGATGTCAATACAGAATGTTCTACTGCATTTCACTCTCTCTCTCACACACACACACACACACACACACACTCTTTCACCCTCTCTTGCTCTGATTGATATGCCATGTCGTCATGATGTTCGTTTAGTGACAGTACTCCCACAGGTCTTTTAGTTGTACTGTTAGTTTCAGCAGAGCAGAAATGTG
Source organism: Schizothorax lantsangensis (assembly GCA_027422415.1). Lineage (NCBI taxonomy): Eukaryota > Metazoa > Chordata > Actinopteri > Cypriniformes > Cyprinidae > Schizothorax > Schizothorax lantsangensis. The sequence goes on along the minus strand of CM049850.1, from coordinate 17,854,226 downwards.
TTTGCATCTGTGTGGGTTGACCTTCTGTAGTGTATTAACACTGACGACACCCTTCTCCTCATTAGCACTGCTGGAAGACACGGCTTTTCACTCTGTAAGACATTCCCTAGAGTTCTTTCCTCCCAGTGACTATTACAAGCACACACACATTGTGTCTTTATACAACCAGAAAGACATTACACATCTTGAGTCTGCTCTGCAAACTGATGATAAAGATTTTAAACTGAACTCTCTGTCACATACAAAGCTTAAAGGTACTCACAAGTGCTTGCAAGTTGATATTCCTCAAATATTCAATAACTGCTAAATATAATTCAACCAAAAACACTAACTTTTCCCTCAACCTTTCATGCACTATAATGTAAACCTTAAGAAATGTAGATCTGTCAATTTACATGCACTTTTAAACCAACTGTGTGCTTAACAAGCCATATGCAAACCTTAACTGTTCCTTTATCAGTTTATAAACATAAACAGTTCAAAAATGTAAGTTTTAAATTCATGTGAACTTCGATTTCTTGAGTTTTTATAATTAATTTATTTTCAAAAAATGTTGTTGTGCATGTAAACATACTCATTGACATAATGACATACAAAATGTAACTGACTGTGTTGTAGGTTTGAGTAGTAGATTTTAAACAGTCTTCTTTCTTAAACACGTTTGCATATGGAATTGTGATTGGTTCTGTCTTTCTTTTACATCATTATTTACTTACAACCACATTTAAAGGGCATTTACACAGTTTGTGCATAAAAAATGTAAGATGCAATGAAAAAAAAACTTTACTTGAGCATTTATTATTTAGTATTGAGAATGCCGTGTCATGCGTGGGACACTGCAAAAGACGCGAAACTTCACTGCAATGGTTAAACATGGGCATCTAGCTTAATGTTTACTTAGAAAAACAATGGAATACAGAACAGTGGACTGCAGAAATGCATTTTGGGTGAACGGCCCCTTACACCAGTGTTTACTGGAAGCACGCCAGTAGTAGTATACATTTTGGATGTCTCCATTATTTGACCCACCCATTTCTGGTCTTCTAGTCTCTATTAATGAGCTGATGTGTTAAATCAGGTGTGTTTGATTAGAAAGAGCTTGAAAATGTGTTGGTGTGCCTCTAGGAACAGTGTTGGGAAACACTGCCTGACGCTGCACAGTGATTGTGTTGATTCTTGCGTGCAGTCGGCTGAAAACAAGACGCATGCAGCAGCAAAGCCGCTGTGCTGTGGTGCAGCATTTCATTTAGACTGAACCGACCTCACTTAATACTTTAATATTATTATTTTGCTGCCTTGCAAGCACAGGTATTTCCTTCAGGAAATGCTAACCTTTTCATTATTATTCTGTCTTTCTACCTCCTTCTTTCTTTTTCTCATACAAAAACACACTCTGGAGGTGTTGGGCTACGTGATGGCGCAAAAGTAGGCGAAGTGTTCAGACAGGCCCTTAATCAACACATCTGTGAGAGACGGCACCTGGTCAATACACCCCCTACCAGTACAGCAGCACTCACACAGATTCAGCGCTGCTGTGCTAATTTAGTGTGATTATCTGGCTGCACATGTGTATTTGTGTGTGTATGTGCACGTGTTGGGGAGAGAAAGAGAGAGAGATTGTTATATTCACCTCAGACACACAGAACTGTTGTGTGTAGATGGATGGAGGGATCGGGACTAGAATGAAAGATGAGCGTAAATAGACATGAATGAATGTGTTGATATTTGACATGGCAGGTGCATAGTGGCTTTACTGACAAATGGATGTAATGAGAGAAATTTAGATTAGCGTGTGAGGTAAACAGATGGATTGACACAGAATTATACCACTTTTTAAATCTGGCTCCTGCTTTGACTCTATAAGGTGAAAAATGGACATAAACTAGTGTAATTTGTCCTCTCAGCAGCTGCTGTGTGTGTGTGTGTGTGTGTGTGTGTGTTGATAATAGAGAATGTGTAATAAAAGCTTGCACTTTGATTATGTCCTTCACTCCTCATGAACAAGCTCAAGACCTAAATCTGTTCTCTTCCTCCATTTCATTTAAGATTTATAGCGTTCAAGGTCTCCCGCTCACATGTAGGGCTTAGTGAATGTCTTTCAGGGCTTTTCTCCTTTCTTTTCATGGTCGAAATGTGTTCTGGTGACATGTTTTGATTAATAATGCCAATTAGTTTATTAGTTATTAATAATTCATTTTGGGAATTAATTCATATTGTATTATAATGATGTTTCTCATCTATATGATCTTATAGATACAATTTGATTTAGATTAAATTAATGGTCTACTGTTGCACTGTAAACTCATGCTTATATAGTATGCAGTATTTCTGACTGGATGCTTTTGAGTAAATAACAGTAAATAAACATCCGTAAAATGTTTACCTTATATCATTCCAAACCTGTATGACTTTCCTTCTTCTGTGGAAGACAAAGAAGATATTTTGAAGAATGTTGGTAACCAAAATGTTATGAACTTGACTCATTGACATGAAAACAAAACCCCCACTAAAACATTTCTCCAAATATCTTCTTTTTTATGTTCCACAGAGGAAATAAGTCAAAGAGAGTTTAGAAACGACATGATGATGTTTCATTTGGGTGAACTGTCCCTTTAATGCTTGTAAAACAGTATTATCTGCAGTAAAATTAGATAAGATAAATGCAGTTTTACCCCAAACAGGGCACTTACAACCGCACAGTATTTTTAACTGACAACACAAGCCGAAACCACCTACCCGTACAAATCTTGTAATTGGCCACATGCTGCCTTGAGTGACAAGTATGATCATCAATCAAATTAAGATGGAGAGAGGGGAGGGATGGAGCCCGACTCCCCAGACAGGCTGCTGTTAACAGGGTTTCCTTCAATCCGGGTTTATCGATCAATACGTGGCTTGCCAATTTGTACTCTGCACCTGAGTACATAAAATGCCTATTGCATCAGATTACTCGAAGTTTATATCCATTATGCAGCATGTTCTCATCACTTCTATAAGATCAAATTGTTTCCATTCACTAGCAATAACATTAAAACAGAGCAGCAGAATACTGAGACATTTTGCCTTTATTTTGACAGTCTTACTCATACATGCTTTGATGGGATAATTGTATTCCCCAAAAGCAATTTGTACCGAGAGTTTATTACCATCGGCGCATATAAGTTCGTTTGGTGTCCGGCATTTGATGATGCAGATGGGCATTAATCCAGGAATGCTGGAGGGATCACGGCTGAATGACTGCATTTTCTGTGGAAGGTATCCGAGGTGACGTACAATGAGGGAGCTTAGGCAACATAGCAGAAGTGATTATGGTCATAAAAATACATTGAACTGCAGATTTTATGAGGAATTATTTTACGGCTCTCTGAAATATTCAATTCTGATGTTGCGCATGGTATTCAGTGCTCTGATATTTCGTAATGTTCGCCATTGCCTGTGGCAACGCTGTATATCAGACCGGGGAACTGAAACCGGCACTACTTTCATGTCACCGCAACTTTTCTCCTTTCATACAAATGCAGTTGGCACCGTTTTGCGTTTTAGTTAAACGTTAGTTAGTAAAAATGATCTTAGCAAACTTAAACTTAAATTGATAGTTGCTCACCCTCATGTTGTTCCAAAATTGTTTAAATTTCTTTCTGCTGTGGAACATAGAAGATATTTTGAAAACTGTGCATTTTTTTCGCTGTACAATGGAAGTCAATGGTAACCAAAATGGTTTGAGGTTACACTTTATTTTACAATGTTACACTTCTTACAGTGTATTTGTACATTTGAGTACTGAGTAATATTATGAACAACATGTACTATAAGGATAGGGTTAGGTTTAGGATTTGTTTTAGGGTTCTTGCATTATGCATAATTTATTGTTATTACTTTAGTAAGTAAATTTAACATGTAAAACAAGGACTCTAAAAAAGTGTTACCCAGTTTGGTTACATTCTTCAAAATATCTTCTTTTGTGCTCCTCATAAGAAAGCAAGAAATATCAGAATTTCCAATTTTGTGTGAACTAACCCTTTAAATATTAATACTACTGTAATATAGTTTCATTGTTTGTCTCGTGGCAGGGCTGATTGTTTTGTACGTTGTACTGGATCATTTATTTTTTCCTTAGTGGAAGATGCAAGGTTCTGTGCAGGTAATATTGTGAAATAATTTCAAATCAATTGAGTATTTCATATTTACTTGTTCATTTATTTATTTGACTTATTTTTATTTATTTTATTGCTGAATAGTCTCCTTGTCTCCTCTGTCTGTAGCCTACATTATCCCTTACTTACACGTCTATTCCAGATAATAATATGATTTTTAAATCATATCCCTCACAAATGCAGTCTGACCTGTTTGTCTGTTCTCTCCGTATTGTTGTGATGTTACAGTGCGGGATGTTTAATGGAGTTTCTTTATAAAGGCTTATCTTCTACCCCCTGTCCTTCTCTCCGTATCTCTTGCTCTCTCTCCTCCAGTCCTGGTGTGGCATGATGGAGGGATTTTTAAGGAGATTTTTTTCCCGTGTTCATTGGACGTTGATGAGCTCCTCTGTCTGTCGCTGCTGGCCTGTCATAGCCTCAACACTGCTTATAGCAAAATCAATCGGTCTCAGTCACAGAGGGCGAAGAGACGAGAGCGTTAGCTGGCGCTCCGTACGCACACACACACGTTCCCGTACCCAAAGTTTATAGCCAACAAACACACACTTGGTTCAACTCTTGCCCTCCCTCACGTCTCGAAGATGGGATGAAGGGATGGAGGGAAAACGCATGAGAGGAAAGGATGACAGAGGAAGAGAGGGAGCTCGAGCGAGGGACAGATAGTAGCATTAAAATTCATGGCTTTTTTTACTCTCTGTGCTGAAAAATCAATAGTGTTTACTATGAATGAGAGGAGCGCTGGACAGCAGAGCTGGGGGCAGAAAGACGGGGGGTGAGAGGGAATGGGGAGCTGGGGGGGGGGCTGACTTCATTACTGGAGGCAGAGGCAAGAGAGGTCAAGGTTAAAGACTCAACCTAGCGGGTAGAAGGTGGGGGTAGTCTACCATTTACTCACAATGCTGCAATAGTAATGTGGAGTCAGATACAACAGCCCTATCAGTATAAATGAGAAGATGTCGGTTTGGGATCCCTGCTTTCTCTATCTCATGCGCCCACCGCATTCGCTCGTGCTCGCATGGATAAGCATCTGTAAATTCACATTTGGATGGTCCTGGAACTAGTTGGATGTTTTGTACCTAGCTGTGTTGCAGCTGATAGCAGCATCTGCCACTTTTGTAAGTTTTAATGAACCTTAACAGCTCATACGATTCGAAACACTCTGAAAGTTAAGGGAAAAAGTCACATATCCTCTCTTAAAGAGCCTGGGAAAAGTTGATTCTTCTTCAGCCTCTAGTTTTGAAGATATTTAGATAGTTAGACTGATTTAAATCTCTGGTGTGGGTTTTATTTGGGGTTCAATACAAGTTAAGATCAATTAACAGCACTTGTGGCATAATATTGATTACACAATTATTTTTAAATTGTTTTTAAAAAAGCTAAAATATTTGGCTTACAGTGAGGCACTTTCAATGGAAATGAATGGGGCCAATCTGGGCACTATAGAGCCTCAAGACAACATGATAACACGATTTTAGTGTGAAAAACCACTTGCTTAGATTTTCTCTTGTCTAATTTTGTAACTACAAAATACAATACAAACCCATATATATATATATATATATATAGCTTAACATTTATGCTTTTAAATCCTCCAAAAGCTGGCCCTATTTACTTCAATTGTAAGTGTCGCACTCTAACATTGAACTTTATTTTCTGATCAACATTATGCCACAAATGCTGTCCATTGAGCTTAATAGTATAATTCATTAAAATTGTGTCACCCTCGTGTCATTTTAAACCTGTATGATCTTTTTTCTGTGGAACTTAAAAGAAGATATTTTAGCAACCAGACAGTTCCGTTTCACATTGACTTCCGTTGTATGGACCAAAAATACAATGGAAGTCAATGGGAACCAAAACTTTTTTCAAAAAAAAAAAATCCTAAAAGTATCAAAAAATATAAAAAAAAATATTTTATGGCCCACAGAAGAAAGAAAGTCATACAGATTTGGAATGACATGAGGGTGTGCATGACAGATTGTTTTTTTTGTTTTTTTAGGTGAGCAATCACTTTAACATGCGCTGAACCCAGTAATACTTTAAGTAGAAGTGACGGCAGTGGGTTATTTTCTGGATTGGAGGTGAGATGGCTACTGGAGTCTGCTAGATCTATTGGCCTTGCAAATCTCCACCCCTTTATTTTTCTCCTTTGGTGGAGAGTATGTGTTTTCATGGTGATGTATACAGTATTCAAGCAGCCTGATATTCAAGGAGGCTCATGAATGATGTAACAGGAGATGCTTGTCTCAGGCCCGTGTGGATGTGGCTGCAAGAATATATGGAATATAAATGGAAATGTGAACTTTTACATCAGCATAAATTTACATTAATGCCATATGATTGGAGTACATTTCACTGAATAATTTCCTCTATAAAGGCTGGCAAATGAAATATTTTTTTCTGAGATATTAATCAGTGTTCACATTAGTTAGATAGCGTGTAGTTTTACAGATACTGAGATTAATATAAAAGACATTTGAAGCCCCGCGGCTTATTTCTTTCATTCTTTTGTATTAGTAAGTGCTAAGATGGATGCATAGAAAAGGTGAACAGGCACACAGACTGCTCTGCAGGCCTTGACTTATGCCACCTCTTAAATAATGTAATAAAATCTCACATCCAGAATCTCATAATGTCTTGCTAGAAAACATTATCTAATAAGCTGTATTTAATATGACTTATGCAATGTTTCTAATAATCTTCATGGGATACTATATTATATGCTTTTATGGCTCATCCTCTCTTCCTCTCACTCTCTTTTGGTGCTTTCCTGCTTTTTCCTTTGCTCGGCATCACAGGATGCTTTCTTATTCTCTTTTATTCCTTCCACTCTTTTTCACCTTCTCTCTCTTTCTCTCTCTCCCTCCCTCTCTCTTTCTTAGTCGTCTGTTCCCTTAGCGACCGTTTCCAAGGCACCCACTCCCAAGGGCTGGGGGAGGGGACCTGTGATGTCATGCATGCATAACTGTACACCTGAATTCTGTTGGTTTTAATCTTTCTGCAGGACTCTCTTTCAAAGCTTGAGTATTTCAGACTCACTTGGCTATTTATACACTTCTGTTGTTGTATTTATTGCCTCTAGTTAAATTCTGTACACAGACTGGAACATTATTATTTGCCTGTGTGTTTGTGTGTGCTAGATACGTGTAAATAAGTATTTACTCTGGTACATTATAATGCACACAGACTTGGTGTCCTTGCCGTATCCGTGAGATCTGATTCATATTAAACAGGCCTTTATCAGTGCGGATGATACAGTGAGTGTGTGTGTGTGTGTGTGCGCTCCTTTGCTTAACCTTGCCTCATCTTAGGCTGTAAGGTTTGTCCCCATGATGTAATCTGGCCTGACGTCTAAGTAACTTCTGCAATTATTTAGAAAAAATTAGTTTTCTTTAATTTATTACGAAAAGTTAGGTATTTTGAATACACTAAATGTAAACATCTATTTCTAACATTATAATACCTGTGTCCACCATCCCATCCTCCACTTTTAATGTCTGTTTCTTACCCAACAATGCCATTTTTACCAGGATTATGTGTTTTACAGAGAAAGTAACTTACTTCATGCATTCAACAGGAATGTGTTTCACAGGTAAAGTGACGTAATATTGTTTGCATAAATCACGCATTATATAACAGTTATTCAACCAAGGAATGTATAACATATTAACAGCTAGAAGGCCCAAAACAAGCAAAAATAAATCTGTAATAAATATATATATTTGAGGGGTGTAACGGTACATGTATTCGTACCTTAAATTTTCGGTACCGGTCTTTCGGTTCGGTATGCATGTGTACCGAACAAATACAGCATTGATTTGGTTTAAATAAATCTGTTATGAAACAAGTTATGACAGCCACTGTGAAAATAAATATATTTCAACAATAAATAGAAATGTTATAATTTAGCAAACTGTGACGTCAAAACCGAGGTTTGTACCGAACCATCATGTTTGTGTTACACTCCTTGCACACACACACACACACATATATATGTAATTTAGATTGCAAAACAAAATAGCATACACGTGAAATAATTAATTAGCTTTGTTGATTATTGCACTGCTTTTGTGCATTATTTCTGTATAATTAATTTTTAAGCATCTGTTTTTCTTATGCATTTACCGAATACGTTCATGTTCATGTTTTTTTCTAAATGGCCTTACCCAAAATGCACTCGTTGTTGAAAACTTTGGTTTTAAAACTCCAGCTAAAGTGCACTAATACATGCTCTTCGGACAATGACGCATTAGCAACAAATGAGTCAGAGGATGTAATGAATGTTGTGCTGATACTGTTGTTAGCTGATGAGGGTCACGGTTACTAGGCAACGGCCAGCTCAGCCTGTAGATATGCATTCGGCTCCTAATGGGAGCGGAAAAGGGGAGTGTGTGTGTGTTGGGGGTCAAGTTTGTCTGAAAGGGGATTAATATTTTGAGAAGGGGCAAGCAGTCGCTCTGTCTACACTGCTTGTGTCTACACAGTTCACTTGTTGTTAGTCCTCTTTGAAGCTTTTGTCGTGGTGTTTCACGCGTATCCGAGGGCGAGAGGTGGTCTCGGCTACAAAGTACCCAACATGTATTCAAACAGACATTCAGTAAAAGTAAAAATAAAACTGGCTGCATGTGTTAATGAAAAACATCCTCTAGTTTTCTGAGTGGCCACTGGTGGCAAAGCTTGCCTACTTAGGCCAATAATAATCATTTTAGATCATTTTGTAACTATAAAATGTGTTTGGTTAGTGTTATATTTTTGTTTATTGTATAAGGGCATGTGAAACATCATGCCAATCAAAATTGCATCTGTACTTGATAGCCAAATGTAAACATGCTGGACACATGTAATAATCATGATGTCAATATCTACATTTTTAAACAATACATATAGTATTACATAGTTTAGATCTTTTTCATTCTTTTTCATATTTCATGCACTCCCTAGTAATAAAAGCAATATATTTCAAATACATTTATTTCATACTAAGTATACTGTAGTTCAAATCTCTGACATATCACTCGAGACTTACTGATATTAAACTTATAATTCAACTTTACTTGGAGTACTACTTGTGCATAATGCACATTTCTTAATATTAAGCCTAAGATGTGTTTTAATGTCACTATTGATGAGGATTGTATGATCTTTGAATAATATTGGTCTTTAAATGCAAGATATTTAAAGTTTCCCTTACAATAGTTCTACTTTAGCACAATCACATATACTTCAGTATATCTTTAGTTGGACTTCAGCACTACTTCTGCACAATTAAAGTGCATTAAGTACAAAATTAGTTGTTACAATTTAGCAGATTTTAAGTATACCAGTTTAGTATACTAAAAGTACAACTGCAGGGTATTGTTATTAAGTGCATAAATATGTAAATGTATTTGTAGTATACTTAGAATGAAATAAATGCATTTCAAATACATTTTAGTATATTTATTTTTCACTAGGGCTGTCATTGCATTACCTACCTTACTCTTGTTCACGTTTTCACTCTTGATTTTGTCCCTATCTCGTTCCCACCCTATTGACCCTCTTTCCCCAAACAATTCCCTCTCTCTGTCTCTCTCCTTCTCTCACTCTCTCTCTCTATTGATCGACACATAGTGAGCTCTGTTCTTCACTGTGCTGCCTCCCTTTAATCAATACAGATAATTGTCTGCTCTCTCTCTTTGCCAAATACTCGCTCTCTCTTACTCTCTCTCTCTATCAATGAACCCCCTAACCACCCTAAGTCTGGGATTCCCCCTGTCTTAATGACCAAAGGTAACCTGTTCTCTCTGTCTCTCTCTCTTTCCATCGATTGGCGTGGGAGCGATTGACTCACATGTGTAAACATGGTGTACGATTGTGCTGCGTCGAAGTCTCTTTCAACTATTCCCATGTGGTTATTATAGAGACATAATTTTCAGTGTTTGTCAGGTTAAAAACATGTAATCAGAATCAAATTGGGAGGTCACACCATACTTACTAATACTCTATGACTAAAAGAAGAGATATCGGAAGATTTACTCGAGTAGTCACTGATCATGCAGATGCAAATAAACATATTAATATTATATCACTATTTATGGATAGAAAAGATAGAGCTGACAGGAACATTTTAAAGAGACTTTAATCAGGACATGTTGCAGGCTAGATTTGAATCTGATTTTCCCATATGAGCACCAAGGCTCAAACTCATTTTATTGCAAATATAAAAATAAAATTTGTTTTATAATAGAATATTCTATATTGTTTGTGTGTGTGTGTATATGTATATATATACTGTATATATATATATATATATATATATATATATACTGTATATATATATATATATATATAATATTTTAATAATTTTGTATTTTAGTATTGTTTTTATATAATTAAACATTACATATTAATAAATATAAATTTATATAAAATTATATAATTAAATATGAACATTAAATACACACACACACACACACACACACACACGTATTATATATACTGTATATATATATGTGTGTGCACCAGCTCACTGTAGCTTTTAATTCACTACATAAGGACAGAGGAGATGTGCAGATAGAACTTTAAATTCCTCAAGGTCAAAGTTTAGTCTCTGCCAGTCAGACTTTTTCAGCTGGATAATAGAGAATTAATATTTATAGTATACTGTGTGATTTTGGATAGCCGGGGTGGCACCAGAATGCGTTTTCTTCATGATGACTGTGGTTTTGTTTGGTCGAGGTGTGAGAGAGAGGGCAAGGACGGGTGAATGGTAAGGTGAGATTCTTGCCTTGCCAAACTGATTTAAAAATGCGGAATTCTGTGAAGAGGGAGATTACAGGTGATACAGGCCTCATTCCAGAGTGTGACTTCCCAGTGGGATCTGAACACACAGACACAGTGGAAAGGAATCGCTTTGGTGTTACACACAATTCACAGGATCGGTATTCATTCTCTGTTGTGAGTCTTTGTGTTTTTACTGTGTATGTGAATGTGTGAAGAACTATACAGTGCTGGACCTACACATCTCCAATGATTTCAACCAACGCATTTTCATGTGCTATTAAAAATATAGAAGATACGGAATAATAGTGGGTTGAAAGAATAAGAGGAATGTAACACTTCATATATATTCGTAGGCTATTGAAATATTGATATATTTTCTTTGCTTTGTATCTCTGTTGGCTCTTTCTTTATCAGATTATGTCTCCTCTCGCTTTCTCTCCTTCTTTCTCAGTCAAGCCTCAAGGATAGAAACCTTGAATTTGAATTTCAGAGGCAAAGAAAGAGAAAGAGGGGGGTAGGGTGGGGTTGTGCTCTTAGGGAGCGGTCGTTGAGAAAGTGCCTCTAATGGGCGTCTGTGCGCTCCCCCCTGCCTAGGGCCCCGATCGATACCGACTCAGAGCAATAAAGCTTTCCCCTGTCATCTCCACAGAATACAAAGCAGTATGGGGAGAGAGGGAGAAAGAGAGAGAGAGAGATAGGTGAAAAGCTGTTCCGCTAGCCAGACCGATTTCCTACACCCCCCCTCCCCCCAACCCATCTACCCCCATCTAACAGCAATAGAGCCCCTACCCCCTCTTGTTCCTTCTCTCCATCTCACAGTCCACCTCTCCTTTCCCCAAATGTAGCACGGGTCCCCTGTGCCAGCTCTGAGTAGGTTTTGATATCTCCTTGCGGTCAGGAGGAGAGAAATAAATAATGGCAGAAGAAACTCTTATTTTAGTTATTATCACAAACACAGAGACAAGGGCGGATAGAGAGACGGCCAAGTGGGGCATAAAAAGGAAAGGAAATTAAACAATAAAAAACGGCAGCTGGAAATGGATGGATAGACAAAGAGAGAGAGAGAAAGAGTGAGAGATGTAGTTTAGGAAGTGAAATGGGATGAGAAGAGAACGAAGACGGGGAATGAAGTGATACAAAAAGGAGGGGGGGCAGAAAGTGAAGGAGAAGGGGATTATGGGAGAAAGAAAGATGGATGTTGTGATAAAGATGGAGGGTGAGTGAGAATATTGATGAGTAAGAATGACAGACAGGAGGCAAAATGAAGGGAAAAAACTGCGCAAGGAAAGGTGAAAGGCAGGTTAAAGGTCAAATTATTCCTGAAATTGTAAATCAGTCACTTTTAATCATAACTACAATACGGTAACTATTGGAAAAGATAGAAACAGAGTTTCTGTGTGAGGATGGGGGATATCAAATAAGGATGTGCAAAATCAAATATTAAAAATCAACTAGTGTGCCTGTTTTGGTTTAGGTTCACCTTATCTATCAAATATAAGATGGATTCTTGTGTTTAAAAACAATTAGCACTAAATGCACTAAAGTTAAAAAATCTAATGAAATATAGTATATAAGAAAAAACCTAGGTAAACAAGTCAGCCTCTCTAGCTGACCATCATGACCCGTCCTTCATGTCAAACCAAACGGTTCCTCATGAAAGTGACAGTGTAGGTGTGAACATGTCCGTGTTTGTTCTCCATCACCGTGCACTTGTGCTTTTTCTGTGACAGCTCTAGAGTCGCTCCGTCATTACGCTGCTGTCAACCTAATAACATCTCTTCCTCATCTCTCAAAGACAACAGTTTCTGTGTGTATGTGTGTCTCATCTCTTTTGTTGTACCCTCACCCCCTCCATCCTCCCCAATTCAATCCCTCATTTCTTCTTTTATTGGAAAAAGATGGGATGAATCCTTCATCTTCTCTCTTGTAATGCTCTTCTGTTATTATTCTGCAGCAGGGCTGGGCGAGATAGCTAAAAATATTATAGACGTAATTTTCAGGCTTTTGACGTTATTTGATATATATATATCTCGATTTTTATGTATTTGTTCCGAAATGGGTGTTTTTATTAATCTGAGGAATAGTAGTTTTCACAAAGAAGTCACTGTAACCAATTAGATTCAAAATATTTAATGTGTAAAGTTAAAATAATGAATGTTTTCCTCATGGTTTTTCACTAAATTATGTTTTCTATGTACAATTATGGGTAACACTTTATTTTAAGGTGTCCTTGTTACATTACTATTATAATAACAATAAATTATGTCAAGTCACCTTTAGTTATATAGCTCTTTTAACAATACAGATTGTGTCAAAGCAGCTTTACAGTATCAAATAGGAAAATAGTGTCAATAATGCAAAATACAATAGTAAACACTCAGTTACTACTCAGTTACATTCAGTTATTATGCATAATTACATGCACGTAACCCTAAGCCAAACCCATAATCCTAACCCTAACCATATAGTAAGTACATGTGGTTAATTAATATTACTCAGTTCTTAAATGTATAATTACACTGAACAAGGACACCTTAAAATAAATTGTAACCCAATTATGTAAATATATAAAAATATCTATTTTATTATCTAGAGTATAACAATAAATTGTAATATTATGAATATAACAAATTATATTTAATAAATTCATATTAAATAAATAAAAATTAATACATTAATAATAAATAAATACTAAATGTAAAATGTTATTTTGTAGTGAATGTAATGCATAACAGAAATTACACAAATGAATCAGTTTTGAATGAAGCATCATACGTTTATTGAAACCGATGATAAAGTTTAAACCAGTTTGATTCAGTATTGCACAAAACAAAAAAATAATCAGTTCAGTTCAGCTTCAGACGGTCATTTGTAGCGACCAAGAGCGTCGGATTGGTGGCACTTTTTCAGTTTACACACATTTCTTCCTACTTTCTTGTCTTATCTTCCAAGTTTTTCATTTATTTTCTCATCTCTCTTCATCTCCTCCTGTCCTTTTCTTTCCCTGTGAGATTTTACTATCAATTCTCCCACTGTGCACTTCTTTTTCAAGTGGCCTGACTCTCTCCCGCATCCGCGTTCTTTGCTGTTCTGCTGTATGAATTCCTCTCAGCTCCCCTTATTTCCCCCTCTACCTTTCTGCACAGTAATAATGCTACTGATAGAAAGAGGCCCAAGTGTGTGTGTGCATGTGTGTGTGCGCGATTATTGTCATGTCGGGAGTCAGAGGAATCGATCGATGCAGAAATATGAGGGTCTGTGTCAAAAACAATAACCACCTATTCCCCAGACACACACACTTTCTCACACACAGCTGCGTTCACACACACACATATACGCTGAAATATTAAACATGCGCACGTTCGTTCAGGAAAAACGATACACAACCCTCACATTACAGGAAAAATGCTCCATTTCAGATAGGAAACTTATCAGCACAAGAGCCTCTCTCCGTTTACCATTTCACTGTCTGTCACAGGGGTAAAAACATACACATAAGCACAGACAAACACACACACACACACACACACACACACACACAGAGAGACCTTTCGCTGCTGTTGCCTGGCAACGTAGGCCAGTGGCCAATCACAGTGCAGAGCAGTGTCCAGTGATGTCACAGCATCTGCTGACCAGCAGGGAAGAAAGAGAGAAAGAAATGTCTGGAAACAATTTAAAAAGAGCATTTTCATCATTACGTTACGGGACGTGCTGATAGTGTAACAGCTGGAGGAGCGAGTGGGAAGTGGAGAGAATGGACAGTTGTGTTTATGGAGGTGAAGAGGTGGACGCCTCAGCCTGGAATGAAGGACGGAAAGTAACTTTATCAGCATTAAAGACTAAGACACAGATGTGTTGGACCAAACGCGATTGCATCTGCAGCGTGAAGAGCGTTCGCTGTGTGAAATAGTTAGTATCTAATCACTCACACCCATACACATGCATACGGCTCCGAGCTGACAGCTGCAAGATTGATGGCTCTCTTGAGGCCTGTAGCTCACGCTCTTAAACGGACAGCTGATCAGATAAACATGGAGAGAAGGAGAGAGAGAGGAGCGGATCAAGAAACACACTCGATTTTAGAGATCATAGAGGCATGTGTGCTGGTGGATCACGAGATGCTCCTGCTTGTTCCACGAACGCATCAGGCCGCAGGTCCTCACACAAGCTAAAAATGTTGTTTGCAATTATTATGAGGAAGCCCTGGAAATGGAAGTCATGAGAAGAGGGGCCAGCCAAATGGCCTGAGACCCCCGTGACATATGCAGACGTGTCTGTGCTGTGTGACATCTGGGGTCATGAACTTTAACCCCAGCAGCCGCACAGCATACGACAGGCTGTCGATGACCGTGAACCTGACGCTCTGCTCTCTTTGTGTATAACACACAAAGTGTGTATAACAAACAGTATAACAAACATCTGACTATTATATGTTATAGTGAAGATGTGAAAGACAATATATGAAGAAAATATAGCTAAGTAAATAGAGAGAACTATAACTAAATTAAGCTCTCGTATGCTCCTGTACAGGCAGCTGTGTTTTGTTAGATTTGTTTGCCTCTGTTATACAGATTAATGCAGACTAAAAACAAGACATGTTATATTTACATTTATTTTATGGTAACATGAGCAGTAAAGTTGAACCTCATCTATCAGTAGATTGGAGAGAAACTCTTCATAACGTTCATTAGAAGTGGAGCGATGGCGCCTCCTCGTGTTAAACATACAGTACTGCAATCTCTTAAATCACCCATATTTCCTGGACTTTGACTTCACCTTTACTGTGAATCAGTGTAGCGGGCTGTGTCTAACATTTTCCGAAGTAACTAACCAGTTGGTTTGTTTAATACGCCCACATTCAGTACTAAACATTTGTCTATATTTGTAAATCTTGTTCTTGCTGCTGAAATTCTCTCATTTCTGCTGTACACACTTGAATCTCTCTTTTCTGACCAACTTTGAGACTTTGTCTGATAGCAAACTAACAGTGATGAATCTTTAGGCATCTGCTAAAAATAGCTATAATAATAATAAAATTAATAAATATGAATGTTTTTACATCACTCCAACAACATTATCTTCACTCAACACCCTAAAACGTTTATCATAAATATATAATATCATATTGTGTTTATATGTATGCTAAAATCTTCCTTTTATAGGAAAACTTGTTTTGTTGTACATAGTATTAAGATAATTATATTAATTGTAATAATTTTTGTATTAATACTATATTTTTGTATTAATACTATATCGTTATTTAATGTTCAGATTATTGTGATTACATTTTCTTGAATCCTTTAATATTTATGAAGATGCAAATACTGGTGGGAAACTATATTACAACATATAGCATCATTCAAATGTAACTGTTTTTTAATGTTGATGATACACGGGGCAACATTTTGAGCAATTTTGCTGGGCAACTTTTTTTAAACAGTGTTGCTTGGGCATTTTCTCATTGAGAATGTGTAACACATTTCTGTCTGGATTGGTCGTGGGCCCTGTGTCTCGCCTGGTTGCCCGTTGATGGCAACATTGCTCAAAAAGTGTATCATCAGCCTAAAGCCACGTTCACATCAAGAACGATAACGATAAAGATATAGTTGTAAAAATCGTTCTCAATATTAAAGAATAGCAGAGTCCACACCACAGCTATAACGATAAAGGCACAGAGAAACGATATCGTTGGAATCACTTTCAGAATGATTTTTTTCCAGCTGATGAATGATAAAAACATTGACAGCCAATCAGAATCAATCCTGCTGTCACAAGCTTGAGAATTTAAAGAGGTAGATGAGCATACTCTTAGAATAAACAGACGATATCATCCGCTGGTGTGGACGCTAATATAGTTATCTTTATAGTTATCATTCCTGGTGTGAATGGGGCTTTAAAGCTGTTGTAAAAAAAGGCTCATGCATAAATCCTTCAAAATAATTTACTACACAAAATATTCATTGTCACTGTATGATTTAGTAGATTTTTTTTTTTGTGATTTAAATTGGAGCAAATAGTGAAAAGTATCCAAGTATATTCAACACAAAAGAATCCCAGGATGCAGCTCTATTTTGTTGTTTTATAGCATTTAATAACTTTACAATTTTTCAGAATGTGTAAAATAATACAAATAAAATATAATAATAATAATTTGGTGTGTCCACGCTGTTCTCTGTTGCGGATCATGTAGTTTATTTTCAGTCATTGAGCAGTACAGCCTGTAATCCATCTCTGTTTCCAGACACATTGCAGTTTTATATCACAACACAAACGGCTTGTTTTGCTTTCTCTGCTTTGTTTTGGGTTCCTACGGGGTGATTCATGCCCCAGTGTGGACGTGTGAGGTTGGAAAAAAAGTTGTGTGAGCGTCCTCATTCTGTATTTTCTGATGGAGGCTTGTGTTGATATACAGTAGAGATACGGCGTGAGATGGGTGTGCGAGAGAGGACTCGTGAGCTACTCTTTCCAGCAACCCCAGCACTTTCCAGCGGCACAACTCTCCCCCTCTTTTCACCTCTATCACACCATCTGCTTATTCTTTTATCTCTCGCTCCTCTCTGCTGCCTTCCCACTCTCAACCTCTTTCATCCTCTGTCTCTTCACCTGACCCCACACTTCAGCCCACCGATCGACAGCGCTTCACTTCCTCCTCCGTACACGCACCGTTCTTGCTCGTCTTCCTCAGCATTTCCTCCTCCAAACGCACGTAAATTCACTCCGTGAAAAGACCTGTGACATACTTACGAGTGTAAAATGCAGTCAAAGTTCCGTTCTTGTAAATGTGCCATGTCTGCCCTGACCCGCTCCTTTCTTGCTCTCTCGAGGTCAGGAAGTGGGCAAGAGGGGGGCGGAGGTGTGGGTGAGTATAACGTAGTGAGGTGACGGAGGGAGGAGAGAAGGAGGAGTGGAGAGTTCACCCCCCATTTGTTATCAGTTTGTTCCTCCTTCTTGGCCGCACACTGACAGAGTCAAAGAGACGTGGAGAGAGTGAGACAGAGAAAGAGTGTATTCATGTGTGTGAGAGGAAGAGGACCTCACTGAACAACTGCACACATATTCATCAACATGACAAAAACCGGTCCTGTTGCATCCATGGACTACTCTCATATGTGGTTGCCAGGTATGTGTCTGGAGCATCTGGGGTGGTTGCCAGGTTGGTCTCTTTTTTTTGTTTTGAGTTTTATTGATGGATTCATTAGAAATGCAGGGACGTTTGAGGTCATTGGACCAAGAAGGTTAGTGTAGAGAAACTGAAAGAAAGAGCTATGCAAAGTTACAGAACGGCTGAAATTCCAAAATATGCGTCATGATTTTCGGAGTGTCTATTTTCTATAGAAATAGAGCGATTTGTTTTATGGTGCTTTTTACGGAGAATTCAGATTTCCGTGATTGTTTTTTTTTTTGTCAAAGCACTGAAACTTAAAAAAATATTTTGTGTAAATTATTTTATCATTTTTATTATTTAATGGGAAATTTCAATTTATTTAATTACAAATTTGAAATAATACAAATAATTATTAAATATTCAAAATATTTTATTTGTTTAAATACATTTTAGAGCCGTTATGAATGTTTTTATAAGTATGTGCCCAGATTCATGCTCTTCATGTAGCAGGTGATGTTTGTACGTTGCAGTTTTCACATTTATATTTATTCAAGCTTCTTTCAAATGGAATATGACAAGCGATACATCTTATGATTCATCTTTTCAGATGCCACCGAATTTTTGGCTTGAAATCTGGGCCAATGTAGGACACTCACCTTCATGTTCTCAGAGTTTAAGATCATTGTCCTGCTGAAGTTCAGTTCAGCAGACAGAGAGATATTTTCTTGCAGTATTTCCTTGCATTTTGCAGCATCTATTTTTCCTTGTACTTTGATAAGATGCTCAGTCTCTGCTGATGAAAAACAAATCCACAGCATGACCCTTCCAGCACCTTCTTCACCGTGAGGATGTTGGTTTTTGAAGTGTGGCCAGTATTAAATTTGCACAACATATATAAATTTTCACAAGTTTTGGCCACAATTCTTTTTACACATCTTAGGAATATAGTGCTTTTTCAGCAGACCAAGTTTTTTTATTTTTTGTTAGTGTTGTTATTATTCATGACTGCTTTGGAGTAGTGACTTAAATCTTGCATTCTCAGCCACTGACCTCTGTGGTTATTCTCACTAGACTCTTGCTGCCACAGTGAGGTTGTGAAGGGGGCATTTTCTTCTAGCCAATCTCATGTTCTTATTGTAGAATTTGTTATTTAGTCAAATGTGAGAACTCATCAATGTTTTTATTTATTTATTTTTAACTAAGCACTGTAAATGAACTGGTGGTTTTGTGATTTCTGTTGTGAAATCCTCAAAATAATTAAAATTTCTCTGCATTAATTTCAAAGGCATAATGATTAATTACAGTATTTTAAAACTAGACACCCAAAAGCTGTGTTTTTCTCTTCCTATATTCAGACAGCCCAGCTTATCTGACTTTTAAGTGGTTAACAACAACATCAATTTGTGATATTATGTGTAAAATCTTCAGGTTATTACACTACCATTACGCATATCTATTATTTTTTATTTTTTTGCTGGTCTATCAGGCAAATAAGCAATTTTTAGTCAGGATGTAATGAAATTATTGACTGGAAGTATATAAGGGAACCTCTGGGAAACCCAGTGTGAAGTTCTTCATGGGGTTTCCCCCTTCCTCAGCTCCCAACTGCAACTTAGACCTACAGTGCAGCTGTCTGCAGCTCAACAGATGGATCACAGTACAGGAACTCTTGCCTTTAATAATGAAAATTAGTATATTGTGGAGTATATTGTTTTTTGTTAGTACAGTTTGTGTTTGCTATGAGAAGGAGTAAGAATGCTTCCTTGAGGAGTGTTTCCTTCACTTACTGTGAAGTTTCTAGCAGGTAGAAGCCAGGTATTATATTCCTAAAGACAACTTGCATTATCATAACTGATTATCTGTCCTTTCAAACATTGTAAAATGGGAGAGAAGTCAGTAATCGGCAGTCAGAAGAAGTAAGTCTACTGGAACCCAGACACCTTTGGATTATGAATATGTGTTTAAATACAAACTGAGCTGAGCAAATTGAGATGTTATTTCATGGAGTGATGGAGATGGTGATCTGCGATCACCCTGATTATTGTTATAAGAAAGCTCTTCATCTTTACACGTGGCATTGTGACGTAAAAATAAGTGACTGGTGACTGAAAATGAGTCGCACATGCAGGGATCCTGTAGCTCAATAAACACTCAATAGTAGTAGAACGTCCTAGAAAAACGTAGTAGTAGAAAAAACGCATTTGCTAAACGCAAGCCACTTATAAAAGAGGTTACATGGACCTGTCAAATGGAAAATAAAGCAGAATTAGGGATGTAGGTAAACGTAGAAATAAGAGAGGAAACAAGTATTGCTGAAGGTGCAGGAAGTCTCTCTCCCTCAGAAATGTGGCGTAGTTTTTTGTCAATTAATATTGCAGTACAGTAATTTAGCTTGGAAATCATTTCCAGTATGTGCAGGCGGTGTAAGCATATTTATTTCAGATTTTAAAAAAGAATGGATATCTTTGTAATACAGAAGTTATGAAATGGAGAAGTTCAAAATATATAAGAAACAGAACTGTGTGTGTCAGCTACTGTATAAAGATTGTATATTATATAGCAGCACCTATGTGTGTGTGTGTGTGTGTGTGTGTGTGTGTGTGTGTGTGTGTGTGTGTGTGCGTGCGTGCGTGCGTGCGTGTGTGTGTGTGTGTGTGTGTGTGCGTATTAATAGCTGGCCCGACAGTAAGGGTTTGGTTTAACACATTGTGTTTGGCCCAGCCTGAGGGGAAACAGAGAGGGAAGTGAGACATTAACACCAAAACCATCAGACACTTTTTCATTTTAACTTCATATGAATGATGAACTGCATATTCACTTCATATAAAACCTTGTGTTCTAGATTGGATAATGCCAAACTATGGTGGATGTATATCAAATGAGTTATCATAGACTGCAAGGTGTCATGATTAATCCATGATTAAAAACACTTCTTTGACATTTTTGCTTCAAATCAATGACGCCTCTCTGAAGACCTCTAGTCAGCTTATTTTATTCAGATGAATTATGACACCATACTCAAAGTAGTCAGAACTTGTATGTGACACAATCTGAAAATATTCTCAAACTTTCAGCCTGAGCTATCATAGCACCATTTTACCAGCAGGCCATTCTGTGAAAACCCTTATAGATATAGTTGGCTGACGGGCCTCGAGAGGGGCTTTCCTTCCCTTATACTTCCTTTCACCAATCACTGTCGCTGGACCCTTGATTTGATCGTCTGAGGAAGTCGGCAATTCTTCAGCTTTTTGGTGGCTTTTTCACGAGTGACTCAATTTATATGAGTGAAGTTGGTTTCCTGTGTAACTTTCTCTGGGATTATTACAGTCACGTGTTTTTTTAAAGTTGTACTGCCCCCTGGAGGAGTCAGAGATTAATTATCAGTATCTGGTAAGGCTTCAATGTTTCATGTAGTTGGCACGAATTAAATATAAATGAAAATATTTGTGAGGGAGTGAGAAATGAAGGATGAGGCATGAGTGTTGAGGGGGAGATAGATAAAGAAGATCAGACGAGATAGTGGTATATGCAGGTGGGTGATATTATTAGTCAGTCGTTGGCTTTATTTGCATTTTTCACAAAAGGGAAGTGAGTGTGTTTCTCTGTGTGTGTGTTTATGCATGTCTGTTCGAGAGCTTTTTTGGCTACAGAATTTATAACGCTGATGCTGTTATAGCTCCTTTGTATTGTAAAAAGTGCCATACAGATAAACTGAACTGGCTTGAATTTGTCAGAAACATACACAAGTTCAGCTGTGTGTTCTGACTTTTATGTAAAATATATTTATGAGCTACATAATTCAGTTGAGACCAGAACATTATAAATCTTATTTCTAAAAAAATGGTATTATGATTCTTTAAAGATATAAGATATTTCACACAGATTTACTTTGCACGCTCTGTTTCTCTCCGCTGAGGGCTGGGACAGTCCCATGGGCTCGGTTACAGTTAAATTTGAAGTGACACATCTGTGGTGACGTAATCATTATTAGTTGTTTGTTGGATTGAGCACGTCTCCAGTTGTGTGAGAATGGAGGAATCTACACCTCTATATTTTTAGAATCAAAACGTGTGTACTTTTTATTCAAAATATAACATATTTGTGTTTGTTACACTTCCATTCATCATGATCATCAAAACTATTTAATCATATTTAAAAATATATATATATCTTGCTGTGGAATAGGATTGAACTGTTAAATCAGGGTACATGGATGCTAACTGTATGCAAACTGTAATTCATTTGAACAAAATGTGTTAACAGAAATGCATCATCATGTAGCAAAAGCTGATGACTGACCTCATATCCCTCTCTCTCTTTTTCACAGATATCAGAATGTCAAAGCCAATAGAGGTTGAGAATCCAGCGGCAGACTCTCCAATGGAGAGCACTGGTATAATATAACCACATATTTTTATTTTTTATATGTCTGCAACAATGCTCAACAAATAAGAATTTTCTGCTCAGATATTTACTTGACATGATAACATTTGCAGCATATTTTTATGTATTAACAACATTCTAAAATTATGAAAAAAAAAAAACAATAATAAAGAATAAAACAAAAGTAAATTTAACAATAAAAACTAATATAAATAAATAGCAAGTCTTTTGCTATATTAAAGCTATATATATAAAAAAAAAAAACTAAAACTGTACTAATTATCTTAAATTTAAACTTAAACTTAAAACTTAAATTTATAAAATTAACAGAAATGTTGTCTTCTCTCATTGTGTTTGTCAGACTCAGAAAGAAATGGCTCAGATTCAAATAATCAGGTAAGTGACAGCCAGGTACCAGTGTTATATTTAATCTGAAAACAGCATAATCCCAAAAAATGAATCATATTTTCAATGTGTTTCCCTCCAACAGGTTCAGCCAATGAAAATCAGCCCTTTCTCTCTTTCTCCCACACTGAGCAGCAGCACCAAGGTGAGTGAATGTGTGTAAATGCATGTGACAGTTTCTGGTCTTTATTCTTGTTGTTAGTTTCAAAGACAGTTTAAAAGTTAGTCTTTTACAGTTTTTACAGATTATATCTTTTTTCCACCTCATGAGCTGCTAGTATTTTATTAACCTCACTTTATCACCCTCATTTCAATACCCCCACTCACTGTGTCCCTTTTAGTAGCACATGAATTATCATCAACGCTTCTCTGTCACTATGTCTCAGACTAAGGTGGAGGATTGTGGTGAGATGTCTCCCGCTGCTGTACAAACTCCACCTGCTCAGACGGCCCTTCACCACACACAGCTGATGCTAACGGGTGGTCAGTTCGCAGGGGTAAGACATGCACATATATGCTGTATATGTGGGTTCCTACGTGAGCTTGCTTGCTTTAGATGTGCTTTCTTTTCTAACTCTTATTTTCGCCACACTCCTTCTCTGCCGCTCTTTCTCTCTCTAGTTGACTGCACTTTTGCCAGCACAGCAACAGCTGCTCTTACAGCAGGCGCAGCTCCTTGCTGCAGCTGTGCAGCAGTCGCATGTGGCCCACGTGGCCAATCAACAGCAAGCCCAGCAGCAGGCCAATCAGCAGGCAGCTCAGCCGCAGTCACAGGGCCAATCGCAGAGCACACAGGAACAAACCGCCGCCTCTGTCCCACCGCCTCCTCCTCACCAGCTTTCTCTTTCTCAGCCAATCCAGCTCACTGCGCAGGTACAGCCAGTCAGCGCTGGGCAGCACACCTGGAATGTGTTGATATTGTTCCAGAATCAGTGTTTTTCCTCTTTTAGTCAGAGTGAAACCGTCACATCCTTTCAGCATCTGTTTCTTTTCTCTCTTTCAGGACATTCATCAGTTGTTGCAGCTGCAGCAGTTAGTCCTCGTTCCGGGACACACTCTGTCTTCACCCGCACAGTTTCTTTTACCACAAACACAGCAAGGGCAGCAAGGTAGCTTATTTACTATTAGTATTCTCACGCCGTGTCCTAAACAAGTTTCCAACATCAGATCACTAGTTTGCCAATATCAGACAATCAGAATTAAAAATATTGTTTAATATGAATTAAACAATTAAACATAGATTTGTTGTGTGTCAGTTAACAACATTAAGACGTACGTAATGATTAGCCAAAAATTGTCTGATTTGATTTAATTGTAATGAATGTAATCATATGGTTGTGTATGTTTCAGGGCTGCTATCAACACCAAATCTAATTCCACTACCTCAGCAAAACCAAGGAAGCCTGCTGGCCGCTCCACACAGACTTAGTCTTCAAGCACAGGTACAACATCTGATAAAAGGCCACATATCTACTGAGTCTACTGTTCCCCAACGGGTAAACATATGCCAGAGGTTACTTAAACAGTATCCAAGGGGAACTTGGAAAGATATTTCTTTGTTAAATGTAGAAAACTCTAAAGAAAAAAAAAAAACATACAACAGAATAACATAAGTGATTAATTAAATGTATGACATTTTCAGTTCCCTTTTTGAAAAAGGGAAACACGGTATTGTTTATGAATTTTGTAATTTTGTGTGTATGACAGCTGTAGTAAGACTGGGGTGAATAAGATGTTTTTTGTTGTTGTTGTTTTGTTTTTAAACAGCACTTTTATTCAGCAAAGACACAATAAATTGTACATAAGTGTCGAAAAAAAGTGACAGTAAAGACTGATAGATTAAAACAAAACAGATTTTTGTTTTAAATAAATGCTGTTCTTATGAGCTTTTTAGTCTTCAAAGAATGCTGAAAAAAGCATTACTTAGCATAAGTAATTAGTATTAATATTAACTGTTTTCAACATTGATTATAATAAGAAATGTTTCTTGAACACCAAATCAACATGATTTCTGAATGATCATATGACACTGATGACTGGAGTAAAGCCTACTGAAAATTCAACAGTTTCGTCATTACAGGAATAGATTTTATTTTACAATGTATTAAGATAGAAAACAGTTTTAAATTGTAATAATATTTCACAATATTACTCTTTTTGTTGTATTTTAATTAGGGCTGTCAATCGATTCAAATATTTAATCGCGATTAATCGCATGATTGTCATGACTTAACTCGTGATTAATCGCAACTTAATCGTACATTTTTATCTGTTCTAAATGTACCTAAATTAATACTTTTCAAGTTTTTAAAACTCTAATCAACATGGACATGGACAAATATGGATGCTTTATGCAAATGTATGTTTATTATTAGTGCACTCAACATAGAGCATGAAGACTAGAAATGTTTCAAACGTCATAGATGTTTTTCAAATAACTTGTTCATGTCTATTAGACACATGAAAAAATAAATACCAGGTTCCCATTACTTCTCTTTCTTTGCACTGAGCAATTTACTTACACATGTAAACATTAATTGCAGGACAGGGCAGCTCACTTCTTCTGAACTTGCAAAATGTACATTTATTATTTATTATTACATTTGTTTGCCTCTCTGTGACCACATACTGTAATTTAATGCAGCCAAATTCTCAATAAACCTGTTTTCATTGTTATGTTTTACTGTTTATGTAGTCAGACAACCGAATTAATATGAAATAGTGACTGAAACGCGATCCATTAAGACTACATAACCAGCTCTCCCTTCCAAAATGTTAATCTGCACAAAAATCCTGATTTATAATCGAGCCTCCGTCTGATGAAATCAAATACACATAAGATAAAGACAATAGCTGTGCTGTGATTTCGGCTATACTTGCATGTAAAATTAGAGAAGCAACATAATATCTGGTTTAACTAAAAGCGCTGCTCTCAGCCGCTCGCTGAACAGAGCAGACGCAAAACCTCGCGGTCGCGCGGCAGTGCCGGCGAGTCTCAGAAACTAAATAAGGTTTGTCCAATTATGTGTTATGTATTGTTGCTAGGCACTTTTTTGAAAAAAGTCACTGAATCTAGTGACAAAGTCGCTAAATTGGCAACAATGTGCATCTCCATTTCTCCAACTACGGGGCTAGGCAACGGGTCAAACAGAAAATGTGCACTGCATTAATCGTGCGTTAATAACATTAGTACCGTTAAAATGAGTTTGCGTTTTGACAGCCCTAATTTTAATCATATAAATGCAACCTCAGTGAGCATATAATTTCTTTAAAAACAAAAAACTTTTGAACAGCAGTGTGTGTACATTCTGTGCTATCATATTTCCATCTGACACTCACATTCGAGTCTTGTACGTGTGTGTCTGGTTTGTGGCAGAGGGAGAAGGTTGCAGAGAGCCGTGTGAACACAGTGACTCAGGTGACCACTCATCCCGAGGAGCCCAGTGATCTGGAGGAACTGGAGCAATTTGCCCGCACATTTAAACAGAGAAGGATCAAATTGGGCTTCACACAGGTACACACACATAAACACACATGCACACTCAGAGGATTTGTATTTGCCTGTATAGTAATGTTTGGTCTCTGTTTCCCTCTACAGGGTGATGTGGGATTGGCCATGGGGAAGCTCTATGGGAACGATTTCAGTCAGACCACCATCTCTCGATTTGAGGCGCTCAATCTCAGCTTCAAGAACATGTGCAAACTCAAACCTCTGTTGGAGAAGTGGCTGACTGACGCAGGTAACCATCACAAACAGCTGCATTAGACGTTACAGCTGTCAATCAAACCTAGTGCTTAAAGGGACAGTCCACTCAATTCTGAAAATCTTCATTTTGTTCCAAACCTGTATGACTTTCTATCTTCACAAAAGATATTTAGAAGAATGTTGGCAACCAAACAGTTTCAATTCCTATCGACTTAAGTTTTTAGGTCTTAAGTATTTTATGTTCATACAATGGAAGCCAACATTCTTCAACATTCATGTTTCACAGAAGAAAGAATGTCATACAGGTTTGGAACGACATGAGGGTGAAAAAATGATGACAGAATTAAAAATTTTGGGTGAACTATTCCTTTAACTTCCTTTCAGTCTCAAAACATGTTCATGTACATACATTAAAACTACAGTTTAAGTGCCATTTAAGCCACATAATTATTAAAAAAAAAAATGCAAAAAAAAATGTGATATGGCAGTATATAAAATATTTTGCGGTTGAAATAGTAAACATAAAATGTTTTTAATGGTTTACTTAGAAATTATGTCGATGGACAGCACCTTGTCAAGTCCCAGTGCTCTTTCTTCTCCCTTGCTGGGGTTTGAGGGCCTGCCTGGCCGCCGTAGGAAGAAACGCACCAGCATTGAGACCAACATCCGCGTCGCTCTGGAACGCAGCTTCATCACGGTCAGAACACATTACAAATCCATTGCACAACATATATTACCGGTTAAAAGTTTAGGGTTGTATTTTATTTGTTTCCAAAAGAAGTCTGTTATGCTCACCAAGGCTGCATGTGTTTGGTTATAAATGCAGTATAAACAGTAATATTATTAAATGTTATTACAATATAAAAAAAATATTTTAATTTTTATATTTTACATGTAAATGTTACATGTAATTTACATGTAATTTATTCATGTGATAGTAAAGATGAACTTTCATTGGCCATTAATCCAGTGATCAGTGTCACATGATTCTTCAGAAACCAATATGTTGATTTGTTGCTCAAGAAACATTTCTTATCACAGTTTAAATAGTTGTGCTGCTTAATATTTGTGTAGAAACTGTGATACATTTTTTTCAGGATTCTTTGATTGATAGAAAGTTAAAAAGAACAGCATTTAATTAAAATGCAAATCTTTTGTTACTGTCACTTTTGACCCTTTTTTCAATTTAATGCATCCTTGCTGAATAAAGTATTAATTCCTGTTAACTTCTGACCCCAAACTTTGAAGTGGTAATAGATAACTAAACACTTCCGAAATGAATGTCCTCAAATAATCCCATCCTAAACCACTGTTCTGTTTTCTGCATTCAGAACCAGAAGCCTAACTCAGAGGAGCTCATGCTCATCTCTGAAAAGCTCAGCATGGAGAAGGAGGTGATCCGCGTCTGGTTCTGCAACCGCCGACAGAAAGAGAAACGTATTAACCCCTCCAGTGCCACCCCTCCCTTGCCCAGCCAACCCCAGCCCACCTCGCACAAACCCCCCTGCTACAGCCCGCACATGGTACGACCTGGCTTGCTCCCTTGACCCATACCCCGTCTCCAACCACCCTGTGCCACAACACTACTAGTTTCTCCTGCATGAGCAGATAATAATAATCATTCCCATAATGGTGCAAATATCATTCACTCCTGAATGTGGTTTTACCCCACCCTGCATTGCTTTGCATTTTAATGTGTAATAATTCATATCTTTATAGCCAATTTTTACAACTAGTTCACTGTCATTGTTATAATACTATAGGAGGATTCAGCCTCTGTTACTAATTCTTTAGGAGGAATATTGCATGTTTTCACCTTCAAACTCAGTATTTTGCTCTATAATTTTGTAGTTGAGTAACTTAAATTCACAAACAGAGCACAAGACTTCCACCTGCCTATTTCCTTTTTCACCCTCCGTTACTCTCTGTCCATCATGTTTCCCTTTTGACCTGTGACATCATATCCGCGTCTTCCTTACAGATGGCCAGTCAGGGACCATTGCAGACAGTGAGCAGTCTCGGTACAGCAGGTAGGGCACAGAAGTGGACATCTGCTGATCAGAGATACATATAATTATATAATATATATTTATGATGGATGCTCTATCTCTTATTATTTCCCTCTGTCAGTGACCACTATGTCATCAGTTTGCCCTTTGACCTCAAGCGGACCCTCTTTAAGCTCTGCACCATCTCCTGTAACCCCGCCTCCACGCAGTGATGCCAGCCCCGCCCCTCCGACTCATAGTACACTAAGTCTGAACACAGGGTGAGCTGATTTCTCTCTCTCTCACACACACACACACACACGCAGCCACATCCACTCAGCACATACTCATCACCTTTTACTTCCTGTGGCTCAGCAAATGTAGGTAACTGCAGTGTTTGTGTGTGTGTGTGTGCAAATGTATTTTTATGTGTGTGGTTTTGTCATCCACAGCTCATGGTATAAAAAGAATGGTGACGTTTCTAACTACATCAATGACTTTGCTGCGCATTTGAGGTGAATACAACCAGCAGAGTCTGTGTTCTTACACACACACACAATATAAAATTCGCACACACAAACACACTCAAATAAACTTATTTGTCATTGTCAATTATAGGAAAATGTGGATTAGGTCATAAGGTGAATTCTGGCAAATTAACTTTGTTTTTGATATTGAGACAACTGTATTTGACAATAGATGCACAGTTATATTACTATCAATTAAATACGTGATATTAATTATAATTATTGTTAAAGAATTTATTATAATTAATGATATTGTAAATACATGTAAATATTACTTTCATCGTTTTTATAGATATACACTACAATTCAAAAATTTGGGGTTGCTAATATTGAAAAAAAAAAAAAACTCTCACCAAGGCTGTATTAATTTGATCAGAAATATAGTTATATTGTAAAACATTATTACAATTTAAAATAAATGTTTTCTATTATATTTTTTAATGTTTTTATGTAATTTATTCCTGTGTTGTCATTACTCCAAAGTTCAAGAAAACAGCATTTATCTGATAGAACCTTTTGTATCAAAGTGAAAAAACAGATTTACTGTCACTTTCATGCATCAATTAAATTCATATATATAATACAAATATTAATTTTAAATTATACATTTATTTTGATACTGCTATATATATACTGTATATATATATATATATTTTTTTTTTTTTTTACCTTTATTCATTTTTTAAGTGCTGTAATTTTTTGACATATTAGCATAAGGATTGTTACGGACTGATGCCTCACTGAGGTCTGCTGGTGTGTGTCCTGCATTGTGTTAAAAGAAAAGCTGTATTTACTCTGCAAAGACTTGTTTTCTTGCACTGTTTTTCAAGCTCTTAACTATGCTTCTAAATGTTTTCTCTTTTTCCCTTCCTCTTCCCTGTATTCCTTTCTGTTTTCCGTTTCTGTCTGTGTGTTTTGTGGGTTGGTTATTTGTTTGTGTGACTCAGGAATACGATGAGGGGAATTAACACAGGAATGAACCAAGCTCTTTTTGGCAGCAACCCACTTGCTACTATCCAAGGTTTGTGTGAAAGGGAGGGCGAGAGAGACACTAATGACTCTGCCACCTCATATCAGTCATGTGTTACTGTGTCCTCTCTGTTTGAGTGTTTGTTTATGTCTTTTCACTCCTTTTCTCCTCTTTTCACATCTGCTCATCCGTTCACATGGTACTAGTATATCCTGTTTAATGCGTAACATGTCAGTTTCGTTGATGTTTGTGAGTAATACTGTGTTTCTTTCACAGCTCTAGCAGCCAGTGGTGGCCAGCTGCCCATTTCCAGTCTTGAGGGCAGCAGCAAGGTGTTAATTGGTGGTTCTGGAGGCCAAGGAGCAGGTCTCCCCTCTTCCCTCTTTCTCAACCACTCCTCTTTGTTGCCCATGGCAACAGGCACCGGCATGGGATTGGGCAGTTCAGCTCTTGCCAAGACCTTATTTCCTGTCACAGGCGGCATGAGTCCCTCCCCTTGCTCGAGCCCCGTCTCTTCCTGCTCTTCCGGCGAACTGCTACACAGCCCACACTCGATTGGAGGGGCTAAAATCGAGTGATGTTGCCCAAGGCCAATCACAGGAGGAGGAGAAGGAGGAGATAAAACCTTACCTGTCAACCAAAGCATCTCTTGATCCCCTCGCTCCCTTTCGTTTCCTCTCGTTCACACTCTCTCTCTTCCGCTCTCCCGCTCTACTGATGCCAAAAATATACAGAGTAGAAGAGGGGAGAGATGGAGAGACGGAGTGGAAGGAGGAAGGAAGAGGAGAGGAGGGAAAACGAAACCAAAAAAACACCATGCGGCTTAGCTGGACGCAGCCAAATACATGAATAAAAAGAGAACAATAAACTATGTAGTGCAGTAAAAAGAGGACAAAAAGAGATCCTTGAGCACCAAAAACAACAAAGAGAGCAAACTTTACTGTGTGTTAAAGAACTCTTTGAAGCAAACGTGTGGAGTACTGAATACCAAAAAGTATAATGGAACTTTGAGAGATTCACTATGACAAAAAATACAAGCATACCAAAATCTCAAATACCAAAAATACGGATGGAAAAGCTTTATCCAAAGGACCTGTAAATAGCCAACCGTCCAGGACCAGACCCAGTGACAACAATCCAGCCATCTCTGAGCTTATCATCTTATCTGCCATGCAATCACATCATTTCTTTCATGTTTTTTATGATTTAATGTTAAATATGAACGAGCCGGACTCCCAACGCTGTTGTGTTTCTCTGGTTCTTCCTCATTCTTGTCTGTTTTTTTCTCAGAAGTAGCAGATTTTTCCATCTGTCTTTATTGAATGTTTCAGTACATATGATCATCATCATTACATGTCTTATTGAGCATATAGAGAGTGTTTGGTTTTTGATGTTCATCATATTAGCACTGCATAGCTTGATGCACTTGTTTGTCCGATGACATGAATGTCGTATAGTGTAATAAAAGTGAGACCAAGCTCCTCTCTAGCTTTCATGCCTCTAGTTAAGTGTAAATACTCTCATTTCTCTCTTAATAATTAAGTGCTTGTATCCTTCCTCATTCCATTTCATGCCTCCCTCACTCACTTTCTCCCTTTTGAATACCAAAGCGATCCATTCATACACGATCAGTTCATCATTCGCACGATGCAGAAAGAGATCGGGGGCCCAAACCTTGACGAGGCCGCTCTGGTAAGACAGCATGGCAACATGAGAAACTGTCACGGCGAAGGGGCTCCCATCCTCTCTGCTTCTTCTACAAGCCAAAAAATGAAGTAAAACTTCACAGCCAGCCAAACTTCCCATAAAGGAAAACCAAAAACAAACCAAGCCAAAAAACGGATGGAGGAGCAAAGTGAGTCGCTGTACAGAAAAAGAGTATCCCTTCATGCATCTCTGGACCGAGATCACCCAGAACCATGTAGCAAGGGATCCGCCTCTGCCTCCTGTCATTCAAACTCTTCCTGGTCCTGGGTGGCGGGATCTTTGATGACCTCACTGGACTCGTCTGAAGAAGATGTTTCGGGTTCATTTGGGGGTTGGGAGGGTTGTTACGTTTGGTCTTTTGTTTCGTCTGTCTGTTTTGTGGGACTTTTCTTGGCTGTGTGTGTAGATTTGTGTGCTTTCGTTTGGGGAAAAGGTATTCACGTATTTGCGGAAATCTCATTTTTTACGTTCCTTACTTGTTCCTATCTAGTTGTGTTAGAGACTATAATCAGGTGGTTGAAACAATACTGTGAAAATTCAGTTCAACAGATAAGAAACCAGGATAAACACGCTCAAGTACATCCAAAGAACCAAAGTCGAGTATAAACAAGCTTTAAAGAGAACCAAATATCACATACACAACAATTTATATTCTCTCATCCACCTTACCGTTGTATTTATATCGTGCTGAAATCTGTAGTCGGTGAGCGCTGCAGGTTCAACGAGGGATGGATACATGAACTCAGTTCTCTACGTTACCGTATAGTCCGAATGGGTCAGTTAGTGCTTCTATAGATTTTGTAGTAAATTATCTATGTTATAATGCTTACTAATTGCTAATGTATGGAAGAAAAACATTGTGAAAAGATAAAAAAATGTTGATATTTACTTAGACCAAAAATTCACACTATCTCTCTATTGGGTTTTTGTGTTTTCTTCCTCCCCCATTTTAAAATTTAGATTTTTGTTTTTATTTATTTATTCTCCTCTTGCTCGTTTGAGAATTTTCTTAACAAACCTTTTTTTTTATTAATATGATTATTTATTTAATATATTCCAGATGCTGTTTTGTAGTGGGTGTGTTTGAGGCACCAGATTGTATTAAAATGTAAACTTCCTTTGCCAAGGCGACCTTTCGAACCAAATCGACAAATGCAACCGTCGGTCCTGACGGGCCGGCCGCTAATCGACAGCGTAGGGGCGGACACTTGTCTTCTCGACCTCTTAGCTGTTCCTTACTGGACAGAGCCTGTGGGGGGGGAACCCTATCAGGGGAAAAAGCAGCACTGTGTTTCTTCTGCTCAAATGTTTCGGTAGCATTCATTCAACGCTGAAGTAACCTTACAGAGTAAAAGCACACACTGCCATGGCTTAGAAGGGATAAGGTCCTATAGGAACGTGCATTGTATCTGTACGTACCTGTCTCGCCACTGCTGATGTTAGGGATGGTGTTGCTATGGTTACTGTCGCGAAGGCTACCGCTTGTGACAGCGTCGAGCGCAGTGCTGCCGTGAGCCTTGACCTGAAAGCTTTAAACAGCTACAAAACCAAAAACTTTAGGAGAGGAAAGATGGAGGGATTTGGTGTTCCTGGATAAAAAATACTGCAGAATGTATGTATTGTATGACAGTGGAAATGTATCAGTGCTCCATCTTCCTCTCTTTTTGCTCTCTGCCTCACTCCTCCTCCTCTTTGTCCTATTTCTATTCCTGATTTGTTATGTATTTATTTTGTAGCGTGTCTGTTGTTCTGTCTCCTGGTTAGGGGGTGTAGAAGAGAGATAGTTCCTCATATACCTCACTCTCTTAATGACAAACCAAATAGATGAATGCTTTAAAACAGAGAAGTAGGGGCCAAGGAGAAGTGTTTTGATAGGCCAGGGAACATTATGAAGACTCAAAAGAACTTCACTGATGCTCTGGCACGTTCACTCCCTCGGCCCCTGGGACCACTCTTCCAGTCACCAAACACAGGGCAGGACACATACACACACCTTTTCATATATGTACACACTTATTGTGCATGTGTATGTATATAAGTCAGAAAGGTGACTGAAGAGGGGGCGGCGACTGTTGTTGCTAGGTGACAAATGTTATGTCTTAAAACGCAGGAGATGTTGAAGAGGAATATAAGGGGAACCCTTTCAATCTTGCGTTATCTTTTCTCTAGCTTTCCTTCTTACCGTTTCAGTCAGGCGCAGTTCCGGACGTCTTAAAAACTAAGCGGTGTTGATATGCAAGTAATAGCTGCAGCGTAAGGGAGCGTGTTCAAAGTGTGAGTCTCTCAGTGGCGTGAATCTCCAGAGAATGATACCAAAGCAACACGTTATTCTGAGACCGAACACAACACACACGCTCCCTAAGATCCTGCACACAATCCTTGAGTTTCATTCGCAGCGTTTTTCAATTTATTAATTAGTAACAATCGGATATGGGTGAAAATTCCCGAGAAAAGAAAAAAAAAACGCCTAAGAGAACTGCAAATATGAGTCTTTTTGTTCTCATTTTACTCTCTACTTGTTGTTTTACCTGCTCTCTCTCTATATAGTATACATAAAAAAATAAAAATAAAAAAACAGCTTCAGTCCAAAGGTGTTTAAAAAGATTTTTAAAAATAGCAAAGATCTTAAACACGTCTAGTTAAACCAAAGAGCTACACTAACACATCCTCAGCTGTTTCTTTTATCTCTTTTCCTGGTCACCTAGCAACCCAGTTTCTGAAGGTATAACCTCAGCTATCCAAAGTAACATACGATGAAGATAATGATGAAATGTATATTTTTAATTATTCATTATTTGGGAAAAATCTTCATGATGATGATGATGATCTTAAAGAAAAGACTTGGTATGTCTGTGATGAATTTTTGTTTCCGTTTTTGGGGGTCAGTGGTGTTAATCTGTCCCCTGCATCTTCTCCCTGAATGTTCGTTCAGTGCGTAAACGAGTGCGCGTGGGTGCGTCAATACGTGAACGTACTTAACTCTCTAAAGTCGGACAGATATGCGGTTATTTTGGCATATGTGCGTGAATGTGTGCGTCTGTTTTGCTTGTTGAAGTACGTTGTCATGTTTCTACCCTTTCCATCGTTCCTTTTTTCTCACTTGAGTTGAGCAGTTCATTTTTTCTTCTCTTCTGTCTCTCTTTTTCTCCCTATAGTGACAGGTTAGCCTTTTGGTGTAATTATCTCTGAAACCAAAAAATAGTTGACAAATAACTCGCTTGTTCATTGTACAGTGTTGTTCATTTAAAGTCATTTTTGTAACTGAAAGTGTTTCACTCATCTGAATAAAAACGGTAGAGAAAAAGAATGTCTTTTCTTGTGAGTTTATTTAATCGCTGTGTGATTGTCGCTCCGCGTTTGGCCGCTGGGGGGCAGCAGCAGCCACATGCTGTTCTCCTTCATATGGATGAATGAGCAAGAGCTTCTGCCTCCACATGGTGCCTCAACTTAGTCACCTTCTCTTCCCCTTGCTTCCTTCACTCTCTCTAGATCTATCTGTTTCTCTCTTTTCTCCCTCGTTTTCCACTTTTCACAGCTCTCATTTGCTCATCTGACTCATAGGACATCTGGTCTTTTCCAGACAGCTCGTCCTTTACTCATGTTCTACTCCTCTCTAATTTAGACGATTAAAAATCTCACCTTTTTAAGATTGTTATGTCTTTACATCTGCTACTGAAAAAAAAACATCAACCAAAGTTTAACTTTAGTTAGGAACCGAAAGTTGAGCTGATCTGTCCTTTCCGCATTAAAATGTATGTTAGTAAAAAGTCAAATTAAATAATGTACAAGTAGCCTACATGACAAATCAGAAATTAGCCTATTATGTTAATGAGTTCATAATGTCAGAGTATTTAAAGCAACTGTATGAAGTTTTGTGTGTTTTGAGACTTAGAGACCTTAAGAGTGAGTGGAATCCATAGTCGTAAATACATTGTCGTAATTAAAGTGGATACATGTACGCGTCCATTCGTTGCTGCCGTAAACCAATCCTCCTTTTTCGCGGTATTTCGTACCCGCTCACCAAACTTACACAAGTTTTGTGTCATGAAACTTATATTTTAAGGTTAAAAAATAAAAACCTTACAGTTGTTTTAATTTAACCTACACATTAAAATGGTCCGCTACGCATATTATTTTTGGCCAGGCTTAATGAAACACTTCATGCAGATTGAAGAGCCCTGGTATAGATTTAGGAGCCTATATATCCATCACTTTAACTTACAACTCTACCTGTTGTTTTTACCAAGTTATTTCGTACTTGTTTGTCTACAAGCAGATGAGTTGAACTGTGGAAAATGCATCACTGAATGCTAGGAGGTATACAACATGTCAGCGTCACAGAAACTTTTCTGTAAATTTGTCCTGAGTTGAGTGGGTTGGATGTCATACTGCTACAAAGTTGTGGGGAAGCTAAAAGCAAAAAAAATGGCTGTTGTGTTCACAATGACACTGCCATTATTGACAAGGAGGATTTTTTTAGCCTAATTTAAGACACTGATGGTCCTTTCCCACTTACATTATGTTAAGTCCAGCACAAGGTGCATGTTTCTTACTGGTTTCTTACCAGCATGTAATAGTAACAGATTATTTGGGGGCACTTAAATGCATGAAATAGAGTGCAACAGTCAGGTTCCGGAAGCAAAAATCCCCTTAATTATCTCCATAGGGGAAATTATTTTTAATTAAAATGTATAAACCTTTAATTAACCTTTGATTAGTCACATGACATATACTGTTCAGTTTTGGCTGTATTTCAATTGTGGACTCCCATTGAGAATGCTAAGAGTTAAGCTTGTCTAGGTATAATTTACCACCAGTCCAGCGCATAAGTAAATGTGATTTCAGTCTGCAGAAGCTGTGAGATGTTTACAGATTGGTCACAGGATGCGTCAGTCATCTCTGCTCCCACTCACAATCTGCCTCCGTCAGACTGTACCTGCCCACTCACAGAGACAGGTGGTCAATCTGTTGCTTCAGTGACACAGGTGTGTGTTTGCGTGAGTGTGTAACAGCACTCCAAGACGGAACAGATGACGGTGGCATTTCAGGTGTGTAACAGGAGCACAGTAAATTCCACAAACATGGGTCTGGAGCATATGCTCTTTTGTTTATGTTAGATTATCAACCATAACACTCTATCTTTGTCATGGAATCCTGCAACAATGATTACAAGCTAAACAAATGCAGACTGTCAGTGTGGGTTTGAGGAAATCATCTGACATTTAATGTTTTAGAGGACATTCTCACACAAACAATCAAATTCCCTTCCTCTACCTGAGTGTTTTCACACCCTTCCCTGAGCTGCCGCACCTGCAGAGCAAACACAGTGTCAAGAACTATTCAACATATGACACCACTCTTAAACAGCTATTGTCATTCAGTCTAAACACACAAATTGTCAGTGATCAGCTCTATTAGTCACACCTGTGACCTTTGTGAGGAATGTGCGCTTGTGATTTAGACATTTTACAGGCATTCAAAGCCTCCCAAATGACTTATGATGGTTTCATTTAGCAGAAATATACAGTATCTACTGCTTAGTACAGTATTTTCTAGGTAACAATTTTGTCCACAGTTATGGTAGTTGCTCTGTGCGACTTTTGCGTGATCCTGTTAGCTGAACTATTCAGTGCCTGATTAGAAATCCTACAGCAGCATTTTATGAATTTTATGTATGTCAATTAACTGCTATAGCAACTATTAAGGGGATAGTTCACCCAAAAATGAAAATGATTTACTCAACCTGTAAAAAAAAAAGTTGGGCAAACTTAGAAGTTTAAGGCAACCAGCTTCAGCAGATTTTTGAGTTTTCTCAACTTGTTGTTTTAAGTTTATACAACAAAAAGTTGAGAAATTTCCTAAAAAATAAGTTAAGAAAACTCAAAAATCTGCTGAAGCTGGTTGCCTTAAACTTCTAAGTTGGCTCAACTTTTTTATTTTTACAGTGATAGGTGTATATGACTTTCTTCTTTAAGATGAATGCAATCAGAGTTATATTAAAGGGTTCATGAACTGTCTTTGTTTTTGTTTTTATTTTGTACTGTTCTCTGAAGTCCACTTATAATGTTCTCAAGATAAAAAAAAAAAAAAAACATAATTTAGAAGTAATAGGCTATTTTCTGTCCTGTTTTTAACCCCCTCATCAGAACGCTCTGTTTTAATAGCCGTGGTGGATTGTAGACTTGAACATAAATGCACACTGCTATGATTGGCTAACGTTATGTGTGTTTGACAGCGTACATTCTGCTGTGATTTAGGTCAAAAACGCATAAATACTCATATCAAACGTTCTGTAAGAAGAGACAAAGCAATAGTGACCACGTAATAAAAACAGTTATTCACACTTGTGTGGTGCAACATTACTGTCAGATCCAATATAGTCTGCACAGAATTGTCTTTTAGTTTCAATCTTTTTGAAAATCCTGCATCGAATTGTAAGGACCAAGGTCTTACTGACATGGTCTGGATCTTCATTAAAAATAAAGTTAATCCACACTTTCCTAACATTGGGATCAGAAGGAAGGCAATGCAAACACTGTTTTTCCACAGCTTGGCACGGCACAGCATCTTGTTGTCTTCAGAGACATCTTTATCGTTTGGTTTCTGCGCAGACCTGCACGTTCAGCTCTCTCATAAACACTACATGTGCGAATCGGTGGGCAGGGCTAAACAGGCAGTGATGTAGAAGCAGACGTTGATCTTTTTCTGCAAAGGTGGTGCTTATCCACACTGTTACATCATAGAGTAGAACTTTCCAAAACCTGTCATTTTGGCAGACTGCCTTCAATATAAGCTGTTTTTAGATTAACGTTAAAGTCTTGAGTTCTGAAATGAACAGGATGTTTACAGTACAATGACTCTTACAGTATATGTCAAAAGATCAAGGGAATTTTGGTTGCTTAGATCATGACCCCTTTAAAAAATGCCCTGGCTCTTCTAAACTTTATAATGGCAGTGAATGGTGGTTGAGATTTTGAGGCCCAAAAAAGTTACAATTATTCCATATTGCTTTGTGGGATTAATAAAGGCCTTCTGAAGCAAAGCAATGCGTCTGTGTAAGAAGAATATCCATATTTAAAACTTTATTAACCATAATCTGTAGCTTCCTCTAACTGTCGTATGTGCGTTCATGAGAGAGTGGCGTTTCAGCGGATGATGTAGGCATAGCGTAAATATAAGTGATGAACGCGGAAGCGCAGAGGAGAGAGCAAAACGAAACACCGGTTACGAATTAGGATTTGTAAATGAGGATTTGTAATGAAAAATGTCAGAGAACTAGCATATGCTGTTTTTTTCAACAGGGAAATACAAAAAAAAAGAGCATAAACAACAATACGGCATACACAAAATGGAAATATTTGATGACAGAGAAAATCCAGAGTAGTGATGCCCAAATTCCACCAAATTGTTTTGTTGGACAGGTAAGGAAAACATTATTGTGTGTGGCATTGATACTTAAAGTAGGCCTACATGAAGGACAGCAATGCTAATGCTAGCTAAATAACTACTGGATACGTTGTTAAATATTATAGCATATTACCAAAGCAATAGACTGTGAAATGAAACATTTCTTGTTATTTGTGTTTTCTTAATTTGCTTACTTTTTGCAATCTAACAGTGTACTAGCTTACCATACAGCTAGTTGATTAGCCTGCTAGCTTAGCCTATATTCTATACAAATGACCAATTATACTATTTTATATGTATGGTTTTTCTGTCCCTTGACCTTACAAAGGACAATTGTTTGTAAAATGCATGGATGATTTTCTGATTGACAAACAGCTAACCTTTGGGCTCCATGACAGAGGCCACAGAAATCAATTTTTGAATAAATTATCTGCAATGCAAATATCATGTGACTAATCACTTGGTACATGTAGAAAAAAAAATGTTATGGTAATGCTGAGAACATAGACCCAAACCCTTAACAGTAACAATCTTGAGATGTGATGGATGATGCTAACCTGCAAAACCTAAAACTTGCAGGACTCAAGGGCACATCGCTGATACTTTATGGATCTTTCCTTCCAGAGTTTGAAACGAGGAGCTTTGGGTTACTGCCATCTATCTGGAACACACCACCACATCTTGTCAGTTAATACAGATCCTACGAGCATGAAAATATGGGGGTGTCCCACATTACACATGGACTTGGTGAGTCATTAGGAACATCTAGTGCCCACAGTATGAATGTTGGTACCTACACAGATTTCCTATCTTTGCGATTAGCCCACACACACACACACACACACAGAATAACGTACATCTGTCATAGAATGTTACAGCAGAAATGCCTAAGGTCTCTTCAGCTTTACAAACCATAGCAAAGTCAAACAGCTTTATAGTCATTTTTGTCCTGAGATGTACCTTGAGGTGGTGAATGCTGAATGGATTTTGAATTATCAGAAAATGTTTTTAGCAATGAACTGTCTGAACAGCATAGTTCTTGCAGCTCAGGATACAGATTGCTCAAATTTTTTTCTTATAAAAAAAGTAATCATGTTGTTCCATACCAGCATGCAGGTATTGTTTCATGTGCAACAAGAACGTTTAAGTTTACAGAAATTGAATACACAGATACTGCTATTTAACTACTCAAAATAAGACTTCAAAAAAAATCAGTGGTTCAACTGTAACATTATGAAGCTACGAGAATACTTTTTGTATGCAAAAAAAATAAATAAATAACGACTTTATTCAACAATTTGTCTCCTCTGCGTTAGCGTAGCGCCATTTTGGAGAATATCCACTGGACGCAAACAACGTACGCTGTTTTTTTCTGACGAATTGTTGAATAAAGTCGTTATTTTGTTTTGTTTTTTGCATACAAAAAGTATTCTCGTAGCTTCATAATGTTACGGTTGAACCACCTGATGGCAGATGGACTATTTTGGTGATGTCTTTCATACTTTTCTGGGCCTTGACATTGTTAATTGTTTGGCAGTCAATGGGACAGTCACAAGCCTCCCGGTTCTCATCCAAAATATCTTAAATTGTGTTCCGAAGACGAACGAAGCTTTTACAGGTTTGGAACGACATGGGGGTAAGTAATTAATTACACAATTTTCATTTTGGGGTGGAGTAACCCTTGAAGTCAACAAGATTCTGTGCAGTGCCAAGCTGTGGAAAAACAGTGTTTGTGTTGCCTTCCTTTTGATCCCAACATTAGGAAAGAGTGAATGAACTATATTCTTGATAATGAAGATCCAGACCGCATCTGCATCAGTAAGAACTTGGTCCTTTGTTCATTTCATTTTACCACGGATTTGTTTACAAACGAGGCACAATTCAAAACAGGGTTTACAAAAGATTAAAACTAAAAGGCGATGCTGTGCCGACTATATTGGATCCGACGGTAATGTCGCATCACAAGTGTGAGTAACTGTTTTTATTACATGGTCACTATTGCTTTGTCTTGTACAGATAGTTTGACATGTATTGAGTTATTTGTGCGTTTTTGACTTAAATCACAGCAGCATTAATCTGTGAGGAATGTACACTGTCAAACATACATAACGTTAGCCAATCATAGCAGTTGGTGTTTACTTCCGAGTCTACAATCCACCACACCTATTCAAACAGTGTTCTGATGAGGGGGGTTAAAACCAGGACTAAAAAAAAACAAAAAACAAAGGCAGTTCATGACCCCTTTAATGTTTTTTATGTAAATAAAAATAATAATAGAAAAAAAGTTTTTCAGGAATTTCAAGATAATGCATTCTGGGAAATGAAGTTTTTTTCCACTGTGGTCCATAAAATTAATTTATAATGAAATATATAACTAAACACAGTTGTCTATAGGTGGCAAAGTGTAAAGTGGCTAAGTGTAAAATGGCAGTTAATGACAGTAAATCTCTTTGAATTCCAGTTCATTTCAATACTATACATTCAATTGCAATTCTGTTTGCTACCTCAATTCTCGACCCCGATGTATAGGGACATTTTATGCGTAATATCCTAAAAACAGTTTACAGCATAAGTTCCAAAAGTTTGATATGAATCTGAAGTGTCTGTAAAACAGAAGTCCATTTTTGTGCATCTGTCTATCTGTGAAATGTCATGTAGTGATTTGAGATGGCGCTTACATTACATGAAGTTCAGCAGCTGGTGTACTATCAGCAGCAGTGAGTAGCAGCCCTGCGGTGACCCCGCTTTAGGCCCGTCATGCTGCTAAATCGGACCTCTGATTAGCTCCACGCCTCTGAAATGACAGCTGTACCGGATACAGATCCATTGCGCTGGAATGAAGGTACGGCAGCTTCAGTAGTGGAAACAGTGAACTGTGCCAATAGGAAGAGTTTGATCCTAAGCAAGATACTGGAGACACCATCAACACACACTATGTGCTTAATATAGCAACTGACATAGAGCGAGACATACCTCTATGTCGCTCCTCAAATATCACAGGCCTGTTACTCCGAGGGGCTTCAGGTTGGGTGTGCAGCGACATCGCATTCTGTTCTTCAACTTGTACTCATCATTTCCATCTCTCTCTCTCTTCCTCCCCTCTTTAACCTGTCCTCCTGTCTCCCCCTCCAGTCTCTGTCCTTGGCAGAGCAGTGTGTGGTAATCCTATTACTCTTGTGTGAAAACCAGCAGAGAGAAAGAGAGGGTGAGCGGGAGAGAGGGATTGTCAGTTCTCTGTTATAGCAGTGAGCAGACAAAAAGCACTTTAAGCTATGGAACATGACCCTAAAGACTGAGGGAAGAATACAGGGACGAGAGAGGAGGGGCGCTAAAGGGAGATGATGGGATTCCTGACAGTTGGAGCGCCAAACTTGAAAATAAACATGTTCTTTGATGACAAAGAGCCCATTGACATGCTCTCTCCTCCTTCCACTCTCACAAGGAGACACGCAGATGGAAAAACACAAGTGGATAAACTGTTTTTCTTGTAAATTGTAATTCTTTAGCTGCATTCATCTGTCCACATAAAGTTACGTTTATTTACATTTTGTTCATTTAGCAGATGCTTTTATCCAAAGTGATTTGCAACAAGTTCATCTTAAGGATGCAATTATATGAGAAGTGCTAGCAATACAAAGTTTCAAGAATTGTCCAGGGGTGCGTTTCCCAAAATCATTGTTAGCTGGTTGTTAGTTCCACTGA
This sequence comes from Schizothorax lantsangensis, assembly GCA_027422415.1. NCBI lineage: Eukaryota > Metazoa > Chordata > Actinopteri > Cypriniformes > Cyprinidae > Schizothorax > Schizothorax lantsangensis. The sequence continues at coordinate 17,811,410 of CM049850.1, read as the reverse complement.
ACTCTATGGGTAATGATGGAACTTGCGGCTAGAGTTTTTTTTTTGGGAAACGCACCCCAGAATAGTACAAGGGAGGAATGTAAGATATAGTAAAAGAATAGAAGATTTTTTTTCTACTTGTCTAATAAAGCTACACATTTTCTGGTCATATGGCAACAGTTATGTTTTTTGGCTGACTTCTGTCTTCACGTCATATTAATTGGTCATTTTTAGTTCAGCTTAGAAATAAAATCAGAAATGTGAGAATGACACTATAGAGGTATATAAGAAAAAAATTACTTGAAATATTTTTCAACATTTGTCATTATGTTACTGTCATGAAATTTAAGTAAAATGACAATGTCAATGTCAAGAATATTTGATGTTCAGTGTACTGAACGTTCAGAATCACTGAGCAGAATTTTATAGAACAGAAAAATATTACAGATTGCATGGTAAAAAGATTCAAATAAAGCTAATATTGTTTAAGCTGCTACACAAAATAAAAACATTAATGTTGTTATTACATGTTATTGTTGTAATGTTGTTATTACATTATTACATGTTGTTCATTAGTATTATTCATGTAATGACAATAAAAAAACAATGGTATTAAGCATACGTTAATTATTTTATTCTATATTTATTTTATTCACATTTTGCTTAAAGTAATTTTTCATTATTATATTTATTAATATTGATATTGTTTCTGATTAACCCTTTAGTTCAAGATTTTATATGCAGTAGACACAACGCTTTAGTTGTGTAACATTAATAAAAATATTAAAATTTGATATCCAGTATACTTGAATAGCATTTCATATTTGTTCCTCCCACAGAAAACAAAGCAGAACTATTGCGTTAACTGAATTATTTGCTTTTTAAATACACAGCAATTAAAAACATTTTTCATAATTAAACATAATGAATTTAATAATAACAATTACTACCAATCTAAATTTGAAAGCGTGTAGCATGATGCATGAGAACGGCATGGTCTCTCGTTCCGTCCCTTGTTTCTGTGGAATTGCTTTACTCTCTTGCTCTGTCTAAGAGATCCATCACTTTTGTGTGCTTCACTCCACTAGGAGGCCAACAGATAAAGAGGAACAATGAGGCCCTCTTAAACAGAGTACTCTCTCTTTTACCAGCTAACTTGACAGTGCAACAACACTCATGGGTGAAAAAAATGCAGTGCATGCTAGCACATATATTTGTCCTCAGGACTCTAACTTCTGAGAAAAATCAGTGCCACACAGGAACACTTCTTAATATTGAGACCATGTACTTAGATTAAAAGCAAAATGGAGGGAGGAGAGACTGAACTGCATGTTCAAGGGTGTTGGGAATCACTGTAACACAGCATCTGTCTGTCACCCCGATTTTAAACGCTGATCATCTCAATAAAGAAGAACAGGGATGTTAAGCTGATGGGGCAGGGGAACAGAAGAGGGGGGTTTCTCCCATAATGCTGCAACTGAGAAAAATCACAAAATTATATCAAACAATGAGGGCAGGTTTAATGAAATGAGAAGGATGTTTCTGTAAATGATCTTTTAAACCAAAGGCTTATGCTTAAATACTTTAAAATAATGTATATAGCGCCTCTGTATTCACTTATTTACAAAACAAAAAGTATTTGTAATGCATAAATTTCACCAGAGAGTGAAGGGAAATGTGATTTTATATGGCAAGATATAAAGTAACAACTAACTGTGACTTTATATCTTTCAGTGTGACTTTGTTTTACACAACTGTGTCTTAATATCACACAATGTGACTATATCTTCAAGTATGACTGTATATCTAACATTATTTCTTATACTGAAATTTATCTCGAAATCACTGGTTCTTTACAATAAGGTCCAATTTGTCTAACATTAGTCTTTGTTAAAGTTAAAAATACACGTTTTAATATTAACAGAAACAACTTTTGATTTTAATAATGTAAATGTTGAAGTTAACTTTTTCATTGTGACATTGAAGTGTCTCACTTAAGTATTTTTCATTGTTAGTTCATGTTAACTTATGTTAACAAATGGAACCTTATTGTAAAGTGTTACACAGTCAATGTCAAGGTGGAAACAGTTTCCATACAGAAGTGAAAATATACAAAAGAGTAGGGGTTTCCAAACTTTTGACTATAGTGTTTCTCCAGTCACTCCAGCTATTTCTATGTTTGTGGGAAGCCAGTAACTTTGTGAGAGAGCTGTTGGTTATACCTGAACATAAACAGAAGTGCGGAGGAGAAGGCGAGTTGTGTGTCAACACATAAACACACTGCATGTGAGAGCCAGAACAGTGAGGAACTTTTCTTAGAAACTGATAACCTTGAGTTTACTGTGCTAAAAGACTTGACATAAAGTCCAGGAGTGGAAGAGAATCATGAGAGCGGGGGACGTGGAGGAAGAGAAGGTTGATGGGGATAAATAATGGTGTGGATGAATAATACAAAAGTGAAGGAAACAGTACAAGGATGAATAGGATGAATCGGACAGCAGAATGTACTGTGCCTTGGCAGAGAGACAGAGAGTGTATAGTGATTTAGCAGTTAGCAGAACGAGAAAGATTTTCTTTTAAGTTGAAGACATTTCAGCACACTGGGAAACAGAGATACAAGAGAGAAGGAAGTAGAAAATAGAAGATGCAAGTGTGAGAGAGAGGAAATGGAAAATTGTGTGTAAATACAATAGTAGACTGTATTTATTGTTCATTATGGTCAAAGGAAATTGCCCATCCCAATAACTGCTTGTTTTCTTTCCTGGGGAAAGAAAACAGAGGGTGTCTCGGACAGATGTGACAGCACTGGATATTTCCAAAACACACACACACACACACACACACACACGTTCACACGGACTGCAGCAGCAGCATTATGGAGCTGAGATGCTTATCTGAGGTACGTCTGTTTCCTGTGATCAGAAATGACTGCTGACACTCTACAGCCTGACAAGCACAAATAACAACAAGAAGCACAATCATGAGAACCACTACAACACGCATAACAACTCACAGCACAATGACAAGTTTCCTCTCAAAGGAAAGGACAATTGATCAGGATAAAGCTCATAAAAGCACAGACCATCCTGTCAGTCTTGCCTTAACGTTCCCATCACATAGATTTGAGAAAATTTGATGAATTGCTAAAAATTTTATTCTAAACCAAATGAAATGTTGATACTTAAAGCAGTGTTATTCTAACAGATGTTTTGTTTATGTTGTGCTGGCTGATATGTGTAGTATGTGGAAGCCTGTTTCCGCACAGAATTAAAAAAAGGTAATTGCGACTTTTTATCTCATAATTCTTACTTTTTTCTAGCAATTCTGAGTTTATATCTTAACTCAGACTTTGTTTCTAAAAATTCTGACAAGAAAAGTCAAAATTGTGGGATACAAACTCGCAATTGCAAGAAAAAAAGGCAGAATTGTGAGGAAAAAAGATCACTGCTAACTTTTTTTATATTCTTAATATGTGGTGCAAACAAAGAAACAGAATTGTGAGATATAAACTCAGAATTCAGACATCTTGTAAATCTGCCTTTTTTCTCGCAATTCTGTTTCTTTGTTTCCACCATGGAATAAACAAAATTACAAAGTTTCATTTTGACTTTTTATTTCACAATTCTGTCTTTGTTCTGGCAGTTGCAAGTTTATATCTCACAGTTCTGACTTTTCTTCTCAGAATTGCAAGTTTATGTATCACAATACTGAGCTTTTTTTCTTCAATTGCGAGTTTCTGTCTCGGAACTTTGAGTTTATAACTTGCAATTCTAAGAGTCTCAGCTCTGAGAACGGAGTCTGAGAATAAATTCATTATTACGAGGAAAAAGTCGCAATTACCTTTTGAATTTTTTTTTCATGGCGGAAACAGGCTTTCATAGATATGTCAGCCATCTTAGATTTATACTGACACCTAGTGGAATGAATGCAGTATCATGAAAAGCACTAGTTAGCAACATTATTATTGTTTTTACTGAAAAAGTGTCTGATGATGTTTGAATTATGTTATTAGGGAAAATTTATTTTTTTAAGGAGAAATAAAATTACTTAGTGCACCTTTAAAGATATGTTGTCCCCTGTTTTCTAGCAGTAGGATGTACTAAACTAGAACAGGAGACATGCTACACTGCTCATGAGAGACACCACATTTACTGAAAAACTGTTCTCCAGTGAGGGAGGGAAGGGGTCCTTTTATGATTCAGGTGCTCAGCTTTAAAACAGGATGTATATGCTTGAGCAGATGATCACATTCAAATCATACAGGAAACAAACATACACGCTTTCTCACGCTGCACACTTCTCATTCTCTCTCATGCACGTGCCAACAGAATTCAATGGGATTGTGATCATTAGGTCATACGATTCTGTTTTACTGGCAATCTTCATGTAATCATGAGACTTGAGGAAGGTCATGTTATATGTTTCTTACTTCTCATCTCCCCTTTAATAATTAATATAAGGGGTGGTGAAATGTGCAATCTCATGAATTTATGTAGCCTATGTTTTTATAAATGTATGTGTGTGTGTATACAGTGCCTTGCAAAAGTATTCAAACCCTTTAATTTTTTTTCACGTTTTATGTTGCAGCCTTATGTTAAACTGCTTTAAATTACTTTTTTCCCCACCATCAATCTACACTCCATACACCATAATGACAAAGCATATAATGTTTTTTTTTAACATCTTTGCAAAATTATTAAAGATAAAAAACTTGATTCCATTGCATAAGTAGTCATACCTTTATCTGGGACAGTTGAAATTGAGCTCAGGAGCATTCATTTTGCTTGTAAATGTTACCACACTTTGGGTGAAGTTAACCTGTGGCAAATTCAATTGAATGGGTATGATTTGGAAAGGCACACATCTTAATAAAAGGTCTAACAGCTGAATATTAGAGCAAATACCAAGCCCTGAGGTAAAAAAAAAAAGCCTGTATAGCTCAGAGACAGGATTGCATCAAACCACACATCTGGGGAAGAGTTCAGAAAAAAAATTCTGCAGCACTGAAGGTTCACAGAAGCATGTCGCCTCCATTATCCATAGTGGAAGACGTTTAGAACAACCAGGGCTCTTCAGAGCTGGTCTCCTGGCCAAACTGAGCAATTGATGGAGAAGGGCTTTGGTTAGAGTGGTGACGAAGAACCTGATGGTCACTCTAGTTGAGCTCCATGATCATATGTGGAGATAGAAGGAACCTACAGAAGGACAAACATCACTGCAACACTCCACCGATCTGTGTTTATGCTGGTGTGGCCAGACTCAATCCTCTCCTCAGTGAAGACAAAAGAAAACACACTTGGAATTTACAAAAAAAGCACCTAAAGGACCCTCAGACTGTGAGAAACAAGATTCTCTGGTCTGATGAACCTCAATTCTAAGCATCATGTTTGAAGGAAACCAGGCACTGCTCATCACCTGTAGAGTACCATCCCAAAAGTAAAGTGTGCTGGTAGCAGCCTCATGCTGTGGGGTTGTTTTTCAGCGGCAGGGACTGAGGGACTCGTCAGAGTAGAAGAAAAGCTCAATGCACCAAAATATAGAGATAGCCTTAATGAAAACCCAGTCCAGAGCATTCAGAACCTCAGACTGGGCAGAAGATTCACCTTCCAACAGGACAATGGACCTAAACACACAGCAAGAGTGGCTTATAGACAACTCTGTGAATGTCCTTGAGTGTCCCAGCCAGAGCCTAATATTTCTGGAGAAACCTGAAAATGTGTGTCTGCCTCATCCAACCTGACAGAGCTTGAGAGGTGAACAGGTGAGGAGAAGAATGACAGATAATTGCCAAATGCTGATGTGCAAACCTTGTCGCATCATACCCAAAAATACTTGAGGCTGTAAAGGTACTTCAGCTACGTACTGAGTTAAGGGTTTGAATACTTATGCAATGTACTTATTTCAGTTTTTTTTAAATAAATGTACAAAGTTGTCACAATTCTGTTTTTGCTTTGCCATTATGGTGTATGGAGTGTAGATTAATGTGAAAAAATATAATTTAAAGCAGTTTAACATAAGGCTGCAACATAACAAAACATGAAAAAAAGGGGGTTTGAATACTTTCACAAGGCACTGTATATATACTTATTATACATATATACTTATGTTTTTAGTTTCTGAAATTGTTTTTGTGTGTGTGTGTGTCGTTTAGTTCTTTCAAAAATAATGTTGGATTGTTTTTTTTAAAAGCAGGAGCAATTACTAAATGTTGGAATCAACATTAACTAAGGTTAACAAATGCTTTTGAAGTATTTTTCAATATTCATTTATGTTTACTAATGTAGTTAACTAATGTTTACAAACGAAATCTTAATGTAAAGTGTTTACTTATTTTTAAATATAATTTTTGAAAAAAAAAATTCAGGTCAAATGTAGTATACTATATAAAAAATATCTTGACGTATGTAAATGTCTTGATGTAAAATTTATATGTATGAATATTTTTTTTTGCCTGGTAGGCTAAAAAAATTATAATAATAATTTTTACCTTGGAAAATATGTTGTAGGCTTTTGTCATTGGTCCTAACACACACACATATATATAAATCCTTTATACAACTATATGATGTATATATATGATATATGATACATGAGACACAGAATATTTGACATTTTGTTTTGATAGAAAATATTTGAGTGGCTAAAAGTGCCCTTAGAGTTGAGTCTCTGATCTTGCGGGGTACATTCCGGAAATCATAATTCGAGGCACTAGCTATTAGCCTACCTCTCGATGGGGGTAGATAATTATCATTAAATGAAAGAGAACGAGGGCTAATTAGCTCGAAAAACACTTGTTGCTGACGTTAACGGGCGCGATGACGCTGAATCTCAAGTTCTCGTAGGACGCGGATGTGATGTCATCACGGACAGTGGTCTCCATAACGACGCCTCGTGCTGCAGTGACGCCAGCCCCGGCTCGTGGTGAGGGGGCGTGACTCAGCCGATGCCCGTACCCCTCCTCCTCCCCCCCGCGTGTGGGCGCGAGCGAAACACGACACCCGAGAGAGAGAGAGAGAGAGAGAGAGAGAGAAATGGGGGAGGAGACAGCGAGTAGTTTCAGACTAGGGAGAGTGGAGGAAGGAAAAAAAAAAGTCTGTGTGAAAGAGAGAATGGGAAACTGACTGATATACTGCGAATGGCGAGCCTCGGGAGAGCAGATGACAAACTAACACAAGGATAAAATGTTGCGAAAATCATCAGCTGGGATCAAGAGCGCGAGTTTGTAACAGAGAGACGCGGAGCGCTGTTTTCCTGCGGTGTTGGGATTGTATCGATCGCTCCCGGGACAGACGGAACTCCTCCGCTGCACCCCGTCCCGCCGCGCCAGTGGAAGTACCGAGCAGCTTCCCAAACTCAGCGCTGTCGGTCGGGGGCTTGGAGGGATCGCGAAAAGAGGCCAGAAATCGTTCCGCGGGAGCAACAAGAGCGCTGATCACTGGACAAAAGTTTGGCCTTTTGGAGACGGGGGTGCGGGAGAGGCCGAGTCTCGCCACTGCTGAACTGACAACTTACCCCAGCTCGCTGTGTGTTAGGGGCAGATAACTTTCACCATGAAAACCCAGGGGGACGCGGGTAAGTTACCCAGGCATTCATTATCAAGTGCTGCCACAACTTCTTTGACTTGTGAGCTTGTTGAGCCAGTGTATCGAGTCAGGATTTTACAAAACATCAGCTTTATTCAACAGTCAGCGATGTCAAAATGGATGTATTAGTTTCATGACAACTGACTTTTACTTTTAGAAAAGTTGACTCTTTTTCCACTTTTATTACTCTGACATGTCTACTTATTCACTACTAGGATTTTTTTTTGTTTGGTTTGCATTACATGGTTAATCTCATATGTGTTTATCGCGTGAACTTGAATGGCAGTTTTCAAATATTAAAACTAATAAATAATGCGGTCAATTCATTTAAATAACCTCAAGTGTCGCGGTGTAGTCTAGACGTGTAGTCCAGCGGAGTCTGTTGATTATAGTAGCCCTAATGTTAACAAGTTCTCAAGCTTGCGGGTTTACTTTAAATAGTTACATTCAAACCTAACGACCGCTTCATTTCAGTTTCTTCCAGTCCTGTCTGCGCTGAACCTGTTGAATGGCTACAACTTTAAAACAGCAGCTTGTACTTCTGTCGTTCTTGGAAGTATGTCGAAATCGATGCTGTGAATTCCCCGCAAAATGTTCAATACCTTTTTCCCCCAAAATGTTCCTCCTCGCACTCTGCGCCTGTAGCAGGAGCATGGCACATTCAAAATGGAAGCTCCGCTTTCTCACCGGAGAATTGAATTATCATGTTACTTTGTTTACAAATGGACCACTTTACATTCGCTCCAGTTTCTAGGGTTTTAAATATAGACCTTTAAGCTTGTAAAGTGCAGTGAAGCCTAATAACACAGAGCTGCGCACTAATATCCAGTTAGGTGAAAGGATCGCCTACTTTTATGATGAATTCTTTCCAGTAACGTTAGTTCGAATTCACTTTAATCATTGTTAGCATACTTGCCGCAAGTATTCATTTCCTAACATGCATCTACTTGTCCAGTATGCACTTGTGAAGTTGCTACTGTCCCGCCAACTACAGGAAGTTTCAGTAGCCGTGCTCAGGAGTCAGGAGGCCTATTGTGGCATGTTTGTGAATCCATGTTGAGAGTCTCTCGCTTTCTCTCCCTCAATCACAATCATTTCTCTCCCATCACGATTTTCTCAGCGGTCGTACCCCGCCACCCACGCAGCTCGAAGTTTTATGGACTTTTAACTATTATATTCATCAACGCTGCGAGCGCGCGACGTCATTACCGAGTGTGTAAGCGCGCGATGCGTTGTAGTTTTGTCTCGCGCTGTAGACTGGCCTTAATGAAGTTCGTCCGGCTCTGCGTGAAGTCTTACCGCTTCATGGTCACTTTCACTTTTAAAAACTCTGCCTTTCCTTCCCTCACAAGTAAAGCTTGTTGTTTTTAGCTGAACTCTTCATTTTTGTAGTATATAGTGTGTTAAATTGCAAGTACATTTGTTTATCATCTTTTTATTTCAAGAATACCAGTGACATCTTGGCTAAGTGGAAATGATTATATCTAAAATTATTATTATTATAAAATTATTAGATTATATAAAAAATTGCCTTTTCTGATTGTGAGTTTGAAAGCCTGGGCTAGCTAAAGTTATTTTCTTTAATATTATTAATAAATAATATTACTATATCCCAAAGACTGTCTGCATGTTCGCATGTGAGTTGTCAATGAAAATATCTAAAAGAAACGCATTACCTCATAAGTTCGTTATATATGCTTTGATACCAATATCAACACATTCAAAAACCACATTTTACTTTCAGCTGTGATTTGTTTAGACAACTTTTCCCTATATGGAGTGTATTTTTAACTAAGAAGGTGCATACAATTGAAATTTGATGAAGGTTTTGTGGTTGACCTCTTGGCCTGCTCTAATATTGCATTAGTAGTACTGGTTTTGCCTTTTTGCAAGATAAAAGTTTCGTATCACACATATCTCATCTTCAGTCCGCAGATGATGCCATATTTATGTATGTTGACTTTGTGAAGCTGAACGTCAGCGATGAGGTGCAGAGACAGGATGAAATGTTGTTTTAAGTCAGGTGGCAATAACTACTACAAGTACCTTGCGGTTTTATCATTCTACGGCTGTGCAGGCCACATTCTGACCTCGATAGTTACGAGGTGAGCTCAGCTGCTGAGTATGCAAGCGAGTGAGCGAGCAAGAGAGTGAGACGAAGATACAGTACTGAGTATAGGATGTGGTTTCCAAGTGCTTCACTCTTTATCAGATTTTAGTATCTCTTCAGTCTGTGTTCTTACCTGCAAACACCCACAGCGGTATAAATACGTAGCGCATTTCGGTGAGAGAGCATTTTCTCTGAAAGCCGTGGTTTGTTATGAGAACAGGAGGTGACAACAGCGTTGGTATGGTGTGCATCCTGATAAAAGTCATGTGTTTGTCTGTCAGTCCTTGTAAAACTGACACTATCGACTTCATCAAAAGCTCTCGCCACATGAATCGCATTAGATAAGAGACTCTGCTCTTATCAGTTCCGACTGCCACTTTGCATGAATTCAGAGAATGATGCACCTCTTCAGGCTTCCTTCTTTTCCGGGTGCTGTGTGTCTGCACAAATAGGCTTCAGCTGACCCCGGCTGATCTCGTTTCCTCTGTAACATCTGAAAATGTCTGTGGTTTTACTATGGTCTACCCATCAGGCCTCAGTGTGTATTTAGTACAGCAGTATCCTGAATAGTTAACCCTGTAATTTGTGCACTGTCTCATGAGATGGTCCTGAAGAGTCAGTGGTTAAGATTGCAGCTTTAATTTGTAATATCGGTTAGTTATTTTTCATAGAGATAGGTCTTGGCCATCAGTCTCAGAAATGTATTCAATATTCATTATTTGCCCCCACAGGCATTTTTAACTTTGAGGTCACTTTTTTTTCAATCATATTGTGTCAACCTTGTCAAATAGCCTAATTTTTAAATTGTTTAAGCAGTCATTAAAATAAATTCTCAGTGCTTAATTACATAAGCTGCTATTCATTTAAATAAATTAACATGCTTTCAGATATTCAGCACAGTTGCTAATATGATATTGCTTTTACGCAATAGCTAAATAAATAACAAATTTATATTGAGTAACTTACATTTTAGAGAATATAGCCAGCCTCCTTATTATTTTTGTCTGTTTAATGGCAGTGTTAGTGTTTTGGCGTTTTAAACAAATTGACTGAATGATTCAATGACTCCGTCAATTAGTCCCTTGTTTTATTCTTGAGTGAATCAGTGGAGTTGAATGAATGACTTAAGTGAATAATTCAACGATTCCCTTATAAAGAATTCCACTCAGCCAATCAAATTCAAATTGTTGTATAAATAAATTGAAATAATAGCAAAATAGCAACAAAAAAAAACCCTGGCACAGTTTTCATGTTGCTTTCTCTATATATTCTACATGTTTGCCTGTGTGTTTGTGAGTGTGTCGTTGTCATGCTCACTGTGAACTGGTTTCCATGTAGGTGTAATAGATTGTTAATTTGGAATAATTAGCAGCCTTTTATCACTCGTTCACATTGTCACACAGGAGACCGTGTGCTCCATTTTAGTCAGTGTTATGCAGCCGCCTCAGTTGTTCAGGTCTCTCTGGAACCAGTTCAACATCAACAGGCACCTCAATGTTTACATGCTTATGTATCCTGTTCGGCAGCATGTGCGTGTGTTTGTGCGAGACAGCCACCGAGTGACCGTGTTTTGTATTTTCCGTCTAGTTTCACATCAGGCCCATCAAACGATTGTGCCGTCATGCTATTTCTGTGAATGCCTGTAAATGTCACACACATAGGCAGGATTTTTCGTTGACATTGAAGTGTGAGACCGTATTAAACGCTGCAGCTATAAAGTCTGTACTTTTTTCTTACACCGCTCGCCTTGGGAGAACTTGTACCTCGATTTGGGAGCGTTGGGAATAAATGTTTCACTGGAAGTGTACGGATGGTGTATTTCTAGGGATGAATGAGGTCCCCTGGGGTTGAATAGTATTTTGTTTGTTTTTACCCCTGGAGAACAATAATGGTGTGTCCACCGACAGGGGAGCACAGTGGTTTGTGTGTATTTGCCATGTCAGTGGGTTACGGGGGCAGCGCAGAATACGAGCGAGAGAGTCCATGTGTTGGAGTCATTTATGGACTGACAGAAGCACAGAGGCCCCTGTGTATGATCGGGGGGAGGGGGGCAACATGTGTGTGTGTGACCCTGACCTCGTGACCTTCCATAGCTGCACCCCTAACCCTGCATTCCAGCACACGCCCCTGCCCCCACCGGTCACATGCCACGCAGCCAATGGCATGAGGGCCCGATGCTGCCATCTCAACCACATATGATACTCTAGAAGAGCGTATGAACCACGTCAGCCTGGTTTCATTTCCTTATTTAATTTCCTAAATTCTTCTGTGTAATTCCCCATTTCTTCAAATCAGAAGTACTACAGATTTACAATATTTGATTAAGCTTCCGGTTGACTCTAGTTAGTGAGGTCAGATGTCATCTAGCTCTCACTTTCCTTCCCTTCTGTCCTGTTCTTCCTCTTCAAGCGTCAGGAGAATGTTAAACATTCAAAGCAAATGTGAGTTTTGCAAGTTACACAAACTTGTAGCGCACAAGAACAAGTTGATGATTGAAGTGTTGTGTGGAAAGAATAGTTTAACCGATGCTCTATTATGTGGTTTGATATTTGCATGTCTTTCACAATAGCATACCTCACATATCTGAAGAGCCTTCAGTAGGATGTTCATTAACATGACAAACCACTGAAGATGAATTTAGAGGCCTTTATGAAAGGATGTAAAGCTGTGTCAGGGTGCTAATTTTTGGGGTTTCCATTCAAGCACAAAACAACTGAGCTTTGATTTTTCTGCTTACAGAAGTTTACAGATTTTCAACCAGATTCATATTGGTACAAAGTTGTTAGCGTTTTTAAATGAACAATGTGTATTCTTTCTCCACATTACCTGCACACAGATATCCTGGTGTAATTGTCAGCTGAAACACGTCATTGGTGGATTTTTGACAGCACCAGGGCTTTTGTGAAAATTACAGTACTTTAGCATTTTTATATCCCCACACACAGTCAGTCGTATTGAGCCAAGTGCCTTATGGGTTAAGTTTCACCAACTTTTTTTTTGGCAGAAGAGAATGCCACAGGCCATCTTGGTGTCAGCAGCGGTGATTCGGTGAATCACCTCTTTAAGTGGCATAATACAGTAAACAATTACACTGTGTTGTTTAGAAATACTTCAAAATAAACATAATATTATAGTATTATTGTAGATTCTTTAAACAGAAATGTTTAAGATTGTCTTCACATGTACTTTAATTTTTTTTAGTATTTCTTGTCTAAACAGTCATGATGGCTGATAATATATTCTATAATTTTTTTGTTTGTTTGTTTCACATATACTTGTTTCAAATATAATAAAATGAATTTTCAAAATAAAATAAAGCCTTTGATTAGGTATATTTAAAAAAAAAAAAATTCTCTCCAGTAATATTTCTGGCAAACCAAAAAACGTATTTTTGACCGATGGTGTCATTGTTCATCTAATCTCATAAAACATGTTTATCTGTTTTACAGTAAAAGGTTGTTTTGCTGATGATAATAACAGAGTGAGATTTAAAAAATGGTAGACAAAAATGTACATGCCTGTATCTTTGCAACTGTCTAGAGACTATTACTACTACTACTCAATTGTTATTATTTCTATCTGCACTTGATTCTTTTATATTAATGATAAGAATAAGAAGTTATTTATTAAATAAATAAATATGCTTATCATTTTATTGAACTGATAAAAAATTTCCATACCATGAAAAATTGTCATTTTATGAAAATTAAAAAGTAAAACCTCTTACCTTCTAATATCCCTATGCCATCTGCTCCTAATGGTTGCGCTTTCAAATATGTATGCCATCTTTGATATCTAATAAGGCATGTCATGCCAACCAAACACTTGAGAGGGCATTAAAACATAAGGCTTTATTGATATATTTAGCAAAACCCTGGTTCACAAGCTTTAAAACAGCGTATCAGGACTTGGATAATCCTGTTACTTTACCTTTCTATAATCAATTTTTAGGAGAAGTACTCAGAAGAATCTGCATTGACATTTAAAAGCTCACTATCAATTGCTACTTTGACTGTACCTATGGGATCAACAGAAAAAAAAAATGTCCCAGACTGCATTGCACAGCATAATAGCTAGGCAGAGAAGTACCATTCATTCAGAAACTCTAAGGACTCAGTACTTTTTTAATTGATTATTTTTATTAAATTCTGTGTATGTGAATATTAATATGTTTGTTTTAATGAGATGCTAAAGGTTAAGTGACCTTTTCTGCTGATTTTAAACATCTCTTTCCAACCACTGTTTACACTTCATACTGTAGCTTTCCATTACACTTTCAGAGAAACCTCCATTAGCCTTTTATTAGACTTGCACATAATTGCACTGCGCAAAGAGAGTTCGGACATCTGTTTTCACTCATTTAGGTCGATGCAGAAGAGACGCAGTCCTACAGACTATATATATTGAGCCACGTTTATTGATTTTGAATAATGGACAAAGTGTTGATATTGATGGACGCACCATTGACATCCGATAATAGGGTGATCTTCTCATGGTTCAGCAAACACTCACTCTGTTAACGCTGACACACATGCTCTCACACTGGTTTGTTTTGCAGAAAAAACGTGGACCTCCCACATTCCTGCACAAAGCTTAAATCACTGCAGCCTGTGTGGCATTACTCATTCCAGGAAAAGCATTCTGCCAAACACACACACACACACTCATTTACTCAAGCACTAACTCTCACACATCGAATCGCATTCTTGGAAAAGCTCACTTTTTAGGGCATTCATGAACACGGATGCTGCAAACCTTGACACAGATAGCGTTCCACAGATGCGGTACAAACTAAAACGTTTAACTTTTAGGTCATGTGTCTTAACATGACTTAAAATCTTTTTTTCAGTGCGATTAGAGCTTTAACTATGTTTGTGGCTGTGTTTCTATCTGTCACGCTGTACTTAGTTGTTTTCCCGACACTTTTTGTGCTGATCCGGCTGCTCATTAGAGCTCAGCTGCTGTTAGATTGTGTGTTCTGGGTCCAGACTGTCATCAAGAGCTGCTGTGCTTGAACCTGATGAAATGCAGCCTTCTCTGCTGTGAAAGAATGTTGCTCTGTGTGTGTGTGTGTGTGTGTGTGAGGAGAGAGAAATGTAATACAGGTACTTTACAGAGGCTGCATTGTCATGAGCGTGACTCGGTGCAACACCTGGATTGTGTGCCTGTGTGTGTGTGTTTTTCTGAGTGCAGCATCCAGCGCCGTTGAGACGTTAACTGATGTTAAGTGCTGGTCATAAGCACTTCAGATAAGGAGCGTTGTGCTCGCACTACATTTGACTCACTCCCCATGAATCCCTGGATGTTAAAGCATGTTGGATGTGTTTTGATGTGTTGTGATGCTGCTACAAGGTGTGTGTATAGGTCAGGGTTTGCCTATATTGTGTGGTCCAGATGTCCCATTAAAGATGAATCTGAAATCTGCTGGATTGTGAGAAGCAGACAGCAGTCCCCAGGATATTACAAACATAAACAATGTATTAATAAAAAAAAATAAACCAAAAGCACTAGGTTTAGTAATATAATAGGATAGATATAAAAAATCTTAAAGTTAATAAATAATATTTTAATGTTTATAATGTATTTATGATATTGTATTTATTTATTAAAATATCAATATTTATACATGTAATATTTTAAACGATAAAAATAATACAAATTTGCATAGATCATTTTTAAAATGTATTTATTACATTTTTAAATATCAGTATTTTCATGTTTTTAAGATTACATAAAATTTAATTAACTAATAAAAAAATAACTCAGAAAACAAGGAATAGATGTCAGTAGAAAGTCTTCACTGTGATAGAACAACAAATAAAAAAGT
The DNA here is from genome assembly GCA_027422415.1 of Schizothorax lantsangensis. Classification (NCBI taxonomy): domain Eukaryota; kingdom Metazoa; phylum Chordata; class Actinopteri; order Cypriniformes; family Cyprinidae; genus Schizothorax; species Schizothorax lantsangensis. Next base: position 17,795,911 of record CM049850.1, on the reverse strand, counting down.
AAAGAATTGGAAGTAAGCTATATAATTGTTTTATTTTAACAATAGCATTATGGCTAGTTTAAAGTTTCAGCAATAATATAAAAAACAATAGATGTCTGTGTTATGTCCTCATTTAGCTATGTAAACATGTCTGTGTATGTGTATGAGTTTGTGATAATGCTATTCAAATAATAATGAAAGTCAGCGCGCACACACTTTTATTCATTATATACACAGTCTAAACCTGTGTGTGTGAGAGTGTGTGTTTGTGTGGTCAACTGCCGGGAATTCAAATGCTGTCTGGCGCCACTTTAACACCCCACCCCACCCCCTCTCCTCCGTACCCCGTTCCCTTTCCTTCTCTTCTGAGGAATGCAAGATCATGTTCTCTCTCTCTCTCTCTCGGTCTCGTTTTCCCTCTGTCCTTCTCTTCATGTGCTGAAACCTGTTCAAGAGCTTGCTGGAGTTTGTTCTGCACTTTGAACTAGTTTGTCACCGGCATTTACGGCACTCACATTCTAATTCATCAGTTAGGGTGTGTGTTTAGTGAAGGGGAAGGTCTGTGTGTGTGTAATGTATTGGATGTGAGCAGGCGAGTGTGTGCATGTGCACTATGTACTGTTAATCATATAAAGGCCTGGATGGAAGACAGGTGGAAAATGTTTTCAGAGCTGTGAAGAGAGGATGTCCTTCCCTCACGTGCCACCCGTTTGTTGTGTAGACATGTTGTTTGAGTTGCGATATTCTGTTACACGTTCACGGAAGGCCGACTGGATTTCAACCCAACACGCCTTCAGTATGACTATATTAAATAACATAAGTGTGCAGATACAAGTTGCCAGGTCTGAATGTGAAACAAGTTTCAGTGGGTTTTTAAGCTAAGCTACACCAAAACTATAGTGAATAGTGGAAAAAATATTAATAGTTTTTAATGTAAATATTTAAGCATAGAAAGTATATCTAAAAGATGAAATTGCTGAAAAAGTTAGTACGTAAAGTTGTCTTTCAGTTGAAAAGTTTAGTTGTCTAATAGTTAAATTGTCTTTCAATTTGAATCTGAAGCATTGCAACAGTTCAGTGTTTTTTTGATGTAGTTAAAGTAGCTAATTTGTTCATCTCTACACCAAACAGAATAGCAAAATTAATTATATTCATATTATAATATTTAATGTTTTTTTAATTTACACATTTAGACAGAAAATGTCATTGACTAATATATAACTAATATTGTTAACTCATTAGTCTAAAAATGATGACTGTCAACAAAGTCCTCAAAAAAACAAACAGATGCGTGTTTAACTTTAGCTATACCTTAAATTTAGCCTTTCTTTTTCTAAAGTGTAAACAGAATAGAAAATAGAAAATATAATGACTGTTTTCAAATAGGTTTCTTAAACATTATTTCATCTCGCTGGTTGAAAAGACAGATAGTCCCGCCCCCAGCTTCATGCTATTGGTTGAGCCGTTGTTGTTGTGTTGGCCTAGTCTGGATGCTCAACAAAAACACATTACACTCGCAGCCATTTCAAGGAAGTACTTTGAGTATTTTAACATTGAAAAATGACACTCTTCAGATTTAAAGTGCCATTTGAGTTTTATCCCACACCTCTGACACTTCCACAGTCAGATGAGATGATATTGGTGCTTGACATGTACTCTATACGTGTGTGTGTGTTCAGATGAGTTTTGTATTTCATAGGGAGAATAGTGTATGTGTGTGTGTTGGTGGGACTGAAAACCTTTTAAACCATCGATTACACCTCCATCCCTCCACTCCTCTTACACACACATACACACAGACACACACACACACACACATAACCTCTCTGTCACTAATCCATGCTGGAATACCCCAGTGGCATCTCATCTTCCATCACGCTCTCTTTCTCTGTCTTTTCCCTCCATCCCTCTCTCATTTTTAGGCCGGGTGTTGGTTGCACAAGCTTGTGAGTATTTGAGTGACTTTTAAGGCCTGGTGGACTTGCTGTGTCATCATCTCCAACTAAAGGTTGTAGCATTCAGGAAAACTCTACGTACATTCCCACATCTCTGACACGACCTCTCATTGTACACAAGAAAACGAACCATTCAAGCTCTCAACGCTTTTCTGCTCTCTCTTTTAATGTATGGCCGCGTAATGTCTAGTGGTGTTGAATAATTCATATCTGACTGGTCTGAGAGCTGCTGTATTTAGGCGACTCAGCATCAAATGTTAATGGCATGTTTGCCCGTCACACACATGTGTCTTCACTAGAAAGTCAGCCGTCTATTAGCTCTATTATTAGTCTTTTCATTCATTATTATATTCTCTTGGTGTCTGTGACAATTTTTTTAAAACATCCCATCTTCTTTTTTGGTTTTCACATGTTTATTTCTGTGGCTTTGGGTGATGTTGATATTCTGGGCTGTAGATGACATCAGGCGGCTTGTGTGTGTGATCTCTGGCCAAAGTGCTTGCCTCATAATTGTTTTAACTGTACCATATTTAGCCTCAGACATGGTTTGGCTGATTATGCAATGCTCATATGCGCATGTGGGCCAGATTTTAAGGGACGCGCTCGATTATTCTCTTACTAAAGCTGTGTAAGGCAGTGCAGGGCAGCTCAGGGCTTGCCTGCGTAACAGTGTGTGATTGTTGTTTTAGGGGATTAGGGTTTATAACGGATGGGGACAGAGACCGACAGGCCCTCGGTACAGCAGATACAGCAAGGCTTTTAGATTTAGCTTTCAGTCTGTCAGAGGAACGGCTGCCCTGCCTCACACTTTCTCAGCTGAGCACTTTGTAGCTTAAAGGGTTTGTAGATTAAAGTGGCATTTCTGGTCTAATAGTTTCTTCTGCCCAAGTTTAATATGCAGAGACAATTATTAGTAAGCCATGAGTCAGGTTCAACGTAGAAGTGAAAGTTTGGGACAGAACTGTTTGTGAAAAGACCTTAACCATCTCAATCATAATTAAAAAATTAAAGAATTTTTGGTAACACTTTATTTTAGGGTCTCTTAACTAGTTGCTAATTAGCATGCATATTAATAGAATATTAGCCATTTATTAGTACTAATTAAGCACATATTAATGCCTTATTCTACATGACCTTATTCTACATCCCTAATCCTACCCAATACCTAAATTTAACAACTACCTTACTGACTATTAATTAATTATTAATTAACTATTAATTAAGCAGCAAATTAGGAGTTTGAGGGAAAATTCGTAGTTAATAGTTAATAAGTGTTCCCTATTCTAAAGTGTTACCGAATTTTTTATTTAATAAATATAAAAAATATAAATATAAAAAACATTTAGGTGGGGGCTGCACCACATGACATTTTACACTCTGTACTAACTTTACCTTTATATATGAAAAAGTTATCTGATATTTTAAGAATTATTGAACTTGATACACAGCCATAAGGGTCTGCAAAGGTCTTCCTTATGATATCATATTCGGAATGTTGTTGCACCACATGACTTTAATTTGATGGACACAAGTTTTTTAAATATTATCAAAATTTGATCAAAATGGCTTAACTGCTTTTCTAAGAAATAATAATGTAATATTATGCCAAACTATGATTTGTATTTATATTGTGTTTTAATACATCTATATATACAGTATATATATATATATAAAAAAAAAAGAGTATCATGTCACATACAGAATGTATATTCAGGTAGATAATATGTCAATTTATAATACACTACTGTTCAAAAGTTTGAGGTCATTAAGTTTTTTTTTCTTCTCTCAGCAAAGATGCATTAAATTCATCAAAAGTGAAAGTAAAGACGTTACAATTTTTTGTTTGTTTGTTTCAATTAAATGCTGTTCTTTTGAACTTTAAATTAATCAAAGAATCCTAAAAAAATATAGGCAGCAACTGTTTCCAACACTGATAATTATAAGAAATGTTTCTTTAGCACCAAAACAGCCTATTAGAATGATTTCTGAAGGATCATGTGACACCTAAGACTGGAGTAATGACTGCTGAAAATTCAGCTTTAAAAAAAAACTTAAATAATATTTCACGATATTGCTGTTTTATTTTACTGTATTTTGGATCAAGTAAATGCCTTGGTGAGACTGAGCATTTTTTTTTAAAACCATTAAAAATACTTACACCAAACAATTGAATGGTAGTCTATAAGAACAAAACACTGAACATATTGTGTTAATTGTGCACACATATTTCATACTGAAATTTAAACATTTGCTATAGACAATATTTTAGTGTTGTAGAAAATACACACTTCACCTTTAAACGTACAACAGGTCTCCACCTTTGGCATTTAAGATAAGACCTGATAAGTACTTTATTGATCACTTGTAGGAAATTGTGAAAGAAGGAAATCTCAGCACTGGGGAAATTGAATCTACGCACTAAACTAATGAGGAGGATCTGAAAAAGTTGTATGCCACAGTTATTTCACAGACCACCTGAAACCAGCTTGACTGAGCGGCCATTTTGTGCTGATGTGTGATGAGAGTTATTAGGTTTACCCTGGCCTGCTGCTCAGAGACTGTGTGTTATTTCTGTGTTATCTCAGGGGTTCAGTTTGCAACCTTGTATTTGTGTTGCTGTGTGTGTGTAACAATTCATAGAAGGATTGTAGAGCCCTTTGTAGCACTTCGTGGAAGATGTCTACTTGTGTATTAATGGAGAGTTTGTGTGTGTGTGTGTGTGTGTGTGTGTTTGAATGACTCAGCAAGGTGTGTGTTCTGAGAAACGTGCACTTCCATTGTTTCTGTCACTGGTACTGTAACTCAATGCCAGCTACCTCAGTGTGTGTGTGTGTGTGTGTGTGTCTGCATGGATGAAGCACAGTTAGGGTAGATGTGTTTTTGGATGGGATTCCCCTGGGTGGAGTACGGTCCTACTATTTTCCATCCCATACTGTGTGTGTGAGTAGGTGTCTGACTGGCATGAGTGTGTAGATGTTCAAATACTTATACATCTTTATACACCCATTGTGTAATACGTGTATTGTGTATTCACTCAAATATATGGTTTAGTGACAATAAAGTGCTTGATTAGACAATTTAACTTTTTATCTCTGTCCAGTGGACTGCACTGTGTGTGTATACTCATTTCCCCATTACATAATACACCAGCAATAATCAAGAAGTTATAAAACTTACCATTCTCTGTCTCTCCATTGTTGTAGTGATAACCTGGTCAGTAGGTTAGCAACACTGTGATTTAGTTGATTTGATAATAATGAGGCACCCATATGTATGTATTTCCAACAAACTTTGTTTGAAAGTTGCATTAATGTAGTCTCATTTCTGTGACCTGACCTTTAACCTCACTATTTTAGTAACTGATACATTATAGACAGAGCAGTAGTGTTAAGAACCACAAATCAATTCATGTTGCAGTTGATTTGCTTTAAAAACACACTGGTTGATTGAGGGTCATTGACTTTGTCAGAGGTTAGTGTTACGTGTGTTTCAAGTGGAATCATGTTTAACAGGGCTGAATCTGTTGCTAAATGAGTCCATATGATGATGATGATGATGGTTGTTTTGATTCTTTACATCCCAGTAGCTGATGCTTGTTGCTGTGGTGAGACACAGTGTGTTTGAGAGGAGTGAGTGAGCGTGGTTACATCATCAGTGTCTTGCATAATGCAGCGGCCTTTACTAGCTCTAGCTGAGGAGGGTAATCTGTCCCTGGAGGCAGAGAGACAGAGTGAGAGACAGGGGGACTGGGACAGAGATGGAGACAGAAACCAAGGGAGAAACGGGGGGCCGGATAAAGACATATTGTTTTTGTTTGTTTGTTTGTTTTGAATTGTTTCGTTTCATCTTGTTTTATTTTGTTTTGTTTATTAGTTTTGTTTTGTTCCATTTGTTTTTTGTTTAATTATATTTTTGTTTTGATTTGCTTTTTTATCTTTGTTTCTTTTTTCTTTTATGTTTAATTTATTTTAATTTGATTTGTTTGCATTTATTTTGTTATGTATTATTAAAATAATTACATTTATTAAAATGATTACTGGCACCTCATTTTAATTGTATATACATTTAGTTGCATGATGATGATTATTACTATTATTATTTTGTGTCACTGCTTTTGTTATGTGTATTGATGCAATATGTTTATCAATCACACCAACAAAGTACTTTGAAATTAAGTGATTGTAAACTGGGGTGGAAAAAGAGAGATGTGGGACAGTGAGAGACGGGGGGGGGGACTGAGTGAGAGGACGGGACTGAAGGCAGGTGATAGAGAGAGTGACACAGAGGTAGGTGATTGGAGATAGAGAGAACGATAGTGATCGTGAGTGAAAGACAAACAACAGGATGAGAGGAAGATAGATGGCTGTGGTGAGATCTGGACCCAAAACACTCTGCCCTGATAATTCAATCATTCCGCCATTAATGAGATCTCTCCCTGCTGCGTGCATACGTGTGTGTTTCTCCATCTATGGACAACACTGATCCACACACACACACACAGCTGAAGATAAACACTGAATATCTAGACAGGCTGAAGAGACACTGCACTAATACAGTGTGATCAGACACACACACACGGCGGCGGCTGTAATCCAGGTCTCCTGTGGTGTGAGTGAGGTGAGTGTTATGTAATGACGAGCAGCAGGACTTTAATCAGCTTGAGCAGATCCATTTAAGCATCTCTCAGATACTGAGCACAGCCGTCCTGCTGCTCACCACCACACCACCATCACATAGAGACACGTCTGACTGTGTGCGTGTGTGTATGATGGTGACAGGCGGCATCTCTGCATGTCTCCCAGCCTTGTACATGTTTACCATTGGACACACACACACACACACACGCTGTGTCCTGTCCTCTGTCCCCTCTCTCCCACAAACACACACACAGGGTCCAAAATGAACGCTTGGAAGTGCCAAATGCGAGTAAAAATTGGCTTGGGTGAGTAAATAAAGTTACTTGCCAGTTGTAAGGAATTACCAGTTATAAAGAAATGCAAGTGATGTGAAATGATTTTATATAGATTCTAAAAATTATATAGATTATATATAGTGTATATACTAAGTATATATGTAATAAACAAATAAAAAAGGATACGGTATATGGTGTATATAAAATTAACCTTTAATTGATGCATTAATATAAAACATAAAAAATTAAATAAGTTTGTATTTACTATATATAAATTATATATTTATAGATATGCATTTAGATTTTGTAGTGATAAAAAAAAAAAAAAAATCCTAATTGGCAAGTAAACTTTCTCAGTTCACCCGCTATTAACAGCTGAAACAACAACAAGGACATTTTGGACCCTGGACAAACACATACACAGACTTCCATACCTCTTACAGAAGTTTCTCACCAATTCCCAAGTGTTACAACTGTGTTACTTGGATAAAAACACTCGTATCCCTCTCTCGCCCTTTCTCTCTGATTGTTCGCAGATGTGCGGCGGTCTTTTTCCCCCCACTATCTAAAATTAGAGAGGTAGAAGAATAGCAGGAAGAGAGGGAGAGCAGGACTGATGGAGGTGAAGGAAGGAGGGGTGAGGAATGGGGTGATGGAGATAAAGAAGAGGGAGTATTTTTGGCCGGTTACACGTCACACAGACGCAAGTCAGACTGCCGTACACAAACAAAGATGAGGAAGGTGATAAAAGCGCTGTGCTCTGACGGGAGGGGGTCGCTGTTTGTGTGTACACTCGTACAGAGATGTTGACGATGTCACTGTTAACCATTTCAACGCCCAATTTAATAGGACACGATGTGTTTATTACAACCGAATGATATGTTTGCTTTTAGCCAACCATTGAAAACTGTTTTAAGTCTGATTTTGAATGTCCAAATTCCTTTTAGGGCCACTGTTTATACACCACATTGTACTTTACTTATGTATATTTTATTGGAGTTGTGATTGACAAAATTAATTGTAAACACAATCAAATTCTAGTTAGATTGAATTAAAAAAATCGCATTGTCCTCGCACCCTGCACAAAAAACAAAACAAAACAAAAACAGATGTACTGTGAAGTCCAATTCACATGAATTACTTTAACTTTAACTTGAATCATTTAGAAAGACTCATGTATTATTGGTTTGAATCAGTTTGACAAATCATACACTGAATGAACTCACTGAATCATTCAAAGCGGTTACTGAATCAACATATGACTCAGTTACTGAAATGCAAGTTATCTTTGCTTGCAGTGACGTGTTTCTGAATGAAGCAAATTTTGTCCTTAAGGTTCATAAAAAGTTTTTGTAATACATTTTTGATTAATAACATTAAAGCCTGCATGAAATTTAAGTTGACGCTATCGTTTTTCTAAATGCAATATTTTTGATCTTATTAGGAATGATCCATGAATAGGTTTCTGTTTTGTTCTTTTTTGATCTTTCCCATGAAATGACAGTTATTTTTCTGGTGACAAATTGCTGTACTTCTCTAATCATTTAGCCCACTTAAACCCTGCCCCTTTCTTACAGTCAACTGCAGGCTCCCTATAATCACCCTACGTTTTTCACCCAATGATCTGCTGCACTCCACAATACAGAAGAAAAAATCTGTTGGATCTGTTACACTGCGACTTCATGTTAGAATGTGTTTTATATTTTTTGTTATATGTTTGCCCTTAGTTCCAGTTTTCAAGCACAGTGCTTTGCAATTGATGTGCGTTAAAAGTCTGTCAGAGAGAAAGAAGTTTTCTTGTGTTTGACTGACTTTATTATCGCTGCTTTATATATTTGATTTATGTTTAATTTCCTCTCCTTCCTCCGCACAAGCAAAAAGGAAGTTTGTGGTAGAACCACACCATTTAGATTAGGTGTGCTAATAAAGTGCATGTTTGTGTGTGTGTGTGTGTGTGTGTGTTTGTGCTCTCACTTACAATCCAGTTAAGACTGTATAAGAGTTTGTTTATCTGGTTAAATTTAGGACAGTTAAAGAGAGCAGGGTTTCCCTTTGACCCACCTGCTACACGAGCAAGAACTTTAACTTTATATCAAAAGTGAAAAACAAACGAGACGGAGAGTGTTTAAATATAGGGAATCATGTCCAGCTTGTGAGAACATTTGAAGTGTTCTTCACTCACAAATCAGCCCAAATGAAATGTAATCTAATGATGTGGACTTGTTTTTGGAGATGAGGTTTAGAAGAAGAGTAAATATAACTGCTTTGATGTGAAAACCATTGTGGTTATAATAGTTTCTCAGTAATATTGTGTGTGTGTGTGTGTGTGTGTGTGTAGACTCTAAAAAAAAGTCTGCTCACTTCCCAGCAAACTAGAAGTGCTGGAGTGCACGAGAAAACTAACAAATACCTGTTGCTGGCTCTCTCTCTGTTTCTTTCTTCTCTTCTTTTGGGCCTCACTTCTTTCTGTTGCGCTCCGTTCTCGCTCCTACCTTTTCTATTTGAGACTCATGCTCTGGTGAAAGGATTAATTGTCGTTTATGTTTTATTTCTTGTTCTCTTCATTTCTAGGGGTTTATTTTTAGGCCTGAAGTGTCTGGTTGCTAGGAGACGGTGTCCAAGAGAGAGAGGGAGGGAGAGGATGGAGAAAGCAAGGGAATGGAGGAGAGAGATTGTTTGCGTTGTGAAGGCTGAATTACAAACACGCTCACGCACTGAGTCAGCGCTGACGCACGCTCGCACACACACCGACACACACTGTGCCTGTTGCTTGTTTTTCTTTATTATCTTTATCACTCCGTGCTGCGAAATGTTTGTGTGTCGGTTGGCGTGACTCTCGTTGAAAGTTTGCAACTCTCATCAGATCTGATTCAAATGAGAGGAAAGTGACAAATGTTATAGTGCAGATGCTTTGTCAAAATTTGTCCCTCACACACACACACACACGCATGCACGCACATATACAGGAAGCAGAGATGTTGTTGTGGTGCAGAACAGTTGCTAACTTCCTGTACCGCAATGGTGACACATTCCAGGAAACACCCAGTCATACGTACATATACGCACACATGCACGCGTACGCAAACACACTTTACTGTAACTCTCTAGTGCATTTAACCCTACTGCTCCTGCTGTACAGGAGTTCAACCACAGCACTAAAATACTCAGTGACATAGGGGTGATATAACCTGTCAGTTTCATAGCCTGTCAATGACACGTTAGACGGTTGCGTCACTTGGCTGATATATCTTACCTGCAACGTGTTTGTGCTGTTTGACACAGTTGGGGTACCTTGAGAAAGTGACCTTGAGAAAAGGGGTTCACCAGGGGTGGGTAATGGGTCTGCTAACAATCTTACACAAACACCCACACGCTCTGATCAGTAATGTGTTAAGGTGGGTGGGCTGAACTCTCATTTTCGCACCTACCTGTTGAAACATTAACACATACTGGAGAGAGGCTGTGTATGTGTGTGACTATACTTGTGAGGGTCAAATTTTGTCCTTGCAAATGTAGTGAAACATGCCAAGAACTTGGTCATTATCTTGGTAAAACCAGTGAGTCTGTGAGGGGTTTTCTCTTAATATAGCTATATTGTTTGTTTATGTGTGTGTGTGTGTGTGTGTGTGAGTCTGTGAAAAAGAGAGAGTTGAAATAGAATGAAGTGTTTGACTGCAGTAGTGTGAGAAGTTTGAGATGGTAATTTAAATGAGAGAGGGAGTGATAGGGGATGAGTGGCTCTTGTCTAGGGATTGAGTGAATAAGTGATGTTCACAGAGAGAGATGGAAAGGAGAGATAGAAGTGTAATGAGCAGGGGATGAGAAGACAAATATACTGCGAGCTCTGGGACGCGGGATGCTCCACCTCTCCTCTGTGTACTAATATTTTGCACATACTCAACACACAATGAGACATGCTTAGCTATTCCACCCAAAAAGTCATCTTTTACTTATTTTCATGTTGTTCCAAACCCATATTACTTTATTCAGTGGAGAAAAGGAATATTTCAAAGAATATGTGGCCTTGCGAAAAGGGGTTCAGCATGGGTGGATTCTGGGTCCACTAACAATTTGCAACAATGATATTTATGACTTTGTCATTTTCTTTTGAGTTTGGCAGTGCCTTATCACAGTGTGTTTTCATATGGAAAAGAGTGGTTTGGAGATTCTTCCACAAGTTTTCATTTGTGTTCCATGAGAGAAAGTAGGTCATACAGATTTGGAATGACATGAGGATGAGTAAATGATGACAGAATATTTATTTTGGGGTCAACTATCATTTACTACAGTGTGTTTTTGTTGTGAGCTTTCTGAGGAAGTAATTGTTTTCTTCACACACACCACGTGCTTGTCTTTTTGTGTCAGGAATTCAAAAAGAGAAATTACACAAATGTTTTGTTTTTTTTCATTGCATACCTCTCCACCCTTTTCTCTCTTTCTCTCTCTTGGTTCCTGGAGAGAACTGTAACTGGTTGAAGTACTGGAGTGTGAAAGAAGAAATTTACAGCGAAAAAGTGTGAAACCCCTTAACTTTGTGTTTCATCCTTTCATTTGCTCTTTCTCTCTCTTTGCCCCCCTCCCCTCTCTATTTCTAAAACAATAACCCCAGTGTGTTTGTGTCTATTTTTGGAGCTTCAAGGCCACCACTAACCCCCTGGTCTTATTTCTAAGTTCTTCAAGGCACATCATGAAACAGCTTTTGTGTGTGTGTGAGTGTTTACAGTGGACAGTTAAATTTGACCCTGTTCATATGCAGGTTTACACTCATTCATCTGTTGTAATGCATGCTCTCTCTCTTTTTCTCTGTATAAATAATCTTAAACAGCAGTATGGTTTTACTCTGCTCACTGAGAGACTCTGATTGCTTTTTATACCATATTTTCTTAAATTCATGACATTAGTTCATTATATTTAGCCAGTAAAACCACTGTTCTACCAACAGGTGACCAGTGCTGGTGTGGAGTTTTTGTCACACTGTAAAGATTAGTATTAACAAGATCCATAATATTTTCAGCCAGAACGTAACTGTTAAGTTTATAATGGATTTTTTTGTGATCCTGTCGCAATGTAATGCAGAATTTGCAATAATGTAACGCAGAAGCATACAGGAGTTAAAAACTACATTTACAGCAAACTCTCAAGCCGGCGTGTGAGAACTGGAGCACAGCTCATTTCACATGCGAAGTGAGCGTTTCGGTTTTTACAATCAAAGTAAAACTAAAATATTTATTTTTGTGGCACATTAAACTTTTGAATAATAATTGGAAAATGTATGATATTAACCCTTTTAAATATTTTTTAACATCAAAGCAGCTTGTAATGTCATGTGACTAAATTAAATTACACCGAATTTAAAAAAAGAACGATATATAAACAAACAATGGTTTTTGTGAGAACGTTATGTTGTTCAGGTATTGTGGCACAGTTTTGAGAAAAGTTTCATTAGAAAAGGACACAAGACACACAGTATTTTGTCAAAAAGAGATCGGTCTTAACATGCTCATCCACACACACTCACAAATTCACTTGTGGCCTCAAGACACACACTTTGAATGCTGACTTTGTGCTATATTCAGCCCTCACACTCACCTGTTAGTGTTAAACCACTGATGATCTGTCTCCTTTCTCTTCACACGGAGTTATTTTCTATCAGTTTACATACACACACACACACACACACACATACTTGCTCACAGTCTCAGCAGAGGTGTGAAAATGACCAGGGAACAGTCACAGGTCCAGTGTATGTTACATAAAGATCTAGTGCCACTGAAATTACAGGAAATGAAATTGTGCCCATACTGCGTAGTAGTCCTGTTGGAAACAGAAGAAAAGGCTTCAGTACTTTTGGAGAGCGATGTAGAATGATATCCTTCTGAATGGTAATGAATTTGATTTATCTATCCATCCTCTTTTTCCAAACTCTCTTTGTTGGCAGCTCCCATCTGAGAAAAGAGGAGACAGAGGAAGAGCTGTCTTTGTTGAGCTTGTTTCCAGCCAACAGCTGAATCCCTCCTCTGTGCTGCCTGACAGAAACTCCTTCAGAACTTTTTGAGAAGTTATTTTGAGTCTCTCTCTCTCTTGTCTGCTCGCTTTCTCAATTTCAATTTCAAAGTACTTTATCGGCATAGTGGTTTTGCGTATAGTTTTATTAAAGCATCAACGCACACAAGATTATAAAGTTACAAAAGTTTTCAATTTAATGCGTCCTTAACTAAAAAAAAAAAGTAATTTCTTAAAATAAAATAAAAAATATATACAGGTATATATTTTCTTTGCGCAAAAAAAGTATTCTCGTAGGTTCTTAACATTACAGTTGAGCCACTGATGTCACATGGACTGTTTTAACAATGTCCTTACTACCTTTCTGAACCTTGAATGTGGTAGTACCCTTACTGTCTATGGATAGTCGTAAAGCTCTCAGATTTCATCAAAAATATCTTAATTTGTGTTCTGAAGATGAATGAAGGTCTTATGGGTTTGGAACGACATGAGGGTGAGTAATTAATGACAAAATTTTCATTTTTGGGTGAACTATCCCTTTAAATAGCTTACATTTCAGACAAACTTTGGGTAGTCGTTAATGAAACTAGTTCCACAAGCCAAAACATCAAGTTTTTTGAGTAACTAAGTAAATGCCGATCAATAGTCAAAACGGTTAAAATAACAGTTTGAAATAAAATATGAATTCAAATATAATATGAACTAAATACCATAAAATAACAAAATTAAATTTTTACCAAAATGTCAGCACATATTAAGACTACTTTCTTGTAGAGAAAATGAATGAGCTAGTGATATAAAGATCAGAGCTTTTTTGGGATCTGATGGTGTGCAGTTCAAGTGACAGATGCGTGTCTGCCCTCCTCCAGTAAATGCCTACATTTGACCTCTTTCAGACATTTTAGGAAAATGGGGAATGAGGTCTTGAAATGCATTACAGAGTGTGAAAGTGTGTCTCTGTGGGTCGCCCTGTCTTTCTTTCTGCGTTAACACGCCACTGTGCAGAGCAGAGCGGTAGTTTCCTTGGATGCTCTGAATTCTTTAAATACTTCCTATGTAAGACTAAAGTGCAGGAGTGCCTGCGATATTTACATTCTTGAGTGCAATCAATGCCTCAGAGAGAGGGAGGCAATTTGACCTGAGTGACAACGGACTACTAGAAGAGCTATGATCTCATCCCTCTCTCTTTCACCCCATCCCCCTTTCCCTCTCTCTATTGTTTCCCTCTCTCCCACTCCCTCCTCAGGCCCCCTCTTTTCTTTTCCTTGTTCTCTCATCTCTTTTCTCTTCTATTACTTGTCTTGTCTCTTCTGTCTGTCATTTCGCTAAGTTTTCCACATTCTTCTAAGTTTTCTTCTCTCTTTTTAACTCTCAAACACTCGGGCGTCCCAGGACAGAGAGAATATCTCCCAACAACACACACTCAGGCAGTCAGGTTGTTGCATTATTGATGCGGTGTGTGTGTGTTTGTGGGTTTGTCTTCTCTCCTCTGTAATGGGGATCTAGTGTCTCCCCCTGGGGGGGAGCGGGGCAAAGAGAGGGAGAGAAGGCGGTGTACGGGGGGGACGAAGGTCACAAAGGTTAAGTAGGGTGGGGGGATGAGGTCATACACTCTCACACAACCCAGCATGCTATTAAGTCACTTGCACAACTCCTTAGGACACACAGCTCATCATCACACACGTGAACTTTTTTTTCACTTTCAAAAGCAAGAAATTGTCAGTTATGTACAGTTTCCATGGCTTGTTTGATTTTTACATTAGGGCTTGATTTTAGACTGAAGTTTTTAGAGTCCTATGAAATCTGTTTAATTTTCCCCAAATTTCTGCATTGCGTAAATCATAGGTCCCTATATAGGGGGTTGGACTCTTTCAACACAATCCTATTTGATTAATTTCAGTTCCAAAATTAAAATTAAAATCTTTTTTTTGGCAAATTTTGTGTAAAGATAGCAATTTAAAGGTGTATTAAAATGTGTGTTCTAATCCACCAATAGAATTATAATAAAGGGGAATAATAACCTAGAATGTGAGGCTTTTGTCTGGGAAAATGAAATACCATCAGAACAATCTTTAGCGTCGTCATTGTCAACCAGTGCAGGTTTTATTTTCTGTGGATGTGCACAAAGAAGAAATTTGTGAAGACTTAGTTTCCTTTAAATCTGGAGTTGGTGAGGAACAATGATGATTGGTCGCTTTTATTAAAATGTTGTTGTAAAATAAAAGCTTATTCAGCTGTTTCGACCTTGGCTTATGTGAAGGTTCCTGTGTATTTTTGTTTGCACTGTGAAACGAAACTTTTTGTGATGTAAAACTGCAAATGCGTCATCCATTCCATATCTGCAGGCCAAAAAAAGATACTTTTTTCAGCAAGGATGCACTAAATTGATAATTGACCATAATGAAATATTTAATTCTCACTATTAACTAGTTGCTTATTAGCATGCCTATTATTAACATATTGGCTGTTTATAAAGCACATATTCTGCATGACCATATTCTACATCCCTAATCCTATCCAATATCTAAACTTAACAACTACTTAACTATTAATAAGCAGCATATTAGTAGTTTATTGAGGCAAAAGTCATAGATAATTGTTTGTTAATACAGAGAATTTGACCTTAAAATAAAGTGTGAAGAACACACTTTCACACTTTTCACACTTCGTTAAGAAACTGTTTTCAACTAATAATAATATGAAATGTTTCTTAAGCACCAGAGCAGCATAATGAAATTTTCTTAAGGATTGTGTCACTATAGACTGAAGTAATGGCTTTACAAATAAATTAAAAGATATCAAAACAGAAAATGGATATTTAAATTGTATTAAAATTTACAATATTATTTTATGTCAAATAAATAATATCAGCCTTGAGAGCATAAAATACTTTTAAAATACTTCAAAAACATTTTAAATCCCACAGACCCGTACTTTTGAACGGTAGTGTTCATACTTGTGTATTAGTAAGTATAGGTGTGTATTTCTGAGAAATGCAGGGGTGTCGTGTGACACGATGTGGGTGTGAAACATGGGTCATTACAGAGCATTTATGCTGGGACACTCTGTAATCACCTGTAACATGATTAATAACACACACGCACACAGTGCCTGAAGAGGTTTCATCCTAAAACATGAGCTCACTGTTAGAGTTTGTTCGCAGCCGTTCATCCTGAGACGAATATAGGCTAGAGATCGTTCGACTGGCACAGCACATTCATTCAGATCACACCTGAATCAGAGCGCTGGATGAGTTGAATTGTATGAGTGATTGTAGATCTGAATGTGAATCAACATTGGTGTTTGAATGTGTGTTACGATAGTGCAGTAACTGTATCTGTGCCTGCTGGTGAGTGTGTGTGTGTGTGACTCATAGTGTCTCCTCTTCATTGTTCATCAGGGAGTTTGACAGACATATTGAATTTAGCTCAAACTTCTTAGCAAGGATCCTTTTCATGTGTGTGCACGTGTGTGTGTGTGTGTGTGTGTGTGTCAGAGAGAGAGAGAGAGAATGTGAGCTGTGAAACCAGATCCCCGTCTGCAGCTCCTGAAGTCAGACTTCGCTCTCTGGTGCATGGTACATTTGACCTCTTAAAGGAGCAATCAGATGTACCCTCTAAGAGTTTGTGTGTGTGTGATGTTTTGAGAGCAAGTAGAGGTTATAGGATGTGCGCAGTGTTCAGTAAACATACTTCTGTTCATTTGCTGAAGGTAAAAGGATGATAAACGTCTTTCTAGTCCGGGTGTAAAAACACATTGACATTTATTTATCAACTGCCTCTCAAAATGTACAGAAAAGGCACTGTTTTTCACTGGGTTCCTGTCTTGAAGAAAGAAAAAATGTTGTTCAGGTTGTTGTCAGGTAGAAACAGGAAACACAACCACTTGAGTGTGTATTTTAGATCTGTTGAGTCATCAGGAGGAAGTGATTTGTCTGATTCTACGAATCAGTAAATTGTCAGAAGTTGTTGAGGAGTGTTTGGCTCATTTATAATAAAAGCAAAACTGATTCAAGGTTGATTTTAAACTCTACATAGTCTGATCTAAATAGATAAAAAGTATCCTAAATGCCCTATAAAGGTATAAATGAGAATGGTTTTGGAGAGAAAGACATTTTATTCTGCAGGAATGAATTGAAGAATGAAGTGAAGGTTTAAATGCAGTTAAAATCAAGTTCGCTCCATTAGAGATTGTTTAGACAGTTTGAATAATGGTTAAATCCCAAAGTAAAGCTGGTAAAGAAAAACTTTCCTTGTGTTTGGGTGTGTACCTACTTAACCTTATTTTGGGGACATATTTGTAACAATAAGCCAAATGTGACGAAACCTCCTATTGGAGATGTCTTTATTTATAAAAGTGGTATAAATGAAAAGTTGTTTTGTTTTTATTGTAAAAATGCAAAAAGTTTCCTCTGTAGTTGTAAGTTAGGGTTAGGTTATAGTATTTAACTAGAAGTCTATAAAATGTCCCAATTTACATCGCTAAGCAAATGTGTGTGTTTGTGTGTGTGTGTGTGTGTGTGTGAGAGAAGGGCCTCTGTGTGTGAAACTGAGTGTTAAGAGGATCAGTTGTTGAGGAACCACTGTGAGCCGTTACCCTATCCGACCTTTACCAGCCTTAGCCTCACCTGACCCTGCCTGACCCCACTTCACCCGTCCTCACCCTCAGTGACTGGACACCCTCCATCCTCTCTGCAGCCCTTTCAAATCATTTCTTGATTCTAGAATATGCTAATCGCATCAGATTGAGAGTGAGGTTTCTGGTGACTCTTAAATCAGACCTCAAGGTGATTGATGATAAGAGATGTGACGATATAGAGCTTTTTGAAGATTTACATTTATACATTCGGTAGAAGCTTTTTTTCTAAAGTGACTTGCAGTTAATTCTCTGGCAATCGAATTCAGTTTTTTTGTAATTATAACAAATATGGCTGATATTACGAATCTAAACTGTTACCTGCTTGTAAAATAATTTTTATTTTAATTAACATTTTTAATGTTAAGTAGAAAAGATGGTTAATAAGGACTATTGGAACCTGACACAGATAAATGTATAGATTAAATTTTGACCTAAAAATAAATGCCAATTTCCTGTAACCTCCAACCTTGTAATTAAAAAAAAGTAATAATTCATAATTATAATTAATACATGAATACAAATAGGGATATATATTGGTCAACACTGGAAACTTTATGGGTTTGCCAATTTCCCCTATTTTTAAGTAATAAAAAAAACAATGGTTTAATAACACTGTTAATTGTAATCTTTAGAAAATCTCAAAGTAAATATATCCAAATATATCCATTTTTCATGCTCATATTATAATGTTGTGATGCTATGATTCACAGTAATTGTAATTTGTGTGGTTTTATTTTCAATTTATTTAGACAAAGTTGTAAATAATTTTAATATCGGCCATTTATTGGTATTGGCCAGAATTTTATTTTAGAGGATTTGGGCTTTATTTTATATGTAAACTGAAAGGTAGGGGAATAGGATCTGCCCATGGCCAAGGTCAGACTTTGATATAATATAGAGTATGATGCAGCGTACATGCCTACTGAATATGATGATGACAGCAGTGAAAGGGAGGATCACTGGCCTTGTTAGTCAGTCAGTAACATTACCCAGCAGTCATCTTTCTTTGCATCTGTACACATCAACCGTAGTCTGATCTCTCCTTTCTGCTCTCTCCATCTCTGCAGGGTTTACGTTCCCAGACTGGGCCTATAAGCCCGAGTCCAGTCCTGGCTCCAGACAGATCCAGCTGTGGCACTTTATCCTAGAGCTGCTGAGGAAGGAGGAGTATCATGATGTGATTGCCTGGCAGGGAGATTACGGGGAGTTTGTGATCAAAGACCCTGAAGAGGTGGCCAGGCTGTGGGGCGCCCGCAAGTGCAAACCTCAGATGAACTACGACAAACTCAGCAGAGCTCTCAGGTAAGTCTTTTGTCTTTGCCTTTATTCCTGTTTACAATAAAGATAACAGTATACTTATTTCAGACACAGTCCCCCTTGTGGTTTAATGGTTAACTTTCGATTACCAGGCCAGACAAGGGAAGCTCTTTAATGCTCTTTTAACTGAGTTAATTTCTGCAACCACTATTTTGAGGGTTACGATTTGTCCCTTTTATTATTTACGACTGGTCTGTCTTTTCCTCCTTATACCATCTTTGGACCAACCAAAGTAAGCTGATTATTACAAAACATGGTCCATCTTCAAACACATCCAACCTTTTAAACATTTACTATTTTAAAAGTACAATCCTAGACTGTTTTAGTTTGACCAATGAAGACTGAGGCCTATTTCTGCTCAGTCTAATTGTAGAGGAGGGAGCTAAAGCGTCCGACTCTTGTGTTGTGTTATGGGATTGACCCTTCTGCTGGAGAGTTATAACTGCATGGAGTCTGATCTCTCAGTAATCCTGGTCCATTTACCTGTGCAGGAGCTGATATCATTACAGTACAGACAGGTCAATGTATTCTGAGCAGCCGACGGTTTTAGCCTTCACTCCATTTTCTGACCTGATCTGCATTTCCTCATTTGTACCTTTATTTTCATTCATGACTCACCTGCTTTAGCAGATCAGCGCTGATCCTCAAAGTGGATGGAGAGTGACCCACTTTCTGCCTTTATTTTGAAAGCTTATCAGGACAGATCTCATACGCTACAGCTGAGTTACGCCACATAAGGGTTCAGTGCTGGACGTAATCAATCAAACACTCTATTGATTACCATCAGTGTATGATCCAGTGCAGTTAAACTACTACAGTGGATGTGGGATTTGTTAAAGGGATAGTAATTCTGCCATTTCACCATTAAAAAATGGTGTAGAAACAATTTTCACTCAGAAATTGCTAGTACATTTAACAAAGAGTTACGAAGAAACAGCAAGTATAAACATTGAATTAAATGTGATATTTTGAAGTTTTTTTTTAATTGAAATGGCATTTTAAAAATAAAACATTCTTCAGTAATCTTTTATTTACAACTTTTAAATGATTTTAATTTTTTCCTAACCTGGATGCACTATTGATACAAAACCTATTGACTTTCATAGAACAGAGACATTGTAGTTTACCTCAAATCAATATATACATACAGCTGAAGGTGTTCCTGTGGCTCAGTGGTAGAGCATTGCATTAGCAGCGCAAAAGGTCGTGGGTTCAATTCCCAGGGAACACACATACTGATAAAAAAAAATGTATAGCCTGAATGCACTGTAAGTTGCTTTGGATAAAAGCATCTGCTAAATGCATAAATGTAAATGTGTATATATATATATATATATATATATATATTATATAGTACTTAAAAAGAGCACACGTTGCAGATTATATAATACTTAGGTAAAATACACTTAATAGTACTTAAAAAGAGCACACAATGTCAAATTAAATATTTGAAACTTTTACTTAAAATTTTTAACTAAATATTTTAAAAAATATTTTTTTTTGTCATGCTTTATAGTACCTTTTTTATATGTTGAGTAACACACTAAGGGACTTGTTTTGTAAGATTTTACCTGAAGATTTTAGATTTTTTTTATCATATATTAATTTAAAAATCTTGTAGAATTTTATCTGCTGTATTTTTGTGCTTATTCGGTTTTATTTTGTGTTTGTAGATTTATTCCAACTCCGTTTTTGACATGAAAAAAGCCTTAGATGCTGACATGGCAATAAAAATAAATAACTACTACTACTAACACACTAAGGTACATGTAAAGTATTTTAATCACAATTTTAAACTGTAATTTGTTTTTGATATTACATTTTAAAACAATATATATTTTAAATGTACCAAATTGCAACTATCATTACAAATTTACTTAAATACGTGACACATAAGTTTGAATAGAAATGACATTAAAGTATATTTTAGTTTACCATAAATGCTTGTCAATACATTCAGCAGTACACTTTAACCACATTTCAAAGACAGTATTCCCTGTTTAATTCTAAGACTCAGAAAGACTGTTAAAAACCACATAAACTAAACAAAATATCTGTTTTTTTTAAGAAACCTGAAACCATGAAAGGTTTTATTGTGACTGCTTAAAGGAATATTTATTGGAATGTGCTGTCTGTGCCTAATCTTGTGGGTCGGCTCTCAGTGTGAGGTTATTAATGATGCAGTTCACTATGACCTGGTGTACTTTACTGATTATATGTTAATTGACAATATTTTCCCAACATGATCCTGCCGCATCTGATCGATTCTGTAGCATTTGTCAAGTCCATATTAGTATCAGTGAGTAGGTCACTATGTGTACTGCTGATTACTGATGTAAAGTTGTGCTATGGGATTGGATTTAGGGAATCACATCATGTAATCATGGCAGTTAGGAGACAGTTGGAGCTGTTGTTAGGAAGAGAGATTTTGCATGATTGCAAACACTGACAAGATCTCATGTTAACAGTGTAGTGAAGGATTAACACGTGTGTATGTGTGCTGGTGGGTTTTTCCATCAGTTATCCAGAAGATGTAAACACTGTCTTAAAAGCTCTACCACTTATGTTGGATAATTCAAGTTCTACTTTACTTTTCATGATCTCTATTTTTAGCCTATTGTTTGTTTTTCCCAGATTAGATTTTGAGTTTAAATGTATTCCTTTACAAAACAGAAAGTATAATGAGAGTGAAGTGTAAACTGTTTACAAGCTGACAGCTTTGCTAAACTATGATGTCACCCTTCCTCTTCACTCTGTTATTACAAATGTGAATGTGCGCTCTGTTCACACAAATGTGTATTTTGCCTTGTGTGTTTGAAAGAAAGTATAGCTATGAAGCCAAGCTACTTGTTGCTGTAATTATAAGTGATTTCTCTCAGACTGTCCCTGTCAGACTTAAACACACACCGACACAGATACGGTTGCCAGATTGTCAGTCTAAACCTTAGTACCTTCTGTTAGATGAGTCCCTTTTTTCATAGAATCAGAGCAAAAAAACGCTTTCAGAATTTGGAACACAACTGATGAGCATTCATTCTATATAAGCCTGTGCGCTCATCTAGAGAGGATCTGGAATTTTTTAAGTAGTGTCAAATGAAATGCTATTTTCACATAATCATTAAGCATCGAGGAATAAGTGATCTCGATCACCAAAAGTGCTACAGCATCTCTACAGGCCTCCACATCTAAAGCATGGCCTGGTCAGGGGAGAAGTCCCATGATGCAACATTTCTCCATTTTATTAGGAGTCTCATATGGCCATCAGAAAATGACTTTCAGGGTCATTGTACCATATTTTTGAAGGCTTTCTTTCATTTCATCTCACTTTGCTAAGAAACTTGTTTTACTGCCAAACTGTGTAAGTCACTTGTGTATAAGTTACCTGTGTAGAACATTCAGAATTTGGCAACATATAGCTTATGGACAGCATCGAACATATTTGTTTGTTATTTAATTTCTTATATTTCTTTTAAAATGCACCCAAATCATCACAAAAGATTTGGGTCTACCTGCCCAAGCACACCTTCCGCACAGTTCAATCAAAACGAGCTAAATTCAGTGACTTCAAACTGCTCAATCTGGCAACCCTGCACAAAGAGTGGCACAAAGTGCGTTTTGAAATCTGAACCTGGTAATTGTTGGACCGGTGGACCTTCATTTGCTGTCAGATAGAGACCTTGTGCTTTGATCATTCTCAGCATGAGTTCCTCTCTGTGTTCTGGGCAGGAGATATTTGCATCGCCCTCGTCAGAAGGTCAAGCAGCCGCACATAACTTCTCATTTGAGTCCTCTGTTCTCCTTCCTCTCTCTGCAGACGTTAGTCAGAGTAAACAGCTCATTACTGTGAATGAGCTTGCAGTGGAAGTCTACAGGGCACGGAATTAAAAGCAGAAATGTGTAGGTTGTATTTCTGTGTAAGTGCTCGCATTAATTCTTTGGTACAAAAACTGTGCTATTTGGGCTATAACGTTACTTAAATTGTCTCCCACATATCATGAAAAGGTTACAGGGTCTACATTTCAAGAAATACTCACTGTAACTATGCACAAATGAGTGATTTTTTTATTCTTACTTTTGAAACCATTGTAATGTTTATCCCAATGCAATCCCCCAGACACTTCAATTGTTTCAATTCACTTCATTAACATTAAAGTCGCAATGAAAACATCAGACCTTTTCTTTTGTATTTTAGATGTTTATCTGAGTGTAACAGATTATTGAAATAGCATTTGAAACCACATTAATGTTAAATTCAACATATGCTTATACATTTTTAACACGTGTTCAAGATGTGTAAATTAACCCAGATTAATAAATGCTGTGAAAATCTGTTTTAATAAACTGAGGGATGAGTTGTAATTATTTTCTGGTAATACAGTTAGAACTTCCTCGTAAGACAGTATGCTCTTGTTCCTCTCTTTTTTCCCTTTGTCTTATTTCCTCTCCTCCATTCTATTTTCTTTCATGATGTCAATGACTCACTGCCATTCCTCCACATCTACACCGCCTCCCTACCCCACAATCCCACACTCTACTCCATCTGATTCATACCTTCAATCTGACACTTCTCAAACTCACAACAGGGCTTTCACATTCAACCCTGCAGCTTGTGACTTCTCTTTATTCCAGGACAAACGCTCCTTTTCAGACATTTCTTGGCCACTCTATGGCATGTGTTAAAGTCTGGGCTAATGCTCTAATCCTGACTGGAATTTGACTTGATGTTGATGGAGTTCGGGGTGTTGTTTCAATTATGTTCTCCTGCGGACGGCCCGCTGGGACTCGACTCATCACCTTCCTGCCACACGCGTGTGGAAACTCTGCAAAAATGGAATTCTATTGTCCCGCTGTTGATGTTCCACTGAACGTCAGGACATTTCCTGTCTGGCTCCGAGCACGATGGACGCCCAAATACTCATTCCCTTCCTTATTAGATTTCGTCCCTCTTTTGTCAAAACTGGCACAAAAGAACTCATCAGAGCTTGTTTATTTAAGCTCACAGTAGCTACATGCTAAGAATTTTTACTTCACAAAGCCATCGAAGTGCCAGTTTTAGTCATGTGACCAATTTGAATCCATTGAAGCCGTAGTTTTTCCAAAAATAAAGATTCTATCATAAACCTTCATGTTGTTTCAAAACCATATCACTGTGTCCTAACAACACGTGACGCGACAAGATTCCAGCCACAAACAATTTGGCTGTCCACACCAGATGTGACAAGACAACGCGACACGACAGAATCAATCAAATATCACAGCCAATCAAAAGTGTGTGTGGGCGGGCTCTCTCTGGAAGCGCACTGCACTCGCAACTAAATGGATGAGTTTATAATCTAATTCATAAATATTAAACTTTTTTAACATATAGTACATATTTGGTGACTGATACCATATTTGTTATGGAATACACTTGTTGGTTCGCATTGAGTTTGCAGCTTTAACGTACAAGTTTGCTTAAATTTATTTTCAAGATCTGAGGTAAACTATCTGTTTTTGCTTTCAGTATGGCTATAAATGTATGCGCAATAGGATATTAAAACTCACATTAGACACTTTTAACATTGAATAAAGCACATAATCAGTACCTGAGATTATCACTGTAATAGTTTGTATGTTGTTGTTCCACCCGCGAATCGCGATGCCGCAGAAATAGAAACTGTTTCTAAAATAGAAATTTTGCGTGTGACCATCGCTGCTGGTTAGGAAAAAAACTCTGATTAACGTGAAAAAGCTACCTTTTATCTTGCGTCATGGCGTCAAGTCGTCTGTAGTTAGGACACACGGTGTATATGACGGAAGCTCAAAAGAAGGTATTTTGAAGAACTGATTTTGACCGTATGATCCAACTTAAAAAGTTTTGAAAGTTTCTTTTTTAAAAAGTGCACCTTTTTGCTTTCTCAAAACTTTTGTATACTTTTCTCCCTTCATGAAATTAAAACCCTTCGACAAAGTCTTTCATCATATTAAACATGCCTATGATGTTGTTTCGATGTTCTCAATGCAATCATCAGCATCAGAACCGATGTAGTGTTGATTGAAGTGGCCGGCCATGATTTCTTCTTCACTCTTTGGAGATTTGATTAAGATTGACTGTGTGTGTGTGTGTGAGAGTGTGTGTACTTGTGGAAAGAGTGGGTCAGAGGCCTTGTCCTACAACAGCTCTCTTTGTTTGGAGGAGGATGACGACATGCGCGTGTGTGTGTGCGTGTGTATTTGAGGGCAGTTTTGGGTCTTATTGTCAGGGACAGAATGAGCTCTTTATTAGCTCAGTGGGTGGAGATACACACGCTAGTGCAACAGTGACACGCGCTAACACACGCAGCATACAAAACATGATGTTTATCTCTGGCTTCTCAATAGAGCTTATGGATGGAGTGGATCTCACTGTCCGTTTACCATCCGCCCTAGAGCCACACAGGCCCACTCGTACCCCACCCCATCGTTTCACTTTTTCTCCACTCGCTTCAGAAACACACACATTTACTATCTAAATGAGGACTTCTGTTGTTTATAGAAAGCTAATAGGAAAAACTGTAGACCTAAACCACACCATAACCCCATCTTTAATAGAAAACTCTTTAGATCTTAAAATGACAGTATTTTTATGAATTGTTTTGAAAATGTAAATGTCCCCATAGAGAGGTTTTGTCCTTTTTTTTTTTTTTTTATCTTTTGGGGACAAATTTGACCAAAATTAGAGCTAATATATAAACCTTTATATTTCCGAGAGCTCTCCATTAAGTTCTGTTGATTTTCAGAAATTTGTGAGTTTGAGGATTTTTCTTTAGGAATTTGTGAGGACATTTTTAATTTTTAGCTTTTGTGTTGATATTTTTTCAAAAGTTTTAAGAATATTTTCAGATTTTTTTTTTTTAGAAGTTTGTGAGGATATTTGACATTTCTGAAGATTTTTTGTAAGTTTTCAAGTATATCTAAGGATATTTTAGACTTTTAGACATTTGTGTTTGTTTGTGTGTGTGTATTTTTTTTTCAGATATTTTCAAGGATATTCATGTTTGTAAGCTTGTTTTCAGACATTTGTGAGAATATTTTTCAAAAGTTTTTAAGGATGTTTTCAGATTTGTCAGGATATTTTTTTTATGTTTGTGAGGATGTATTTTTTAAAAGTTTGTTCATTTTATAAAGTCTTGTGTATATATATATTTATGTTTTTGAGGATTTATTTTTTCAGAATTTTTTTTGTTTTCAGACATTGAGTATATTTCTTAAACGTTTGTGACTGTCAGACCTTTGTGTGTACAGTATGTTTAAAAAAAAAAAAGTAAATTAAAAATCCTATTTTATTGGGATATACTCAGACATTTGTGTCTGTCTTTTAAAAGTTTGCAAGGATATTGTCAGAACTTTGCAAGGATAATATTTCTGGTTTGTGAGGATTTTTTTCCAATATTTGCTCCTCCCAAATATAGCACAACAAGTCCACATAAAACAGGAAAAAGCAGCACAATGTACCTCTTTAGCATCTGACTGATAATCCTCATCCTCTCTCTCTGTCTTTTCTTCATTCTGTCTCTTTAATAAAGCGTGTTTTTCAGGCCCTGATTTGCGAATACCAGGAATCGCCGTAGTGTTTGTTTAGCTCCTATATTCCCGTCAGTCACAGAATATTGACTCTTTTAATAATCTGCTGTTTAATCCAAGTCCTAACCCAGTGAAATCTGATTGTTTCCTGGAAACCTGCTCAACTGTACCATCTAAAGTCATTTAGTATATGTGTCTGTCTGCATCTGTTAAAATTTGGTCATTTTATATCCTATCCTTTGAAAATGTCAGTCAGCGTACAGTTTCTGTTAGACCAGCCACCAGCGTGTGGGTTCACAGGTGTGTAAGTGAGGGTGACAGAAGGAGGGTCGTTGCCACTAGATGCAGATGCTCAAAGAATCCTTTCTTCTGCTTTGAAGTCAGTTCAAATGCTCTTTAAAGTGTGTTTGAGAGAGTGGGTGCACATGCAGTCATGTGTGGGGTGGGCGGCACTTTTTTCACACACTGTTCTGTGTCCTATAGACTATGACTTTAAGATATATTCTTTGTAAACAACTCACATTATCTTGTGCAGTTTTGCTTATCTTGTTTTCCTTGAAAACAAGACACAAATATTGATTAAGACCTTTTGTGATTTTTTTTTTTTTCTTTCTTTTTCTTTTGCAGGTTTTACTCAGGTTTTAGGGTTAAATAAAAGCACCTAGTATATAAAAAAAGGAAAACTATTTTTAATAGTTTAGTTTAGGAGGTTAGTTTTGAAAAATGTTTATACCCTTGTCAACTAAGTTTTTTTTATTAAAAATGTAATAGTGAAAATGTCGTGTGGTGTAACCATCTAGAAAAAAACTATTAAAGTTGTTTCCTGACACCTTGAATTGAGTGAAAAATAATAATAATCATAATTTTCAAAAAGGTTTGTTAAGGTGAGTTTTTTTTTACACCATCATGACTTAGTTATTCATAAATATTACATTTTGTGGGGGTCGTACCACTTAGCATTTTACAACATAACTAACCTTGACTTGTCAAAAAAAGTCAGATTTTAGAAGATTTATTGCCCTTGAAACAAAGCCATAAGAGTCTTCATTTTTTTAATAAGGGTCTTTTTTTTAATCTATTCTTTCATGTTTTTTATTATTATTATATTTGAACAGTGTCACTCAGGGGCGGACTGGAACAAAATTTCAGGCCGGGAAATCTCACTCTCATCCAGGCCATCCCATACACCCACAACAAATTTTGAAACCGGACAACAATATTTTTTGTATGGCCATCATCATCATTGCATAAAAAAGTTTAAATTCCTAGGCTGGGGCCATGCAAAATAATTAAAGGTTATCTTTTGAACTTCCTTTTTAGTCTCTTCATTTTCACTGACATCTCTCATGTGTATGTTTACTTTTTTCACAAATTTTCTTGCACCTGTCACTTTTCCAGCACCTTGTTGCAAAACAGCCACCTCATTGTAATTTGTTTGCACATAGTATACATTTATTTTAGAAAAAATTAAGTATTACATTATTGTTTTATCTTGTCAACATTAGCACAATAATAGCTACATCTTGAATATATCTTTATAGAAAAATCTTAAAATTGAATATGTTTTTGCATTATCATGGGTCATGTTTGGTCCTAAGGAAAATGAACCATGGTATTATTAGACCTATGGTAAAAGTAACCATGTTTTTGGTGGATTGATTACTATTTTTATAACCAGAGTTTTACTACAAATACCATGGTGAAACTATATCGTGTAGCAAAACCATTATTAATTTGTGGTTACCATGGATTAACTATAGTAAGTTAGTAACCATGGTTTTTTGGTTTTATTTTTGGTAAAACCACAGTTAATTTTCCTAAGGGTTGTGTTGTTGTCTGCCATAACTCCTCCTAAACCTGTTATAAAACTATGTGAATATTTATCTGCTAAATTCCGTCTCTTTACAATAGTAATTATGTCCTTTTGTTAATTTTGCAGTAATTGACAGCTAATGCTATCATTTGCTAGCAGTTTAATGTTTAACTAAGTAAACAAAGATAAAACTACAATAGTCTATTTACAAATGTAACTGACCTGCACTTGAAGCCCTGAACAGGAAAGTTTAGACTCTCTGCTCCACCTGGGAGCTTCCACTCACGGATGTGCGGAGCGCGCGCGAGGCGAATCGCGTTGCCAGTCAAGGCATGATTTATTAGTTTTATTATTGAATGGCGAATTCGGAAATAATCACTTTAGTACATTCGTTAGGCAACAAAAACAACAACAACAATATAAAATAATAATAATAAATTATAAAAAAATAAATAAATGCAGGGCAGCGGGCCAAATTGGCTGCCAGGCCACCGAGAATTCTCCCGGTTCTCCCGATGGCCAGTCCGCCCCTGGTGTCACTGCTTATTGTTTTCTGAGAATAATTAACTAGAATAATTACTTGCTCATCACGGAATAGGTTATTGTATGTATGAATTGCATTTTTAATGCATTTTTTGAAAGTAAAATAAATAGATAAAAGATAAAATGATAAAAATGCAGAGAATTCAAGAAAAACTCCAGCTGTTATATCCCGTTTTAATTATACACTGGTTTTCACATCAGAAAGCACAATTTACTAGTTCAAGTACGTTTAACCTCTGCCTTGGAAAACCAGCCGCTTGCTACATAGAAAGCATATGAAGCGACAGCATAGTTTTTGAAAGAACCAGTCATATCTGACAGCCATAGAAATAAGTGTTACTTTGCCTGGCCTGTTGATTGAAACATCATAGTTCAGGATGTCATCATTAGAGCATCCCTTCATCTCACCTCTGCGTTCTCATCTGTCATCCGTCATATAAGCTCAGGTTACCATCTCCAGCCAGACAGTGCAGAAGTACAGTAAGTAGATTGTGTGAGCTGGATGTCTACCCATGCAAACACTGCTGCTGCTGGTGTATTTGGTAGACATGCTAATCCACAGCTGTCTCAAGTATATTTATATCTCACTGTGGCTCAGTGTTATCGTGGGTCACATGATCATTGATCACCTGCTTACATCTGTGTCTTTGTTAATAGTTGTATTGGAGGTGTGCTCAGCGTATGTTGTGGTGCCCGTAGTCACACGTTTTTCCCTTCGGGTGGTAGATGGCACGTACTTGATTAAAAAAAATAAATGCTTGTCTGAACTTGAAAAAAATAACTCAAATCATTTTGACCACAACTCAAACACATTTACACATGCTCACGTCTTCATCTGACCACAAGACTCTATCTGTCTGTCTCGGCTTAATCTCTACAGACAAGCCTGTCTGAACTCACACACACACACACACATGCAGGGTGAGTAAATATATCCTCTATGCATTCAAAAAGCTCAGTGTCAGCATCTTCCCTGAAACATGTCATTCACAGAGAATTGTGGCTCGAAGGTTATTAAGTACACGATGAATCGTTGTCAGGGATTTGCGCGCACACAAACACACACTCACTGGTGCAGGCCTGTAAGAAAGATGCAACGTTATTGGAGTTACATAAATGGATGGAGGTTTGTGAGGAATAGAGAGATGTTATGTAAAGAGCTGGGGAAGGACAAAGGTTAATATATAGATAGGAAGAGAGAGAGAGAGAGAGAATGGAATTATATAAGGGGATTAAGAAAGGAGAATTTATCAGTGGGTTATAGTGTTATATAAACCGGCACTAGAGTGACCAGAGCTGTCCTGATGATACCTGTCCTGAATGAACACATACAAATATATTAATAAACATATTTAAAACATATTTAAATATTTCTTGTTTTAAATCTAATATTATATTTATTTATATATACAATTTTAACAATGTGTAAAAAGTTACATTTAAACATTTAAATGGCAATGTCTTACTATTTAATTTGTCCCATTTTTTGATAGCGTCACTCAAGCTGCATGAATTCCATAAGTTTGTGTCATTATATGATGTTCATGTTCTCCAGGATGATTTGAGATGATCTAAAAAGCATCTTGTGCTTCACTGGAAGCAAGAACATATGACTGTCTGTACATACATTTGTCATACATTTACTTATTTAATTAGTGCAGAATTTGGATTTTTTCTTATTCGTTTTACATCTTAACATTTCTTTGTTTTAAACCTTTAATAACTTAATACCTCATTTCAGGTTTAAATTTGTTTTCAGAGTGGGCTAATGTGTACTGCTTGTCTTTTTGCAGGTATTATTACAACAAGAGAATTCTAAATAAAACTAAAGGAAAACGCTTCACCTACAAGTTCAATTTCAACAAGCTGGTCATGGTCAACTATCCTTTCATTGACATGGGGTCTGCAGGTACAAAACGAGGACACCCAAAACACACATTTATTTACTCAATAAAATGCAAAACACAGCTAAGACCTCCACTCGTGTTTGTCTCTCCACAGGAGCGGCTGTTCCTCAAAGTGCTCCACCAGTGCCTACAGGTCCCCATTTCCGTTTCCCTCCATCCACTCCATCAGACATGCAGGTGTCTGAGGTGCTGCGGTCCCCCAGCAACGAGGAGCTGCGCAGTCCGATGTTCGGCGGCCGCCGCATCGCCCGTGGCTCCGTCTCTGACTGCAGCGATGGAACTTCTGTCAATTCTGAGATCGAAGATGGGAACGGAGGTGCGGCCGAGGAGAGAGTGACGGAAAGAGTGGCTGAGAGAGGAGGAGGAGGAGGAGGCGGCGGTGGTTTCCGAGGTGCCGTTCACCCTCGTCTGTCTCACGAGGCGATGTTCAGGATGTATGGTGGACCGGGAGGTCACAGAGGTCATCGAGTGTCAGAGGTTGGCGGACACAGGATTCATCCCGAGCCTCTCTCGCCGTTCACCGTCTCGCCTCTGCCCGGTCCGGGAGGTCCAGGCCTGTTGGCGCCACCTCACTCGCCGGCGCTCTCCATGACCCCAGGCTCTCTCCTGGCCTACACACCCTCCCCTTCCCTGTCGCCCATGCCTGGCTCCATCTTCTCCTTCAACCCAGAGGACATGCAGCGCTACCTGCAGGCTCACACCCAGAGCGTCTACAATTACCACCTGAGCCCTCGTGCCTTCTTTCATTACCCAAACATCATCATTCCTCAGCCTCAGCGCCCCGACAAAGGCATGCCCGGACCCCAGGGCTGTGATCGCGGCCCTGCCGAGAGGCCCTCGGTACTCAACAGCCATCACTCCAGCCTCCCGCCGCCTCACGCTCACCCTATTCACCATCACCTGGGGGAGGAGCAGCATCATTCTCCATTCAAGTTCAAGCTCCAGCCTCCCCCGCTGGGCCGAAAACAGCGTGACAGTCAGGGTCGACAGGGCTCGTTGTCCTCCTCATCTACGTCCGGTCTGGGCTCCTCATTGTCGTTTGGGAGTGACCTCAGTTCAGCCGGCGGATCAGGACTGGTGTCCAACTCCTCCTCAACTGGCTCGCTAAACAGCGCTGGGTTGCCCAAGATTAAGGTAATCAGGAATTAGGTTCTGTACAATCACATGCACCATTAAAAGAGTTTTTGATTCCTTGTTTTTGTTTGTTGCACATAAAATGGATGGTATGATTTAAGTTGGACTAAAGGTCCTTGCACACTGAGTCTGAAATTTTTGTAAAAATATCTAAAAGGCACCAATTTGGACGAGAATTTCAGACTCAGTGTGCAAAGACCTTAAAGGGGACCTATTATGCTCCCTTTTACAAGGTGTAAAATAAGTCTCTGATATCCCCAGAGTGCGTATGTGAAGTTTTAGCTCAAAATACCAGACAGATAATTTTTTATAGCTTGTTAAAATTGCCACTTTTAGGCTATGAGCCAAAACGCTCTGTATTTGAGTATGTTGCTTTAATGCAAATGAGCTGGTGCTCCCGGAGAAGAGGGCGGAGCTTCAAGAGCTCAAGCTCCTGCATTAGCAGTGCTAGCCTTTGCAAATAAACATTTCACTATTAGTGCAAGCCTGTTATCTTTACAGAAAACGTACTCCGTTTCAAAGTCAGTCATCTGATTGTACTGTGCATAATAAATTCGCGTTTGTGAATTACAAAGACAGGGATGATAAAAATAACAACATAGCTGGTCTCATGCTGTATGGCATGCTATCACAAACTTTGAGTCCCACTCGTGATTATGAGCTCAACAAACTCAAGCGATCGACTCACATTGCTTTCATATGCAACTTAACTACCACATTCCTATTCACGATCATTCATGAAGACAGCACCAGTGAAAACAAACAGAGACGATGGTAGCTTTAGCATCATTAGCCTTACAGAGTGCCAAGAAGCTCTTTCAGAAGATCAATTTGGAAAACAAACGCGTGAAACTTTGTCTGGAGCTGCCGTTCGCACACAAAGTGTTGGTATTGATCCCTACACTTATTGGGGACTTTACAGATTTTTTTCCGGGACATTTCCGTTGACAATGAAACTTAACCACAGTGTCCTCAGGCTCAGATGGAGGGAGTTTATGGAGACTCCTATGTTCGTTAGTGCATCCCAAAACACAACACTAGAAAAGCCTCTTTGGCACCATCTCCAGCAGCTACAGCGAGTAATCAGTAATGGTGGAGGCGGACCACAGCTTCTCACTCAGGGCTGTGTCACAAATGGGCGAGACTTTTTCCCCTCGGTGACGTGAACAGAGGGAGAATCTGAAACGGCTCGTTCTGAGAGACTGTTTATGATTATTTAGATTATAAATAAATGAGTGGGTGGATTTTTAACATTATAGGCTGGTTGTTTTCACACACCGCGGCCACACAACTGTGTTCAAACACCTTATAAAAGTGATTTTTGCATAATAGGTCCCCTTTAAGGCCTGAAATGCACCATGCAACTAATAAAAAGTATTAAGCATAATACACTTGCTTACTTTGTAAATGGTTACTTTACTTCAGAACATTCGTTCATGGATTTGCAGTGTCTTCACACACAGATGAAACTTACTGGGAGAAGTGTGATGTGTGACCTAATATACCCCTGTAAATACATTAAATTTAAATTCACATCTCGCGTAATTTAATGCCCTTTGAGTGGAACATATACGCTCCCTTCGAACTGGAATCATGGTGGAATATCCTGTTTAGTCCACTTCGTAGGGCACTTATGGTCGAATAGAACAAATGTCTGTAGTGATAAGAGATACATACAAAATGTGCAGAGTGGGGGGCACTGCACCAAACGACTGAGGATCACACACTACAAGTCATTCCAAACTCATAAAGAAACTCTTTTAGCCTAGTTGCTAGAAAACACATGACAAATTAAAACAATGTGTTCTAAGACTGGCTTAAAATATCAAACATGTTTGATATCCTCTGACTGGATGGAATCAGTCTGAAGTGAAAAAATCAGAGTATGTGCCCATGATACACTACGCAATTTTCCTAAATCTATAAATTCTGACTTTCGGCAGCTAGCATTGGTTCTCCATACTGCAAATCAGGGCAAAATGTGGGCAGAAGTCATGAAGTGTATTCCCGCATAAAGTGTTTACAGTGAAACGCGAAACTTTTAAATGAACATACTGATGGTTGTTCACACTGACTTCAAATGTTCAACATGTAAAATAAGTTCTAAAAATGAAGCAGTACATCTCTAATATTTCCTGGACAAGTCAGAAACATTTTGAGGGCTTCCTTGAACAATGGCGAACAATCCATTAATCTATCCAACATTTTTAGGGAATGACAAAAAAAAAAAATCTGAATCAGACTGGTTTTAAAAAATTGTCACTGTTTTACTTGTGTGATGCTTAATTTTAACAGGCTTAAAGTCAGAGTTCCCAGAGTCCTAGAAAACCTAAAAATAGGTCATTTCAAAAGTGTAATTTTCAAGCCTGGAAAACTAATTCTAGTTATGCTCTGTTATAAATTATTGCTTTGCCTTGAAATTGAGCATGATATTTAGTGCAAAAACAATTGAAAGTCGTCTTTCAGTCATCTCAAACAACTGAAAAATTCATGGAAATTAGTCTGTAACACCCAACTCTGTTTTGACACTACATGCACTCTCTCTCTCTATAGGTCGAGCCCATATCTGACATTGAATCAGAAGAGGAAGTCGAAGTGACTGACATCAGTGATGAAGAAGCTGATGAAAGAGATGAAGAGTTTTATGTTTTCTCCTCTCACTACCATAAACACCGTCATCATCATCATCACCATAATCATTATCCTCACAGCCAAAAGCACCAACAGCCCAACGGCACAGATGCCGCTCTCCACCCAGATGAGGACTTGGAGGAGGAGGTGTTCAAAGCCCCTGCCCCTCCACCCTTCTTCCTCGCTCCCACCTCTTCCTCAGGCGATAGCCGGTGCGGCACCACCGTTGTGAAGAGCGAACCCGTGGAGCCGGCGGACATGCAGCTGGCCTCTGGCAGCCTGCCACAACCCAACTCCCAGTGTATCCCACTGAAGCTCCGGTTCAAACGGCGCTGGGACCAGGACCAGCACATGGAAGAGGCGGAGGACAAGAAAGTGAGAGGAGAAGAGAGGGGGAGAGAGATGAACGGGATGGCGGAGGAGAGTGGCAGCGGAAGCGGGAGCGGAGAGGCAGAGAGCCCGCCTCCTCTCGCTCATCACAGAGTTAGCGCCGAGCTCCACCGAGCCACGGCACAGCTGTCACTGGAGAACAAGGAGTGCTGATACGCATCGACACACGTAGACGACTGCTGATACACAACTCTACAACTGCTGATGGACCCACACTCACACGTGACTCTTTTTAGATCAATGACTGCTGATACTGACAACAGTAATACTGACACATACACTGCACACTTAGACCAACTGACCCTTGCTTAATCGAACCCCGTTTCCCAGGCTACCCTCGTTCCCCCGCCAGCACACGTTCCAGTACATCTCATCGTGACCGTTATGAGGAATGAGTTCACCCACGTGCCCCAGCGACCCTCAGGAGTCATGAACTTTGACCATTGGCACTAGAGAATATTTTATATTTTTAGAAGATAATTTTATTTTGCAAAGTGCCTGTGAGCTGTCCCTCAAAACCCCACAAAGAGAGCTAAAGACGGGCTCAGAAAGACTGCTCTGGTTCGAGGGACTTGATCTTCTCCAGCAGCCCAGCATTGTTTTCCTCAGCAACAGACTGTGATCAGTCTCGATGTGATGTGGTGGGATACAAATGCACAGAAAGTCACAAACAGACACTGTTCTAAAACCAGCCTGGTCAGAAGTCTGAACCCTCAGGGACAAAATCCCTCAACACACACACACACTCAGACATGATCCCGTTCTTATTCCCTGTATGAAACGTGTGTGTGATTCGAGTTTGATTGTGTGTGTGTGTTTCAGAAATCTAGCTGTGTGTAAGTTCTCAGGATATCTCCCTCCTTTCCTTTTCTATCCAAACCAGCACACCTTAAAACTCTCGCTCTTTTTTTTCCCCTCTGGGACCATACCTGAATCACTTTCATTCCGTTGGGGACGAAATGACTCGGGAGTAACATGTGGTTCAGAGACCATACTCCTAAATCTCTTAAACGGCTAGTTCCTTAGTTGGTTAGTCTTTGAAATGACAGTTTGAAGGTAATACACATTAGGGAGCTTATAACAAGCTTCCCTTGTATAGTCAGTCCTTTAGCGTGAACTAAACCAGCATCACACACACACACACACAAGCTTGTACAGTGATATTAGACCAACTGGGACTCAATATTTAACTATTTTGGCACTTGATGATGTACCCTTTAGAACCAAGTGCTGATTCTTTGTCCTGATTAACTGTCCTTCAGCCATATAGAACAGCCGCGGACTCCTATGAGGGGGAGGTGAAATAGCAGTTTCAATCCGTAATCCCAAAATTTAAATACTAACTTAAGTATAGAAAGACCGTAGAAGGCATGTTGCCAGAAGTTGCACTCTCTCTCACACACACACACACACACACACACACACACACACACACACACACACACACACTGCCTCTTATGCCTTGTTTTAATAGCATGTCTGAAAAGGAAATACAAAAATCTTAATAAAGAACAGTATACACTCAATATACCTTTATATATATTATGCGTTACACATACTATAAACGGAAAGCATAGCATTAACAGATGTATCAGTTTCAGGGGGTTTTGTAACAGATTTTGTTTTGAGGGGAAGGTTGACTCTTCTCCTCAGGGACATTGTTGCTATTTGGGTAAAGGAGGAAAATGTTGCTTTTCTTATCACGTTAATAAAAGGTGGGGTAGAGGAGCAAAAGACTAAATTGTACACAAGACTCTAACAAAGCGAGCACGAGAACTTTGCACCACAGATGATGTGGCACATTCGGTGCTTTAACCTGCACGCACCTCCTCAACATCCTGTTCCTACTGCCACAACTGATGTGTGTGTGTGTGTGTGTGTGTGTTGACAGAGGCTGCAGGGCTCTGTGCATGTATGTCACACCACACCCAAGACTCATTCTTTTGAAATCTTGAATCATGAACCTCATAAACCTATGTGCACTGAAGCCCTGTGGAAGTTGAGCACAGGACTTGAGACATCAGCGGGGTGGCCAGTCGGACACTAGCCATGATATAATGGTTTTTCCGTGACAGGAAGGAGTTATATCATGGCTAAAGTGTCTCTAATACCTAAGATAATGCATAAGACAAAACTGAACTGGCAACGGTGTCACCTCCTCAAAGTTTTGGACTCTTTCTAGCTGCCTTATTCCCACTTTAATCAGATTTGATTATGTTTAAGATCTCCTCATGCTTTCTTATTCGACGAGTCTTTAAGTCTTTAACTAGGGTGCACTTGTTTTACACCCGGCATACCTCGAAATTTAAAAAATTTGAGATGGGGTGAGCAGTATTGACCAGTGTGGTCTGTGAACTTTAGTTTGGGCACAAAGTAAGTGCATTGTTTTTCTT
The DNA here is from genome assembly GCA_027422415.1 of Schizothorax lantsangensis. NCBI lineage: Eukaryota > Metazoa > Chordata > Actinopteri > Cypriniformes > Cyprinidae > Schizothorax > Schizothorax lantsangensis. Next base: position 17,758,754 of record CM049850.1, on the reverse strand, counting down.
TAGGAGGGAAGTTATTCGTTTTCTCATAGGCTGCTCTCATTGGTTATCCCAGGATGTCACTTTTTTTAAGTCAAATGATGATTTGTTTTGTTTTTCACACAAACTGCTCGTTTATTTGCTTTCTGGTGTCAATGTTGCTGTTCATCCTAATTATTATTAGTTATTATCATTTTGTTGACATTTTCTCCTCATGTTGTAGTCATGATAACATTGTATACAATACTGTAAGAGATCCTTTTAAGAATGTTTCCCCCAGCCTTGCTTTCCCACGTGCAACCCGACAGTGTGTTTAGTGTAACATTTAAAATTTTGTAAATTAACGTGAAACTGTAACTTTAATATAGGTGGTTATTGTGCAGAGATATAGGATGGAGGAAGGGCATTCAGGGGAGGATCGGGCTTATGATTTGAACTCAAGTCATGTCATGTAATTGTTATTTTGTAGTGTTACTGATTTCTTGCTCTTGTAAATTTTTTTCATTGGGGGATTGTATGATTTTAAAAGATATATTGCGTATTGTTTTATTGTGTAAAAGTCTCTATCTCTCTCACTTCTTTCTCAATTTATTTCTGTGGTTCCATAATTCATAATAACAGGTTTTAAAACCATGATGTAACATTTTAATTCCTCCTTTATTCATTTTTGTGTTCTTTTTCAGAATTGTAATTAAAATGTAATCAGGGTCAATTAAACTGGTTAAAAGCCATCTGGTTTCTGCAACTTTTTCTTTACAACACAAATGCGTCCATTTTAGTCATGCAAGCAGAATCTCCTTTCTAGAGTTTTGTAGAAGCTCCTACTTGTGTTTAGTGTGTATTTTTTGTTCAAATTGCAACAATTAGCATCTTAGGAGGCCCACGTGCCTGTAGATCTACACTCTGATGCAAACATGACAAATAAGTCAATTAGTAAATACAATTATAATTACATGCAAATCAATATACTTTAAATGACATTAGCTATTGAGAAGTTCTTTATAAATTCATGTTGTGTATCCAGCCTGTTGATATGATAAATAACATAGACTCTTTAAGACTGACCTCTGCTGTCTGAAAAGCAGAAGTACACGCGTTATCAACCATCTAAAATATCACCATTGATTTTTGGAGACATCCTTCAAAACTTTTTGCTTATACAAACGATGTATTAGAAACATGAAAGTAAATGTAAATAATATTGCTAAATAAAATTATTTAATTTTAAGGAGAATAACAATGATATAATCTGATGATAAGCAATGTAAACATTTTGTAACTTCACCTTTTTTCTCTGTGTTCAACTTTATAGCATCTGCTTTCTTATTAGTCTCTGTGAAGATGAAAGTAGCAAACAGAGAGAGAGAGAGAACATACACAGAGATGTAACTCTTTAAACTTAGTGCAAGAACAGGTTCAAATGGACCAATTTATGTGAATTTTGAACTTGACATTGTCTGATTACCTTAATTCACTTTACTATAGTAACTTTTTGTATGTACTACTGATTTAACTTAGTAGTTTTCAGGTCTGTCTACTCATTCAAATCAATGTTCTTTATGAGCACTGACTGAATAATAAACTTTCAATAGACCGGTTGTGGGATTCAAATGAAACCTGTGATTATATTTCTGCTTCTGGTTCATCTCATCATCCCTGTCATGTTTTGTTTCGTCACATTCTCTGTCTGTCGTCTCCCTTTTACTTCTTTTATCTCTTCAGTCGTCGTCTGCATTTCAGAGAACTAGAGGAGGGACTGCAGTTCCCTGTGGCACAGTGGGAGTGTAGGGTAGAGGGATAGATGTATGACAGCTGATTGACACAGCATCGCAGAGCCAAAAGAAAGGGGTCAACATCATGGAGGGGGTCAGGTCAAAGGGCAGGGCTCTGGGGAGAAGAAGTGCTAATAAGAGGGTATGGCACTTGAGTACTACAAAAAGTGCTTTATTTTAAATTCTCTATTTTCATCTTCATTGAAAAGTACGCTCAAGAACTTCACCTTGTTCTTAGTGTTTTGAATTACCCCAAGCCACCACACAGTGGCGCGTGCACGTATGTTTATAGTTTTGTGCCTATCAAGATAAAACCGACAGAGGTCGCTGTACATTGCTTTAACATTTGAGGATGGCGCTTGAGAGTACTTGATTCCGTCTACAACAGCGATTATGTAACGACGCCTTTGCTTCTCAAAAGAAATTCACTACGAACTACATTCGATGAATGTAGATGTGCGCTTCAATGCGTCAGTATGTCTGAATATGACTTTCTATGCTTGAATGGGCTACGTTTGAAAAAAACAAACTTGCACATGTATTTGATCAATATTTTAATAGTATGCTACTTATTTTTCCGGGCGTGTTTTAAAACTGTCTTATATCGCTTTCATCAGTCACTAGTATGTTGTCCTACTACGCATCAAGCATGGGGTTAGGCGAGTACGTCAGGCCACGCCCCTATCATCCAGCTGGTGGCAACATGCTTGATGACTTCATCGCTGAGTTTGATCATTGGCTCGTCGACGGGGCCCCTCTGGCCAATCACACAGCGGCACGATGACGTCACCTCCAAAATCCTGCAAGGGTTGTATGGAGGGGGCGGGGCACAACGGCACATAGGTTAGAGACAGCGGAATGCGGTGCAACGATTGGCTCTCGCACACGAGGTGAGGGGCTGTTGCTGAGAGAAAAGCGAGGCAGAGGGGAAAAAATTGAGAGCGAGAGCGACAACAGTCCATCCCGTATTCACAAGCATAGTAGTGTGAAAGTGAAATGGTTAGTCAGGTTCCCGTACAAGGGGCGCTTTATTGTGCTTAAACGAATCAGTTTAGTGATTTTACTTTACATCCTCAGAACTTAAATTTGTTTAATATAGCAAACAGTATTAAAACTGAAACGTACGTTTTTTTTTTAGTTTAGAAACATTCCTTGCCGTTCAGGGGAAGTGAAAAACCAGCGATTTTAGGATTAAGTGTAGCGCTGTCGTTTGTGGTAAACACGCACCTTTATTTAGAGAGCGAAAACTCGTATCGCGTTATTGGCCAGCGCTTCTTGAACACTTCCCTAGTGCCCGCCCACACCCTGTTCCTATGGTTCCCAGCGCTCTCATTGGATACTGTAACTTTTGGAGTGAGCGCCGGCTTGGTATCTAGCTTCATTGCGATTGGCCCAGAGCGCCTGCCAATCAAATGGAATAAACCACTGAGAAACGCCTCTAAGTTTGTGCTGTCAAATCCATAGGTTACTGTATCTGTCAGTGCGCTCTGATTGGCCAAGCGGGCCAGCTGTTAGTGGTTCATTCACCATTTTGTGACTGTAGTGGAAAAGGGATTCGTATAGTTTTTAATCCCTGTCTGAGTTGCTGTTGGGAGGGGGTAAAGATGTTTTACGGAGGACCGATATAAAGTAAAATTCCCGACAGACAGAAGACATGGATGGACGTTGCTCGCCACTTCAGACGACAGGACAGAGCCCGTCTGCAATATTCACCTTAAATTCATCAGTTACCTCCTAAGTATTTCTGCTGTTTTGGTAAGTAGTTATCACTCAAACGAATCCCCCGCTAATATTAGTGACAACCCGTATTTTAGACACGAGTGTTGTGTGCAAAAGACAAATGGAGAACAAACCAGCTCGCTAAAATATCAAGGAAGGAGAGCAAGAAGAAGGAAGGGGGTGGGGATGCAGAGTTAAACTTTGTCAAATGTTTTAAAGACAGCGTTCAAACCAAGCTTTTGAGTAATTTATTAAGTTCTCCCTTTCATAATTGTTTGGACTGAATGGCATGAGTTTGAGCAACTTGAACAGAGCAGACCGTCACTCATGCACTGCGTTACGCACTGGCAGGGTTACGCTCGAGGAAGGACTGCTCTACCTACAGTACTAGCGAGTAAGAACGTCACGGCGCCAATGTAAAAACAAACAAATGAATACTTTACTCCGTGACAGACGCTATTACTCGGACTTACTCCACGCGCTGTCATCAGCTCTCTGCTAGGAGGACGGCTCATAAAGGTGGATAATTTGCAACTTTTGCTGCATGTATGTCCTTATTGACATGAGCAACCTTTTCGTAGTGTTTTGTGCGTCAATGCGAGTGTGTTTGAACGTTTTAAAGCTTTCTATTTACTCTCTTACAAGGCCTTTCCTTGTCTAATTTAGCTGTTGCGAGTCCTTGGCATAGTACTACTCCCGTGACATTGCGAAGCGCTGCGAGTACTACTACTACCACCGGCGGCTTTCGTGCGCATTCTGACGGTACGCTTTTTATTGTTGTGCATTATTTCAACGGCTCGCCTCATAGTCCAATACATGTCGGAATACGTCCTTATGGAAATATAAAAGAGCCTTTCATGCAAACTGCAGTTTTATAATCAGTTCATATTGTAATTGATATTTTAAAAGTATCATTCAGTCCTAACGGGCCTCCTTGAATAGAGCCGTGTTGACACAAGTGGGGTTTTCGTGTTACACACTCCTTAGATTTTGCCATCTTCAGAGATGCACGTAAATATGATGCACTCTGCTGTTAAAGGGTGTCTCCATAATGATGGCTCAGTTTGCCTGCATTAACACCATCCGTCAATTCATTTTTCATCAGGTCATGTGTGCAACTTTGCATGCTTTTAGTAATGGTAGGTGTTTGCCACTGAGCACCTTTGCTCCTTTGGGTCATGTTGGATAAATGAGTGATATTCTTCCACGTCTGACTGATGGTGGTGGAGTGTTGATAGGATGTTGTTTTGGGCAGCCTTTCGTCTACGTCACTCACTACATGTTCTGCTTCAGCATCCATACAGCTCGTCTGGTATGTGCTTTATAGGTAGTGTTTAGCTACTGATTTCAAAGTGTTTGAACACTTTTGCAGGGAATTTTTGCACTGCTGCTGATTTTTCAAAGAGCGAAGCATGTGTCCCTGATGCCCCTTGTTGTGAGCTCGTCTCTTGAGTTTCTCCATGTTTTTGCTGTTTCATGTTTGTGACTAACACCCCCTTGGTGACCCACTTTAAAATCCAAATAAAGCAGGTAATACAGTTGGAAATGATCGGTCTTGGGGAGGAAGGAAGTCATAGCACCCATGCATGCCCCTGAGCTGCACGACACTGCACTGCTGCAGCCCTGCACCCTTCTGTATGCCCCAGAATGCATATTTGCAGAACAATCTGTGAATGAGCACAAAATCGGTGTCGATACGCAATGTGTTGTGTGGAGTGGGCAGATCGTTGACTTGAAAATCGCACACACATTGTGGTGTATGGCACTGTCGTGGGTTTTGTTGTTTTGTTTATTTGGTATTCCACATTTTTTGCATGTATATTTTGCTTCGTAACACTGCAGTGGAGCGATGCACTGTAAGACTTATTCTCCAATTAAATCCGAGTAGTGTGACAGGCTGGCATACTGGCATCACAACTGCGTGTGAGTCTGTGTCCCCCTTTTCTGTCGCACATCGGTCTGAATATATAAGATAGGTGCTTTATTGACCCCTGAGGGGAAACAGTGTATAGATGTATGGTTGTGTTTTGGTTTGAGCAAAGTCTTTGGCACAAACAGTTGCTCCATTGACAACTGGTTCACCGTCAGCAGTGTGTGTGTGTGTGTGTGTGTGTGTGTGTGTGTGTGTGTGTGTGATCTTGCGTGTTTGTGCTTGGCATTGGTGTGTGACGCATCTTATATTCTAGTTTTTAATTTATTTTAAAAAAATAGATCATTGTGCAATATTGCTTTCTTAATCATGGTGGCTTAACGCTTGGTATTCAATTTATAATATCCCCTTTTAATCTGGGTAAACTGAAATATGTTCTGGCTCATTTGATTCACCTTAATAAATGTATAGCCTGTGTGCATAATGACTATAAAAGGAAAAACAAATGGATTCGTTGAGCTTTATAAACAGAAAATATTTATTATTAATTCTGAAATAAATCATTTGACCTTTTAGGATAAAGGTAGTTGTTCAGTGACAGCTGAGTGTATCTTGTCCATTGATCAATTGAAGTCAAGTATAGTTTTGAAGTGGATTAAGGTTGTACTGAAAAGCAGTTGTTGGCCTGAGGATGAGGATGGCAGGTTTTACATCAATGTTCACATAGACTCCTATAGCACAGCAACGTTTCAGCTGAAAACACTCTGCTCAGAGTGTGTGCTTGGATTGGACTTCTGTCATATGGCTGACGTCAGAGTTTTTCTTGCTTTAGTTAGACCTTTAATACAGGTATCATGCTAATATCCAAAATGCTGAGGCTTCGTTTGACCAGCTGTAGACACATGCATAGGAGTCAGAGCTGTCACGGGAAGTGGATTTAGGATTAGCTGAATGTGCGTTCGTAGTTGTAGTGTAGTTTTGCACGACTGGTATTGCAAAAAAATAAAAATCTGAATGTATAATGTTATAGAGTTTATCATTTGAAAAATATAATTATTTTCCAAATGTGCCAATCTGTTTACTTATAATTTAACACATAGATGCATATCACATATTGCTGCGGTCTCATTAATTATTTTTATTTTTTTTGTGATTCCAGTATCATTTAGACTAGAATTATTTGAAAGAATCCTTTTTTTTAGGTACTTAACTACCACTCCAATAGTCTGCATTTTTCTTTTTTTTCCCCCATATTTACCACCTAGATTTAATAATTCTTAGTCTAGAAATTAAGAATATATATATATATATATATATATATATATATCATTTGATAGGAACTTACTGTTCCATTTTTTGATAGCTGAATGATATCAAAGCAATGAAATAATTACAACATTTACATTAAACTTGATGCATGTAACTTGTGGACAAGCTAACTTGTGGTATACAAGCATTAGTTCTATTATCACTTGCAACTTGGCAAGTTTTCCAATGTGTTCATTTAATGTAGTTAACGCAGATTTGAAAAGTAGCAGGAAAAGCAAAATTCTTCTATGTGAAATACCAAGGGAGGCCTGAGATGATTGTGATTTAATTATCAAATGAAATTTCCTGGGAATTATCAGTGGTTCAAATTCATGAAAAGTAAATCTTTGGCTAAATAGTGATCAAGTAAAAGTAAAAGGGTCACATGTTTTCTAGATTGTAGGTTGTGTAGTTTGACATCATCCATGGGGTTTTCAGTTTCCTGAGCAGGAATTTCTTGAAGCTGCAGGGATCTCTGAATTTATGCAAACGTAGCAACACTTTTTAACAACACGCTTAAGCTTCACGGCTGAGAAGATTATATATGATCATGGTATATTTCAAATTGCTGTGATAAATTTTCCGATCATGGGCATGGCATAATTTGTTGAAGTCTGTCAGCCATAAACAAGAAGTTGAAAAATCGTTTACAGTACTAAATTATATACAAGCTTAAGGGTCATGTTTCTCTACATCAGTTAAGCAACAACTTCGATTATCATATATTAATAGACCGACCAAGGACAAGGAAGACACGGCATGTTCAGGATTTATTGCGTAAAAGATTATAATACACTTACAATCATATTATAGCTTTATTGCTTAGGATATTGCAGTTATGCTTTCACTTTTAAGAACAATGTTTATTAACATGAATGTTATGTATCCCCTCACTTTTCTTTTTTTTTGCAGATTTTATTGTGTGTTTGCTTTATTGTTTTTACTATTTCATTAAATTTAATTGGTATGCTGGGTGACTCTAACTGAATATAAAGTTCTAGTATAATGTTAGCAAATTACAGAACCATGAGATACACAATCAACTGTGGCTTAGAGATTTACACCATGATTTGTATGTTACATAATTTATTGTGAATATTGTTTTTGTGAATTTACTGAAATGTGCATTAAAGCAGTATATTGAGATGAAATTGCCAGTGAGCACAGCAAACATTTGTGTTATCTTCTTTTTTTTTTTTTTTTTAATCGACCATGTAGTATGAGATAGGCCTAATTACTTTATTTTAAACGTTCTTAGTGTGTGGATCAGGCCTCACTTTTTTTGCCATTATTTACTTACAATTATTTATTTTTGACCTCCCTGTCAAAAAAGACACTCACACTTTCTTTATGGTTTTAAATTTGCGATACTTTCTGACTCCCCATCAGGGGGAATACAAGGGGAAAACATGTTATTAAATTACCAACCTACTCTGAGGTCAGAAAAAATCTGATAATAGTGGAATTTACTCTGAATTTTGGCTTGATTGCTTACTCATACATTGTGTTTTGATATGTGCATCCAAGTAATTAAAATTATTTTGCAATTACTAAAATAACATGCTGTCACAGTATTTTAAAAGCCTTCTCACACATAGTTTCTGAAATTTCAGAAACCGATTGTTTATAATGTGATGCAAAGATCCTGAATTTTGAGTTAAGCCTAATAACATTATTTTCTGTATAATATTCCATGTAGTAACCAGGAAGGAAATCTCTCTCCATTGCAAATAAACAGTTTAAGGTCAGTAGGAACGGTGGGTGGGGTGTCTCTTGGAATGACTCAAAGAATTCCCCAATACTCCTTTTAAAGCCATCTCTCACAGGAAAATCCTGTGCGTGTGTTGTTTGTGTGGGAGTGTCTGTTTGCAGATTTTTTGTGAGTGAGTGGGAGTGTGGAATAGTAGAGAGAGTGAGAAATTGAGTGTGATTTCACACACGTGTTTCTGTGTACGAATGAATAAGGACAGGCTGGGGGGGGGGGGCTTAAAATGCATTTTATGTGTAGAGGAGTGAATGTTTGTGTTTTTCTCTTGCTGAATTCTCAGCCTGATTTTCCTCATGTTTGTGTATTGCAGTGTGACAGCAGATGCTAAATATGTCTGTTTTGTGTGTGTGTGATAATGTTATGTGTGTATGGGAAAAGAGGCACCCACAGAATCCCAATCCGTTATATGCACATGGGTGCTATGGATCCCCCTCACATCATTTTGATACTCAGACTTTTATTGTGAGATATATATATTCACAGAAAAAGCACAATCATGAGACAATGAATTGTGCACACATTGATTATTGATTTGGCATATCTTTACTTTGTAGGACACATTACAATATTCACTTACGATACAAAGCACTTTTGACAAATTGTTTGTTATTATCATTATTTAGACTGTGAAAGTATATAGATCTACCCACGTCATATTGATACTTTTTTTTATTTGAATGCACTTACATATACATATATATAGGCATATATGCAAAAAACAAAAAAATTCTATCTGCATGGCAGCCAACATGAATAAGAGTAACCACTGTTTTGCCTAATGCAACAAAATCCAAGGCTTAAATATGCTATCAAATCCGGTTATCTTGATTTTGGAATTTGGGGATAAAATTCAGGCATTTTTATCGTGGATTTATTTTAGTCTGTTTTATTTTTATTTTATTTTTTTGAGAGGGTCACATTCTTTTAAATGTGGATATGGATGTAATGGATATAAAAATTACTTTACACACTTGGATGAACTTGTTTTTAATGGTACCATGTTTAATGAATGGGTGCCAACTCTGGACAAATAATTAAATTATTTTTATACTAAGTACAATGTGTTGTATATATTTTTTTAACTTTTATTTTCAAATAAAGTACATCGTTTTTTGTACTTTTGATTTATTGACTTTATTTAAAATGTCATACATGACATTTAGCAGTGTTGATTTTAAGCTTTTTTTTGAAAACTGTGAAGTTGCATGTCACTCTGAAAATGTATAATGTACCAAAATTAAACAGAATAAACAAATATTTGAGTTTTTTTCTACTGATATGGATACATTTTCTTATGAGCCCTTGTGACACCTATGTAACACGTCACCTTCTCTTGTTTTGATGGAAAACGGATGAATCTTTATTTATTATTTAATAATATAAAAACTAATATTTTAATAAAGTCAAATATATATTTTTTCCTTCAATAGAATGCTATAACATTGACTTAAAAATTCTATAACACTGACCTTCAGCTACTAATTTAACATTAAATAAAATGTTATGTAATTTTTAAGTATTTTCCCATATGGCATGGAAATTTATAGCACAGGTTCAAGCCTGGAAAAAAATATTTAGAAAGACTTAATATCTTGTATGCACACCATTTAACATTCAGTGTGTATTTCAATCATTATAATTATTTTGTTTTAAAAATCAAAGCATTTTAACTGTACATGAATTTTGATCATCCAGCCTTGTTTTCATAAAAGTACTTTGTGTACTGGAGAGAGAGTGTCCTTTGCTGAAGGTTTCCTCATTGTAAATATTCTTTTTTAAATTCGTTGTTGCAACTTGCTTGCGTTATTCATAAGCACACTCATGGTCTGCTGTTTTTCTGTAGACTATTTAAATACTGCTATTTAAATAATGTTGATATGTAAACATCTGCCTAAATATAAACATTAAAATTACTTTTTTTTTTTATTTACCTTTTTGTACACAAAGCATTACTGTTTCTGTTTGAACACATTCGCAAACATGGAGCAGTATCTTCCCAATTATTCTATATTGACAACAAGGACATTTCTATTTATTTGTTTCTCTTTCACTTTTCTCCTTGTTACAGGTTGTTGTGAGGAGAAGTAAAAGAAACCTCCAAAAAGCCAATTAAACAGGAGAAAAGAAAGAAGAAAAAAGAGGAGAGAGAAGTAATTGCCACATTAAAAAAGATGAGGCCACCAAAGAAACAGAGAGGACGCTCTCCTTTATCGACAAGAGCAAAAGGAGCAAGAAAACGAGGGGGCAAACTTGAAGGACATTCACAGACAACACCGCCTGGACCTTCAGACCAGAAATACACTCCATCCAAAGAAGATAGCTCTCAGGACAAGCATAGCAAGAGTAGCAACATCCTAAACAGTGAGGGGTTAAAAGAGCAAATAAGAGAAAGGACAATGGAAACATCAAAATCTGAAGAGAATGCAGTAATAGTGAATAAGGCAAAAAGCCCCAGGAACGTTAACACTAACAGTTTAACAGATAATACAGACTCAATCAAGATAGCCAGCAACGCACATGAAAATTCACATAGTAATAGCACAGACATCTGTAACACAAACACACAAAACTTTACTAGCACAAACAGTAAAGGTAGCAACCAACATGCAAACAGCATTGCTAGCAATACACAAAACACAAATACTACAGCCAACAGTTTAAATAAAAATAACTCATTGAGTGCCAACCACACTTCCACCACACCCTCCAGTCGAAAAACAGCCACTTTCAAAGCCAGGGTGCCCAAGAAGAAATACATGTATGAACATCAAGCTTCCAGTACTTCTCCCATCAGTTCTACCCCTGTAGCCCAACTCACTATTCATAGCTACCATCTAAGTTCCCCACACAATTCCATTTCTCAAAGTACTACTCCTGTGGTCAGAAATTATGTAGTTCAAGCAGATATTTCTGATCTGGACAAAAGTGGGGATAATAGGAGAGAAATGAGGAAAATAGTAAGCACAGAAACTCAAAAAGGAGATAGATCTAAGGGTGATAGGTTGAAAAGTGAGGTGCCTTCCGAAGGAGAAAAGGTGGTCCAGATGGTGGAAGTAGATGGATATGGGGAGCAAGCCCCAAATTCTGTGCGCTCATCATCCACAGACACAGCCAGTGAACACTCTGTGGACCTGGAGGTCCTTGAGCCCTCTTGTGTGCAGCTAAATTCAGGGAACCATGTAAGAATGTCAAGAAGATTCAACCTCTCCAACAATTCAACCCTGTCTGTCCTCTTGTCCCCCAAACACACACAAATTGAGCAGGGAGGGTCTGCAAAAATAGCAGAAGCACTAGCTAAAGGACTGAAAAACCAAAGAGTGCTAGCACGTAGACGACCAAGAACTAATATAAAAGAAGATGAAAAGCTGATCAAGGAATATGTATTTATCTGTGGTGTGGTGCGTGGGTCCAGTAGAGAGCAGCTGAATGTAGAGTTGCAGATTAATGGGGAGGGGACACTGCTGTCATATCCATTTCATACATTAGTAAGTCGCCCACACCAACCCATTGACCTCATTTTAGACGCCCCACCCCCAGGAAATGAACTTGTGGAGGTTGGGACGCGTGTTTGTGTGCCTTATGGAGGAGATAAAGGTAAAGAGTGGTACAGAGAAGGTGTGGTTGCTCAGGTAGATTCTCATTCAGCTTGCCCCTACATGGTGCTTTTGCAGGAGGAGTTAGAGCAGGAGAAAGAGAGGTGCAGCAATGAGGAGATGCAACAGACATCAAGTACAAAGACTGTAAGGGTTACCCGCCAGAACTTGCGCCTCCTTGTTCCGCCATGGGATGGGGTTATGAGAGAGAAAGAACGTGAGGAGAGAGAGCACAGGGAGGAGATAGAAGTGGAGAGAGAGCTATGTCAGTTAAGTGAGGGAATGGATTTGGTAAGTGCAGGTCCTCCCAGAGAGAACTGCAGATTCCCATATCCAGACACAGGGGTTCATCACTTTGGAAGCACACATCTTTCATCTTCCACTTCACCAGCAGTTGTTATGGTAGCAAACAATATGTTTAGTTTAGCAACTAGGAGGGAGGATGATGGAACTCAGAATAGGGAAAGAGTTAGAGAAAGAGAACATGAGCGAAAGCAACTGCAGATTCCAGAGGTGGACATGGAGGTTTTGCGGCTTAACATGGCACCACTCAGAGATGGTGGAGGACCCGTAGTCTCAGGGGGACCAAAAGCAGGTGTGCCTAATCAGCACAGACAAATTCTTTCCAAACCTCCTGGGTATCCAAGTCCCATCACAGTGGTGCGAGGCATCGCCAGGACCTCTTTAGGAAGTCCACAGCCCACCCCTTCACCTACAGTTTTAGGGTCTGATGGGGGTATCTCTCACCCTATGCCACCCTCTGTGCCTCCTTCCCCCAGTTCCAGGGGTTCTCTGACACCTCTGGAAAAGACTCCTACACCTTCACAGACCTCCACCCCAATTCCAGGGAGTTCTGCCTCTTCTTCTGCTTCTTCCTCAAGATCAAGGACACCATTGTCGGCTGCCCAACAGAAATACAAGAAAGGCGATGTGGTTTGTACACCTAATGGGATCCGTAAGAAGTTCAATGGGAAGCAATGGCGCCGCTTGTGCTCACGAGAAGGCTGCATGAAAGAGTCCCAGCGTCGTGGCTACTGTTCTCGTCACCTCTCCATGCGTACCAAAGAAATGGAGGGAGCGGTGGGAGAGAGAGGGAGTGGAGGAGGTGGAGAGAGTAGCTCAGGGACTGTGACCCCTTCAGATCTGCGGGGTCGTGCTAGCAGTGAATTTGATTGGGATGAGACTTCTCGCGACAGTAGTGAGACAAGCAGCCGAGGTACTGACTCTCGTCCACGTCTTGGCTTGCCGTCACTGCTTCCTCAAGACTTCTCTCGTTTTGACTTTGACGAATGTGAGGCTGCAACAATGCTGGTCTCCCTGGGCTCAAGGTCTGTAACACCCTCATTCTCACCGATTTCAAATCAGTCCCCATTCTCACCTACACCCTCCCCATCAGCTTCGCCACTTTTTGGATTTCACCCTGCAAATTTCAGTCCTATTACTGCCTCTCCAGTCTTGCCTCCTCGCCGCCACAAACACCCCAGTGGTACCAACAGTGGTGTCCCAAAACATGGAACAGGAGGCATAGAGAGGGAGAAAGACAGACACTTGTCTGGTATTGTGCCATCCTTCCACACCAATCTAACCTTCACTGTACCTATGAGCCCAGGCAAACGCAAGACGGATGCCCCACCTCCCCCAGCTCCACTGTCACAGGAATATGGCAAACCCGATCAGGAACAAAGCTGTCGTGACCCTTCTCTTGTAACAAATCTCTGCATTATCTCTCCTCAGAACACTGCTGTCACACACCCCCAAAGACTGCCTTCAACCACTGAATCTTCCCCACCCACTTCTCCCCTAAGCTTAGAATCAGGTTCACAATGTATAGTCTCCCAGCAGCCTTTGAGAGACTCTCCAGTAATAGTGAGAAATCCTGAGGTTCCTTTAATAAAGTTTACAGAACTCCCACTGGCTAGAGTTGCAGAGGTGGACAGGACCGGTTCCACAGAAAACAGCCAAACTGGTATACATTCAGAGACAGGACTACAGGTTCCTGTTCCAATTAACGCTGCTTCCATTAATGGATCTGTCTTACTGCAGAATCCCACCTCAACTCTTTTTCTAGTGTCTACTACCTCTTCCATTCCAAACCCAACCCCTGCAGGTCTACCTACGCAATCCAGCGCCACCTTAGCCTGCATATCAGTTCCTAGCTCTGTCCCAGGGCCTGGTCTCATTGGTGCGGGTGATGGAGGGGTACAAGATAAGAGTGGCCAAGTGACACTGCAGCAGCCTGTCCCTTGTCACCCTGCTCCTACTGCCCTGCTGCCGCTCATACTTCCCACAGAGACCTTGCATCCTGTGCCATGCAAAGACATCATCATGGGGCGACCTGGAACTGGTAAGAGAATTCTATTTTACATTCAAAGCTCAATACCAATGTTTAAGATGTGCTTCCCTGGGGACGTAACATAATAACAAAAGAAAGATGCCATGTTAGACTAATTCAATGAAAATTTAAAAATGGAAACAATTTTGAGAATAAGGATGCACTATTATTTGTCAATTTGTCTATGCAGACAAAATGTCAAAACAGATTGAATATAATTTCTGTTTGTTTACTTAATTTTTTTCAATTGCTCCTCTTTAAGTTATTTAACTGTTAAGTAACAAAACTATTTTACTGATTAAGTATTTTATTAAAGTAAAATAAAGGAATAGATCACTTAAAAATGTAATTTTCTTCATCAGTTTCTCATCATGAAGGTCCATGTTGTTCCAAACCTGTATGAAAAATGCTTGAATACTTTTTTTGTTGTTGAGGTTTTTTAAACGTGAACCGATGAAACATCAATATTACAACACAAATCAAACATATATAAATATGTTACGTAAGGAATAAAGTACAGTTATCCGGTCATCTAAAAAAAAAAAAAAAACCTGACAGAGCTGAAATTATTTTTATGAAATAAGAAACTAGCGCAGTTATGTAGGAAATTGGATGCCTGGGACAACAATCAGTTATACAGTTATACAGTTTGGTCATCATACAAACCGTTTTGCAAAATGTGATCAGTAACCACTCAAAATCCAAACGTATTCCAGACAGCCATGTTTTATACTGAATATAATGAGAATGAATGTTTTACAACATTTTAGAATGTTTAGATTTTTAGAAGTATAGATGTTTAGAAGTATAGATTGTCAATGTGTTTTCAGTGCTCAAAGTAATATTTGTTCTCATACAAAACATTACATTAATCTTATACCACAGTGTTGGTGAATGCTTGGTTTTGGTCTTCAATTACTATCATTTTTCCCTTTTACTGAAACATCTGAAAAGATCTAAATCTTAATTTGTTCTTTCTTTGTGATTAATTATATTTCAAAATTCTAAAAAAAAATAAAAAAATATTTAGTTTTTATTTAGTTTTATTATATTTTTATTAAAAAAATTATAAATATGCTTGAAATATGCTGTTTGCATAAATGTTTTGCATTGTTAAAAAGAGGGTATTGCTTCAGTTTTTCAAAAATGTTTACATTATTTTGTAGTATTTTTCACCAACCATATTTTAACATGACGCTCAGTTTCTGCTGATGAAAAGCAGTCCCACAACATGCTCTTCCCATCACCATTCCTCACATGGTGTCATTTTAATTCTGGGCGATGTTAGATTTGCACCACACATACGGCTTCAAAATCTGGCTTAAAAGCTCTGTCTTGGTCTCATTTCACCACAAAATCTTTTCACACATAGCACTGGGTATATATATATATCCATCCATACATCTTTTACATACAGACCAGTGCTATGCTGAGATTTTAATCCCATTCTTAGCTACAGAATTAGTGCACTGTAGCAAGTTTAAAAGTAATTGTTAGACTCTCTGGCTTTTCTCACAAGTGTTCTTGTGTGCACTAAGAATTTGGAGGCACAGCCTTTTCTAGACAGTTTTTGGATTGTTTGATGTAATGTCCTGATAATTTAACCAACAGTACACATTGGGAAATCCTTTTTTCCTTTTTCTAAATTATGCATTTGTTTTATTTTAGCTCTGAATTGTGCTCTTTAGTCTTTACTTTCAAAGCTGTATTTCAGATTCTCAAATTGCATGATCCCTATTTATTTTTATTTTTTTCAGAAAATATATAAGTTATTTTCAGTGTTTCACATTTAAGGACCAAGGCAATTTTGACCTTATTATGGCAAGTGTTTTTGTGAACACATATGCAACACGAAGACCAAATATATATTCTAAATTTAATGGCACATTAAAAGTACAGTTTCTCAGTTTCAATGCTTGTAAATGGTTAATCACATAGTTGATATATGGAGAATTACATTTCTTCATATTTCAGTGAATTTACAATTGAATAAAATAAAAAGTTATGCTCTGAAAATATAGTATATCCAGATTAATATAGCTAATAATTACCTCTTAAAATTAAGCTCAAAACTAAGGTGTCTGTTTACTTTCAGGAATAAATCCTTTGGCATTAAAAGCAGTGGTATTCTGGTGGTTCTCTGATTTTGCAGTGTGGTTGTAATCATCAGCTGCTGTAATAGTGGGTTCGATTAAATGTTGCGCTGGTCGTAGCACTTGCAGTGCTGATTTTAGCACAATATTTAAAACATGGTCGTTACATGTACACTGAATAAAGTGAAAGTGAAGCAAAGTAAAAAAGACTGAATTGAAAGAGCCACATGTGTTCAGTTGTGTATGTGCTATGTATGCATGTGGTAAGGAATGAGAGAATGTCATTCATACAGACATAACAGTGTGTTATTTAGGGAGACGTTTAGTGTATGCTTGTGTGCTAGTGTAATAAAAAAAAAAAGTCTTCATAGTGTATTTATACATATAATTATGTGTGGTATTTGTGATTTTGCTGTCATCAAGAGTGTGTATGGTGTGAGAGGGAAAGGGATTGTGTGTTGTGAAATAACAAGAGGGCCTTTGTAAAAAAAAATTAGGCCTGATCTCGTAGGCCTGCCTTAACAAGCAAGCTTGTGAGAAGGATGTTAACACAGAGAGACAGACACACACACACACACACGCACAACAAAATTGCAGACCTGCTAAAAAGAAAAAAAAATCCATACATCTGCCCAAAGTTTATTTGCTTTTTTTGTTCTAATGAAATTTTGTATTGCTGCTCAGTTTTGATAGCTGACCTATATGATTAACCCAGACAATTATAAGCATTATAGGAGACCAATACGCTGAAATGTAATTTTTGAAAAGTACATTATAAATACTGATCTTTTTTAATTATTAATATCTTAAAGCATGTTATTGTATTGTGATGACTGAGGAAATGCAACATACAACACACACAGACTTTTTTTTAAATAAATATACTAAACTTTTATAAATACTTTCATATATACTAAAATATACTAAACTTTTTTTTTCTTCAGCTAAAAGCACATATAAATTGACATTTCACAAAACTGCCCATGTTCATGATAATTTGTAATCTTTCATAAATAAATAAATATTTTTTATTATTCAGATCCAATTTGACTAAAGAGTCAACAGATAATTCTCTTCTTAAAGTAGAATTATTATTATTATTATTATTTCCTGGTATTCTCTAAGTTCTAATGTCTCCACAAGGATAGTAAAAACAGTACATTTTGACCTTGTGGGGACATTTTTCAGTCCCCATGAGGAAAACAGCTTATAAATCATACAAAATGAAGTTTTTTGAAAATCTAAAAATGCACATAGTCTTCTGCGAGGGTTAGGATAAGGAGATAGAAAATACAGTTTGTACAGTATAAAAACTGTTACACCTATGGAATATCCCCATTAAACCTGGAAACCCAATGGTGTGTGTGTGTGTGTGTGTGTGTGTGTGTGTGTGTGTGCGGGTTTATGTGGTTTATGAGGACACAAATTTGTATAATAACATGGGTATGACAGAGGTATTACAATTTGAAGGTGGTTTATGAGGACACTGCCTATGTCCCCGTAATTCAAAAGGCTTAAAAAACATACTAAATGGTGTTTTTTTGAAAATCTATAAATGCACACAGTCTCCTGTGAGGGCTAAGTTTAGGTGTAGGGTTGGTGTAGGGCAATAGCACACACAGTTTGTTCAGTATAAAAACCATTACGAAGTCTATGGAGAATGTTTCCCCGTATTTAATAGCTTTACAAAAACCAACATGTGTGTGTGTGTGTGTGTGTGTGCACGTGCGCAAGTTTATGGTCTTATTTCAGATGTGTTTACTGAGTGTGGATGTTTAGGATTATACCTATGATTGGTCCATATATGTTGTCCCACTCAGTTATATATGTTATATATTGTATAAGTGCAACACTGTTTTTGGTTAATTTATTTCAAAACTGAAATAATGATTTTCAATTTGTTTTAGATAAAATACTGCAATAATGCAGCTTACCAACCTGTCACAGCATCATATATAAACAGGTCATATTTTTCAGTTATTGTTGTTATTGAACATTAGCTTAAAGGACACCTAAAAATAAATTTAGACGATTGGTTTTGAGGGCACTCAGGGATCATGTTTGAATGCAGTGATTGTGAGTATGATGTATATAACCTAATTTTCAAAAATGAAAAAATGAGCCAACAAACCTTTTTTATAAGAGAGGAAATGCAATTCCTATATATTGTGAGTCTCAACTGAAAAGTTGTTTAGATATACTATTTACTAAAAATAATACTTAGATATCAGAGAGAAAATATCTTTATATCGAAAGTATCTGAATCACTAAACAGCAGAATTGGCTGTCTGTTTTCAGCTGTCATTTATGGCAATGATTCCAAACATTCTGTTTCATTTAATCCACACCCTCTGCAAACACAGATGTACTAATCACTAGAGCCGTCACAAATACTAACAATAGGCATGTCTTCTGTTGCTGTTTTTTTTTTTCTTCTAAAAACTGTAAAACTGTACTACAACACTAAATCTAAAAGAAGTTAAACATCAAATTTTTTTGCTGCAAATTTTAAACTGATAAATAGACTATTTGTGTCTGCTTATTTCTCTGCAAAATATATACAGCACCTACCTCAACTCATCACTTTAATTACATGTATTGCAGGCTGTGTTTTTATTTTGGGCTATAGTATAATTTTGTCCGTATTTGATACAGTGTTTCCGATGGTTCTCTGCCTCAATAGCACATAGGACATGATCTCTTCCATTTATGTGCCGAGTTCTGAGTCGCCATCTGTCGTATAGTCTAACTCGGCAATGTTTAGCACTTATATGGTAGAACGGTGTCTCCCTTTTCATCATTGCTGTACTCATAATGTCAATTTAATTCTCTTCATTTTTTTTTTCCATTCACCCACTTATTTGTGTCAGACTTTTCTACTGTTTTTCCCTCACCTATTTCTCGCTCTCTGTCTTTCTCTCTCTCTGGTGCAGTGCAGAAGTCTCTCTGTTTTTCTGATCATAGAGTGTTCCCGGGAATGTCAGCCATTCCCTTTTTGTAGAAGATTTCTGCATGAACACAAACATGTATACATTTATATAAACTACAGCCTTGATAGACAGCATTTTATACAGTACTTTTTCACTGCTATATTTTGTGCCTTCTTTCCTTGTATTCTACATTTTAGTTCATGCTAGTATTCGCCAAATGTTTGATTTCTATGTTATATCTCAAGGGAGATCACAGGATCTAAAAATGTAGTCTCGTAAGACTCTTGCACATACATTCACATAAAAGCCCTGGTCTCTAGCTGTAATCTCTCCTTCATTCAATTCTGTGTCTGCCAAAGCTGTGATCGCCTTCTTTTTTCCCATAGGGCAGTGCTGCCTCCTTGTGAGAAGAGTGAGCCATTGCAGGTTTTAAAGAGACGTACCTGCGTAGAGTTTCATAACTACCTTTTTTAAATTTGTGGTGCATTTCATGGACCTGCACCCCAGTCTATTAGACTTTCCTAGCAGTGGTAAAAGTGTTATAAGTGAGTGTATCAACGTGGATCAACAGACATTAATCCAACATGATGGATTTTTGGTTAGCCACCATTTTTCATGTCTTTTCCCCCCTCCATATGTCCTTTGGAAAATAGCTGGAATGCTTGTACTGGCAGATGGCAGCAGTGATATAAATATCTTACAAAAGGCCAGTGTGTGTGCGTGGAGATAGTGCCATGGTCAGTGGTCACCAAAAGTGGACATGAGTAACAATACCCATAAAGCTGTTGCCATGGAAACAGGGAGTGGGCTTTTTGAGATTGTGTTTTAATCACGTAAAAACAATGATTGGATAGGAGGAACAGAAGGGTTTTGGAGCATGGGGCTCTTACACTATTAACCCTCAAACATACAGAGCTGTACTAATCGCTGCATGTGAGAAGTGTTGCTCATGGCCAACTAATTGCTGATTTGAGATATTTTACTGGCATTTTCATGTATTTAGGTGTGTCCATATTACTAAATTTAAAAGTAGTGAGTGATGTTATATTTTGCCCGTGTGTCATTCTCAATGGAATCAGCCAGGAAAGAGTTAAGAACTTGTTTACTATAATCATAGTCTGAGCTGGAGGCTCTCGCCTTCACCTCATTGGCTGTTGCCAGGAGCTTAGCGCAAGCTCAGTGGCTGAGAGTGAGTAGCCCCTCCCACTGCTCTGACATTGTGTTATATAGAGGAGCAATGTCTCTTGATAACCCATTCTTACTTCAGTTTGATTTGCATGGATTTCAGTACATTAGTTGAGTGTGCGTAAATATGTGTTCCCGCATAATCAAGTTTTCTATCATCCGTTCTTAGTCTGTCTATTTATAGATTTTTTGTCTCTCCTTTCCTGTCGTTCGATTACCATCTTCCCACATACAGCGAGCAAGGCCCTGTTTTCACAACTTTCACAACTCCCTCCTCCCCTCCTCTCCATAGAATGACTCTTGTTCTATTTTTATTCGCCTGACTTGCAGTTTCCCCTTCCCACCCATCTTCCCTCTCTTTTCTCAAACATTCCACGACCACTAATTTATTTCACCCACTCTTGAGTATCTTTCTGTTTGGTACTGGTATATATGTAAGGTGTAGGATACTCCTCAGGCGTAAGCGTAGTGTGCAATGTATTACTCAGATAATATTATGTTGTAATATTATTTGGCCACTGTGTTTGTGTGGAAAATGTTACTGCACTTACAGTTATAGTTTCTCTGCAGTTTTTCTCTCACACACAAATCTTTCTCATTGTAGCGTGACTGTTTGTGAAGGGACTGGCTGATACTGGGCACAAGGCCAATACCCCTCTGCCCCATACAAACAAACCAGTCACTGAACTCAGCACACACACTTAAACCTACACACAGGCACGCTGACATTCATAGTGTGCATGCCCGTGTCATGCTGCCTGAGAGTTGTATACACTAGTGATGGGTCGTTTAATGTGACGAATCTTTAATGTGACTCGAGAAGAACGAGTCGTCTCGGGGAGTGAATTGATTATTTCGTCTCCCGAGTCTTCGGGTTTGAGTCGTTCGTTCATCACGTGACAGCCCCATAAGCTAAACCTATGCAGTGGCAGTCTGAGGGAAAAAGACTTAATAATAATAATAATAACCAACTCTTTAGTTTATTACCTTTGTTACCACATTCAGTGTTATGGAAAAGAACCATCATGACAGAAATTCACACATTTATAAACTGTAAGAAATAAAAAGCTACAATTTGAGACCAGAAACGCATCACGTAACTGTACGAGTAAATAATAATAATAATAATAACTATGCAGCCGTTTGTAAGTAAGGTTGTAAATTTACTAATTTACTATCCAATGCTGTCACGTCACGTGACAAAAGAACGAACGACTCGAAAGACTCGGGAGTAATCAATTCTCTTTCCGGCTCTGACTGCATAGGTTTAGCTTATGAGGCTGTCACGTGATGAACGAACGACTCAAACCCGAAGACTTGTCAGATAAGAGGTGAGGTGAGCTAATCATAGATTAAAGACCAAGGTAAACAAATATTTTTTTTTTTCTGTTTCTTATACCATTATAGTTTTGTATTGTTTGTAGTGTGATCGATGTTTGCATAAGTAGTAGATGTGTTAGGGAAGTAGCACGTAACATTTTAATTATATTTTGCTAAAATGAACAAAATTAACGAAATGACTCAAAAAAAGATATGTTCATTTTGCTGAACGAGACTCAAAGGTCCGAGTCAGTAAAATGAACCGAACTTCCCATCACTAGTATACACTGATAATAGTGTTTTGGACAGTCACCTTTGTCTGTGACATAATCACTATCAGCCGATTCACTGGTCAATGTCCCGATGGCAGTAACAGTGGTCACCAAGTTTAATCTCTGACCTATATTTCTGCAATCAACCAAAACAAAGTTCGCTGCGCTTTAGTAAGTTAGTAACATTAAACAAACAGTAAAAGATGGGTAAAACATATTATGTGAAAAATATTTTTCCACCTCTCTTCTTTCTTTTAATTTGCTTTTGATTACAACTGTAATGTTATTATGTAATGTTTGTGACGTATGTACAGCTGTATGGTCTCAAAGAAAACCTCTGCCCAGTGACAAAATTGTCTCTCTTTTTTGTTTTGTTTTTTGACACTAGGCATTAAAAACCAAAACCATACTCTTACCCTTACTTACCACTCCAGAGAAGTGGTATAGATGTTCAATTCACACAAACAAGAGCAATGTAGTACTGAATATCAGCATGGAGATGAATCAGCTGCAAGTAATCACAGCTGACCATCAGCGCAATTGCTTTTATACAACAGTTCTGTAAACAATGAATTAATATCAAACAACTTACATTTCAGACAAAATCTGTCAGTTTAGTTCCTTTATATAAAAGAAGCCAAAGCATCAAGCTTTGTGTGTCACCAAACACCGTGTCTAGAACACTCTCTGGTCTGGAACTCAATGAACAGAAACCAGCAGAATGATACAAACTGTTTGTTACACTAAACATCAGTCTTGAAACACAGCTCAGCCAATCAGATTCGAGGACTGGAACTAACTGTTGTATAATGCTGCTTACCACTGTGTTTTAAACTGAGTGTGGAAAATGTGTGTAGTGCATTACTACAGTAGAGTTTATTGCATTGGTAATGAGGTCAATTTGCATTTGGTTGTAATGCTTGTGTCTTATTTTGCCACATTGACTGCAGATGATGCGGTTTAGTGTGTGAGGAAGTAGACGTTTTCTTCTTTCCCGTATTAGTGTATATTTTGGTAAAGTAAAAGCTATTTTAGTGCCAAATTTAAATTCAATGTATTGTAATTACTTAAAATATGTTTTCATTTGTTTATTAATTTTCATGTGGATAAATAAAATATAAATTCGCTTGTTTTAAAAGTACTATTAAATAAATGTAATACGTGTGTGTTTATGGCGCCCTCTTTTTAAAAAAATGGCCTACATTACATTTTAACTACTGTTTTGATAGGAGAGTTTGTCCAGCTGATGTGAGGATTTGTCACATGCTTTTGAGTCTAATTAATCTGTCCTGAAAATAACGCATTGGTATTACCCACAATAAACCAAACCCCTTAATATATATAATACCTGTTATGACACGCTGTGCTTCTTTGCCCGTTTGAGTAGCGCGGCAGCTTCAACGTTACAGTGGGAGCAAATATTACGAGAGCCCACGTAAAACATGCCCCAGATTCTGTGGCGTGTTAAATATTTATTAGCTCGTTTTTCAGCCGCGGCCAGTGAGACGCATGAAGGCAAATCCGAATTTGCATATGACTGACATTCCAACGCACGCTCCGACCAATCAGCGCGTCGGATTGTCTTACGATAGGTTGCGTCGTAGACCAATCAGAAAGCATTCGAAGAGTAAAAGGCGGGTCGCGGTCTGGGCGAGGTTGACACGCTGATAGAGCGAAAGAGGGCAGCCTACTATACAACAGGAGGAAGAGGGAGTGAAAAAGAAAGAAAGAACGGGTTTGCGAAATCGAGGGAAGAGTCGTGGCCAACTGAATGATGTTATGAGACAACGACTTCTTTACTACGAACACCTACGGAGCGAGCGGAGCGCGCAATCAGCTGCCGCGGATCGGAAAGTGACCCTGCTGCAGGAGAACCGCACTGGACTTTAGGGGCTGTTATTACACTTCAGACCCATCATTTCATCACAACAGCACTGCGCCGGATCATCTCGGTCCAGCTTTCCTTCTCTGTTTTGTATTTCCCCGCCGTTGCCCGTAGCGGGTTAGGGCACGGCGGAGTTTGACCGTCATCTCTTAGTGGATTTCTTACTAGTTTGTTGATTGTGTCAGAGCCGAAGGCGAGGAGTTTACTGCACGTTTAGCCGTTTGGATGAGACTCTTTGGGGCCGGGGTGTGTGCGAGGGAGGGGGTGTCGGAGCAGGCATTTAAAACGAGAAGTCGCTGCAACTAGAATCCAGTTTAAGCGAAACGTGCGTCGTTTTTAAGCCCGAACGAGATCAAAACAAACCCTCCACAGGCAAAGCGATAAAAGGCGAGCAAGACAAAACGATGCTTTCTGCTTTTAGGGATAGAGGATCAGCGCGCGGTTGAACAATCTACAGGGGTTTCGTTTTCTTTGACATAATATGAGATGCTGCTATTATACTGGATCTAGTCAAAAGTAGAGTTGTGTGTGGTAAAGTAACGTTAGTATTTATAGCAAAATATAGAGCATTTCAATGACACGAGGACTTATTCGATTTTTCTGTGTTTCATTCGCGTAATTATAAATAACTTCGTCCGCGTAAATACAACGAACAGCTACAGTGCTACTACAGTGTAACTAATGATTGTTGGTCTGGAACACAGGTGTTGTTTGCCTATTGAAACCAGTTGTCTTTCTCTGTCTCTTTACTCGAGACCCCTGGCTTTGGTGGTTTCTCTGCCAGACAGTCGTTTCTTCCCCTTTTTAAGTACTAACGTTAGGTGTTTTCCGTGTAGTGCTACAGCTTTGCTCTGTGACATGAGGACAGGTTTTGTTGTAGCGCCCGGCGGTGCGGATGCGAGACCAGGGGCGTTCCCGAGGGGACGGGCTCATCTAGAACTGTGCTGCTAAAACCAGGTCTGGATCTCCCAAATGCAGCCTCTAAACCAAAGTGGCAGTACAGAATAAGTCCGGTTACTGCTTGTGTCCTGGGCAGGGTGTAATTATGCGTTTGTCAATCAGAGATTGAGGCCAAACTGATGAATTTAGATCAGATGTGAAACAGGATGTGGATCTGCACTGACAAGCAGAGAGAATAACAGTGACCACGTGAAAAAGACAGAGGTGTATTACATGTGGCCTTTTATTATTAAGCATTTGATACGTATCATTTCCCTGCCTGATGGATATTGCATTTGGTTAATCTTTTTAATAGAAGATCGCTTCCGTTGAGTGTCGCAACCCAAAGAATAAATTACACTCGTACTGCGGGTGTAGTAGCACCATGACCATGCTAACCTGCTAATCTGGCAGATTTGGGCTTCCCATTTTCACGACGATTTACTGAGACAACCGTTTCCACGTTTTAGGCATTGCTTATTTGATGCCTGCAGTGCTCTTTTATTTTTATAACCGCATTTAATACTTTTTTATTGCCAAACTAGTTATTAATCGTGATATTGTACATGTAAACCCCCCTGGGCTGAGGTGAGCTCAGGTCGTGGACTGTTGCACTACTCGAGCCCGAGGATGACAGAGAGGCCTACTTAACCCCTTCATCCCCGCAGCTATCCGTCAATGTAAACAAGCTCAGACGAGGAGGGGGCAAACAGGACCAAAAACAAACTACATCATCCAAATAAAACCAAACCCGTTTCCGCATTTCGAACCTCAACAGTGTGCATATTCGTACGTTAACTGTATTCAAGACCGTGTGTTAACGCCAAAACCGTCATTTGTTATAATCTGCGCGTTTCTGAAGGTGGAACAGCGCTTTACTCTCTTCTGCGCGGTACCTGATAGCACGCTGTCATCATTTTACTACCATATGATCCGGTGTCTGAGCCAATAAATCAGAGAATACAGAAGGACTAAAGATCAGCGTGAACGACGGCATGTCATTACCAAGAACATTTGGTACCAACATAAAAAAACTCCAGTAGACGGATGCTGGCAGCATTGATTATGGCCGCTTATTTTCATCGCTGGACTCAACATCACCTGTTTGGGAAAATCATCATGTGGATATTTCATTTTTAATCGCAAGGACTTGTTTTACTTTATATCAGATGAACGTTTGAATAAGTACCTCTATTTAATATTACATGTTTGTGAAGTTTTTCCTGAAAAAAAAAAAAAAAAAAGTATTTCAAGCCTCTTACTCGACCATGTTTTCATCGGAAAGCCCGCAGTATCTTCGCCAAGGACTCAGCATGTTTGGTCAGTCATTATTACTCAACGTGTCTGATGTTGTTTTTCTTTATAGCAGGACTTTTGCGGCTTAAATACAGTATTTGTAAATCGTGTCTGTGTAGCTCTAACTGCAGCAGAAAATAACTGCGTGAACAGCCTGTTCCTGAATCATATTATTTTGGAAGTGATTGTTTGGCGCCAAATACAGCCTGCTTAATATCATTCGGGAACAATATGTTCATGCACTTACTGTATTCATGACAGTCTGTCTTCTTTAATCTGTTTTTGTAATGTGAAACAATATTGTGCTGCAGCAACATGAGTTTTGTCTTATAATATTCAAATATTTATGACAGCTTAATTTAGTAACAAATAGCTTTCGTAAATAAGGTTACTGTTAACGGTGTTAGATGTTTTGGTCTGTTATCCTTGATCACCCTCCCTCATTTTGTTTATTTTGATGCCGTTTGTACATTTAGTATTTATTTTGGTATCATAGAGAGTGATACTGAAATGTGTAAATATCAAAATCATAAATAATTACTGGGACAACTGTATGTTACAGTTGTCCAATGGTATAATATTATTATGTGCATATGCATCTATTTATGTGGCTCATCAGGCTGTGATTTGGGTGTTGATATGGTTTATTGCTTGCTGTTATTACTGGATTAAATTAATGTTCTTTTTTTTTCTCCTGTAGTGTGGACTAATGTTGAGCCCAGATCGGTTCAAGTGTTTCCTTGGCATTCATTGGTCCCTTTCCTGGCACCCACACAATCAGATCCATCGGCTCAACCTGGTGAGGGCCAACAAACTGTCATTTATCCGCAGACAGCTTCTCTGAAGAAAGGTAATTTAGTGCATACAGCCATTGTCTATTCCAAAATGAGCTAAAATGTGTTTGTCAACATTATAAAAAAAATAATAATTATGGTCTGTATTTAAAATAATGTGGAAGCATGTTTCCTGGGATAGTCCGGAGGCTGTTATGTATTTGGCCTCTCCTGTCACATCTGCAGTGACTCTCTGTAACTCTAGCTGCTGTAATTTAGCCATTACCCAGTGCAACGATTGACCTCAGAGGTTGCCAGATTGGAGGGATTCATTAAAGATGCTGTAATGAAAAACCCATCTTTCACTTTCAGAGTCTCAGAGCGGGTCAGTGCTGAAGGAGATTATAGAGGGAGCACCTAACCCTTCCTCACGCCCCACTCCCTCCGCTGACGAACTGCCCCCGGAGAGAGAGAAAGATGCGGAGCGAGAGAGACCTGACAGTGAAACAGAAAGTGACGTGGATGATCCGTGAGTGGTCTAGTGTGTGTGTGTGAGATGCGTCATTCTGTTTGAATGTGTTTTGTTGCTGGTGTTCCTGTGTGTGGAAAGAGCTGCATAATGGCACCACAAAGAAAGAGAGAACAAAAGCATTCCTCTTTCTCCTGTGTCTGTATATGAATGACAGCAGAAAACCAGAGGCAGTTTACATTAATGAACTGTCATCTGAATACACTTCTCTCACTTGTTTTCCCTTTCCCTTATGAATCACATATAAAATTCTGCTCGCTTTATAATCAAGTCATCTAGTACAGTTCCTGCTAAATGTGCTTTATCCATAAAGCTTATTGTATTATCTTCACATTAAGGTGTTATTGACATTTGCAAAGCATCCATCCCTTTAATATTGTACACTGGATATTATAGACGTGCTAAAGCTCTGTGCTCTCTGTTTTGGTGGTGGGCTGCAAAGCAGTAGCTCATCGACACAGTGCATTGCAGTTTTCAGTAATTGGCTCTGTGCATTCTGCTGTATTGTTTCACGGCACAGTGAAGAGCCCTGAGGGTTGCAAGAGTGAAATTGGTGGATCTTTTGAGCCTGTTTTGGGCCACAGTGGCTATACGGTCGTGACTGTGTAATAATTATTAGTTAAATACCAAAGTGCATATATAATAGAAAAATACATCTCTAAACTCATGTGCATGCAAATAGTAATACATCATCTTAATGTCTCTGCAATTAATAAGATAACTCAGATGATGATGGTGTGTTGTCCTCGCACTTGTTAAAAATAGGCAGCTGTGATCAAATGCTTCCTTTGTATTGATATTTGCAGTGTGAGAAATAATGTTCCTTGTTGTAAGCAAGAAAGAGAGATTGCGCGTGTTTAGTAGAGGTAGATCGGGATAATCAATGTATGCTGCTGGATCCCCATTGATTCTTCTCATATTATTTCATAATAACTGCCATTTTTGTGTGCAGGTTTTTCCCCGGTGTTCTTCCTGATCCTCCAATTTCTGCGTCTCCTGGAAAGCGTAGATCTCAGTCCCTCAGTGCACTGCCCAAAGATGACAAAACCAGTCCTGGAAAGGTACATGTTTACACGTATACTTTTTAATAAGATTTTTAATATTTTTGAATGAAGTATCTTATGATTAACATTGATTATTTTTAATGTTGAAAATGCGCTCCTAATGCTTTTATAAAATGCTTTTTTTTTCAAGATGATAAATAGAAAGAACATTTTATTTTAAATAAAATTTGTTAAATAAGTCCTTATTGCCACTTTCAATCAATTTAATGTGTCCTTGCTGCAGAGCCAATCCTCCCTATACGCAGAATACGCAAGCTGCGTTTCGGGGGCCCCCTTGCTCTCAAAGATGTTTTAATTTTAGTTTCGTTTTTGAGTTTGGCCAGCTGTTGTGAACATGAATGATCATTTCTTTTAATCCGGTGCGCTGTCACCCTCTCTACGTAAAAATCAGTCAAATCATGTAACGTGAATGTCGTACAGTCTCTTGTTTGAGAAAAAAAAAAAAAAAAAGCGTACAGAGCAGCGGAAGAGACTGTTGCTCGAGCGCTTTCCATGAGCGCGATTCGAGACTAAGTGAAACACGGAAAAATGCGTTTCATTCATCCCCCCCCCACAGTTTTGCGTAGGGCCCCCAGAAGTCTAGGATCGGCACTGCCTTGCTGAGTAAATGTATTCATTTCTTTTTACAAAAACTCATGCTGACCTGAATTTTTGAATGGTAGTGTATCCTTGTGTGAAAGCCTCATTCTTTCACACAGGCTCATTTACGTATTCCTTATTACCCTTTCATTTTACAGAGGGAGAAAGACCACATCCGGAGGCCCATGAATGCGTTTATGATCTTCAGCAAGCGGCATCGTGCACTGGTTCATCAGAGACACCCAAACCAGGACAACCGCACTGTCAGCAAGATACTTGGAGAGTGGTGGTATGCTTTGGGACCCAAAGAGAAGCAGAAATACCACGACCTCGCATTTCAGGTTATTGGAACGGTCTTGCAGATATGCATGTTTAGACACCTGAATAACCCCCATTAAGTTTTTCCAGCCCCCGTAAATGTTTTTGTCACTCATTTACAGGTGAAGGAGGCACACTTTAAGGCACATCCTGACTGGAAATGGTGTAATAAGGACAGAAAGAAATCCAGCAGTGAGGGACGTGGTGTTCCAGGGGGTAAAGACATCCGCGAGAGGAGCATGTCAGAAACCACAGGTGTGGAACAGGACAAGAAGTGCAGATTGTCACTGTGGGCATTGTTATGGATGGATTATATGGTGTTATGTGCATCGATTATAATTTCACAACTTGTGCACATTTTTTAAATAATTGTTATCTAATTGGTTCAATATTTTATCAGTCTTAATATCTGAAAGGATTTTGCTTCAGGGTTCAACAACAAGGTTATTTTTTTCAGCTGGTGATTTTTTTTTTTTTTTTTTTTTTTTTTTTTTGCATCAGTAAGGTTTTTCTTTACAAAGATAGCTACTACCATATTGCTCTGAATATAAGACAAACCTGATTATAAGGCAACCCTCCTTTTTCAAGATTTTTGAAGACCAGATCTTGTCTTCTCTTGACCTAATTCCTAAAAAATGTAAAACATTTTCCAGTTACATGATTTATTGGTAATTTCATAATTTACCAACATAACTACAATGTTGCACACTCATACTGCATACTTTCTTTTGAGCTGTATTTATAATGAAGTGATATACAGCGTGCGCCACCGCATTAGTATGCATGCAATTGAAGAATGTGTGCAACAAGCACAGTGTAACGGCTGACAGAAGAAAGTTAATTTTTCTGAGGTGAGTGAGATTTATAACCCGACAACATCTTATCTGACCACAGATACTGAATCAGGACAACGCCTTTTTTCTTGCACTCTTAAAGGGTTAGTTCACCCAAAAATGAAAATTCTGTCTTTAGTTACTTACCCTCATGTCTTTCCAAATCCGTAAGACCTTTGTTCATCTTCTGAACACAAATTAAGATATTTTTGATTAAGTCCAAGAGCTTTCTGACCCACTATACTATGTTCAAGGGTCAGAAAGGTAGTAACGACATCGTTAAAATAGTCCATGTGACATCATGGGTTCAACCTTCATTTTACAAAGCTAAGAGAATCCTTTTTTTGCGCAAAGAAAACAAAGATAAGACTTTATTCAACAACTTCTTCTCTTCCGTGTCAGTCTTCGATGCTCATTCACGAGAGTACCACACAGAGATGTAAAGAGTACCTGAAAACCATACTTGAGTAAAAGTACAGATACCTTACAGTGAAATTTACTCCACTGCAAGTTACAAGTCACCAATTCCAAAACAACTTGAGTAAAAGTCTTAGAGTATCTGATTTTACAGTATTAAATACAGTAAACAGTATTTAATATTTTACTTATACTAAATATAGGCTCAAAGAAGCACTAGTCAAAGAGACATGCCAGTGAAAAACTGTAATGTTGTGGAGAAGCTGGGGAAAACAGGCAGAGGCAAGGATCTATGTGCAGGTGTTTAATGGAAAACCTAGAACAAAAAAAACCCCAAAAACCACAGGGAACAAAGAACAGAATGACAGGCAAACAGACAACCATTACATTCAATAACTCTCAAGGAACTAAAGAAACACTAGGGCTATATACAGGGGGCTAACAAGCTTAACAAAATAACAAGACACACCTGGGGAAACTAATCAAGGGGAACCAATGAACAAACGGACTACAAACTGACTACAAGCACCACGGGAGACAGGAAGTGACATAAAAATCCAAGATAAGGTACAGAGAACGTAACAAAAACAAGAGTTGATTTGTGAAGAGAGGAATCATGTTCATTTTATAAAACCAAAGTAAAACTGAACACCTAAAAATTCCAAAAAAAAAAAAAAAAAAACCTATATCCTTCAAAAAGGTCTATTTAGTATAATGAATAAATAAAAACTCTTAGGTAAAATTAAAAAGTCAAAGCTTTCTTGCTCTGGATGTGCTGGTTTCGGCCTCATTGCCAGCTGCAGTCTTGTCCTTATCTCATATAACCTGAGATCCACAACTACTTGCTAAGGAACTCGTATTCACGTAAAGTAGCCATGTTGACAAGTTTGGGTGAGTAGGGGCAAAACGCACAAGATATAGTACTTTAAGTGCCCTGTAGTTGGCGATATCACTTTTAGCAGAAATAAACTGCTGCAGAAAAAGCTAGATGCCATGCAAACTCTCTGGTTCCAGAAGTAAAAGTCCCATTCAGTAATTTCATTTCTATAAGGAAATAGTTTTTTAACAATAACTTTTAAGGACAGAAATTTATGAGGTTGTTAATCAATAATATATATGATTTTATTTAAGCCATCAGTTTGCCAATTTTTGCCCAATATTAAAATACTTTTGCTTTAAATAAAAGTTTGAATGTTGCGATTCTCCTTGTAGCTGGTTCGTTTCGTTCATGGCTTGTAAGGCTTTCGCAAAGACATTTTGTCATTAAAAATTAATGAGGAATGTACTTCAATAACTAAGGCCTCAGAAAAAGTGGACCATCACTGTTGCACTCTGTTGTGGCCTGTTGGTTAGTTTTCCATTGTGAATGCACAAAATAACATCAAATTGTTCTATTTCTTATGTAATTCAGAACCTCCATCTGTGTCAATGGGAATGGAGCTCAAAGGTGTGGGGCCTGGGATGGTGAGCGTGTCAGAGCGAGTTGGAGGTGAGGGACATGGTCAATTGTCTCGTCCTCGTGCCTTCTCTCAGAGCGCCATGCACAATCTGGAGAGGAGCGAGAGAGGCAATCCACAGGCACTCGCTGAGCTCGCACAGGTATTACACGCACACTTGTGCAAGTGACACATTTTCAGAGATTCATGCTCAACTAACTCTTCCTGTATTTTTAGATGTGTGGTGATGGTGGTCAGGTTGCAGGGCGGGGTGCTCTCTCTCAGACACAGAGGGGGGTAAGTGAGGACATGACAAGTGACGAAGAGCGCATGGTCATCTGTGAAGAAGAGGGGGATGATGATGTCATTGGTGAGTCAGACTTCATTTAAGACTCTCTGGTCCTTGTATTGATAAGAGTTTAGTTTTCCAAAAAGAATTTAGTAAGTGCTGATGTCATTTGTCATCAAGACTTTTGTGTTTATT
The DNA here is from genome assembly GCA_027422415.1 of Schizothorax lantsangensis. NCBI lineage: Eukaryota > Metazoa > Chordata > Actinopteri > Cypriniformes > Cyprinidae > Schizothorax > Schizothorax lantsangensis. The sequence goes on along the minus strand of CM049850.1, from coordinate 17,726,063 downwards.
AGCAATTGTGTTAGTCATTATTGTGTGTCATGTCTTATTCAGATGACTCATACCCAGGCAGCTCCATTGACCTGAAGTGTAAGGAGAGGGTGACAGACAGTGATAGTGAAAATGGATCTGGAGATGAAGGAGAACGCAAGGTATCATCTTGCATATTGGACATCTGTTAGCCTGTCTGTGTCGATCTGTACACAAATATAATGTTTAAAGGAATAACTCACATGAAAATGAACGTTTTGTCATCATTTATTCAGCCTTATCTTGCTCCGAGAACCACAAAAGACTAAATATTAGAGAAATTCTGCGTTATCATACAGTGAAAGAGGAGGATGACATTTGTTCTACATTTAAGGCTACATTCACTTAATGTGAGGATAAAGCCATAATGTAGGATGTTATTTACTGATAGACCCTCATTCTGCTGAAGCTCTCAAATCTCATTCTCGCTCAAGATCAATAAAGAAATGGCACCTTTGGACGTGTCACACCAGGTTTGACGTCATTGGTGCCAAATGCCGTTAGTTCTTGCATTTTAAATAAAACAAGTTAACTTGATTGCTGTGTGTGAACATACTAAAAATGAGATTTGGGAGCTGCAGCTCTCAGAGTTCAGTATCAGTGAACAATGACTGAAATTACAGTCTGTTCCTTACACAAATCTATTGTATGGCTACAAAAGACTTTGAGTATAAAGAACAAGTCATATAGCCTACGTATTTTCCTTTTTTGGAAATTGGCAGTATACATCACTATCCACAAGTGTGTATGGAAACGAGAAGTATTCCTACTAAAGGCCTGTTCACACCAATATAAATGTTTAGTGAAACAAATTAAAATTTTGTCTGATTTTCACGTTGTTCAGTCCAGTGTGTATAAAATGGCAGATGGGGCTAAATGTAAATGCAAACTCACTCTCTGACAGTAGGTTTTTACGCGGCTTCATACAATGCTTCAAATAGCGATTTTAGGATTCGCTATGGTGTAGGCTTGCTGCGATAGACGGTGTTGGCGGTGATACCGGTGTTAAGCCGCAACACCGGTTACGTCACTTGCCCACCATCCCCCACGTCGTTTAGTTTTTTTTTTTATAGTAATAAAAATCTTTTCGTTCAGTTAGAGGACACTACAATTAAAACTGAACGTGGCTGCTCAATGCAGCGCATCGAACGAACTCAGGGCTCTAGACTCATTCTTCCCACTGGTCGCACTTGTGCGACTAACTTTCTCAGTTGGTCGCACGAGCACATCATTTGGTCGCAATTTTAATATTTATTTATTTATTTATTTGATACAACATTTCATTAATCAATGCATGCTGATGAACTTTTATCATAGTTTATAGTTATATGGTAACGAAAGTGTTCAACATTCAACCCGTTCTTTTTCATCAGTATTATTTGTGATTTAAATTTTGTGAACAGGAATTCCTTTTTTTTGCTTTCACTTTCAAATTCGCAATCTTGGTGTCACGTTTTACAAGAAAAGATAATTGTCTGTTTTGCTTATATCTATACACCTTTCACTTTTTAAAACTAAAACAAAATATGGATTCATTGTTATTCTTAATTAAAAAGCACAACAACAATAAAACAGTAGGTTACAATGACAAACTAGCTTACATAACATTTATTAACAAAAATGAATAAGACGAGGCATGGCATAGGACACATCACATGCTGTATTATATACCGACTAATAAATTACAGAATGTTTAGCAAATACTGAGAAATCAAATAATAATAATATAAAAAAATTAAGGAAAGCCTCCATAGCGTAACGTGAGGTAAACAGCAAAGATAACAAGCTTTTCAAAACGGAAACAAAAAGAAAAGTAAAACTAAACTGGCTGTCGCTGACAGGACTTGCATGTTTTTTTTTTCTACAAGAATACCAACATGTTCACCTTCTCTGGTTTAAGGAGCGGTCTTTTACTTTAGTTTGAAAACCAAATCCTCCGTTGCGCTCCGTCTGCGGCGTGCACCTTCGCGCTCGTGCTGACGCGCCGAGTATAAACCAGGCTCTACCCAGAAAAAAAAAAAAAAAAAGCGCCTCTCTTCACGTGATCAGTGAAATCTGACTCCTGCTACAATGTGCTGCAGCTGGCAGCGCGCGCTGTATGAAGCAGACGCTTTGGAGCAGTGCAGACCATGCACTTGCACAAGTGCGACCACTTCAAATTTTTACTCGCACACTCTCAAAAAATGGTCGCAGTCTAGAGCCCTGGAACTACAGTCGCGCATCACAGATCAGATTGATTTTATCATGTGAGGAGAGTGAGTCGAGCTGACTGACAAGAAGAGTGAGGTGAGACAGACAAGACGATGGCGGAAGAGTTTCAAAACGAAATGTAAAAGCGCCTGTTTTAAAAATATTTTGGATTTTAAAAGCCTGTTGACTTCTGCCATTAATCTAAGTGATAATGGAAGTTTTTTTTTAAAACATTCATTTCTCATTTATTTGCTTCCACAGTATTTGCTGATTTTTATTTTATTTAAACTGTGCATTTTTTCCCCCATTATTTTACATTAAGGTGTATGCCGTCCGTGCCTCCAAACTTTCTTATTCGTTTTGCTAATAAACGTTCTATGTTTCATAATTATTTGTTCCTCATTCTTTACTGATTTTTAGTTTTGTATACCTATTTAAACTTTGTAAGTTATTTGTTATTTTATATTAGGCATATAGCATGGTGTATTTTTATTCGTTTTGTTAATAAAAGTTCTATGTTGTATTTTATTGTTGCTTGACTTGAATTCAAGCAATTGATGCCGAATTGCCGCCAATTTAAAAGTGAAAGTAAAACGCGCACGGAGCTTTTATAAGCTATTTAAGCAAAGGAAAGTGGGAAAACTCAAACGAACTAAAAACAAACAACTGCTTGACGCCGAATTGCCGCAAATTTAAAAGTAAAAGTAACACGAGCATGGCGCTTACAGGCTATTTAAAACCGAAGGAAAGCTAGGAAAAGAGGGAAAACTCAAACGACCCCCCCACCACGGTGATACCGGTATTACTGGTGTTGTCACATGTCGATTAACTGGTGGGAAAATTTCCTCACCGTCACAACCCTACTATGGTGTCAGGGATGTGATTTTTCTGTATAAATACGGATTTCCATATTTTCCGACCTCTGAGGGACGACCCATGTTATTCGTGTAGATCCGTTTTCGGAACCCCCGGGGGGGGGTTTGGTTACTGTATAAAATTTGAAATCGCGCAAATGGCCTTAAGCTATTACCTACAGGGTTCCCACCCTTCTTGAAAGTACTGCTAAAAGATTGTTTTCTAAACCATCATGGACGGAAATGGCTAATGGTCCAAAAAAAAAAACTGAGAGCGCTGCACGAGCAGCGTTCAAATGTCCCGCTCCCGCATTCAATTTGTATATAATTTTTGCATTCAAAATGGGGGTAAAAAACACATTTGAATGAGCTCTTGCTGTTCACTTTCACTTTCGATTCGCGATCACGCGCACTTTGTATAAAGATTGGTCTCAACTCAATTCCTGGAGGGCCGCAGCTTGCACAGTTTAGTACATCAAACACACCTGTCCAGCTAATCAAGTTTCAGTCACTAGAAACTACAGGTGTGATTTGGAGCTGGTTGGAGAAACTGTGCAGAGCTGCGGCCCTCAGGAATGTTTGAGACCAATGGTATAATGTGAGCACATCTTACACCGCGTCAGAATTATTAGGCTTTGATATTCATCATATTTTTTTTTTACAAGAATTTTACCAATCAAACCACATCAATCTAATATACTATTAATTTTGTATTTAATCTTTATTAGATTTAATTGCCCATGAAGGATGGAAGTGAAAAACTCCTTAATTCAGGGGTGCAAATTATTAGGCAGGTTTGCTTTCACAGATGAAATGAGCCAAAAAAGAGATTTAACTCCGATGAAAAGTAAAAATTAAATCCCCAATAATATTCAAAACTAATGTAATACAGAAATGAAATTTAAGACAGACCATTGGACAGCAAAATGCTCACTGGGTCAGCAGGGTTAACAAAAACAGGTAGAAGAAAAGACGCATTTAACTGCAAAATAATTAAGAATTAATGGAAATTAGGTTTAAAACCATCGGCACCATTTAGTCTCAGCACCACATTTTCCAGAACTGCAACCTACCTGGAGTCTCCAGAATTACAAGGTGTCAGGTTCTCAAACTTTGCTTGGGTAAAAAATCCTAAAAAATGACCCTCACTTAATAAGAAAACATGCTGAAGTGTTGTGAAATACATAAGATATTTTTTTTTATAGGCTTTATGGACAGATAAGTTGAGAGTGACTCTTGAAGGATCAGCACCACATGCTTGTACCACTGTTTGAAGAATTTATCTTCCAGATCTGCCGGTAAGTTTTAGGAGCTCATTTTTAGTCAATCTCTGAGACAGACTTTTCAGATTGGAGATGGACAAAAATGATTCCCAAAATTACTGCGACATGGAGCTAAGGAGAAAATGTAGAACTTGAAAAATAAGAAAAACAGCTTAGTGAAAAGCGTTTAAGTTTAAAAGCAAATGAAAGTCCTATTTTTTTTATTTATTTTCTTTAAATTTTTTTGCAATTTGCAATACAAGGTTTAAAATTTTCATGAAATATTTTCAAAAAATATTGAAGTTTTGAGCAGCTGCATGTTTGAAGCTGCATTCCTCTAGCAAAGATTAAAAAATGGGCTTCATTATTTAAAATAATTTTGACTTTATATTTATAAAAAAATCCTTTAAATCTTGAAAAATAAAAAGTGTATCACCATTTCCACACAAAATATGAAGTTAAGTGTAAGTGAAATGTTAAGTACTGTAGCTTTCAAAATTGCAGGGGTTGAATTTGATAGGTGCTTGAATAAAAAAAAAGTCAAAGTTGATGATAATCCTAAATAAACTGGAAATGTTTCTTGAGAGTCAAATAAATTGTAATGATTTCTAAAAGATCATGTGAAAACAGCACTGAAAAAAAGAGAGAGAAATTAATAATTTTATTCTCATGGAGTAATGAAGAAAATTCTGCTTTGCATTACAGGGATAACATTTTAAAATATATACATATATATTTAAATTTGCTATACAATATTGCTATACAATACAATATTGCTTTACAATACAACATTGCTTTTTTTTTAAACTTTGTTGATCAAATAAATTCAGCCTTGATGAGCAGAAGATATTTATTTCAAAATCATTAATAATTTTAATCTTTCCAAACTTTTGGCAGGTACTTTAATGATAATAACAATTCTATATACATTACTATATTATAGTAATTTATTATAATATATTATATTATATTGTTATCATGATTATTAAATGCTGCATTTTATTTTATACAGGACAATCGTATGCATTATTACAATATAAGATATATATTTAAATGTGCTAAAATATACATTTTTAATAATAAGTGCTGGGGGCGTGGTTTGTGGGCGTGACTTCGGGTGTGGTTAGATTTTCCTTCTTTTTTGTCTCTAGCTGATCACATGCCTGGGTGTTTATCAAAGAAACTCATCGGTTGACCAGTGTTAGTTCCAGTGTGAGAGAAACCACTGCATTGACTGAATACCAATGTCCATGTTGGTCAGAACGGACGCATTAACAACCATTCATTCAAATTTAAATGTTTATTGCACTGATTTTTTGCACCAAACATTCATCTGAGTGTGAACAGGCATCTTTAATGACATTGGGATGAGTAAATGATGACAATTTTTTGGTGAACTCTCCCTGATGAATATAGTCCCACAAAACAGTGAAATGTAGAACACTTTTCTCCCTGTAGAACTAGAAAATTGCTTGTGGTCCTTAAGCATTTTTCCTAGATTAATTATTAATGAAGTTTACAGAAGGCTATTGCACAGTATTTTTATTAACTGGTGAAGGATATGTGTCATTACATATGTTTGCTGTCTTTGGCTAATTTATGTTCTCCTCTTTTCTTTGCTGCTTTATCACTTGTGCGACATCAGAGAGTTTTTGCTCCCGTGATTTGCTCCTCGTCTTATGGCCCTGGTCACGGTCGGAGCGTGTCTCTCTCCTCCTACCCCACCTCCAGACGCTTCAGTGAAGCTTCCTCAAAGAGAAAGCGACCAGTGGAGGGAGGTGATGGAGAACGAAGGGAAGGTGAAGGATCAGTGTACCAGCCTTCTGCAGGTCAGTCCATCCTGGTCAGTTCTACCGGGGGAGTGTCGTCACTGCTAGGAGCGGTGAGAGTGGCGTCCACTGTTGTCACTAATGTGGTGCGACCTGTGGTCAGCACGCCGTTGCCGATCGCCAGCAAGTCCCCACATGACCGGAAACCCGCTCCACCACAGACGCAGTTTCTCATTGGACCTGGAACCACAGGAAACCCAGCAACAGCTTCAGCTGGAGGGGGTGGGTACTATTCCTCATCATCGCCCAATCCTGTTAGTGCATCAGGAGCTCAAGGGGGACTGGTGACAAATCTAGTTTTGGGAGGCACATTCCAAGCCCCGTCCGCCTTACATCTTGTCACCCCACCTCCTCCACAAAACCTAGCCTCCCCAGCATCGGCCCCGCTTACACATAGTAATGGTCCACTTCCTCTGCCCATTCTGCAGTCGCACATTCTCCCCTCCGCCTCAATAGCACCCTCATCAGGTCAAAAACCCATAACACAGGTCCAGTACATTCTCCCTACCCTCTCTTCCAACAATCCCAAGAGCCCCTCCCCTCATCAGGCCAGTCAGCCAACCAGTATCTTCACCCTACCTACAGCTCTGCCCACTCACGCCTCGTTGGCCAACGGGAAGCAGTCGGGATACGTCTCCAGTCCTGCTGTGGGTGTAGTTAGCCCAGGAGCCAGAGGTGAGGATACATACGGTTTAATAACACACTAAGAGATATTAGAGAATAATAAAACTTATTCCAATATGTGTCATCATAATAATACTTTTCCTTTTGAAAACAGTAGCCACTTTCTCACAATACCTGTTGCATTGCAATAAAATTGCCAGATTACATCAGCACGAAAAAGCCAATAAATCTTTGCAATGTATTTTGCTTAGATTGAGCAAATCCACTACACTGTAAATAAGTTACTAAAAGGATACTGCAGTTTTGATGCAAACACTTGGCGTATGTGCTGAACGCATAGCCTTTCAAAGTATACTCCATTTTATAGCATATAAGAACCCAGGCGCTAGACTTGGCACTAGAAAGTTTCATCAGTCCAGTGTTTGCGTCAATTTTCTTCAATGTTATGACTGATACAAGATTTGCATGTATATATCACTCACACTCATCAACATTGTTTGTTTTTGTTGCGTCTTCAGTCGTGAAAATGGCCTAGGCCAGTTTTGTAGACAAACTAATTAATGAGATAAATTCAAGGCATGTGTGAGATGAGCGTTAGTATGTGCAGTAAAAAAAAAACGTCTGTGCGCCAGACCTATATATAACTTACAAATTGTAGTGCGTTACTGATTCCAAATTACATGACAAAAATTATAGTTAGTATTGTAGTCCATTACATTACACATTTTTGGTAATATAATCAGACCACTATTTGATAACTTTTAGATTACTTTTGACCTAACTCGTTTATCACATTGATTTAAATAGGATAATCTTGTACCATATTGATATAAAATACAAAGAGTAAGAAAATATATTCCATTCATTGATACTAACAAGATGAAGTGCCTTAAACATTACATTGTCAAGGGTTCCCTAACTGGGGCTTGTGAATGAACTTCAAGGGGTTTGTGAGTTTAATGGCAAGCTATTAATTAATTAAAGCATAAAAATGTAAAATTAAAATAAATAATTTTAAAATAACATTAATCAAAATAAAACATTTATTAAAAAAATATTTTTTTTATTTGTTTACTTGCATGTCATGTGACCATTAAAGGAACACTCCACTTTTTTTGGAAATAGGCTCATTTTTAACTCCCCTAGAGTTAAACAGTTGAGTTTTACCGTTTTTGAATCCATTCAGCCGATCTCCGGGTCTGGCGGTAGCACTTTTAGCTTAGCTTAGCATAGATCATTGAATCGGATTAGACCATTAGCATTTGGTCATCAAAAATGACCAAAGAGTTTCGATAATTTTCCTATTTAAAACGTGACTCTTCTGTAGTTACATCGTGTACTAAGACCGACGGAAAATAAAAAGTTGCGATTTTCTAGGCCGATATGGCTAGGAACTATACTCTCATTCCGGCATAATAATCAAGGAACTGTGCTGCGGTACTGTGGGTGCAGCAGGCGCAATGATATTACGCAGCGCCTGAAAGTAGTCCCCAGCTATATCATAACTAGTTACCTAGCTGGGGACTACTTTCAAGCGCTGCGTAATATCAGAAAATCGCAACTTTTCATTTTCCGTCGGTCTTAGTACACGATGTAACTACAGAAGAGTCGCGTTTTAAATAAGAAAATTATCGAAACTCTTTGGTCATTTTTGATGACCAAATGCTAATGGTCTAATCCGATTCAATGATCTATGCTAAGCTAAGCTAAAAGTGCTACCGCCAGACCCAAAGATCGGCTGAATTGATTCAAAAACGGTAAAACTCAACTGTTTAACTCTAGGGGAGTTGTAAAATGAGCCTATTTCCAAAAAAAAGTGGAGTGTTCCTTTAACCAATGTCAGAGAACTATAAACATGCAAATGTGATGCTTAATAAAATATATATTTTTAAATCTCAGGGGGTACTTCAAGTAAATAAATTAGTTTGGACATTCTTGCATTATATGTAAATAGGAAATAACCTGAATTTGGGCCAAAAGTCATCCAGAGACATAGTAATACATGGTTAAATAACACATTGAGTGATTAATTCAAATAAAAATGAATGTTTTCATTAGTATTTGATGCAATGTTGAATCACTTCTTAAACCTGAAATGATTTTTGTAAATTAAGTGCTCAAATGCTGTGTAGACATCGGACTAATGACTGGTCTTTTTGTGAATGTCTACAAAACTGGAAGACTTTGAGTGTATGTATGTGGTAGGTTATTTTAGAAGAATTTGGAAGAATTTCACGAGGAATTTGTGAAAATCAATAAATTATGAATCATTTATTTCTATTGTGTGAACATGTAATCATGTAATCAATAAAAAAGTAATTTAATCTGATTACAAGTACTTTATTTTTGGAATCTGCTGTCCATAACCTAACATGCGTAAAACGCAGTATACTTTGGGCTATATTTGATAGCTAAAATCGTTTTATTTGAGACAGATGGGGAGATTTAAGTGGCTGGAGTAACACTGCAGTGTGTCAGAAATAGAAACGCCATATCACATAGGCATATCGCAACTTTTATGGAAAAACCACAGTTCACAATTACAGTGTAGACAACTTTATACACATATGAATTATAATCCTAGTGATTTAATTCCGATGCACCACTTTTGTCTGGTCCAGACAGGATTTTTGATAGCAGGCGGCTTTGTTCACACATAGCACCAAAATGGAACTTCACTGGTACCCAGGAAATTGCTGAGGCTCTTAACACATGATCTCCAAACAGAAAAATGCTGTTAAAGGGGTGGTTGACTGGTTTTTTTCTAGGCTTGATTGTGTTTATGGGGTGCAGTCTAGCATGTGTTCATGCTTGTTTTTTTTAAAAACGCATTATTTTTCACATAATTTACCTTTATTCCACACCTCTCTGTCCCTTCTCTGACAAACGCCTCGATTTATTTCCTGGTTTTATGAAGCCCCTCCCTCGATGGGCTGAGATTGGTTAGCTGGCTCAGTGTGTTGTGATTGGCTAAACCGCCTCTAGAGCACATCTAAACGTCCCGCCCCTCTCCTCAGCGGCATGCGCTCCGGTTGAATTGTAAACAGTGGCGTTGTCTATAATGCTTATCAATTTGAGCCCGATTGAGACCCAGAGGATATTAGTGAAGAGGATCGTGCAGAACCTGTGCAAGCACGGCTCTTAATGGTATGTTTGGTTGTTGTTGTCTCATACTTTTAAATACGCTGCTATTTGTAAGTGCTACTGCTTCTGTTAGCTTTTAATATACGGTTTAATCCTGATTAAAGCTTTAATACAGCACAGCAACCGCACGCGTGTCCATTTATAATGCTTCTCATTGCTGTGTGAAAATAAGTGTATAATTGGAACAGTTTGTTGGAGCTTATCTGATGATCTGAATGAGAGAGAGATGCAGAGCAGGGCGACAGAGTAACAGTATTAAGAACCGTTGCTTTAATGATTTTGAAACTTGTGAATCCATTAGAATCGTTAGAAGACAGAATCGCGATTCATATGAATAGCTTTTTACGTACATCCCTAGTTTTCTCTTCCTCTTCTCTAAAGCAGCGCAGCATGGCCTCGCCCCCTTTGCTGCGTGTTCCCGGGGGCAGGGTTTATCTGGGTCTGTGACGTATCAGACCCGGGAAGTAACTCGTTGTAGTCCCTTACAGTCGTTTTTGTAGGCATTAAACTGCCAGAATTTTAAAAGACGATATCTCCGTTTGCATTGAACTTTCAGCGCCGCAAGTCTGCAGATATTGTTTATGCTCAAACAGCAACATTACACACTAACTAATGTTAAAAAAGTGAAATCGCAATCAACCACCCCTTTAATTTCCGTAAAAGCCTGTATGTGTGAAAGTGCCGATTGTCTTTTTTATTGTATTGTGGTTCAGAGCCATCATCATGTTCAGTTGCTGTTCTCCATAGTTTTGTCCTGTGCCAGATAAGACCGTCTGTGCAAGACCCAATTATTTCAAACACTGTTCTTTTTTTTTCTTTTTTTTCCTGTAGTGCAAACACAGTCACCAGTCTTGCAGGGCAAGATGCTGGTTCCCATGGCAACAGTGAGGGCTGCTCCTGCCCCCTCTCAGCAGTTTCCCTTGGTAGCCTCTCCTCTTCCTGTTCAGAATGGAGGACAAGCAGGAAGCAAGGTGAGATCTCAAATGGTAAATGCTTAAATAACAAATTGATACTGAATAACCAATGGGGTCATTTGTAGAGATAATTATAATTTAATCTTTTTTTGATTAGTATGTCTTCCTGTTTCCCTTCTAGATTATTCAGATTGCTCCGATGCCTGTCGTCCAGTCGCAGCTTCCCTCTACGGGACCAGTGCAACCTGGGAGCCCGTTTTCTGTTACTATGGGAACAGCTACAGTGGTCGCCCCAGGCTCTACCCCGTCTCAGACCGTGCTGCTACCGCCCCCACCTACAAGGTATAACGCACACTTTCACAGGCCTACTTATATTCACCTAGCCGCACACGCACAAACATCTCCCCCACTCTTATTTTAACAACTCCTACACTCCTCAAGTGCTGCAGCACTAGAGAATAACCTAGCATGGCTGCTCTCACTCTTTGTAAAAGCTGTCTAATCTGGTTTCTGTAAATATCACTTTTCTCCCACAGAATCACTTATGTACAGTCCACTCCTGGGATTCCTTCTCCTTTGCCATTAGTTCCCACGACAACAGGCTCCTCCTCTCAGACAGCTTCAGCAACACCTGGATCTGCTTATGTTCCATCACCCTTGGCGACCTTTGCAGCGATTGCTCATCCGGGACAGACTTTGGTGCAGCCACTGATTGCAGGTCAGTGGACACAATTAATATAGTTTAATACATCTTTAAAAATGTTAGGGCAGTCAGTTGATTTAAAAAATGCATTACATTTTTTCTTTTGTGATTTTAAAAGCTGTTTGCGTGGCTTCTCAGTGAACTATGGCTCTGTGTAGTAAATGCTGCTCCATCTGAAAGCATGTGAAAATACCACATTTAACAACATGTTTTTACTCCACATCACAACGTCAGTCGAGTGTTTGAAGTAGGGCTGCACGATTATGACAAAAATCATAATTGTCGATTATTCCCTTGAGATTGTAATTGCGATTATTAATAACGATTATTTTGAACAGATTTATGCCATTGTTTGAAGCTGCATTCCATAATTTATATAAAATATATATTTAAAAAAAGGCTGAAAACAGTCTTCCTGAACTTTTATTGCTTTTCTATAGCATTGAGCCTCAAATGTTAACTATACATTGGTTTGGTTTCTTCTTTAAATAAAAAAAAAAAGGTAAAATTATGCATGGTATAATAATGTTATACTAAAACTAAAAGAAAAAAAAAGAAAAAAATGGTTTACTAAAGCTATACATTTCATTTACAAATAAACAGACGGAATTTCAAATTACAGTAACATTTTACAGTACAATTTATATTATCAGGGCTCCAGACTAACATTGGAGAGCAGTGGCACCAGCACCTGATTTGGTAGCACTGAACATGTAATATTACAAGTTTTGTCTCTTAGAAATGCACATTAGAACAGGAGCTTGAGTTCAGAGTAGCAGGAGCTTGAGTTGGGATGCAGATGTACATTTGACAGTACCATTGTGAAAACTGTAACAGCCTCATCTTTTATACATAACCAAAAGTACAGCACCTCATTACCATGGTAAAAAACTATGGTTTCTATGGTGTTTGCATTGAAAAACAGTAGCCTAAAGACATTGTCAATTACAAATCCACATCAACTGATAGAATTATTAACAAAATAATGTAATTATATTTCCATTACTCCTTTAACATATTTAGTATATAATAATATAATAATACTCAATATGAATATCCTACTTTTCTGCCACAGTACCATTGTTACAGTTAGTGTTATTGCAGTAAAACTATGGTAAATGTGGGTGATTTGTGGAATGAAACATTTTCTAACTGGATCGTTGTTGCACTGTTTCTGCTGCTTTCTGTATCAGTGTTGATGAGAATAACAGCTCCGATTTATTTGGCTTTAAACTAGTTTAAATTAAAGAGACATGATTTGTACTGGAGAACTCTGCGCTGAACTCGTGCGCTTCTTACTGGATTTCACAGCGTTGTTTAGTTCGTGATCACGACTGGTCACTGTAATAAACGCATACGCTCTAAGCTCGCGCTGCGCTGCTTTCTTTTGAGGCGCGCGGATAAAAGGTCAGTGTGGCGCGCAGTTCAAATGAGTTCCGCTATTTTGTTCCGCTTTTGACATGTTTAGCGTTTAACATATCTATCATGCACAACAGAGTGACGACGACTATCAGTTAGACAAAATGTCTTTTATCCAGTGTGTTTGAGTTTGTTAAACCATTGCTGCAAACACCTCTTAAGCACACAGAATAATGCAAGTGGTCATTTTTAATTATTTATTTTTGTAATCGCGGCTTTGAACGATTATGTAATCGTGGCATCCATAATCGTAATCGCGATTATAAATTCGATTAATTGTGCAGCCCTAGTTTGAAGTAAATCCTTCTGTGAGATGATGTGGCAACAGAATAAGACAGGCTTCTTAACATTTTTCAGAATAAGACATGCAGTGATAGTCATTTTTCGATTCTAAGCTTTGCATTTCTATATACTTTATTATAATGAAAATTATAATAAGAACTCAGATGTCGATTAGCTTTGGTCCTGTGTTTATTTCTATGCTGATACTTTACTGCATGAATGAAAATTATAATAAGAACAGAGATCGTTGTTTTCATATTGTCACTGCACAACTGTGTTTATTCATTGAGTTCACACTGCATGTTTTCAGAATTGCATCGGATTGAATCGTTGTTTTCACAGGAGGTTACTGCATGACAACTATCGGGGTAATTCAGTTGCTGCTGTGTTCAACTCTTGTCTGGTCCACGATATTGACGACAGGAGGTTTCACAACCAAACGCATGACTTTACAACAGGAAGAATCGCCGACAACTCACGCTGATATTGTGGTCTGGTCCACAAACTAAGACCTTTCACAACCAAACGCACACGAGAGGTAACAAAGATGGCTTCAAATAAAACTACCTATATTGTGGTCTTCTGCAAACAATAACAAAGGGATTGTTGAAATTTTATATACACAAATCTAAGTACTTGAAAGTGAAACCAATGTTTTTGCATTTTATAATGAGCTTGTTTCTTACAAAAGCCCTCAAAGTGATGAAAAAGAAAAATTAAATGAATCTTTTGTCCTTTATAGAAGAATATGATTTACAGGAAAAACCGTAGCCCCTTTTTATGTTTTATATACAGGTGCATCTCAAACAATTAGAATATCGTGAAAAAGTTTTTTTTGGTAACTTATTTCAAAAAGTTAAACTTTCATATATTCTAGATTCATTACATGTAAAGTAAAACATTTCAAAAGTTTTTTTGTTTTAATTTTGATGATTACAAGCTCATGAAAGTCAAAAATCCAGTATCTCAAAATATTAGAATATTTCCTAAGATCAATCAAAAAAAGTTATTTAAAGTATGTTGATTTATGCACTCAATACTTGGTCGGGGCTCCTTTAGCACAAACTCCAGCATCAGTGAGGTGTGGCATGGTAGCGATCAGCCTGTGGCACTGCTGAGGCACTATCGAGCCTTCAGCTTGTCTGTATTGTTGGATGGACTGTTTCTCATCTTTCTCTTGAAAATATCTCATAGATTCTCTATGGGGTTCAGGTCAGGCATGTTGGCTGGCCAATCAAGCACAGTAATATCATGGTCAGCAAACCACTTGGAAGTGGTTTTGGCACTGTGGGCAGGTGCTAAAGTCCTGCTGGAAAAGGAAATCAGCATCTCCATATAAAGCTTGTCAGCAGATGGAAGCATAAAGTGCTCCAAAATCCCTGGTAGACGGCTGCATTGACTTTGGACTTGATAAAACACAATGGACCAACACCAGCAGACATCACGGCACCCCAAATCATCACTGACCTCGGAAACTTCACACTGGACTTCAAGCAACTTGGATTCTGTGCCTCTCCAGTCTTCTTACAGACTCCAGACCTTGATTTCCAAATGAAATGCAAAATTTACTTTTATCTGAAAAGAGGACTTTGGACCACTGAGCAACAGTCCAGTTCTTTTTCTCCTTAGCCCAGGTTAGATGCTTCTGACGTTGTTTCTGTTTCAGAAGTGGCTTGGTAGGCCTTTTCCTGAAGATGTCTGAGCGTGGTGACTTGATGCACTGACTCCAGCTTCAGTCCACTCCTTGTGAAGCTTTCCCAAGTGTTTGAATCAGCTTTGTTTTACAGTATTATCAAGCTTGTGGTCATCCCTGTTGCCTGTGCACCTTTTCCTACCCAATTTCTTCCTTCCAGTCAACTTTGCATTTAATATGCTTTGATACAGCACTCTGTGAACAGCCACACCTTTCAGTAATGTCTTTCTGTGACTTACCCTCTTTGTGGAGGGTGTCAATGATTGTCTTTTGAACCATTGCCAAGTCAGCAGACTTCCCCATTATTGTGGTTTCAAAGGACAAGAGATACCCGGAATGTATACTGTATGGATGGTCATTTATTGAAACGCAAATGTAAATATTCTAATATTTTGAGATACTTCTTTTTTTTTTTTTTACTTAGATTTTAGACGTTCATGAGCTGTAAGCTCTAATCATCAAAATTAAAACACAAAGAACTTTTGAAATGTTTTACTTTACATGTAATGAATCTAGAATATATGAAAGTTTCACTTTTTGAAATAAGTTACCAAAAAAATAACTTTTTCACGATATTCAAATTTTTTGATATGCACCCGTGTGTGTGTGTGTGTGTATATATATATATATATCAGGGCTAAAATCGTGCAGTGTGAACTCGACATTATGCACGTTGAATCAATGAAAGCAGTTGAATCTTCTGTTTATTCAGCTACCGCTATAGGGATTTTCTGGATTTCTTCTGCGGGACGTATTTTGAGTTTCCGTGCGAGAGCACCCTCTGGCCTTCGGATGGAGATTTACTATTGATCACAGAACCGTGCTTCACTGACAAGACTATCGCAGCTTTTGCCTTATCACGATTGCGATTTCATTCTGATTTGTCGTGCAGCCCTACGTTACCATGAAATAAAATTACTCATGTCGTGATATAAGATTTTGGTCATATCTCCCACCCCTAATTAAAAAGAAATAAACGAATACATTTTGCTCATTTTTGTGTTAGTTTGCATTTTGGGTGTTTGTAAAATGTGTTGCATTGCTGTTATCTACTGTTTCACCAGGTCAGCCATCGCTGTTGGCCCCGGCCCAGTCTCTCAGCGCCCCTCACGCTCCTGCCATCACCGCCATTTACACCCCTACAAATGTGACCTTGGCAACTGGTGTGGTGTCTATGTCTATGGCAACGGTGTCACCCGGTGTGGTGTACACGGTGTCCAGTTCCTCTAGCCTATCTCCACACATCCTTCCTAAACACACCACAACAACCTCCATGACCTCTGTAACCTCGGACAGGCAGGGGAACATATCCACACACTCTGAGCGACATTTGCACCAGGAAAGAACGCTGGACAGGCAGCACACGGACAGTCAGGTCTACTCGCAGTCCTTTGAGAGACAGGCTGAGAAGGTTTCTCTATTACAGCCTGACAAACAGTTCCAGGTCCTGAGTAAAAGCAGCAGCAGTTCAGTTGCGCCCCCACCGGGCACCTCAGTGCCACTGCAGCCTGGAAGCCCTGCTCAAATCTCCCATTCCGGTACCATAGAATTTAACATCATAAAGGCCACCTGTTTTCATGATTCTGCCCAGTGGTGATTTCTTTGAGACTAAACACAGTCCCTCTTTTCTCTTTCAACAGGAAGTGCTCCAGGGACACCCAAACTGATCACACCAAGGCCTCCTCAGAAAGTGAAAGCCACAGTGGCCAACATCCCAGTGGGCAGTTATGATGGAGGAGGGAGAGGCAAAGAACGAGAAAAGGAGAGGGACAGAGAGAAAGAGAGAGAGCGAGAGAAGGACAAAGAGAGCGGCAGTCGGTTCTCATTTGAGGTAGACAAGGCAGCTGAGACGAGTTCGCCTGCAACCTTCCCACCAGAGGAGGGGTCCGCAGAAGCCCCCGCCCACTCAGTAGCGGAGAGTGCTACGCCTAGTGGCCGTTGCAAAGAAGCAAATGCTAAGGAGGTTAGCGTCGTTATCCTGGCTGTCAGTTACATTTTAATCAGAATCATTTTAGTTTTTTATATCAGTGTGTTAGTTGTCAAATATATTAGGTTTTAAATGTCAGACTTGATTAATCAAAGCAGTGTATGAAAAGTAACTCTACATAAAGTAACTGAATGTGTAGTAGGCAAAAAATAAAATAAAAATCAGCTCATTCACTCATTTTTTTGCCCTACCCAGGCTGAATGGAAGGAATCCCACCCTTCTTCTCCATTACCTCCTCCCTCTGGATCAGAATCTGCTCCGCCTCAGTCTCATGGTGATAAAGATGCACCACCTAAAAAAGTCAAGGCCAGGCCCCCACCACTCAAACGACCATTCGATTCTGTTGACAAGTATGTTTCATAAAATATGGCATCATTAGTACTAAGATTTATTTCCAGCTTCATATTCATCATATGTTGGTAGTAATTACTAGTGGTCGACCGATATATCGCCATGGCCGATATATCGCCCGACATTTGGTATTTTTCTAATATCTGCATCGGGCGATACGTTTTTCAGTTTGGCCAGTGCATTCGAGACTTTTATTTGGACGGCTCTGAGATAGGCAGCACCTGAGCACACAGTGCTCACATTCTCTCTCTTCATTGTTTGCTGTTGCTGTTTAACAGTTCTGTCTGATACGGATCAAAGTCTGTCTAATAATAAGCAGATGGAACTGTTAAACAAAGGAATTAAAAGGTATACAAAAAAGTATTATAACGATTGCTTTTATATTTTTAGTAATAGAAAAGCAAACATTATAATACTTTACCTTTTACCGTCAGCATTCAGCAAATATGCATTTATGTAATTTAAACAAATGTTTGAATGTCTAATAAACACTTAATTTCACAAACCTTGCAGACTTGGTCAAATCCAGCAGTGAGATCTTGTGTGTGCATTTGTATGCTGCATGATCGCTTGTTCTCTGCGTGACGGTCGGTCTGTCTGAGTTGAATGCGGAAAGGAGGGAGAGTTCAGCTTCACAGGAGACGCACAATCGACAAACTTTAAACTCGTCATTTCAAACTATGCTGCGCTTTATACTTTTGCCCACTGTCATATTCATGTCATTTTCACTGTGTGCTGTATGTAAAATGAGTGTTACCTTGGCTTTATTTGAAAAAAATATGATTCCCAATGCACACAAACTTGCTGGATTACTGAGTGCCCGATTATTTACAGTGTTTACTTCCTTTTTATTTTTTTCTTTATTTGTGAAAAATACTGTAATAGGATTACATAATCAAGTTGTCATCTAAAATATATTTATTTTTTAATTCATTTTCTAATTATTTCAAATTTCTTAAATACTAATTAAAATAAATAAAAATTATAATTACAAACTATTATTAAAATTATCACGTATATCAGCTTTATATCAGCATCAGCTGTAAAAAAAAAAACACAATTTTGGCCGACCACTAGTAATTACTTTTTAATTGGAGTTCAAAAGGCCAGGTGAAATTTTGCAGGCTAAAGGTCCAATTTCAAGTAAGGTCACTTTCAAACCATGCAGCTTTCTGTTGTTCAACGTAGCAAATTCATTTGACTATCTTGAACACGATGCACCCTCACAACAAATTACTAATCATATGGATTCCTATTGAAAAGACTGGATTTCACATAAATTCTCTCAACAAACGTAAATGTGACAAATCAATAGGGAAAATCCTAATTAGAAAAGAATTTTGCATTGCTTTTTTGTCATTACAAATTATGTTATTATAACAGCTTTAGTGAATAATTGTATTCAGAAATGAAAATTTTAATGAATTTCCTATAAGTGTCTCAAAGTGCTCATTTGATTAGTGACTTGGAAATAGTGCAGAATCGTAAATACTGTATTTTAACAAATTAATTAATTGCATTGTCACTTTATTTTGGGGACCAATTCTCACTTTTAAAGGGTTAGCTCACCCAAAAATGAAAATTCTGTCATTATTTACTCACCCTCATGTCATTTCAAACCCGTAAGACCTTCGTTCATCTTCGGAACACAAATTAAGATATTTTTGATGGAATCTGAGAGCTGTCTGACCCTCCATAGACAGCAATACAACAGAAATGTTCCCAGGTCCAGAAACGTAGCAAGGAGATCGGTAAAATAATGGATATGTTTCCTATGTTGTTGTGATTTGATCTGAACGAAAACAACGTATTCAAACAACGGCGTGACGCAGCTGACACAGAATAGCATACGTTGTTTACGTCCAGTGGATACTCTCCAAAATGGCGCTAGGGTGACGCGGAGGAGACAAATTGTTGAATAAAGTCTTTTTGTTTTTTTCGTAGTATTCTCGTAGCTTCGTAAGATTACGGTTGAACCCCTGATGTCACATGGATTATTTTACCGATCTCCTTGCTATGTTTCTGGACATGGAAACATTTCTGTTGTATTGCTGTCTATGCAGGGTCAGACAGCTCTCAGATTCCATCAAAAATATCTTAATTTGTGTTCTGAAGATGAACGAAGGTCTTACGGGTTTGGAACGACATGAGGGTGAGTAATAAATGATAGAATTTTCATTTTTGGGTGAACTAACCCTTTAACTAACTACTAACTATGATTTTTGCCTTAATAAACTCCTAATTTGCTGCTTATTAATAGTTAGTAAGTTAGTTCTTAAGCTTAGTTATTGGGTCGGATTAAGGGTTCTAAAATAAGGTCAAGCAGAATAAGGCAGTAATATGTGCTTTATAAGTTCTAATATACCAATATGCCATTATGCTAGTAACATGCATGCTAATAAGCAACAAGTTAATAATGAGAATTGGACCTTAAAGGGGTCATATGATGCTTTTTTAAAGATCATTATTTTGTGTATTTGGTGTAACAGAATATGTTGACATGCTTTAATGTTCAAAAAACACATTCTTTTTCAAATACTGTACATTATTGTAGTTCCTCTATGCCCCGCCTCTCTCAAACGCGTCGTTTTCTACAAAGTCCCTCCTTCCGACAAGCGCAGTTGCTCTGATTGGCAGCTGACACAGTGCTGTGATTGGCCAACACCACAAGATGCGTCGGAAATTAACCCCCTTACCATAATCGTGAGCTTCATCTTTCAAAATAAATGAAAGGACAGTTAATGTGCTCTATGTATTTGCAGTACCAAGCCGCGGTTAAGACAGCTGACCACTGTGATGTGACCCTGCTCTCTCTCTCTCTCTCTCTCCCTCTCTCACACACGAGCGCATCTGCATTTGCAGTCAATAGCAAATACTTAAACTGATAACAAAACATACTTGCAGTCGCTGATTCAGAAGCCAGATTGTCCTACAAAGTCTGAATTACCTCCTCTCCTAGGTTCAGAATCGGTTGTCCATAAAATGCGTTGCGCTGTTGTAGTAATCTTAATGATTCCTAACTGATCTACTTTCGGAAGGCCAAATAAAGTGCTTTTGCTTTCGCATAGAAACCACAGGTCTCCCTGACATGACTGTTCAACTACTGCGGTTATGAAGCCACGCCTCTTTCTTTGCGTGAACATTTGGGCGGCATTACCAAATATTTCCACATCTACGTACAAATGAGCTTTTAGGGGGGCATGGCAGAATTTAACTTTGAAAAGAATATATCTTTGGTTTTGAACTATCTTTGCAACTTCGGGGATCATCTATGCACAATCAGCTTGTAACACTCCAAAGAGAAAGGAAAACTTGAAATCGCATCATATGACCCCTTTAAAATAAAGTGTTACATTCCTGCCTTCCTGTTTATCAGGTTTAATCAGATTTTGGACCTCAAATCAACTTGTGAGGTGATGTGTGCAGGGTCCTCAATTCTTTGAGGAGCGCTTTGCAGAGCTGCCAGAATTCCGTCCAGAGGAGGTTCTGCCCTCTCCAACCCTGCAGAGTCTGGCCACCTCCCCACGAGCCATACTGGGCAGCTACCGCAGGAAGAGGAAAAACTCCACCGGTGAGAGTAAGATTCAGACCTCTCTAACAACTGGATTTGAAATCTAACTATAGCAGGGTTAGTTCATTTGTTCATGCCTATCAAATCACAAATCAACTAGCCCTCAATTCCCCTTTCCACAGACCTGGACTCATCCACAGAAGATCCCATCTCTCCAAAAAGGAAAAGCCGCCGCAGATCTAGCTGCAGTTCAGAGCCAAACACACCTAAAAGCGCTGCAAAGTGTGAGGGGGACATTTTCACCTTTGAAAGGCCAGGTAATACTTCACCACCCACAAAACCATCATCATTCTGCAGCCTATATTATCCTGATTCAACTACATTATAATTCTCTCTCTATCTGGTACAGATGGAGAGGATGTTCTGGGGGAGCTGGAGTTTGAAAAGGTGCCCTACTCCTCTCTCAGGAGAACTCTTGATCAGAGGAGAGCTCTTGTCATGCAGCTATTCCAGGAGCATGGCTTCTTCCCCTCAGGTAACGCACACACTTTTATAGAGTACTGTACCACCCACACAGCTTACAGACAGCACAGAAGTAAAATGAAGTACAAACCAATCACAGCACAAATCTTAATCAAAATGGATGCTATCGACATAACACTATTCATTACACCCATGGATTTCAACCGGGGGTCCTTGGAGAGATACAAGACTAATGGAATCTTAAAATATAAACTTATAGTTATAAATATAAAATATACATTATATTCAAAAAATAAATTAAATCTATAATATGAATGTTTCAAATGTATTTCTAAATCTAGCTATTATAATCTATAACTTTTCTTTTTTTTATTTATGATCAAAAGAAACAACCTCAAAGAGTCACTTTGCAAGGAGAAAAACTACCATCAAATACACACTGAAACTCAAAGATCTTCACGACAAACTGACAAAATAAGTTTAGTTTATCTTATATTACTAATATATTACTAAATAATAATATTATTATTTTTGTAAGGAATATCATACATCCAAGATATTTTTTCATCCATGTTTTAATTTAATATATCTTCGTTATATCTTCATTTGATTACATTTTAAAAGATTGATTAAATAGTTGTTCAATTTTATTGGACACTATTTTTGATTGATAAATTATAATAAATCATAAAACATAAAAAGCTAAATTGAACAGAATTTAGGGGAAAATAAAATGTTTTTTTGGGAGTTTAATTGTGAAAAAAACAAGTTTAGATTAATTCTCATGGTCTAACACACATGTGGAAAGCATGTCCACATTTATAGTAAACTTATATTGTGATTTATTTTTGGCCATATCATCCAGCCGTAATGCATAGTTCGCAATAGTAAAGGAATTAAATAAACATCTAATTTTCTCACTATCACGTCATTCCAAGCATGTCTATGGAACAAAAATTGAGAAATTCTGGTCGCTCTTTTTTTTATGCAAAAAATTGACTGAAGCTTCAAAAAGGACCATCAATGCATCGTAAAACATTTACAGTTCTGATGCCTTGCAATGGCTTTGTGTGAGAAAGAGAACAAAATTGAAGTCAGAACTTATTAAGAGAATCTTGTTCTGATTTTTGATTTTTCTGAGTGGCACATCTTCTGAGATTATGAAGGCCAAAACCCCCTGCATTAGATAGATAAAAACCCTTTCAGAATTTTCTTTTATCTAATGCTCTCTTTCTCTCCCCCTTTCGCCCATCTCTCGATCAATAGCTCAAGCCACTGCTGGGTTCCAGGCGCGATACGCTGATATCTTCCCCACCAAGGTGTGTTTACAACTCAAGATCCGTGAGGTCCGGCAAAAGATCATGCAAACGGCAGCTCCGTCGGAATCGGCTGGCATTTTAGATGTTTCCTTATTGCCGGGACCTTCTGGGGTGGTGGTGGCCAGTGACGTATCTATAGGTGCAGAGCCTCAGGAAAAAGAGGCTGAGCAAGAGGGTGAGCAGAACAGCTCGGAGGAGCCCAGAAGCGCTGGCGATTCACAGGACACCAGCAGATGAGGTTGACGGGAAAATGGATGGCTTGAAGACCAGATGTCTCCCCTCAACATCTGCATGATTTACATTTGTTGTCTTGTCTCTGCTATCCGAAGGACATAGAGAGAAAAAGCAAGAGCCAAATTTGTATGTATATGGAGCAGATGAGGGGAGATGCCTCAAAACACTTTGGGGTTTTGAAACTTCTCAGTATTTTACGTGATGTTGAATTATGAAAACTTTACATTCAGACACTTGCCTACATAAACACAGACTCTTTGAATATACACTCTTGAATTTACAGCATTATCTTAGTCATTAGGCTTCCTTTGGACTTTGAAACTAGAGGACTGTGGGCCTGTCCTGTACTCCAGTGAAGTCACAGTGCTGCTGATGCCTCTAGAAAGGCGGGACATGCGAGGGCACCCCATCCCTTTTCAGACTGAGTTGTGTTCGTACGGCCTGATTGGCAGTAGCTTTGCCACAGGTGTTTTTTTATTGGTTTGTGGGTTACTGCCAGTCATTGCGAGGCGGGCCTCCATTGGCTGAGTTAGTGATAATGAAGACTTGTTGGACTTTTATTTTTGATTTTTTTTTTCTTCTGTGGTGTTTTAATTTTTAAAGACTTTTCACAGAGAGCTTTAAGGCACTGAAAACCTTCGGCGAGAGACTTTGCGCTGCCATTCGTAAACCTTTCGTCCTATGATTGGCTTTAGTGGTTGTCAATCAAACTGGAGTCATTCCAAAGCCTCTGATTGGCTAGCCATGAAGGAAAAAGGTCAAGGAAGGGAAGTCAACAGGCACATTATTGCCAATGATTTATGTTTTTCCATATATTAAGAGATTCCACATATTTAAGCATTTCTTTCCCTGCCTTTTTTATTCAACTTTTCATGAGCTGGTGAAGCACGGAGCAGAGAATGTTGGGAATATATTCTTAAGAATTTACTATAAGAATTTTATTAACTTTTTAGAGGAGAAACTTGATTTTTCAACACGTAATGCTACAGGTCATTGTTATAAAATCTCATTATTACTGTTCTTATTAATGCTTTGTTGTTCTTGTGGATCTGATCCTTATAACCTATATATACTGTATTCTTATTAATATACTCTTTCTTTAGCAGAAACGGAGGGATGAGTTCGCCCTCTTCCCTCGCTCCTAGAGGCACTTCCACTACCTTTTTTTGTTTTTAAACATTTTCTCTTACTCTTTATCTTGATATTCACAATGTTTAATTTCTTACCAGGAAGCAATTTCATAACTCTTTATTGTTAGACACTCCAAACATCTTTCTGGTAGTTGTACATGTTTTTTATTATTTCGATTTGCCACTTACATTCCTCCCCTTTCTCATTCCTCTTCCTGTCACTTTATTGTTTTTTCTCAATCACTTTAAGGCTGTGAGGTGGAACTGGGAGGTCACAGATGATCTTCTCTTGCAGCACTGGTCTTTGTTGTACATAAATACAGTTAGAGACTCAAGCATCACAATAAAGAGCATCAACAAAAATATTGTTGGAAGAAACAAAGCCAGTAACAAGAAATTGTATGACGAAAGGAGAAATAAAGAAATATGGTTATAAACTGTTCTTATTGTGTTACCTTGTTTTGCTGATTTACCCAAGAAAGACTTTACTTTGAAATAAGCTTTACATTTTAACTGTATCTCTCAGTAAACAAATAAATAGATGTTCAACGAAACAGACTCTTCGTTATAAGTAAAAAGATTGAGGAAATAACTCAATTAGATATTGATTGGGTGATGTCATAGATGTGTATTTGAATTATTTTTTTCAGAGCGCAACAACTGTTTAAAACTTCACTGATCTGTTTTTGTGCGGGAAGTTTTGAGTTGGAGTATGCCTGAATAGTACATAAAGTTATAAGATGAGGCCATTAAGAATAAAGGAATGATAGGGTGTTTCCATATGCAAGTATTAGTAACATTAAGTTTTTTTTATCACATTTACATTCTAGCCAATTGCAGTATATGGAGAAACTAATGAATTCCATGTAACATCAGAACAAATTTAAAGATTTACTTTCTCTCAAGAAGAACATTATATGATCATTTACTTAAATAGTTTCAAACCTGTGACGACTTTCTCCTCTGGATCACAAAAATGTTATTTTCAAAATTGTTTCAGTGTGGTTTTGTCAATACAATGACAGTCAGTGGGGTCCAGTGTTGTTTTGGTCCTCTGACTTGGATTGCATCTACTAAGAACATTGAAACATTCAAAATATATTTTCTTTGTTCTGCAGAAGAAAGTCATACAGGTTTAAAACAACATGAGAAGGTGAAGAAATGATGACAATGTTCATTTTTTGAATGACCTATCCCTTTAAGGTGACATGATTGCTGGGTATTTCTATTGTAACACCACTTTTTCAAAGAAATTACAAGGGAGCCAGAAAACTGTTTTTAAGTTTATTTGCAACACTTCTCCAAATCAGCATCATAACAAAAAATGCTACAAACATTCAGTTTACAGACCGAGAGATGGGAATACATGGGAATTATTTGTCCATTGCAGTGATGGTGCATAATGTCTGTCCATGATGAGCACTTTCTTGTTTTGAACTTCCTCTGTCCCTGTTGTTTTGTTCTTCAGGTGAGTGCCCTTAAACTACCTCCTCCCAATAACTGCAGGTCAGAACGTTAACCAGGAATCATTACACACCATCCTGTGGTACCATCCTGCTCCACTGTCCACGGGTGTAATTCTTTACTTTTGAAATCTGTGCCTTCATACCCTCCATCTGGCTCTGGCCAAATGTCAGAACGAGAGTGTCATGCAGTGTCATCAGTAAGACAGACTGTCCATTTCTAGTCCCAAAACAGGAAGCCACCCTATCACAGATTTGAGCCTCAGTTGCATCTCTAAAATCAGCCCTCTTTTAAGAGTTTTAGCTGAAATTATTTTGCAAAAATGTCTTTAAAAATTGAAAATAAGGCTGAAAAATATCTGAAAGGATGGACTAGAGTGGCTATTTGAGGTATGCTTGTTCACATTCAATGGAAATGACTATGTCTTGAATATGGAACTTTCTCAATCTCTGCTTTCCCTGTTTTTTTTCTCTCTGCACTTGTTCTGACCCACTTATGCTCTTCTTTTAATCACAATCTTCAAATCATCAAGATGATGGCCACTGGAATGCTACACTGTTCTTCACTTCTCTCACATTAACTGCAGGTTGTCCACAGTGATGGCCTCCATGTTGATGCCACTCTCCAGTGCCGTGTGGTACAGCTCGATGGCCTCTGCCAGGTCTCCGCTCGTCTCAATGATGGCTATAGTCTCTCCAAGCTCGTTATACATGATGGTGGGAGTTCCCTGAGTGTGAAACGTTGAGAAAACATACACCATTATTTTGTGCAGAAAAAATATGCAAAACTAGCAAAGACCCCCCCACACCCAACACCCCACACACACACGCTAGGGCGGTTTCCAAAAATGTTGGCATCAATTCTGATTCATGGTTCTAGAACTTACTATGGAATCGACTCCTCGCTGTTGTTTTCTCTTTTTTTTTAAGATTGGAGGAACATGTTCACCTAGTATGGCTTGGCTATATGATATGAAGGCTTACCTCCTTTTAAATTTCCTTAGTATATAGTATTACCAGCATCATCTATTATCTCTCCATGTAGTTCAGAGCACCCCTCAAATCTTTCCATTGTGGACTACCGAACAAGCCAGTTTCACTCTTTATGAGTTTGTTTTGTTCATATACTTTAATCTAGGAGACATGACTTTAATCTAGACTTTAATCAAAACTTTAATCTAGGAGACATGACGACAATCTAATCATATTTGTAAGTTGTATGCTATTCGACATGCAGGAACTTAAGTGAATGAAAGAAAGTTAATCATCTTAATCAGTAATATGTATTTCTGCATGACATACCATGATACAGAGTTAAAATACATATGATGTAAAAGAACGGCTGCAAAAAAATTTTTTTAACCAATTAATTGAAACTGACCGGTCCATCACTACACTGAGTGACCGCGAGGCGATTTAAATGATTAGCTGTATTCAACAAAAAAAAAAGACCACTAAAGAGGAGTCAATTCCCTGTTTTCCAACTTTTGCAATAGATTTTCAATTCCCAACGCCTTTTTGGAAATCGATTCCTAGTTCTAACACACAGTAGTAACAGTTTCCTACCTGTGTCAGGTTGGATGTCTGTATCTGAATGACTTGGGGTTGTCCAAGCTGCACCTCTTGTTGGCAGAAGGCTGGTACCAGGTCCATCTCAGAAGCTTCCACAACGGCAACAGTTGCCGTTTCAGATTCTGCAGCCACTGCTTCAGCGCTGTGTTCTGGCTCTTGTTGCTTTTGGGTGCGATCGTGGGTCTTCCGATGGTTCCTAAGGTTCGAAACCGTCTTGAAGGTCTTTCCACATTCACCGCAAGCATGTGGCCGCTCACCCGTGTGTGTACGCCGGTGTTCTGCCAGATGCATGCTCTGCACAAAACCCTTATCGCAGAACTCGCACCGGAACGGACGCTCGCCCGAATGCGTGCGAAGATGCTCCCGCAGGTGCGTGTTCTGGCGAAACCGTTTTCCGCAGATCGCGCAAGGATACGGACGCTCACCGGTGTGTACTCTCTGGTGTAGCGTAACGCTTGAGGCTGAACCAAAGAGTTTTCCACAGACCAGGACAGGGATGAGATTTGTCAATGGTGGAGCTTGAGCCTCGAGGCCGGCCGGGCCCAAGTCCGTGACTTAGCTGGTGCAGGCGGAGATTTGCAGGAGAGTTTAACCGCTTGCCGCAAATAGTGCAATCCAGATTAGGTTTCGCCATCGAGGGAGCGCTTAGTTGCTCTGTATTATCCATCGAGCCCTGTTGACTGCTAACCTGGGAGTCATGGGAGATACTGTGTGGCTGAGTCAAGTTGGGATGCTCCTCCAGGCAATGAAGGTCTCGTTGACGCTTGCGCAAGAACCCCTCGGAACAGTGCGGGCAGGGGTAAGGTGCTGGTGACCCTGGGTGGTGAAGAAAACGATGAGCTACAAGTTTAGCAGGACGGATAAAGGTAGCGGCAGCAGTCTGGACAGGGTGAGGGCGTCATGTTGCTGTGAAGATGCTGACGGTGTTGACGAAGATTTGACGATTGGCTGAAGGCTTTGTGGCAAATGTCACACCGGTACGGACGGACTCCCGTGTGTGTGAGTCCATGGCGGGATAGATTAGCAAGAGAGGAAAAGGTCTTTCCACACACGCTGCACTGGAACGGCCGCTCGCCTGTGTGTGTGCGCAGGTGGTTTCGCAGATGGATCTGCTTCTTGAACGGTTTCCCACAGATGTTGCATTTAAAGCGCCTTTCGGTGGTATGAGTCGTTCGTCGATGACGCAACACGCGGACCTGTGAGGAGAATATTTTTTTACAAATAGAGCAAGGGAACTTTGGTTCTTCTTCATCAGCAGGAGTCCTGTGCTTACTTGGTTCCTCTCCTCCTTCCACATTGGCAGTAGATGAATGGTTGGGGTCGATTGTCAGTATTTTCCATCCATTTTGGGCTTGTTCTGTGTTTGAGGGTTCAGAATGAAGC
The DNA here is from genome assembly GCA_027422415.1 of Schizothorax lantsangensis. NCBI lineage: Eukaryota > Metazoa > Chordata > Actinopteri > Cypriniformes > Cyprinidae > Schizothorax > Schizothorax lantsangensis. Next base: position 17,697,698 of record CM049850.1, on the reverse strand, counting down.
CCATTTTCTGTTGGCTCTGAAACCACTGCAATACCTTCAATGAGCACAGGATCTGTGTCACTGGATTCTTTTCTGTCATCTTTCACAGGAGGAATTGTAACCACATGTCTTTCTTTCCTCCAAGCAGCCTCTCGTTCTCTTGCTCTTTGGATGATAGAGAGAGGTGACTGCTGGGCCAGTACAAACTGCAAAGCGGAGATTGAATTAATCTCACAATTAATCTTTTTCTTAGTTAAAACATTCACATTCAATTCCCTTTTAAAGGAAAAAAGTACATAATAGGCCATTGTGTAATTAATAGGTTCTGCAGTGTGTGGATAAAATGAACAACAGCACTAATTCTGTCAGGACCACTATCGTCAATGATAGACAGTTTGGTTTGGCGGTATGGTTCTGTTCTGGGCAAAAACTCCCTGCCCATCCATGCAGCCTGTCATGAATGAGCAGAGAGAGCAGCAATAATAACCCCCCAAGGGTTAACAGAACAGAACCAAGCAGATATCATTAATGTACTTAATTACATTTAGTGTAACGCATTACTCAAGATTAGGGAGTCTGATTCAACAGGAATGTCAGAAGCTAAGTCCTGACTGTGGCGAAGGAGGAGATGGGGATGGAGGAGGGTAATTTGCTCCTGAGCAAGCAAGCTGCTGAATAATACTGAATAGAGCTTATATAGGAATGCCGTGATAGGTGTCGTATTCCTATAGGTAGATGTGATCAGCTGAGAGTCAGCTGATGCAAGCTTGACTCACGTGACCTGCCAGAACTAACGCTATGCTTGATCAGTATGCATTTTTTCTTGAATTTGAGATTTCTCAAATTGCATGAGAAATTAGAAGACTGACGTCAGTACAAATATGTAATAATTCAATTATAATAATTCAGTTCTGTCAAGTTATTGGTGCTTTTTTTGAATGAACAATATATCTGTAAATTAATGGATACTGGCAGATATTAGAGATTTTTAAATTTATGAATTTTTACATTTTAAATATTGTGTATGCCTCACCAATACTGAATATTTATTTGTACATGACCACTTTCTTCATTAAATTTGAAATTACTTAACACTGTTAAAAATGAATGTGAAATGAATGTCTGTTTTTCATTGTGTACATTATTATGTCTTATTGCCTAAATTCCCTTGTATCATTTAAGGTTTTACTTTTATTTACATTATATACAATATAGTGTAAAAAAAATTTAATATGAGGCATTTATTGATTATCAGCCAAAACATCAAAATCAGCCAAAATCAGTGCATCCTTAATGTTTTTGAAAATCAAATTTAATTTTGATCAGGACAAAGGCATCTAAATGTAATAATAGGGGAAATTAGCATAAACAATTAAATATCTGGCAAATATATATCACCATTGACCAATACAACTACATTTAACAAACAATTTAATCTCATATATCAGCTGATAACTAATATGATACTGATGTTGTGCATAGCTAATTTCCTTCATTAAGTCATCTATTACCTGAGAGACTGGTGCGGTCGGCTCACGTACTCGGTGAGTGCGACGATGGTACAAGAACTTCGTCATGTTGGTGAAAGTTTTGGCACAAAATGGGCATTTGTGCAGTGGCTCAGATGTATGGGATTTCCTAAAGCGCGAAAAGCGAAAGAAAAATTAGTTTTGATGAAAGAGAACCCAAATCACGAGCAAGTTTTGATGTTTGACTATACAGTTTGTATTTGTTATTACCTGTGTATCATAAGAGTCATTTCTGTGGTAAAACCATGTCCACAGTCCACACACAGAAAACGTGCCTCACCAGAGTGTGTGCGCATGTGAGTCTGAAGGGACACCAACTTCTTAAACACTTTATCACACTCTGGGCACTCGTGTGTTCCTTGTTCATGCACTCGAAGGTGCGCCACAAGCCGATTGGCGGAGGTGAACGTTCTTTTGCACTCCTCACACTGAAGATTGCAGGGTGGCGGCGTCAAACCCAAACCAGCGGAGCGGGCAGTGTATGTATGCCTCCCAGCAATAACTTTGCCAACTTTGCTCCCCTCTTCGGATCCATCGCTTCTTCCTTCATCTTCCTTAGCCCCAGAACTGTCTTCATACCCCACCATCACCCCAGTGTCCCCACTCTCTTTGTCCTGGCCTAAGAAGTGCTCCCCCTGGTGTTGAAGGAAATCCTCTGGTGTACTAAAGAGTAGATTACACTCGGAACACTCATAAGGATGGATAATTAAAATCTCCTCATTTTCCTTCTTTAACGTGTTCACCTGACCAGATGAAGGGAGGAGGTTAAAAGTGGTCACACTGTCCAGCAGGATAGGATCGGCGGGTAAGAGAGGGGCGAGCAGTTTAGCTTTGCGGAGAGTAGCTGAAGCAGAACCATCAGCGATCGCTTGGGCGGAGCAGAACTGCAGGCGGAGCATCGCAGAGGTGGAGCCAGGCAGGGAAGCGTTGGCTGGCACTAGCATAGTTCTGGGAAGGGCTGCAGTTTTAGATGGGTTTTCTTGCTCTCGAAGAGCCTGAAAAATAAAGGCAACAAAAGTAAGTTTGGAAATATGGGACCTGTAACATTCACAAACAATGCGGAAATAGGCCAGGACATTGTCACACTGAAACTCTTGAATTAATAAGATGGGAAAAACCTGATCCTAACATGTTTTAACTAGGCGCATTGCCAACGACAGTTTTCAGTGGATTTTAGACCAATGAGTGGGCAGGACTACCCACTGTGACAGAAACAGAAATCAAATATAGATTTTATCGCATCACTCCTAGTTCGATCATTGTGTGTATGTAAACAGACCTGGGCTAAGGTCAGGATCTGGCCTGCCTTCTGTTCATCCAGAACTAGATTTTGAACATTGAGCAACTGAAGTGGAGTGATTGAACCATCTGCCTGAAGAACATATTCCTGAAACAGAACACAAAATTAAATTAGAAACTGCTAAAAAGATCACAAGATTAATATTTTACTCCGCAGTGTGTGTAAGTTGTTTAACAGTATATAACAGGCAATAACAGTGTAGACATTTTTGATGATATTAACAATTGATGTTTCAATAGATACACATTCTTCTATTAGACAGCATTATTACGTTATTGAGAAGAGTTATTAGCTGATATTAGATCTTTTTTTGTTTAGTTAATTTATCTATACTAATGTTTATAAGTTTGGGATAAATAAGATTTTTTTTTATACTTCTGTTCAGCAAGGATGCATTTATATAATCAAGTGACAGTATAGACTTTTACATTGTTACAAAAAAATTATATTTCAAATAAGCTGTTGTTTTGAACTTTCTATTAAATCAAAGAATCCTGAAAAATGTATCGAAATTGCAAATATTTTCAACAATGATAATAAGTTTACAGAGCAGCAAATCAGCATTTTAGAATGATTTTAGAATGATCATGTGACACTGATAACTGGGTTTATGATGCTAAAAATTCAGCTTTGCCAACACAGGAAAAAAACTAAATTTTTACAATTTAAAATATATTTAAAAAAGAAAACCGTTATTTTACATTGTAATGTTTTACAGGACCTATTACTGTTTTACTGTATCTTTATATCAATGCATCCTTGGTGAATATTAAAGACTTTTGAAAAACATAAAAAAATAAAATAAAAAAAAACATTACCAACCCCAGACATCGTAACAGTACTGTAAAACAATAAATAAAGCCATATTAAAACATTTAAAGCTTTTCAATACTTTTTCATGGGAGTTTATTATTTTATAATAAATGTATATATTGTTATAAAAGTAGTATTACATATAAATAATATAAAAATATTTTTTATGTTTTTACATTTTTACAATATACCAAGTCAGAAGGCTCATTAGCTGAAAGAGATTTTCTTTCCTACATAAATGAACATTGTCATTCAAAATTCTCAAATGAATGGGAATCTAATCAAAACAAATTGAGAGCAAATCAGAATCAGCATGGATACCCAGCCTCGTTTATTAGTGTGTGTGTGTGTGTGTGTTGTGTGTGCACGTTTTTGTGACATATGAGGACACAAATTTGAATAATGACATGGGTATGACATAGGTATTGCAAGGAGAAGGTGACTTATGAGGACATTACCCCATGTCCACATTTTTCAAAACGCTTATAAATCATACAGAGTGAGTTTTTTTGAGAAAGTAAAAATGCACAAAGTTTCCTGTAAGGAGTAGGTTTAGGTGTAGGGCAGTAGCACATACAGTTTGTACAGTATAAAAACCATTACGCCTATGGAATGTCCCCACAATTCACAAAAACAAACGTGTGTGTGTGTGTGTGTGTGTGTGTGTGTGTACTCACGGTGTCAGTGCTCAAGCTGCTGTGGGTGCTGCTTCTGTTGTGTGTCTGTCTGTGAGCTAACCACAGCTCAGGTGTGTCAAAGAGAGCCAGACATTCCAAACACTGATACTGGATTGGGACTTCTGCATCGACAGCATCCACCTCTGTGACTTCACATAGCTCTAAAAATAAAGCATTCATGTGCTGATTACATGCACTTTCAAAAAAACCCAACTAAACATACAGTACATATATTAAAGGGGTCATATGACGTTGCTAAAAAGAACATTATTTTGTGTATTTGGTGTAATGCAATGCGTTTATGCGGTTTAAGGTTAAAAAAACACATTATTTTCCACATACTGTACATTATTGTTGCTCCTCTATGCCCCGCCTTTCTGAAATACTGCAATTTTTACAAAGCTCATTGTTCTGAGAAGCGAGACGTGCTCTGATTGGCCAGCTATCCAGTGAGTTGTGATTGGCCTAATACCTCAAGCGTGAGACGGAAATGTTACGCCCCTCACCGATGCAGTGTCCCGGCGCGACAACACAAAAACAATAAAACCCATTACAAACGAGGCATTTGTTGCATCCAGTGGGGACATAATTACTGATTATAATGACTTATACTGTCTTTTTACACATCGCATCACACCGCATAAACATTACCATGTCTGCATTTGTGATTGGAGAAACGACAAATAACAAGCACTACTCTACACTGCTCAAAACTAGCGTTTGAATAGTCAGTAGCAGAAACGTACATACAGGCTGTGAGTCAGAAGCGCCAGACTGTCCTAGCAAAGTTGGAATTGCCCCACTTTATAGAAACAGCCTTCGTGCAAGCCAGCATTGTAGGCTACTCTTCCAGGTTCAGGAAGTAGTCCTCCATAAAATGCGCTGCACACAGTCTAATATTTGGGTTGAACTGTTCTGGAACAGTGTTGTAAATACAACTTAACCACTGATTTCTAGTTGTGTCCTCTTTTGGAAGCCCGAACAAAGTACTTTTACTTTCACAACGAAACACAGCGTCTCCAGGACATGGCGCCAGCGGCAGCAACAACACTACAGCGAGAATAATAGTTCTGCCCTCTTTCTTTGCATATACGTTTGGGCGGTGTTTTGCAAATCTTCCCACACAGTGACGTAGACATGTGGGGGCGTGTTTGAATGAGACGTTTTAGGGGGAGGGCATGGTCTAGTCTTAACTTTGATAAAGAATATCTCTTTGGTTCCGAGACTTTAGTCTTTGCTACTTCAGGGATCTTATATATGCACAAACAGCTTGTAACACTCCAAAGAGAAAGGAAAACTTGAAATCGCATCATATGACCCCTTTAAACACTGCACTCACCCTGGCCTGCCTCTCTCATGTGCAGCTCTTGATGCAGCAGCAGTTCATCTGGGTTCCGCAGGATGGCTCCACATTCCAGGCACTGATACTGACTCTCCCCAGTGTCACAGTCCTCAAGGCTCGGCAGGACCTCGACCTCGTCCCCCTCTGCTCCGGTGTGGATCTGTTGGTGCACCAGCACCTCCTCCAGTGTATTAAAGAGCTGCTGGCACTCACTGCACATGTACTGATGCTCCACATATTCCTGCTCACTCATGGTAACTGTACAGTGCTAAACCTGTTAAGATGCAAAGTCTCTCGCTGTGCTGAAGAGCAGATGCAGTGCTGGGGTTATGAGTCACAGTCACTGGGTTCAGTATGCATTCTTATGCTCGATACGTACCTAAGCCTCAAAACAACCTGAAAAAATATAAATAAATAAGATACAGATATGTCAGAAGACTCCCAGACAAATTGTCTGGCCTTGCATTTTTATATTAGATTCCATAACCTGTCATTCAGGACCAGATTCCCACAGGCCACTAATTATATAAATATTATATTCATAATTTATATAATTATTAAGACATGGGACAAATATGTCAAACATCTTTATGTGCCATTTAGTTTTTAAAACAGCAAAACGTTGAGATTATCACTACACATATGCACAATTTCACCTGATTTTCTTCTTCTATTGTTTTTCACCGGATTTTCTCTTTAACTTTATCATTAAATACCCCTAAAACCACCTCAGACCAGTTGGATCAGTGGTTGTCAATCACAGGGCCTCAGCAAATGTTTAAGGGGCCCCAATATGTATTATTTAAATGTGGTTATATTAACATAATCCTAATTAATCTGCTAAAAAGCACTTAAATAAGAGGTCTATAATGTTAAGATAGACTATTATACATATCCTAGATAAGAGGGTTTGAATATTGTCTTGGGCAAAGGGGGGTCTTGGAGTTATAATATATGGGACCTATATGTATATGATATGTATGTATGTGTGTGTGTGTGTGTGTGTGTACACAGGAATATTTCTACATTTTTAAATATCTCTTTTATATGGTTTCAGAGCTGCATCCCTGCTTTTTGTAAACACATCATATATTTATGAAAACATTTATTAAATCAGGTCGCCTATGATACTTAAATATAATAATGCACATTATGTGGATTTTAACATCAAGTCCGTGCATAACATATGGCATCTCCGTAAAACAAAAAGCCCACAATTCATTAATTTCGCTTCATCAATAAATCTGAAAAAAATATTATGGACATTACAAATGCGGTACAGATACAGGTGTTAAAAGAAACCTGAAAATCATGCAAAACTTCTAGCACTAGTCGTGGCGGAATCGGTAGTAACAAACAACAGCATTTAGCGGGTTTCAGACGAGTGGTTTACCTTGTGGCGAGCAGTTGGTGGCGCTCTTCAGATTTTGCCAGAGCTTATGGAGCGCACCGCTGTCTCCTAAGCGAGCCACCCCGCTGTACGGCGGTCGTCAGGCGGCGCTCTTCACTTTTCCCCGCAGGTCTAAGAGCGCTGAAGGGAGGCCTTCTTTCCCCGGCCGTTTCCGAGCCTCTCCTCGCGCGCTGCAGCTGGGCAATCCCTCGTGCAGCGCTCGTCGGCCCCGCGGAAGCGTTCCGGTGTTCACAATGCGTTTCTCACCGCAACGAATCAGTATTACTCAGTACGGCGTACTGTTTGTTAAATATTTTGACGTAAAGACGATCGTAGATGTGGAAATGTACCGTTTGTCTGGCCTCTGTTCCTTGCTCTGTGCATGCTGCCCCGCCCCATGGGGGTTCGCGTGTGGCTTGTGCGAGGCGCTGATTGGCTAGAAAGACTGTCGGTCAAACTCTAGCTCTTATGATGGACAGTCTAATGATTGAAGCATTTTTGGATGCTAGAGTATGTGAATGCGAGGCTACATCTTCCGATGGAAAGGTCCTAAACCACCAATAAATTAATAATAAAACATCTCAAAACACACTATGTGTTTATTGTTTAGTATTTATTATTAATTGCTCATGAAATGTATGATTAGTCCCTCAAATAATAGACACTGCTAAAACATTTCAGACCATTCCTGCGCTCATTAAGAGGGAAAAAAACAGTTTGACTTCTATGTAAATGGACAATTTGTCAATTTAAACGTTTTTGTAAAACGAGGGATTTTAATCGACAACAAATGTGATACTTTTCATCTGAAGTCAAAGTAATCATTTATATATTGATTTATCTATTAACTGTATTATAGTATGTTACGCCATTAGGTTTTGTAATGCATGGCTTGTCAAACATTCTGCTTTCTAAAGGCTTGGATCATTTCAAGTATGTTATTCAATTGACGGCCATAGTTTTTATTGGTAATACAAAAAAGATTTTGCATTTTTATTTATGAGTCCTTGGCATGAAAAAAAGAAAGAAAAGCTCGTTCTTATGCTGCAGGATCTATGCACGTAAGAGCGTTGTTGAACTTCATTACCCAGAAAACAATGCGCATAGAGCGTCGCTGTGCGTCAGCTCTAGTTGCCCAGCCACAGAGAAAGAAAGAGGAGGCGCACAGTTTGCTATTGATAGAATAGTTCAGCAATCTTATTTTTTTTTAACGATTATTATAGTTTAAATTAACATATCCACTACGCGCCTGGGCCAGTCTACAGGCACAGTTTACCCCCGCTCTGGCACACTTGCAACCCGAAATGAGCGGCAGCGGGCGGCCCAGGACTAGCTCGTTTGCTGAGCCGCCAGGGGTCCCGGGAGCCGCTGCAGCCGTCGCCGGATCAGCCGTCGCCGGTGGAAGCTCTTCAGGAAAGACGGGGGGCGCGCAGGCCTCAGGCGGGAGTTCGTCTGGTTTCGGAAACCTAAAGCTGGGCAGTGAGTATCATTCAATGACATCACACGACAATCCCAATAAATGTGATATTAGTAGACTAGTTAAAGCCCAAGTGCTGGACCGTGTAGCCTGCTGTTCATTAATTTGTCTGATTATTTTACCATGATCGCGTTAACCTACTTTAGGCGGCTAACTGGCTAAGCTAACGTGAGCTTGTTTTTGTAGACGGATCAAGGGCTTTGATTGCTCTATATTAGCTCGACAATCCTTCATAAGAGCGCTGGCTAAACGCATCTCTTATGATCGATACCAAATGCAATACATTATGACCACCTTGAACCCTTCTTTAAAATATGATTCTTGATTTATTAGATGTTTAGACGTCGCGTTATTGAAGATGTGCTCGTTTGGTAACAAAGCTCAGTTAGCCTGCCGGCAACATCTAACAGACTGTATCTTCAATTTTGTGTTCGATTTTAATCATTTCATCATGTGCGACCCTGGATGCATTTAGTCTCATCAGAAATGTATTTAACAATTATCTTAATATTAAGTTCAACCTGCCTAAAGAGGGCCAAATTGGCGGTTGCCTGTCCATATATTTAAAGGAAAACTATCATAATCAATATTTATAACATTATTATTAACGTAACGTTAAACGACCCAGCCTTCCTACTCGCAATCTAACAGATCATCACAAAGCTTTGAGTACACAAACTGCGTCCTATGAAGGAAAAATGACCCAATGTAAATTTGTGGTTGGGCTACTCCTGTGAAAACTAGTGGTTTCCCTAGAGGCATAAACCTCTTCATTTGGTGCTCTATAAATGATTCCCAGTGACTGCAGTGCTGGCAGCAGCGTTTATCTACACTGGTGCTGACTGCTGGATTTCCATGAGAATGGTGATGGGTGTTAATACTAGGAATAAGGGGAGATGGGGTGGGTGGATGTACGACTGTAACCCACGAGAAACCTTGAACCAGTAGTTACAACACAACAACCATTGCTGTTTTTGTCCTATTTTTTCAGCATAGTAACTATTTTTAATTACTCTGCTAACATTTGTACTCCCCTAAAAACATGATACATTTTGTGTGTCATTAATGTATAGTTCAAGGTTCTTGTTTATTTGTCACATACACAATCATACAGGGTATAATCAGTAGTGAAATGTAGGAAGACATATATTACACATAGTTTGCATAATGTGTAATATATGTCTTTGCAAATACATGATTTTATATTCATATACACTTCTGCTGGAAGCAGTGATAAAATTGTCATTCAGTTCATCACTGAAAGCCACTAAAATGGATAAATCCTATTTATCATATTTAATCGCATAAATATGATCAATGAACCCATGACAAAGTGACTGGCCATTAACTGTCCTGAATCCATCTCTTTCATCCTAGAGGATCATACTAGACTGTCTTTTTAATGGAAGGCTTTTTTTCTTCTTTTTTTTTTACTCTGAGAGAATTATTCAGTCACATGACTGGTTGTGAAAAAGTCGCAAGACATTTATGCACATGTAGTAAATTATTCTATAATAATCTTTCCCTCAGTTAATGAGCTTGCCTTCCTGAATAAAAATATATCCATCTCAAATGTAAAGTTTTTGCACAATTTCCAATTTTTTTTATGTAACATCCAAAAATTGGCATTAAAAAATGACATTTTATGTGGTGGCAATTTAAATGAGCCACTAATCCACATTGTTTCTCATCCCACTCGAAGCAGTGTTATTCTGATGAAAAATTCTCAATAGCAGCAACTGTCTGTGTCATGCATGACAACAGCTGTCTGCTCTGCTTTGATCTGGTAAATAATAGTTTTGCCGTGTAATAAAACAAAGCTTTTGTTTTGGTGAATCTGTCATTCCTCCTCTAAATCTAAACTGACAGCAACTGACATAAAAAAACATCACCCTTGGGCTCTGCTTGTCTCCAGGCATCCCCATTATTCAGGTCTGCTCTTGGCCACAGGTGGAAATGTGGTCAGACTTCAGTAGACTCCACCCATGTTCAAACAGTCTTAAGGGTGTTTCTGCTATTCCTAGTGATAAGCTCAACCCGTTGTTCTGTTGTGTTTGGACACGCATCTAAACACGGGTGTTGGATTACTATTAACACCTGTCAGACAGAGTGGCAAACAGGCATAGTTTGCTGGATAAGAGGGCACAGATGAGTTCAAAAAGATCTAACTGCTTTAGATCTAATGCTGGGTTTGGACTTTTTGCTTTAATGTTTTCATGTTTTTTGAATATAAAGATCTCTCAGGCATTCAGGAGTAGTTTTGAGAAATATTTCACGTTTTACTCACTCATGTCGAACTAAACCTGATTGACTTTCTTCCATGGAGTGCGAAAGGAGAAGTTTTAAAGAATGTGCTGCTCACCAATTCCAATGCAGTGATGACCTGTGATTTCATGCATCAAAAAGCATGAAAGGCACCACAAAATAACCATAAATGTTGCATGTGACTCATCTTTTCAAATCACCACACTCACCAGCTGATTAGAACTATTACTCAGGTTATTCTCAGCTGAAATTGCATGGTAGATTCATAATTAATACTGTCAGAGCATCATTTTCCTGTGATTTTACCATGAGGAACGTGTCCACCACCAATCCCGTAGCATATAGGCCTAATGAATGACTACATGGACATCATACAGCAGTGCTCTGCTTCTCATACAACACAAATGACAATTTATTCAAAATGCTGTGTGTTATTACACAGATATTACTTTATTTTCCTGGGGAAATTAAATTCATGTTACTTTTTTGTTATGGATGGACAAATCTAAATGCATTGGAGTATCTCTAACCTCAGAAAGGCTAAGTTTGACACTAATAATGTGTATAGGCAACAAAGATAAAAGTAACCCTCTTTTAGTTAGTCATGCACTGGTCCAGTGCTCTTGACAGAAGCTAGAGCAGAAATAAAAATACAGAGAAAATAATTATGAATTTTTTTTTATAGCTTATTTCACTTGTTGGTTCACACAATGGCATGATTCTGCTTTTGTTATATAAGCTAATATTTAGAGACCAACCAAATGTAATACCAATTTAAATGCATTAATTCACCTGATATTACAGAAGCAGTTTAGTAGGGGAAAAAAAACAATGTATTTTTCAGTCTCTTGCTTGCAGGGCTAGTTCACTCTAAAATGAAAATTGTCATTTTACTCTTGACCCTATAAAAATATTTGTAAAGAGATCAAAAAACAAATCCATATGAATTGAGCAGTTTAATCCAAGTCTTCTGAAGAGACATGATTGCTTTATATGATGAACAGATTTAATTTAGGCTTTTATTCACATATAAACATAGATCAGCCAACATAAATAGCTGAACCATACTTGCCTTGACCTCATTGGTCCTTGCACCTCAAGCAAGCAAGCGTGCTTGAGCTTCCATCACCAAATATTGCTGTTAACATTGTTAGCTGATTATTGTTTATATATGAATGAATCAGCAGACTTTGATTAAATTGCAGGAGGCATAGACATTTCTTAGATTTGATTAAAAATATCTTAATTTGTGTTCCAAAGATGATCGTATTACTTATGGGTTTGGAACGACATGAGGGTGAGTAAATGTTGATGGAATTTTCATTTTAGGGCTGAACAAACCCTTTCAAACATGAATTAAACAATGACTAAGGTAAATTGTCAGATGTCTGTCACTGTTTTTGAGGATGTTCTTTTTGTAATTTTATCACATTGAGTACAGAAGTAATTTTTAATAGGCGACAGCATTCATATAGCGTTAGTTCAGGTCATACATGGAAAAAACTGACTCTTGTCGTGTAAATCTCTATTCTTTTGAGCAGTCAGATATTTCGGTCAAAGGCCTTTTGTTTAAAAAAAAAAACCACTTGTTTTGTTGTGTGTTTAGGGGATAGTGGAAAAGTGACAACGGTAGTAGCCACACCAGGGCAGGGTCCGGACCGTCCTCAGGAGGTCTCGTACACCGACATCAAGGTGATCGGGAATGGCTCTTTTGGAGTGGTGTACCAGGCTCGACTCATCGACAGCCAGGAGATGGTGGCCATAAAGAAGGTGCTTCAGGATAAGAGGTTTAAGGTAAGATGAGTAAGAAAACCTGATTGTGTACAAACTAATGTCAGTATCATAATAAAATACCCTAAAATGCATAAAACCGTTTCCAACATGAAATGTTTTTACTTGTAATGCTACAAGCCCTTTAAATAGGGCTGCTACAATCACTTTGGAATTTTTTGTATCATATTGCGATTTGAACAGTGATAAACATTTAATATCTCATGTAGCTTCTGCTTAATATCAAAGCTAAAAGAACAAAAAGGCTTAAGATCACTTTGAAAACACCCCCTTTTCAGTTCATAGTTGTGTTCATAAACTACAAACCTGCCTTATGACTCCAGTTGTTTTGTCCAGGCTCTACTGCCTTGAGGAAATGTTGCTCTTCACATTTTCAGAAGAGCTGAACCTCTTTCAAACTGACTCAAAAGTAGGTCTGAATGATTAATTGCATTTGCGATAATATCGCGATACGAAAAAAAACACGATTTTTCAACCGCAGAGGCTGCAATTATACTGTCACGTCACACGTGAGAGTAAAGAGGTGTGTTCGACTTGAAGATCGATCGGTGTATGACATCAAAGTATGGCGAGAGAAAGCATAAGGAGACGTCCGCTCTCTTATAGCTCTCGCGGTTCTTTGATGACACACACCGATCGGTCTAAGCAGCGCTGCTTCAAGTCGAACACGTCTAAGCAGTCTTCAGAGGAAGCATCAAGTTGGCACACTACAGTGTTGCCAAGTCTGCTGTATGCCTCCAAAAACGTGATATTTAGCCCCTGAAATGCGAATCTTACCAGGGGAACCCCTCCAAAAAAACGTGTATTTTACTGCCCGGAATGCGATTTATTTATTTATTTATTTTATTTTTATTTTATATATTTTTTTTGTTTGTTTTTTTCTCGGTGGACCCCCCTCGAAACTTTTGGGCTAGTTTTGAGTAGCAATTGGGAGGGTTTTGTTGTGAAAACCTGGCAACCCTGGCACGCTACACGCGGGAATGTTTGAAAGCGTATATATGAACGTACTTCAAAACGGCACATGGAAATTACTCGAGCAGTAACAGTGTTACGGTGCATTTCATTAAGACTTCGTTCGACATTAATATAAAATAGTCTATAAAATAAGGTTATTTATATATATATATATATATATATATATATATATATATTTATTTATTTATTTAAAGTCTGTCTAAAGTTAACAGACAGTGTTTAAAATGTGCAATCCGCATGTTTACATTTTATTACAGCGACTTTGAATTCCCTAAATACTGTGTGGTAAAGCAACAGATTTGTTTTTATATTTCTGCAATCTACTTTTTGTGTGATTTGTTATTGAGTTTCATATTAATGTTTACTCCAGACTTATTTGTCAGTGCTTTGTTGTCATAATTATTACATGCTTACAAGGCTGGAAGTTCAACAAATCAGTCAATATACTACTGTGATTGTAGTTGTTAAATAAAAATGTAATTTATATCAATTCATGCATCACCTAATTTCATCATAACATATAGACCTGTCCTACAGAAAATAACATTTGTTTAATCTATCTAATATTGTGTTGGTCATACTATACAATGATTTATTGCTTGTCTTTGTTGAATAATACAGAACATAAAGAGCTTTAAAAAATAATTGCATATCAAATCGCAATATTGGTTAAAAAAATGGCAATTAGATTATTTTCCAAAATCGTTCAGCCCTACTCAAAAGTGAACAGGCCTAACAAAAAAAAAAAATTGCATTAATGTTGTACCTGGACTTGAAGGTTGACTCTTAAGTTGTAATCAGTCCACTTCTCAGTCACAGTTTTTCTACTTAAATGTCATGTTATTACAATGTAATATTTATTATTATTTAATTTTAGGACTGTATTAGAATATGCAATTAGTAATGTAGTGTTACAGTGTAATATATTGCTGTCATGATTTGTGTATTTCTATATGTAGTTGACAGTATTTTTAATCTCCTCATTCTGTATAATAATTTGTAGGAGCCAAAAATGTTTGAAATTGCTCACATGTGAGCCTGGAATACTTAGGCATTCATAATGCATGTTAGTGAAACACCCCACAATGGCAATAGGCCTATGTCTCATCTCAGCCCCAAAACACACATAAATACCAGTGTAAATGGAAGCATTCTGAGTGTGAAAACATTGAATCATGACAGCATAAGGCACGGCCTTCCACCTTAAAGTGAGCATTGCTTGAAAACTGTATATTTAATGAAATATATAATACATGCACACTAGTTTTAAATAGGCTGCACAGTCAGAGAAACACACTTCCACAGATGAATGCATTAAATAAGATAGATGTTTGATTTTCATGCTGGCACTTTACCGTCCTTCACACATAATGTCTTTCTCCACAGAACCGTGAGCTACAGATAATGAGGAAGTTGGACCACTGTAATATTGTCAGGCTACGCTACTTCTTCTACTCCAGTGGAGAAAAGGTTATTTTTCTGTCCAACCTTTGAGTTTTTTATATTCCCAGTGATATTAATTTGTCATGGTGAATAATATATATTTGAAGAATGTAATCTCTGTTGAACAATCTTCTCTCTTTCTCTCCTCAGAAAGATGAAGTGTATCTAAATCTGGTGCTTGATTTTGTACCAGAAACCGTGTACAGGGTGGCACGCCACTTCAACAAGTCCAAGACCACCATCCCCATTATCTATGTCAAAGTAAGTCTCTGTGTAGTCATGACTGCTGCTACTGTGCCCATTCATATGTACATGTACAATAAACAATAACATCTCTCTCTCTCTTTCCTCCCCCACAATCTGTCTTTCTTTCTCAGGTGTATATGTATCAGTTATTTCGCAGTCTGGCATATATTCATTCCCAAGGAGTCTGCCATAGAGACATAAAGCCACAGAATCTCCTGGTGGACCCAGACACAGCTGTACTCAAACTGTGTGACTTTGGCAGGTGTGTGGTCTGATGTGGCATGTATTTGATACACACCCATGTACAGTTGAGGTCAAAAGTTTACATACACCTTGCAAAATCTGCAAAATGTTCATTATTTTACCAAAATAAGAAGGATCATACACAATGCATGTTATTGTTTTAGTACTGACCTGAGTAAGCCATTTCACATAAGACGTTTACATATTATCCACAAGAGAAAATAAATAAATTTATAAAAATGACCCCATTTAAAAGTTTACATGCGCTTGATTCTGTTGTTACCTGAATGATCCACAGCTGTTTTTTGTTTAGTGATAGTTGTTCATGAGTCCCTTGTTTGTCCTGAACAGTTAAACTGCCTGCTGTTCTTCAGAAAAATCCTTCAGGTCCCACAAATTCTTTGGTTTTTCAGCATTTTTGTGTATTTGAACCCTTTCCAACTATGACTGTATGATTTTGAGATTCATCTTTTCACACTGAGGACAACTGAGGGACTCGTGTGCAACTATTACAGAAGGTTCAAACACTCACTGATGCTCCAGAAGGAAAAAACATGCATTAAGTTATTAACTTTTGAACAGAATGAAGATGTGTACATTTTTCTTATTTTGTGTAAATATCATAGTTTTTCATTTAGTACTGCCCTTCAGAGGCTACAGAAGATAGTTACATGTTTCCCAGAAAACAAAATAAGTTAAATTTACCGTGATCTTCAAATTCAAAAAGTTTCACCCGACGGATCTTCATGCATGTTTTTTCCTTCTGGAGCATCAGTGAGTGTTTGAACCTTCTGTAATAGTTGCATATGAGTCCCTCAGTTGTCCTCAGTGTGAAAAGATGGATCTCAAAATCATAGTCATAGTTGGAAAGGGTTCAAATACACAAAAATGCTGAAAAACCAAGATTTGTGGGACCTGAAGGATTTTTCTGAAGAACAGCAGGCAGTTTAACTGTTCAGGACAAACAAAGAACTAATGAACAACTATCACTAAACAAAAAAACACACTATTAAGACACAGTATTAACAACACAGTATTAAGAATCAAGTGCATGTAAACTTTTGAATGGGGTCATTTTTATAAATTCTACTATTATTTTCTCTTGTGGACAATATGTAAACGTCTTTTATGTGAAATATCTTATTCAGGACAGTACTACATAAAAAACATAACATGCATTTTGAATGATCCCTCTTATTTGGTAAAATAATTAACATTTTGCAGATTCTGTAAGGTGTCTGTAAACTTTTGACCTCAACTGTATAAGATCATCATTTATGTGAATATGTAAATATGTGCTTACCCCTCAATAACAAAATGGTAATGGTAATTCAAAAGTGGCAACTCCAAAACAAACTGCAAATTAATTTTTGTTCTGATTTAGTTTGAAATGATTTCACACTAGTTCATTCTTCGATTATGCTTGAAGTGTATTCAGGCATTTACACTACAATCTGCCTAGTAACAAAGTTTTGCCCTGTGTGTCAAACTTGTGTGCATTTGTGTCCTGCGGTGGGAATCTTGAAATTTGATTTAGATTCGGAGAACCATGGTCTGATTCCAAAATGAATCTTAATTCAACTTTTTTTTTTTTTTTTTTTTTTTAATTGATGTGAAAAGATTGCCAATTGTACGCATTCATATGCAGCCCACTGTATCATTGTTACATGTGTGTATTTTTGATAAGATTTTTATAACCCTCTATTGTGTGATCTCCACAGTGCAAAACAGTTAATTCGTGGGGAGCCCAATGTGTCATACATCTGTTCGCGGTATTACCGCGCTCCCGAGCTAATATTCGGAGCCACGGATTACACATCCAACATTGATATCTGGTCAGCTGGCTGTGTATTAGCAGAGCTGCTTCTGGGACAGCCCATATTCCCCGGTGACAGTGGAGTGGACCAGCTAGTGGAGATCATCAAGGTGAGTGGAAGATCTTCATTGCTGTATTTTGAAGTGTAAGCATAGACGAGTCTTAATTCTCTCTCTCTGTCCAAACTCTGCAGGTTTTGGGGACCCCGACAAGAGAACAGATCCGAGAGATGAACCCCAACTACACAGAGTTTAAATTCCCACAGATCAAAGCACACCCTTGGACGAAGGTAAAGCACCTGTTGCTGTGATAGTTTACAGTTATCTCACAGACAGAAACATTTTAGGACTTTATAGAAGAGTATACTAGTGATGCTCCGAAGTAACTTTGGTAACAAAAATGTTCATTTAGCTGAAAACCAAATATAAAAATAGGATTTATTTATCAAATATATTTAATAATGAATACTTCAAATGAAAACTGAGTTACATTTAAACATTTATGTTGCGCATAATGCAGTTTAGAGACATTTTGTTCATACATCAACTGAAAAAAACATAGACTAAACAATGTTTCATTAAATTGAAGATAGATTTAAATCGATATTGTCGTACCAGCTGTAGTGTCCACTCAGCTGACATGTTTACCTGTGGTTTATCCACATTGTTTGTATGAAATAGATGCTGACACAGTCAAAACATGCCATCTGATCAGCGCTAGTTTAACGCCACTGTTCAGGTCAATGATTTTTGCCCTCTAAAACGGTTTAGACTGATTCATTTTGAAACTGGTCTTTCATTTTTAAGCTTGTCAGATGTGACATTTCTCTGTGATTCTGTGCGTTTGTTAGGTGTTTAAGCCGAGGACCCCTCCTGAAGCCATCTCGTTGTGTTCTCGTCTGTTGGAGTACACACCGGTAACGCGGCTCTCTCCACTGGAGGCCTGTGCACACGCTTTCTTTGACGAGCTGCGCCAGCCGAATGCCCGTCTGCCTAATGGCCGAGAACTTCCCCATCTCTTCAACTTCAGCCCTGTGGGTGAGTCGAACTGAAAGAACTGCCACTTCTATTCAGATTCAGCCTCGTTGGATTAATCGGAGGCTCATGCTCTCTCTTTCTATATTTTTGTCTTTTTGTCTTACACGCATTAGAAAAACTCTTACGGTTTAGTATGTTGAACCTTCTATAAACTCTTATCTAAAGAGCTAATTTTGTCTGATGCCTACTATGGTATTTTACCTAAAATGTGTTTTGGTGAGTCTGATCTGAGGTGTTCTGTAAAGAAAACAATATAAACAGCATTTACAAAAATGTGCCTGACACACATGGTTGTTTAAGAAGTGAAAATTCTAATAAGCAACTAAAAAATAGCAACACAATCAGTATGTGAATACAATGGTTGCATGCAAAAAAAGGATTTAGTTCCAAATTGATGCTGGCACTATTGATGTTCCTTAAAGAAATAAAAAGGTTAAACAATGCTTATTTTAGCCTTACAGCTTGGCCTTTATATGCTAAAATGTTTTTGTTACCTTTTTTTAATAAGTGTACTATTCATTACTTCAGTGTTTCTGTGCCGTGGAAAATTATCAAAAACTTCCTATCTCTATTATATTTCGTTATTATTTTAAATCCGTGCTACTGGTCATCGTCATGTCTATTTGTGGGTTTTACAAATATTTAACCAATGAAAAGCATTCAAAGGAGCGAGTGACTAAACCTCGTAACGCCATTGGATCCTCAAATTGTCAGTCAAACCTTATAACTCCACACTGCCTCCATTTAGTATGACGTGCCACGACATGCAGTTTATGCGGCCGTTCTAATGACGGACAAAATGCAGATCTCATCATTCTCTCGTCAAAAACCTTGTTAACTCAGAAAACGTTTAGTGCAAGTGTCTGATCATATATAAAAACTCTGACGCATTGTTTAATTATTGGGGAAGAAAAAAACTTTCCCCCTTCCTATCTTTTTTTTTTTTAGTGCTTAGTGGTGTGTCGTGGGATTTTTTTTACTTTTCAAATCTGTGCCACGGCAGAAAAAAGGTTGGGGAAACACTGCATTACTGTAAAGTGAGCGTGTCTTTAACTTAACTACACGTTGTCAAATGAACAACCAGTCAGTAATTAGACTGATTTAAGTCTAATGAACCTAAAAGTAAACACAGCAGACCAATGGTTTTTGGTTCACCATGGTGAATAAGTATGTTAGATTGAAGCTTGAGCATAATTTTAACCAGTTCGTAAGTAATTAATTTACGATTTATCATTGCATCATAGCAGCTTGCAATTTTCATTCTTGCACACCAACAGAAACATCCGAGTAGCAAAGCACAAATCTGATTAAATTACATTTCGGATTACTGCATATAAACTGAAAGAAAGGTTTCTTGATCAATTAGATTTTGAATTATAATTGCTATATACATAACTATTCAAACAATTTTTTGTAAAGAAACTACCTTTTCAGTAAGGATGCATTTTATTGATAAAAAGTGACCGTAAACGTTGTTAAAAATATAAACTGTATAGCCTATATTTCAAATAGATGCTGCTCTTTTTAACTTTATCAAAGAATCCTAATAAAAGTATCACTGTTTCCACAAAAAATATTAAGCAAATCTGTTTTCAACATTGATAATTAGAAATGTTTCTTGAGCACTAAATCAGCATTTTTATGGAATTATTTCTGAATGATCATGTGACTTCTGGAGAAATGACTGATAAAATTCAGCTTTGCATCACAGGAATAAAATACATTTTAAAATGTATTAAAACAAATGTTATTTTAAATTGTAGAAAATTCACAATATTACTGGTTTTATTGTATTCTTACTGAAATAAATCCTGTCTTGGTGGGCAAGAGACTTCAAAAAACATCAAAACATTTTACTGACCCCAAACATTTGAATGGCAGTGTTTACAACTTAAGTGCATATAACTTAAACATTGTATTATTTTACATTAAATTATTTCACTTTACATGTAATTTACTACAGTAGTGGTGTGCAGAGGCTTCTAAGATGGTCATGTCTGTTTGTTAAAAGGCAGCAGACTATAAACTGGCAACTCAATGAGCTGAAGTGCTGTTGATGTGTAAATATACTTCTAGTGCCTATAGGAACAATACTGCACACTTACACCAATGGCAGAGCTTGAAATTATAATTTGATTCATTGCCACGTGAATCTTCCCCCACTGCAATAGATCCTCAAAATGAATCCAGAAAAGTGAACTTAAGCAAAAATGTCAGCGCCATCTATATTGAGTGATTCTGTAATCTGCCAGCTAAAAAAAGTGTAATTTTAAAAGCCAGTGGTTCCCTACTCCATTTCTTGGTATGGAGCTCTGCAAATTGTGGGTAAAATGGTACATTTGGTTAATCAGCTTTTTTTCTTGAGCTTGTCACAACCCATGCATCAGATTTTGGCTTTTAGGAAACTTAGAAGGTAATAATTTTGCTGCTTGTAATTTGAGATGGATTTCCCATCCTATTATGCAAGTAAAAAGCTATTTAGGGTTTTGACACGTTTAGATATTGATGGCTAACTTCTTTGTCTTTCTCCTCCCCTGCAGAGCTGTCTATCCAACCACAGTTGAACTCCATTCTCATTCCTCCCCATGCTCGCTCGCAGACGACACCTGCCTCACACGGTACTGATCGCACATACATACCAAATGCCTTTGATTTACCCTTCCTGTCAGTCCGTATGCATTTGTGAATCTACATGTCCTGTTATTTTGTGTGTGTTCACAGAGGGCAGCGGTTCAGACGGTCCAGCCCAGTCTAGCTCAGCACCGGGACCCCTGAGCAACAACACCTAATTGTTCCCTTGGCATTACTGCGGCGTTATCACCCCTCTCTCCTCATCCCTTCTTTCTCATTCCTCTCTCCTTCCCAAAAGCAGCTCCAAACAGTCGCTCTCTCACACACTCTCTCACAAACACACAAGCACACACACTCGTCACCTCGTGTCATGTGTCGTCATGATGAAAGAAGTGTGTGATGCCCAGATTAATGACGTCAATCATCACAGGAGGAGATAATGAGGTCGATTTAAATTTAGTATGATGATTGTCATGTTTCGGATAAAGACTGGGGAGGGCCGCTTAGGGCACATGTGCCCCCTAGTGGCATGAAGAGCACCGCACAGTTACTGCTCTCTGCCTCTGGTACCAACCATTTGACTTTTAAACAATGTCGAGCTCGTTTAAATTTAATTTTGCTCTTAAACTGATATGTTTTAGCTTTCTTTAGGAGTTCTTGCATGAAGCAAGGACTACGATGGGTTTTATGGAGCAGCGAGTGTGAGATGTCAGTGTTTGTGTGTCGGGATGTGCTGTTTCTCTTCGCAGAGACAAAAATGGGTGTCTTAATATGTGCGAATGTCAATTTTAAGTAATCAGTGCACACTCTTTTTTTTAAATTTCTTTTAAGGAGAGTATTTGGAGAAGTCGAGACAATGTTTCATTATAAAACGTGCTCACTTTTGTTCGTTCGTTTTTTTTCTTTTGTGCATGCGCATACACACACACACACACACACACACACACACACACACACACACATATATATATATATATAGCTGGTAGGTCTGTCCCATCACTAGCTGTATTAGCTGTTCTGTTGTGCATTATGGAGTCTATGCCATGTGTGTGTGTTTTATATACATCGGCATGCCTGTTAAATGTGGATTTAGCAGATGTTCATCTAAAAGACACGTTGATACATGAGCCCACACACACACACACACGCACACCATGAACACTTAGCAAATGAGACTGGAGCTGTTTGTCTTTCCCTTCTTCCATCCTTCCTATCTCCTCCTCTCATTGCTAATATGTAAATGCCATGTACCTTTTATTTTGTTATTTTTGTTATTGTTATTCTGTTGTCCTTGTAATTAGATTTTTCTCCTAGTGGAGCAGTGCTGGTATGAGCAGAAACCAGCCTTTTTTGGTCTCTCTATCTCTTTCTCTCTCTCTCTCTCTCTCTCTCTCTCTCTCGCCCTTCCTCCCTCTTTCCTCCTATCCCTTCATCATACAACTGTATATAACATTTCATCCAGCCTCTCCCTGCGTCCGGGGAGAAAGACAAAACTGAACAAAATTTTGTTTTTACCTGATATCTCTCAGTCTCTTTCTCTTACTCTCTCTCCTCATCCGCCCGCCTGCCTGCCTGCCCTTCCCCCTCCTCATCATCAGTGTTAATTCTGATCCTTTTATTTATTGTATTGCTGTCTGATTCTGTTTTTAACAATCTGATGGGGGAGGGGTTTGTGTGTGTGATGTCATTTGGTGTAACGTTCATATCTCAAACTCTGGAATACTGTCTGACGGAATGTTCTGGAAAGGGCAGGTACACACTACCACACACAGGCTGCTCGGCCCATCAGTGAAAAGATGAACGGTTAAAGGGAGAGAGAGGGAGAGATAAACAATGTTTTTGTTTGTTGGTATAAATAATAAACTCATTAATAAAGTTATCAAGTGTCTTTGTGGGTTAAATTGTTTATTTACCATGGATTATCCTATTGTTGAAACATTTTTGAACAGTAAAGGCCATAAAAAAATCTTAAATATTTAAAATAGCATAACAAATAGATAAAACAATGTGGAGGTCTTAAATGTAATGGAAGATTCAAAAGGCTCAAACAAATCAGTATTTTTGTTGCCTGAAAACACCATTTATTTAAAAAAAATATTCAAAAAGTAGGTTTGAAAAAGCAAGAATGCATTTTACAATATTATTGTATTTATTTTAACCATATTTTTTAATCAAATTATTTTAGTAATTGGCATATTGTTTTCAACTTTGTTGTCTTAAACCTGCAGATACCCTGCATTTGTTAAAGGGTGGATGTAGCTTCTGAAAATTAGGTTAAAAAAAGCAATAAAACTGAAAGAAGTTTAGGTGTTTGTTGAAGGGAAGTAAAAAATGAAATGCTCTCTAGAGATCAACAGGATTGGAGAAACCAGTGGGGGTCCTCGTGGATTCAGAATCTGAACATCCTTCAAAATTCAGTTGCTTTATTATCCTCTCAACTCATTGCTTCAGCTGAGGGTCACGGTTTGAGGGTCACCTTATTGCATTTGTATGATTGTAGGACATTTGCATTGCCTGACATTCAAAGAATAATGGCACCAGATGTTCAATTCTGAGTAGACTTCATGTTCAATTCGGCACAACTATGTGTTTAGACTGATAACAGTGCACTGAAAAGCCCCTGACAACAAAAGCCAATCAGAAGGTTCTGGAAGCCTCTGTTGTCCTCTATTCACTCTCTGATTAGGTATTAACGTTTGTAAATTAGCTCAGATTAGAGGGTGGTGATAAATTAAATCATGAAGAAAAATGTTAATCTTGTTTGTGTTGATTTGACCTTATAATCATTATTTTCAGTCTTGTCTCACTTACTGCATTTATTTTTCTTCAAGTCAACAAATAAAAATGTTCCATTTTTCTTTTCAAAAAAAGTGTAACCCTACTGTCTTTTGTCCATCGCTTTTCATTATTAAGTAATTCACATTTTTAATAATATGGTGTGCAGTCATTACAACTGTATGACAAACAATAGGCCTACCATTTGTGGCCACTACTTTACTCACTCTAGAAGTAATATAACCTTACTTTTTTCTTTAGAGGAGACAGCGACCTCGGCTCAAGTCCTTTGGCATAAGTGTGATTACTCTATAAGCCACTGAGCCGTCATACACTGAATACTAATGAAGTGTTTGTTTCAGACAGGCAGATATCCGGTCACCTTTCTGACTTGAACTTCAAGCAACTTTATCGTTTCTGTAGTCTCATCACTCATTACCTCGAAATTCTTTTGTCTGAACAAAGAATTGCAAAGCACCCTAACTTTTAGACTTACAGGTGATGAAAAAAAATGATTTGTTTCCTTGTCAAAGATTTTGAACTGCTGTATTTAAGCTAAATGGATTCTGTATGGCCTACTATGGCATATTAATAAAACATCGACTTGATTGTAAATTGATATTCGACTAAAGGACTTTAAACTTTTTCCATCTAATATAGGCCTATACATATTTGATTGTCATTAATGAACAAGTTTCATTTCTTTAATTAACTTTATAACAGCAACAGCTTTTCTGTTACAACCTCCAAAACCTCTGTAAGTGGCTATAGACTTTTCATCTTATAAATGTAAAAGTGTTATATGTGATTATGAAATTATTTTCATTTCATTTTAATCAGATTTAGTTTCATTGCTGATTTTAAAATTATTTTTAATCTCGTGTCAAAAATGCCAAATGAATAAATAAATCCAATAAAATGACACGTCTTTCTTGATTTTTTGTTTCTAATGACATTCAAAGCAGATCTATATTGTTGAATCTTGTTTATGAACTGTATGATAAAGCAAACAATACCATTGCAATCAATGTTATGATATACTAAATCATGCAACTCGGTTTGTATCAAAAAACCAATGGTTGTATATCATTGTTAGCAGTTAGAGACATCCAAAACATTCTGGAAAAAGAGATGTAGGCTACAAAATGTATATAAAAAAAATTCTGTTCAATGAATATACTTTATTTTTGTTCAGTGAATATAATTTCTTTTTGAGAAATTTCAATATCTAATTAAAATAGTCACAGATTTTGATATTTTCCTCTAACTTAAATGTATTTACTGATGTTTTTTTATTATTATTACTGCTTTGAACACTAACACAGAAAGGCATTCAAAACTGGGAGATTTGCATATTATGACCCAGATTACACTCAATTTTCAGTCACACTCTATACACCGTATCACAAAATAAATTAAAAATAAAATAAAATAAAAACAATGAGGGGCAAAGAACATACGTACATATATAAAAGACAAAGAAGAAGTAGGGGAGTAGGAGGTTCTCACATTATGAAACCAAAATCTCTAATAAAGTATATAAAAATCTTGCTTTGGGACTTTTCATCTCTCCTAACATTTCCAAATATACCACAAATTCCTCTAATCTTGGGGGAATTTTGAAAAAAAATACATTTCAGCAAAAGCAACAGATTAGTTATTACATAGAATATCTTTTTATCCTTAAATAACAAACCAAATTTAACAATTTCCCATGAGAGGATCAGTCTTACAGATATTCTCTGAATGCATCATTCCAGAATGTTTGTACCAAATTACACTGATAAAACATGTGATCAACTGTTTCTATCTCCAAATCGCATAAATGGCATATATTTGAGTCCCCAATATTAAATCTTACTCTTAACTGTTTTTTTTTTTTTTAATTGTATATATTGAACAATTAACATTCAAACGTATAACAAAATGTTACAAACATGGTGTTCACGTTTCCTGGAAGAAGAAAAAAAGGAAAAAAATTCAATTAAATAATAAAATAAAAAAATAACAAGGAGGGTATACATCAATAATCACAATAGAAAAGAGGAGTTTAGTTCATAGTTCTGGTTGCTTTCCGATTTGAAAGACCTTGAAGAGTTTCAAAATAAATCCTCAAATCAACTTTGAAGTGGAAGATACTGGGCTTCCTTTCTGATCATTTATATTTGTGTATATAAAAATGACCTAATAATATTAGAAGATTTAGCATAAAAATGTGACTCTTATCCATATCTTTTTTTTTATCAAAATAAAATATAACATCTCTTTTTCTTATATTAATTTTAGATCCACTCAACCTAGTAAATAAATATTCAACATCAATCCAGAAAAATTGAACATACATACATTAAAAAAAGATGCAAAACAGTCTCTACATCCATTCCACAAAAAACACAACATTCAGAGAGATCAGCTCTGTATCTCTTGAGAAACTGGTTAAATTATATGTATAATTTTAAAGTAAACTTCATTAACTTTATTTGTGACACAGAAGTTGTTATTATAAGTCCAAATCAATTTCCAGTTGATATTCTCAAAATGATTATTAAAGAAAGTACTTACATCGAAATGTTGCAGGGCAATGAATCAAACATCTAAAAAATGTATTATTACATTTTCTATCTTTGATATCAATACCGTTTAATAAGATCTCTTTTTAAATGTTGATAGTTTAGATTCACTGAAGCCCTTTAAAAGCCTCACAAATCCTGCTGGAATTGCATCAATTACAATACAATATTCACGCGGAGGTATTGGAATACCAAATTTCTCTAAAAATTCAGTATATGTAAGTAAATATCCTTCATTATTTATCAACTGTGAGACCACTCGAATATCATTTTTAACCCAATTAGTATAGAAAATTGTTCTTATATAACATATTTTTTATTCCAAATTATCTGGCTATGGGGAGAAAAATTATGTTTGTATATAAGAATCCAATATAAAAGAGCCTGTCTATGAAAATTAGATAACTTAATGGGGAGTTTGTTGACCTTAAGATTTGGAATTATATACCATCTCTCATCTTTATGTTTAATATAATGTTTAATCCAGTTCATCTTGAAAACTGTATTAGATGTAACAAAATCAATCACATTCAAACCTCCATGAATATACTAATTACATACTCTAACTGATGTTAAACTTGCAGAGCACTAGATGACGTATTTTGGAAAGTACGCTTGACTTCGGGGGAATTCTATTGGCGGACTTGAAAAGTGCTGCGGTCCAATGAGATCGCGTTTTGTTGAGACGTTCCAAATAACATTTCTGACAGTTACGAAAGGAGAAGGCCATAATCGGTGAGTTGTTTATTTTATCCTACCGGAGCAATGTTTTTTGCGACTAAACCAAGCCTATCCACAGTTTCTGTAATTTAACAGTAGCTGTCGTCTCGGAGACTCGACTGGGGGAGACATTCGCCCTTCGCTAACGGGCGGATTCCGCCAAACTACCACCGAAGAAGCGCGTGCTGCCCTTCTTCGGCGCTTCTCTCTCGCTCGCAGTGTGTGTTCAATGTTTGAGCGCGACCAAGCACCCATAGCGGCTGCACTTTGAACATATAGCTATCAATAAACCAATGACGGTGGCTCTGTAAATCTATTTCTCACATATTTACCGTCGTTCAGTAAAAGGAAGTTGGTGCATCCTAAATGCTAGCAGGCCAGCAGAGCCCGCTAGTTGAGGCTGTTGGCTAACTAGTGTTAGCTTTATTAGCCTGTCAGGCGCTGCTTCTGAGTGGCGCTGTGATCATTCTGCTGTACCTCCAGATCCTCCAACTCTAACACCTTTTTGGTGCAATAGAGAAACCCATGTAGCTTATTAACCGATTTAGGTGTTTGCTGCAGACATCGTTTTTAGTGGATGATCATTATTACTGAAAATCTAAAGGTCTGTCAATATCGGTTATTTTATGACAGAAACGTTTGTTTATAAGTGTCATATGACCAATATGCGAAACCGTTGTTAATCATTTTATGTCTGCATTTTGACAATAATGCCTTGAAGGCATTAATGAATTAAATTTTTAGACGAAATTATAAAAAAACACAATATGCATTATAAAAAATAACAGTAATATTTTTATTGATGTAGAAAGTTATGTAAATATATAAGAATAATTACAGTTATTAAACTTTTTTAAATAATGTTATTTAAAAGCAGCTTAATGAATACTGTCGTCTCCTCTTATACACAGTAATATATTGCCATTGTTTTGTGATGCTCTTCTGGTTTGATGGCATTTATATCGGTATTTTTGACAATCATGACAATGATGGGGAACCAACAAATATTTATGTAAAAATGTGTGAATATTGGTGACAAAATGTAATATAGAATTTAAATAACGACAGTAAAAATATTTTAGTTTAAATACTGTCATGCATTTCTGTTACAATTTAAGCTGTGTATAACGCATTAATTATTAAATATAATTAAATAATTATAAAATATTTAAAACTTTATTTAAATGTGATCTGTTTAGGGACCTACCTGATGCGGGGTTTTTTATATTGTTGACCTGATATTGAAGAATGAGCAGCTTCTTATAAAGAAAAGTCTGAATATTTGTGACAAATATTGGTAAAACCGATAATCTGTAAGTATTACTAAATAAATAAGCCATGTGAACCATATTATATGCTGACATAAAATATAACCTTCCAGTAAAAGGAGGAATCATTTTATATCCATATTTTGTGTTTGCATTAGTGCTGTCAAACGATTAATCACATCCAAAATAAAAGTTTTTGTTTACATAATATATGTATGTATACTGTGTATATTTATTATGTATACAGGTGCATCTCAATAAATTAGAATGTCATGGAAAAGTTAATTTATTTCAGTAATTTAACACAAATTGTGAAACTCGTGTATTAAATAAATTCAATGCACACAGACTGAAGTAGTTTAAGTCTTTGGTTCTTTTAATTGTGATGATTTAGGCTCACATTTAACAAAAACCCACCAATTCACTATCTCAACAAATTAGAATACTTCATAAGACCAATAAAAAATTTTTTTTAGTGAATTGTTGGCCTTCTGGAAAGTATGTTCATTTACTGTATATGTACTCAATACTTGGTAAAGGGGCTCCTTTTGCTTTAATTACTGCCTCAATTCGGCGTGGCATGGAGGTGATCAGTTTGTGGCACTGCTGAGGTGGTATGGAAGCTCAGGTTGCTTTGATAGCGGCCTTCAGGTCATCTGCATTGTTGGGTCTGGTGTCTCTCATCTTCCTCTTGACAATACCCCATAGATTCTCTATGGGGTTCAGGTCAGGCGAGTTTGCTGGCCAATCAAGCACAGTAACACCATGGTCATTGAACCAGCTTTTGGTACCTTTGGCAGTGTGGGCAGGTGCCAAGTCCTGCTGGAAAATGAAATCAGCATCTCCATAAAGCTTGTCAGCAGAAGGAAGCATGAAGTGCTCTAAAATTTCCTGGTAGATGGCTGCGTTGACTGTGGACTTCAGAAAACACAGTGGACCAACACCAGCAGATGACATGGCAGCCCAAATCATCACTGACTGTGGAAACTTCACACTGGACTTCAAGCAACATGGATTCTGTGCCTCTCCACTCTTCCTCCAGACTCTGGGACCTTGATTTCCAAATGAAATGCAAAATGTACTTTCATCTGAAAAGAGGACTTTGGACCACTGAGCAACAGTCCAGTTCTTTTTCTCCACAGCCCAGGTAAGATGCTTCTGCCGTTGTCTCTGGTTCAGAAGTGGCTTGGTAGCCCTTTTCCTGAAGACGTCTGAGCGTGGTGACTCTTGATGCACTGACTCCAGCTTCAGTCCACTCCTTGTGAAGCTTTCCCAAGTGTTTGAATCAGCTTTGCTTGACAGTATTCTCAAGCTTGCGGTCATCCCTGTTGCTTGTGCAACTTTGCATTTAATATGCTTTGATACAGCACTCTGTAAACAGCCACACCTTTCAGTAATGACCCTCTGTGACTTACCCTCTTTGTGGAGGGTGTCAATGTTCATCTTCTGGATCATTGCCAAGTCAGCAGTCTTCTCCATTATTGTGGTTTCAAAGAACAAGAGATACCCAGAATTTATACTGTATGGATGGTCATTAATTGAAACTCAAATGTAAATATTCTAATATTTTGAGATACTGATTTTTGACTTTCATGAGCTGTAAGCTCTAATCATCAAAATTAAAACAAAAAAACGTTTGAAATGTTTTACTTTACATGCAATGAATCTAAAATATATGAAAGTTTCACTTTTTGAAATAACTTACAAGAAAGAATGAACTTTTTCACGACATCCTAATTTATTGAGATGCACCTGCATATATAAATACTAGGGCTGGGACAATACGTCGATGCATCGTGAATCGAGAAATGATTCAGCATCGATTCTAAAATTTTCCTAATGCATCGCGATTCCTCTGGAATCGATTCTGAGCTTAGTTTTGACCATCAGATGGCGCTGCATGCTTTAGAAACAGCCTTACTCTGCTTGTTTCCAAATCCTTACACACACTTGAACCTAAAATAATCATTCATAAAATTAGAAAAGGTTGAAGTGAATTACAAGGGTGTTCACAGTGGGCTGTGTTTACATTAATTTCGTGTCATAAAAGCATTCTGAGCCGAGGTGAAATTACAGACGTAATTTTGTGTGGATAAAAACTAGATTAGAGCGCCATCTGCTGTTAAAATCTAGGCTCAGAATCGATTCCAGAATCGATGTATCGTCCCAGCCCTAATAAATACACACACATACAGTATATATTTTGAAAATATTTCCATCTATTTATATTTATGTTCATATAACTGATATTATATAAAAATATTTAAAATGTATAAACTTAACATATTTTTCTTAAATATATACATGCATGTGTGTGTATTTATATATACATAATAAATATACACATTACACACACATATATTGTGTAAACATTTTTTTTTTTTTGGATGCGATTTAATTGTTTGACCGCACTAGTTTGCATATATTTAGGCCATGTTCAGCTTTGATTCTGTTTAACATTTAAATTGCATGTTTATGATTGCCAGGATGAACTTGACTGAGTCATATTTAAACTTGTTTTGTGACATTTTAGCTGTAATTATTTGGTCTTTTGTGCAGTCTTGATAAATTAAGTAGAGTGAAACTAATGAGTGTGGCTTTGTTTTGCCACAGTTTGCACGTCATGTAGCACTCAGCCCCCTCATGTTAACACTGATAACATGCTGTAAGGACATTTCACTTGCCATCTGCCATGGAATATCTGTTATTTCACACTCATCCTCCTGTCTTCCTTAAAACATTTCCATCCATCCTCTTCCTGTCTGTCACTTCACGGAGGTGTGGCATGCAGCCTGAATCAGCCCAAAAAGATCCACTCTCATCAATGCTTTATTGTTTTCTAAAACATTTAAACATTATTGTTTTCTAAATATTTGTCATTAAAGACTCTTTTTTGACATAGTTGTCTTTTTGTTTTGTTTTTTGAGCTACACTACTGTAAAGGTTTAGGGTCAGTGAGATTTTTTTTTTTTTTTTTAAAGTCTCTTATGTTCACCAAGGCTGCATTTATTTGATCACAAATACAATACAAATAGCAATATTGTGAAATGTTATTACATAAAATAACTAAAATAACTCTATTCTATTTTAATATATTTTAATAATGTTTAAATATTCTGTTTTGCTATTTATTTGTGTAGGCAGAACATCTTGCTATTTTAACATGTGTAACATGATCCTTCAGATATCATTCTAATATTCAAGAAACATTTCTTCTTATTACCATGATATGTATATTTTTAAGGATTTTTGAAGAATAGGAAGCTCAGAAAAAAGTTCTGAAATAGAAATATTTTGTAACTTTGTACATTTTTTTTTTTTACTGCCGTTTTTGATAAATTTAATTCATTGCTGAATAAAAGGATTAAGCGTTAAAAAAAATAAAACTACCTATAAAATAATAAAAATGGCCATAAGCTTTTAATATAGGTCAAAAAAAACCTTAGGCCTAATCCTTGTAAAATAAATAAATAAAAATAAACAAATGAAGACAATGGCAAAAAAATAAAATAATATAACAAGTTATGCATATAACAGTCCCCATTACCTCTTTTTGTTAAATGAATGTTAAGTGCTAGATATTTTTTAATATGTCTTTATTTGAAAGGGTCCAGTGGGAGTGCGAGTAGGATTGCTGCAATTTATTTTTAGTTGTACATTCTCTGTTGCACCAAAAGAGGGCGCTGTTATTGGAGTCAAACCTTTTTACCCTTAATCAAATGTAAACTTGTATTATTGTTTTACTTTAACATATTCTTGTGTGTTTTGAACAGCCATGGAGTCCTCTTCAGTGTACATGTGTTTTCCCTGTTATCGGGAGTTTCCCACACTAGAGGAAGTGCTTGCACATCAGATGACCTGCACTGCGGAGGCTCCACAACTCCTGCCCAATGAGACACCTATCGAGGCTGCAGCCGCCGCCGCCGGTCTGCAACAGGTATAACCACATATCTACCAGCATACACAGTTCACCCCTAAACTACTTCAATACTTTATCTTTCTGATAAATCTCACAGGAAGTCATCTTTTTCCTAAGAGTCACATGAGATGGATTTGTCAAATTCCTTTTCATTAAAAAAAGCACATTTTTCTTTGTGGTGTTACTCAGCATTATCTCTAAATATGGTGCATTAACATGCAGCTCCTGAAAGCCTGTGAAAAATTTAATCTATTTTATTCCCTTAATACCCCTTGAACTCGTTACTATAATTATCCAAAATAGACTAGAAAATTTGAAGAGCAGCTTCCAGTAATCCTGAATGGTGAGCTGAAATGTAAAAGGATAATTTTGTAAGCGGATGGGTTTTTTGCGCAACTCCTAATTTGCCTCTTCTCTACAGGGGGGAAATGAGGCACTTGAGATTCTGTCTTTTACGCTCTGATGTTGATGCACTTTTACTCTAGTTGTTATAAAAACAGTCAAGTTTGAATTAATGCTTGACTGTTTTTATAATGATTGGAGTAGCTCTCTTCAAGCTAGTTATTAGTCACAGCTGAAAAATACATTTTCTGTCTTTCTGCTTTTTAAACAAGTAGCAAATCACCACTCAGATAAAGGTGAATCAAATGAGAAAATTTGCCTTTTCATTTTTGCATTGTCATAGACGAAGCCTCCCACTGAACGATATAACTATTTCTCCATATAAAGGTATCTATAGGTTTTATTTTAATGGTTTTATTTAGAAATGGATATGTTACTGTTCTGTTTTCATTTAATGGGCATTATATGTAGGCCTATATTTCAAATTTTTTAAACAGGCTTTTAAATGCATTAAATAAGTGCAGACTTATGAATACTGGCAATACAGAGATTTAATTGCAAGGATCGATACTCGCATACAACTAGAAATGACCAGGGATGGGCAGTATTTCAAATACATGTATTTAAAATACGTATTTGAAATACAAAATACTATTTTGTATTTTGTATTTAAATACCTTTGAAAAAAATCTAATGCATTTTGTATTTAAATACATTTAATCTTAGTATTTTTGTAATTTCAAAATACATAAAATGCTTTTTGCCAATCAACCTCTTTATTAGACTGATGACTTCCTGTATCAACTAGTTCAGACCTCAAAAAAAGCCACTTTCATGCATGTGAGCTCCAGCTAGACTCCATCTAGAATTGGGTAATGGAATTTTCTGGATTCCTGTAAGGAAATAAGGAATAATACTGCCTTTGTGTGCTATCAAAATTTCCTATTTCCAATTTCAGAAGTCCTGATTACAAGCATGTCACATTCAAGTGCTTTGCTGTTGGAAAGAATAGGAATCGTGGAGGATGCCAGGTTTCCTGGCAAAATCTTATTAAAGCCAAAATCGTAGATATTTAAGATACTTAATTTTGAATAAAATGTAGCATCCTATTTGTTGACAACTATTTCATCATTCACAGTGCTATCTTTACAGTTAGCTTGTTGATGATTCAGGATTTTCAGTTAAATACATGCTGTTTTGCTGTGTATAAACCATACAAAATGCTTGAAATAGTTATTGCACTACTATGTGCATAACTTTAACATTAAAACAAGGGGATCTAGCTTTTGTGGGAAAAAAAACATACCTGTCCCAGCAGGTAAAAAAGAGCACTAGCAAGGGGAACATGGCATTAGCACTAGTTAGTCTTGTTAGGTTTTTCTTTTGGTCAGATTTTGGTTTTATCAACTAGCTAGTCAAATGTGTTCATTAAACTTTAATCATTACTGCTTGCTATGGCGACATGACAATATAAATGTCGGCGATGATATAAAGTGTAAATCGATTGAACTTTTTCTATATCATTTCTATATCATCGTGCTATGCAAATATATCTGTAGAGCTTTTAGTGGGCAGGAGCTATTGATACGTCAGAGCGATAAAGAAACATGGATAAATGAGTAATAAACAACTTTCTGTGTGTGTGTAGACAAAGATAACTATAATGCTAATAATAAATATATAAAAAAAAAAAAAAAAAATTCTAAGGGTATACTTACACTAGGCACAGTTGCCTTGTACTAAAGCCCAAGCGCGATTGTCCTTTCGCTAACAGACAGATATCACAGGATTATTACAGAGGAAACTGAGGTTAATGGTGGAATTTGCTGCTTTACTCACAAAAAACTACAATACCTGCTCATCAATAAGATGAGAACCAGACCCATTATAAATCTAAATGTACTCGAAATTAAATTAATTAAAAAGTGTGATATCCAAGCAGTAATAAAGATTTTTGCTGTCATAATGATAACAATAGCGCATACAAAAATAGTAAATTAACTGTTCCATGCTCCAGCGCGGTTAGCGATCACACTACATGCGTACCGCACCCGAGCCACCTCTTCAAGCGGGCCAGGGCATGGTTAAACAAACTGCACTGGACACCTTACAGAGCAGTCACACTTGTGAAATGAACTGGACTTTGGGGGTCAATCGCGCTCAAGCATGGATCAGAGCCCCTAGTGTGAGTACATCCTAAATCTAAGTGAATAACAGATAGCACACCACACCACAACTATAACCATAACAGCACAAAAAATGATGAATGCTAAAAACACTGACAGCCAATCGGAATCATTTCTGCTTTAAAGAGCTTGAGCATTTAAAGTGACAGATGACACAACTGCACTGTATACTTAGAATACACTAATATAGTTATCTTTATAATTATTGTTCTTGGTGTAAACAGGCCTTAATAGTGTTACATCACTGGATGGCCAATTTCAAATGTATTTTCTGTATTTTCAAAATACAAAATACTGTATTTGTATTTAAATACATTTTCCCACACAGTATTTTGTATTTGTATTTAAATACATTTTTCCACACAGTATTTTGTATTTTTATTTTAAATACATTTTGATGTATTTGTGCCCATCTCTGGAAATGACATTACGTTGTGAAATGTGATTGTGAAAATGTCAAAATACAATTTAAAGTGGTGAAAAATTAACTTACAGCTTTCTTTTAAACATAGGCAGGTGATAGAGTATTGACAGACATGTCATAAGTTTGTTTTAAGTTGGGTTTTGTTTATTTTGCATCAATTACTTTAAAGGGGTCATGATTTGAGAAACCAAAATTCCCTTGATCTTTTGACAAATAGGTCACTGTACTATAAAAACATCCTCAAAACTTTCTTCTTAGTCTAAAAACATCTTGTATTGAAGGCAGTCTGCCAAAACGATAGCTTGTGGAATGTAAAACTCTCTGATGTAATAGTGTGGATAAGCACCGCCTCCTCAGAAGAAGATCAATACCTGCTTCTACATCGCTGCCTGTTTAGCCCCGCCCACCGATTTGCGCATGTAGTGTTAATTATTACATCTAAATTATGTTTTTTGATGTAAAAATCTTGATAACATTATAAGTGGACCTCAGAGAGCAGTACAAAATAAAAAAACAGAGGCAGTTCATGACCCCATAATACATGTTTTTATATCAATATTTTTCACCTCATTTTCAGTATGCGATGATAACGCTGCTCCATATCAGCTGGGGAACGAGACGAGGCTGCAGCCTGTTATGTCCGTTCGCAGTGTCATCGTCTCTTTGACTTTGTTTTTAGATCTCCATTTGCTCTTATCTCATTTGAAACATCCACTCTGAAAATAGATACAACATAAGTGCATCTGTCCATCCAGTTTATGGATGTCCTCAGCCAAACCTCCCTGTCTCTCTGAGTCATCCTCTCTACTCTTAATACCCTCTCATCAAGATGGCTTAAGTGGGTACTTAAACTATTTAAAAAAGAGATAGCCTGGCGAACACAAACCGTTTGTGCTATGTCAGTTCAATGGGATGTCGCAACCAGTTGCGTCAAATGACGGTAACACGGACCCCCATGCCGTGCCCTTGGTAACTGTGAATGTTAGCTTGAATTGAGTGTGACACGAGCTAACTCCTTGAGTGGGTTTTTACAATCTGTGAGAGCTATCAGCACACGGGTGTTTCCTCTCGGTCACTGTGTTCAGGAAGAAGTTAAAACTTGTTTGTTCTTTTTCAGTGTATATAAAATATTAAAGGCTTTACACAATACAAAAAAAAAATAAAAATACAGTCCACACTGAAAATCTGGGAATTAAATATAATTTAAACATAGACAAAAACAAAAAACAGACAATGAAGTGTTACATAAATATTAAAAATTCAAATCAATAATCAAATAAGCACATTATTGGCATTGGTCATCTGAACTGCTTTGTACAGATGGTCAGATGTTTATGCATGTTTTACACGGAGACATTCTAAAATCTATGTTACATTCCAGCACAACTTTACAATTTAAATAGTTAAGATGTAATATTCAAAATAATGATAAAAAATGAAATAAATTAGAAAAATGTAAAATAGAATATTTTTTTTACAAATGGCCTCCCTACAGTATAATTTATGAAAATGGATCAATGACAAATAAGAATGTCAGTTATAAAGAGAAGTAAAAATATTTGAAACATCTAGTTTTAAATGCATGTAGGTAATATACTCTTTAAATTCATATAACTTTCAAAATTAATTGGTTTAAAAGGTTTAAATGTAATAACATTGAAAATCTTATTTATTATTTTCAAATAAGTTTTTAAATATATAATTTATTTCTTACAAATATGAATGATTAATTCATCAATATTGCGTTTTGGGGGAGTTGCACCACATGACATGACATACAGTCAGAACAAACATTGCCTTGTTTTCTTAGAATATTTTTCTAAGAAATAATTCCATGAAATAATAAAAGGATTATGCCAAATAATAATAAAAAAAACTTTTATTTCTTTTAAATATACTTTTTTATTTTTTTCCTTAGGATATCAGGACTTAATTTTTGGATTTTATGCTTCCCAAAAAATATTAAATTGATTTTATGTAAGAGTAACATTGTTAATGTATCTTTTGGGGGGAAAAATAATACCGGTATATTAAAAAAGAGCATTGTATCATTGATCCAAAGTGCAATTCCAAACTTTTATTTTGCTCTGCATTTGTCATCGTTTGCCATGAGATTACTTGATGTGTATGTTTTCTTTCATCTCACTAGGTGGCGATGCAGGCTATGTCAGTTCCCCAGATCCAGACTCAGACAGATATTGATCTGTCATCTCTGCTAGAACAGAGGAGAACTCTTCAGGCGGATGCTCCACGTGTTCTGTATCAGTGCGCTGACTGTGAGGTTCTCTTTGATGCTCTGTCACTGTGGCAGCAGCACCGCAAAATGGGCTGTTGCCTTGAGACGGGACTGGGACCGGGACCTGGAGGAGAGCAGAGTGGCGAAAGTGTTGCAACAGCAGCCCAACAGCTTTCTACCCAGCCAGAATATCAGGACGCTGAGCAGGCACAGAATGCACACGAACAGATGGAGGTGAAAGAAGAGGGAAGGCAGGCTCAAATGAAGATGAGGAGCACTAGTCAGGTATTTGTGGCAGTTGGAGAGGTTTCTGAAAGAGTAGCGGCGCCTAAGGCCGTACAGAGAAACAGTGTCCCCAAAGAACCTCCGGAGACTTCAGTCTCCCAGGAAACTGTGCCTGTGGAGTCCTCAGCTGAAGAAAACAGTCCCGCCACAAGGCGCAGAGGGCAAAAAAAGGCTAAGCCCCCCTCCAGCCTGCTCTGTGTGGAGTGCGGGCAAAGCTTCAGCCTGGTTCCAGAACTTGTGACTCACCGTAAGAATCAGCACGGCTTGAAGGATGCCATACACCGCTGCATGGTTTGTGGAGAGGGCTTCCTCAACACCACTCTTTTCCTCTATCACCGAAAGCAGCACCGCTCAGAGGTGGAGGACAAGCCCAAGCAGGCTCAACCTGCCATTCCTCAGCTCTCCACAGCCATGCTGGATGCCCCAGGTGAGGGACTCTTGCTTTTAGCCACAGCCGGAGAAGGCCAGAGCCTAATGGAGGTGACCACTCTGGAACAAACCATAACTGAGACCCCTGTAGCACATGTGGAGGTTGAGCTGGACAATGATGGGATGAGAGAATCCGAGGCTCTCCAGACTGAGCAGGAACCTGTCGTGGAAGGCACAGAGATTTTGGTGGAGAAGATCGTGGAGATGGTGGAGGAGAGGATTGAAACAAACCAGGAAGAAGGCATGGAGGTGGTCCAGATGCAAGGGGATGTGGAGATGGAAATGAGCGCTGTGGTTGAGGAGATCCAAGGAGAGGTGGAAAGCAGTGCAGATATGGAACCTGAGAAAGCTCCCTCTTTGAGCAAAGAAGGACAGAATTTTCTCTGCCATCAGTGCGGATCTGTTTTCACCAGCGACCAGGAGTTGGCAGAGCACCGCAGAACCGAGCACGGCCTGGAGGCGCCGTTGCACACCTGCGCAGAGTGTGGGGCTGAGTTCATGAGCACCACACAGTTC
Organism: Schizothorax lantsangensis; assembly: GCA_027422415.1. NCBI lineage: Eukaryota > Metazoa > Chordata > Actinopteri > Cypriniformes > Cyprinidae > Schizothorax > Schizothorax lantsangensis. Next base: position 17,659,134 of record CM049850.1, on the reverse strand, counting down.
CTGTACCATCGCCGGGAGCATAAGAACGCAGCTGCAGGAGATCCACCTGCTGGTGAAGTGAAAGGCAGGCTGTACACTACTGCAGCTCCAGCTGTTGTGAAACATGGAGACAACGTGAACCTCGGACAACCAGGTCAGACTGAGTGCATGCAACACAACACAATTCCAAAGAGACCCAACTTAATAGCAAATCTGTACTTGCTTTGTTTTTTGGGCAATTTACTAACTGACAATGTAATTCTATGATGTTTTGGTTTTATTACATTTCTCAAAATTTCTTATTTTGTCACATTTTATGTTCCACAGTAGAAAAAAAGTTATGAATGGTTATAACTATCCCATAAAGTTAAAATGGTTACTGATGAATTATGTTTAAGTACTGAAAGTACTAGATTAATTACTTAAAATCAGAGCTTTTCAAATTGGGATCTAGAGTCCATAAGGGGTCCATGGAATATTTTAGAGAAAAGTCACTTTTTGGTTCAAATTTAGTTTCATTCTGCTTTATAAAGACGTTGGAGGATCAGATTAGAAAGATCAGAAACCATGATAATAATCATAAATATGTTATTCTAAAGTATTCTATTTATTTGAGTATTTTAATAGTAGAAAAAAGTAGTTAAGTAAAGTTTATGCTTGATGTAAAAAAAAACTGATTATTGATTCACAAGAACATATGTACTCCTGTATATATTACTGACCCCAAACTTTTGAACGGTAGTGTACATAGAAGTGGTAGATGAATTTTATTGATTTGTGAAAACAGAACCTGCTAAATGTAATAAGTTTCTGTTATCTGAACAGATTGTGATATGGTTCATTACTTAATCAGCATTTCACAACATTCATAACGTTTAAGCCTGAAATGTATCAAATTAATCCGATATTACATGGACAGTCTCCTTCGTTTAGATTTCCTGTTAACAAAGTGTTTCTGTCAGCAGCAGCAGCAGCAGACGGAGCCATTGAGGCTCCCGCCAAGCTGAGCCGTGACTGGTCACGCACCGCTCTCCCCCACGAGTGCCCACATTGTGGGCAGGGCTTTACGCGGCGCAGCCGTCTGCGTGAGCATGTGTTCCAGCACACAGGTGAGAAACTCTTCAACTGCAAAATTTGCAAAAAGAGCTTCCCGTCTCCGTCCAACCTGCTACGTCACAACCTGACCCACGGAGGATCCCGCATATTCAACTGTCCCCTCTGTGACAAGCGCTTCTTCCAGCCGACGTCACTCAAACGCCACATGCTGATCCACCAGGGGGGTGAAAGCCAGGAACGCAAGATTAGAGGCAGAGGAAAAGGCAAGGGACATTCAACCGATGGGCGTCTGCACATCTGCCCAGAGTGCCCAGCCAGCTTCAAGTTTGAGTCCCAGCTGAAGAGTCACAGGTCTGTGTGTGTTTCATCCAATAATCTAAATTCATCATCGCTTTCAGAAACAAAACAAAATATATATATACAGTGGTGGCCAAAATGATTAGAACACTAGTATTTTCACCTACTAAAAAAGGTTTTAGGTCAGTTATTTCTATCTTTTACTATAGTGTGTCAGTAGGAAATATCAGTTTACATTTCCAAACATTCATTTTGCCATTAATTGTAATAATCCAGTGAGATTTTTGTTTGCACAAGGAGTCTGACAACAGCCAGCGCTCCACACAGAGATCTATTCATCATCATCCAGTCTGTCTGGAATGACATGAAGAAACAGAACAAACTGAGACAGACTAAATCCAGAAGAACTGTGGCAACGTCTCCAAGATGCTTCAAGAAACCTACCTGCAAAGCTATCTGAAAAACTATCGCAAGTGCACCGAGGGCAAAAGCTGCTTTAAATGCAAATGATGGTCACAACAAATGTTGATTTAATTTAGTTTTATAGAAGTTAATTGATAAAGAAATCTATTTATGGCATTATTTTTGACAGCATCCTCATTTTACAGCATTTTTACACAAGTGCCTAAAACTTTTAAGAGTACTGTAGCTTTGCAGGTAGGTTTCTTGAAGCATCTTGGAGACGTTGCCACAGTTCTTCTGGATTTAGTCTGTCTCAGTTTCTTCATGTCATTCCAGACAGACTGGATGATGATCAGATCAGATCGGATCTCTGTGTGGAGCACTGGCTGTTGTTAGACAAAAATCTCACTGGATTATTACAATTAATGGCAAAATGAATGTTTGGAAATGTAAACTGATATTTCCTACTGACACACTTACAGCAAAAGATAGAAATAACTGACTTAAAACCATTTAAATTCTAATTTAGTTCTAATAATTTTGGCCACCCCTGTATATCTCTTCTTTTGTGTTCCACAGAAGTAAGAAAGTCACATAGGTTTGGAATGACATATGTTCATCCTCCTTTTTAGCTTGTTCCCAGAGATGACTGATATTTAATCCGACTGTAAATAGATGGAAAGGTATAAGTAGCTGGCAACAAGAATTTAAATAATCTCACGCTGCACACAAATCCGATTTGGCTTTCAAATCTGATCTTTAGGAGTGACTGTCCGCACTGTCATTTAGCAAGTGATGAAATCTGATCCGTTTGTTCAGACAGTGTAGTCAGTATCTGGTGCATCAACATGGGTTGTTGTAGTAATGATGTGAGCGTCAGCATGATGCCAGACTTTCTCAAACAACAACTCCAAGTAGCTGTCAGTGTGGGAAGAGAGGACGGAAAACTGCCTCTTCTGCTGTCTATCATGTCATCTCGCTGCGGTGCTGAACTACGAGGCGCGTGAGAGAACAGATGAGTTTTGTGTGTATACCAAAAGAGTGAGTGAAAATGATGTATACAGCTGTAAGCATAGAAAGCATTACGTGTATTTTTTTGTGACAGGTTTGAGTCAAATATACCAAAAAATTAAATTTTTGCTGCCTGTCTGAGCAAAGGGCCTGATGCCAGATTAATTTGAGTGGGAACTTGACACCGGACTAATCATAGGATGTTTCTGTTGGTTAACAAGCTCTATTTGTGCCCTTCCATGTTATGGTCCACGTCCCTACAGGTTTTTCTGAGCCGGAAACAATTGCCCTGTCAAACTGTACAACATAAGGAAGACGTCTGATTAGTATCTAAAAGAAGTGATCAATTAAACAAGTGCCTCTGACATTTCTCATTTCCCATGCGATGTATTTAGCAATGCCTTATTTTGGCATCCAGTCGATGTGAATCTTGAAGAAATGAAAACAGGAGCGCTAAACAGTCACCATAGACGTTAGGCATCTTGCTGTCATGTGGCTTTGCTTTTGATGATAGGTATGATGCATGCATATGTTTGGGGTCAAGATTAAAAAATGTATATTTTATTCATTAATTCTTTTTTTTTTCATCATGGATTCATGAGACTGAAAAGTGACAGTAAAATCATAATGTTACAAAAAGATTTCTGTTTCAAATTAATGCTGATGTTTTGAACTTTCTATGCACCAAAGAATGCTGAAAACATGCGTTATGGCTTCCACAAAAATATTAAGCAGCACAACTGTTTTTGCAACATTTATAAGAAGAAGAAATGTTACTTGAGCACCAAATTAGAATATTAGAACCATTTCTGAAGGATCGTGTGATACTGAAGACTGGAGTAATGGCTTTTGAAAATTCAACTTTGCCAACACCAGAATAAATTACAATTTATGTATTAAAATAAGCAAGAAACATTTATTTTAATTTGTAATAATATTTTATATTACTATTTTTACAGCATTTATAAAAAAAAAATGCAGCCTTTGTGAGCATAAGAGATAAACACTTAAACACTTACTGACCCCAAACTCTTAAATGGTGTATAACCTCATGTAATTTGATGAAAGTAACTAAGACACTCACAGAATTGCTTAAATTACATTTTACACGTTTTATAAATTACATATTTACACATTGACTCAAAACCTGACGTTTTGTAGAAAAAAACCTTGATCAATAAAAATGTATAATTGTACATACATTTTTTCCTTTGTTTTTCACAAAGGAAATATGTGTAGAAATGTAGGAATGAGTAGAGAAAAGTGAATGTTTCCAGTACAGAAAAAATTCAAACCATGATGGATTTTCAGATTGAAATGCTTGGCATTGCTAGCAGAAAATGAAAAACATTCAACAGGGTGAATGCTTCTTCCTGCGAAGTACCTTAATGATGGCAGTGTGAGATATGACTGCTTCCCTGACGTGATTGCAGTTATTTCCTCTGTGTTTGGTGTCATCAGCATATTGACTACAATTGAATGTGCTGTTACTTACTCTGAAACAAGCTGAATTCTAAAGAAGTTCAATAACAGATTTGCAGAATGTCTCTTTATAATACATTATGTGAGATTATAATGCTTATCTAATTATTTGAAACTCTATTCACAAGGGCCTTCATTACTGGATTTCTCATAATGCTCAGTGGCACAGGAGTAAAACACATTAATGCTGCAATTGTACGGAGTTATTATCTCGGTACCATCAAACTTTCTTGATTTTCCAGAGCACTGATACAGCTAATAAGATCAGAATGCAGATAAACTGTTCGGTTGTTTACAACTAGTAAGCATATGTCAGTAATTTACTGAAATTGCGTTCTTAATTAAAATGTCAATAATTAAAAAAAGAAATCAGATGATATTTCTTCCTCCAGTCATTTTACTGAGGGCACTGGTTAAAGATGACACATTGCCACGGGACTGGAAAGTAAATATAAGCAGTAATTATTGATGTCAGGAATAATTAGTAAGGACCCTGCTGATTTTAATAACATGCGATTGGGCTTTAAGACATTATAGAGTCTGCCACTCTCTCGCACGCCTCAGTTTAATGACGTTTCTTCAGCTCAAAGTTGAAGCTGCATTATTTTCCGGTGATGTTAATTATACCTCTATGCGAGTACATGACTGTGTGCCTTATGATATGTGGGTGAATTCAAACGTGAATTTTCTCACAGCGATTGTTGCTGGATTGGCTCCAGGGATTGCATGATGCAGCCTTTCTTATTCACTTTCTCTCTGTTTTTCGCTGTTCTAGACTCCTACACACCAGCCATCCCTTCCCTTGCAATGTGTGCGGTGAGGCATTTATACGACGCAAAGAGCTGGACCTCCACTCTCTCATCCACCAAGGTCAGCCTGCAGGAAACAATTACACACTCAGTCTTTTGACCTTACGAGCTCTTTCACATGCTATTTTTACATGCATGCATTAGGATTAGGCCTGTCAATTGATTAAAAATTTAATCAAATTAATTAAACAATATGCCCATTAATTTAATTGAGCGCATATCATTTATTGCTTAGAAAAGCCCCCAAATGAAGATATTTCTAAGACATTACATCACTGTGGCAGACAGAATCATATATATTTTAATTAAATTAAAAAAAATAGATATAACAGTAAAATTTAATATATTTGTATGAGTGTATATAATACAGATGGATGGATAGATGGATAGATAAATAGATTATTAGTATTAGGGATGGCTCGATACCACTTTTTCAGAACCAATCCTGATCTGATACCAAAGATTCTGAGTATCTGCCGATACCGATATCAATCTGATTCCTGGGCAGTTTTTTTTTAATCAGTGTTGAATTTTTATACCTCAATGTGTGTTGACCTGACCATGACTTTTTTGTGTTACACACAATCTACTAAATATAGACAACTTTATTGTAAAAAAACAACAACAAATAAATGCATATATAATTATAATCTATGACAAAAATACTATTATAAACTAGGTTAGTGGATAATTCAGTAGCAAAAGTTACTCTAGAAAAATCATGAGTGCACAATTATATAAAATCTAAAATTAGTGGGAAAAAAAACATTATTTAGTGGGGAACAATTAAAAGTGAATAAGTGTAGGACTAAATCTAAAATGATAATGTAAAATGATATACATTGCTCTTTGTATTGTTGTAAAATAAATTCATGAAAAACAAGTAATATATGTATATATAAATATATATACTGTAAAATTAAAAGACATTTCTTTTAAATGTATAACACAGTAATGAGGCAGAAACATATGATAGATAAGACGAACAAGAAAGGCTATTAATAATCTTTCATTGTGCAAAAGTATTATGATACGAAAGGCTCCAAATACAGAGTGGCACAAAGCACTTATGCGCATCCCGTGTGCAGAATGATGTGCTTGAAGCAACACGGAGTCTTTTAAAATTAAATAAAATAAATATATATATATTAGTTCTTTTTTATTAACACGTATTTTTTAACTTATATTTTGTGTTTTTGTTGATATGTTGTATAGTTTTTCTTTTGTTTGTGAAACACGTTGAAACCCACTGAAACAGAATTTCCCCATGGGGATAAATATATATATATATATATATATATACAGACACACACACACACACACAGGGGATAATATATATATATACACACACACACACACACACACACACACACATAATATTAAAATAAAAACAAAGCTACTTCTAAAGCTACTGTTTGTAATAACTGTTCAATATATATTATATAATAATTGCAGTAAATAAACATGGATATCCCAAGTACACTCACAAACTCACTTAAGTGGCCTAATCAGTTTCTCTTTTTGACTCACAGCTCTGTGTGGGTTAATGTTTGTGTTTCTGACCACACACACACACACACACTCTCTCTCTGTCTCTCTCTCTCTCTCTCTCTCTGACAGATCTGTCAAATGAATGAGCTTTCATCGATTGCTTCCAAGTAAATAGATAGGGTCAAAGGTCACATTGATCAGGATGTGTTGTATGTGTATTGATAAGATCAGCTGCTGATCACTATCACCTCTGATCAGAGGCTCTTACATGGATCAGTCCGCTGCCGCAGCTGTTCCTCTCTTTAGCTGAACAGAAGCAGAGAAAGGAGCAGAATAGATCTTTTATACAGGTGTAAATAAGGGAGTGCAGCGTTGCTTAGCAGAAGCTTTTAAAAGCCTGTAAAGGTCAGTGAGGCTGAGTCACAGCCTGACAGTTTGAATGCTCTGCATCTAAACATCACCTCACCCGTGACTCCCATAAAGTGCTGTTATTTCTGCGTATGCGCTGTGCATTCTTTGAAATGTCTGTTTATCAGCCGCCTCCCTCTGATTGGTCCTGTGTAAATAAGAGGGAGCTTTTTGTGTGCTCGTGTTTGTGTTGCTCTCTCCGTCTCTGGCCCTCTTTTTAGATAAGGAACAAACAATACGTGTTTGTTTTTCTCACTCGATAAGAAGCAGAAGATTATTTGTGCTTGTGTGTGAGGGAACGTGTTCATAAACATAAGTATCTCTCATGTCCAGTACATCAGAAGCTGGAGACTGGAGAATCTGTTTGCCTCTCCATTTCTCTTATTGTAGATAAGCACTTTAGGATGCATTTAATATGAATGGGTTAAGTCGGCTACTTTTAAGTTGCATTGTCTTCTGTTCAAGGAGAAATGAGAGAAAAGTAAAACTAACAGAAAGAGGTGATTTTTCTCAGAAAAAAAAAAGGTTAATTTGCATAACTTGCCCAGCATGGGGGTAAACTCTGTCATGTCCAGGGTAAAGTTGATTTGTTAGGATATATGTGATTTTATTCATATTTTAATTGTATTTTTTAATTGAGCACAGGCATAGTTTACCCTGAAGCATCTCACACTTTACCCCATAGCTACCAATCTGGAAAAAAATTGTTCGCCTTAATAATCTAAGGCACAGTTCAGCCAAAAATGAAAATTACCTCATGATTTACTCAACCTCAAGCCATCTTAGGTGTATATGACTTTCTTCTTTCAGACGAATATAATCAGAGTTATATTAAAAAAGGTCCTGGCTCTTCCAGGCTTTATAATGGCAGTGAATGGTGGTCAAGATTTTGAAGCACAAAAAAGTGCATTCATCCATCGTAAAACTCCACATGGCTCCAGGGGGTTAATAAAGGCCTTCTGAAGCGAAGCGATGCATTTGTGTAAGAAAAATATCCATATTTAAAATTGAAAAAGGCGTAATGTAAATGTAATCTCTTAGCTTCCACTAAAGCCCCTTTCACACAGAGATTCCGGAAAATACACGGGTAATGTGTTCCGGCATTTGTTCCCGGATCGTCAGATTTGCTGCATTCACACTGCCAGTGATTTTCCGGAATCTGTGCGTGCATTCACACGCAACCCGTAAAGACACGTGACCTTTCATGTGACGTGTATAATGCGCGCTCACCATTTCACTAAACTGGAGAATGATTTCAGCTTCAGCGCAGATAGTGAGGAGCTCCCTGATCGCTGCTTCATTCCAGTTTACATATTTTTCGTCGTGTGAACGTTGATCTGCCTTCAAAACACCCGGTAAAACACTCGAACGATAAAGTGCGTCATCACTACGACACACCCTTTACGGCATTGATCCGGCTTTTGTTCACATAGTGCTCGGTCCGGGACTGAACCCGGCAATGTTACTAGGTCCCAACCCGGGATCAATCCTGGAATTAATCCCGGGACGTTTTTGCGTTCACACAGAAGGCACTCCGGCAATTTTCTGGCAATTTTCCGGGACCAACGTGCAGTGTGAATGGGGCTTAACTGTCATATGCGTGTTCACAAGAGAGTGGTGTTCCAGTGGATGAAGTAGGATTTATAGGTGTAGCGTAAACTACGGTGAGAATATGCTAGTCTTGCGAGAACCAAGTTTTGTACAGCAAAGGAAAACCAGTCTCCTCTTGCCTTACGTCGAAATCCTCTGACATTTTTCTTTACAAACACTCATTTTGTACTTCTAATTTGTGACGCAGCTTACGCTATGCCTACGTCCTCCATCATCCGCTGGAACGCCATTCTCTTGTGAACGTGTGTACGACAGTTAGCGGAAGCTAGAGATTACAGTTTCTAAAGTTTTAAAAATTTATATTTTTCTCACACAAAAACATTTGATTCACTTCAGGAGGCCTTTATTAACCTCCCGGAGCCATGTGGAGCACTTTTTATGATGGATGAATGTACTTTTTGGGCTTCAAAATCTCGACTGCCATTATAAAGCTTGGAAGAGCCAGGACATTTTTAAACTGAACTCCGATTGTATTCGTCTGGAAGAAGAAAGTCATATACACCTAGGATGGCTTGAGGGTCATGGGGTAATTTTCATTTTTGGCTGAACTATGTCTTAAATTTGTTTTAATGGTTTCATGCATTGATAATTCATCAAGATGTATGATATGTTTTTAGACATGGACAAATTAGCTTTGATATAAAATATATTTTACCTGCATCTAGAGAATTTACTTTTAAATTTCCATTAAAAAATCCTTTCATCCTAAAAATTTCATTATTTTTCATCCCTCCGTCTAGTGCTGTATGATGATTTAAATATGGACATTTGAACACAGTAGTAGTTTCCATCCACATATTTTTACATGCATTTTAGGACATAAAAAAGCTGTTTGGAAATAGCAAGAAGTGCATAAAATTTTAAAATGTGCATGAACAAAGTGCTCAATTGAGGTTGATCTTTTTTTTTTACTCTGATTAGAAAATATGCACATTAAATGTGATAGAAAATCTTTACTTAATAAATTCCTGAATATAAAGTCATGTGATTTTGTCTCAACACATCATATGATTGGACTGTTGTATAAACCAGCAGACCAATCTCACTGCTCACTAGGGTTGGGTACCGAAACCCGGTACCAATATGGCACCGGTACCTATGTAACCGGTATGTACTAGAACCAAATCAGAAGAACGCAGATTTCGGTGCCATGCCTGAGCGATCGATTAAAATATTTGTCCTTTGTTTCTCCGAAACGCACGTAAGAAGCATCACAGGCTACAACTACAAATATTTCAGCAAGATGTATATTTTAGTCAGAGTTATTGTGCACCTATTTCATTGCGCGCCGTCTGTTTGGCGCGCATGCGCACGGCGACGCACAAGTCTGTGAAGTTTAGCAGAGAATCGCAAAGCAAAAGCTCACGCACTTCTGACAGCAAAATGGAAATATGTCCATGGCTTTCTAACATTTACAGATGGAGAATATACCTGTGAATTGTAAGTTATGCATTACGGAAAACAGCAAACACATTAAACAGCGCGAGAAGCATCTCTGTCAGCGGCACACGCAGCCTTTCTGTCAGAGCATCTGTGAGCGCGAGCCGCTTTAAACTGAAACTATAAACTATAGGCTACTGTATCTTACGAGTTTTTTTTTATAGCCCTTCATATAAAGCTTGTCACATGTTTAGAATAAATTGTATTATGCACTTTCTCCGCAGCAGTTCAGTCTGTGTCCTCCCTAGATATTTTATCAGATGCGCTCGTATCAAACTACTGTATATCAATATTAACAGTATTGCTTCATAATAACGTATCGATTATAAAGAATATATCCATATATCGTACAAACTCTATATACCGCCCAACCCTAGCTTTAATTAAAATGCCTAAAGCTAAAATTCTCTTGTAATCGCGTTTTTAAACCTGTTTAAACCAACAAAATAGAACATTATAACCTTTTTAGTCCACAACACCAGTTAAATGCTTCCTTTTGTGATCTGATAGCTTCTTGCCACAGAATGAGGCAGAAAATATGTTCCATAGGCTACTAATGCATTGATTAGTAATGGATTTTAAATATACTTAATTATTATGAAAATACCAGAGATGGCTTGAATAGCACAGACAAACTATATATTGTCGTAGTCGAGTGTTTAATGTATTTGTTTTATCATTCAAAACGTTTATATCTTCTGTTTACTCAGTTACAGGAATAGCAATGCCTTTGTCCATATTGGGGATTTCTGGAGCTTCATTAGTTCCATATACAGTATGTGTGTGTGTGTATGTGTATGTATATATATATATATATATATATATATATATATATATATATAACAAGTATCGGTTCAGGCACCGGCACCGTTTTAAAAGTATCGATTTGGCACCGGTATCGATAAAAACCCAAACGATACCCAACCCTACTGCTCACCTTCTCAAATGTTGTTTTAGTCTTTCTGAAATGCCTGAGCCAAAGTCTGTCATTACAATGATTTGGCATAATTACCTCCCAGAACTGTCTAACACGATTGCGTTCCCACACATCAGGCATTCGCCTCAGAACGCAAGATTACACAACAGCGTTTGTTATTGCATTTCATCTACGCACTCTAAGCACAAATAATTTATTATGTGGGAGAAAAGAGCTACGGTGGCTTCCCCGAATGCAGCAATCCATTTTTATTATTGATCATTTGCACCAGGTTCCCAGGAAGTAACAGTTTAGTTCTCTCAAACACATAAAATGGAAACAATGCTTTATTTGCAAATGTTTATGCAATATTCTAAATTTTCACTTCAGTTTGCCACTTTGGGTGGAAACATAGCCAGTGACGCATCTTACCCCACTCTCAAACTCTCTGTCTTTGTTTGTAGATAAAGAACCAAAGACGTGTCCTAACTGCGGCTCTCAGTTCCTGAATCAGACAGTGCTGGACACACATCTGCAGCGCTGCACAGGGGAGGACACGGGTCGCCGCAGATATAAAGGTCAGGGAAGAGGCAAGGTGGGAGGTCAGCTGGAGTGTGATATGTGCGGCCACCGCTGCGTGACTCAGGATGGTCTTGACCTGCATCGCCTCTCCCACACGGGCCAGACGCCCCTGCGGTGCCCGCTCTCCCCCTGCAGACGCCGCTTCGCCTCTAGCTCTGCTCTAGGGGAGCATCTTGTGGCCCACTGCTGTGGAGCATTAGGCAAAAGAAACGCCCCACGCCGATTCACCTGTGAGTTCTGCGGGAAGGAGTTTGCCTACGCGTCCACCTTCACCGTTCACATGAGGACACACACCAACGAGAGACCCTTTGAGGTATGTTTCTCTTTTTCAGGAAAGAGAGATCCGGAATGGCTCAAATATGTGCTGGTTCCAGAGTTAAGTTGAATTGTAATTTTTTATTTAGTTTTTGTGTGAAAAAAGTTAAATATTCTTACATGTCATTAGTTTTACTTTGGCTAAAATATAATATTATCTGTAAATCATATACTATTATATGATATAATATTGTATATATGTATATGTGTATATGTATATGCATAATAATAAATTGCATATTTATATATATATGATATTATAATATTATAAATATAATATTATCTACCATTCAAGTGTGCCGTCAGGATCAAAAGTGACAGTAAAGAGATTTATAATGTTACAAAATATGTCTGTTATAAATAAATGCTATTATTTTGAACTTTATTTTTATTAAAGAATCTTGAAAAAATGATAACGTTTCTACAAAAATATCAGCAGCACAACTATTTTCAACTTTAATAGCAATAAGAAATCAATAATATTACAATGATTTGTGAAGCATCATGTGAAAATGAAATAATGGCTGCTAAAAATTTAGCTTTGGAAAAAATACTTTAAAAAAAATATATATATATATATATATATATATATATATATATATATATATATATATATATATATATATATATATAAAAATAATTATTTTAATTTGTAGTAACATTTTACAATATTGCAGTTTTTACTGCATTTGTGATCAAATAATGCAGCTTTGCAGAGCATAAAAATTATGTACAAACATTTAAGAGTTTTAAACAATCAGTGAAAATGATTTATCAACATAAAATTTCAAAATCTACTAAAATAGTACATAAAATATATTTGTTTATTTATTAGCAACTTTTTAAAGTTTCTATGTTGTAAATTCTTCATGTTTTAGAGACTTTATTATTATTATTATTATTTTATTATTTTTTATTTTTTTTGGTGATCAACTTTTTATTGTCTTTCAGATATAAACAAAATAACATAATTAGAACAAACAACCAAAGAAGAAGGAATAACAGGCATATTGCCAATAATTTGACAGTTGGACAAGAAAGAAAGAAAGAAAATAAACAAATAAATAAATAATAAAATTAGCAAGAAGAAAAGATAATTTTTTTTTGATAAAAATAAATCTAAATAAATAAACAAATACAATGGTCACATTATATAACCATTCCTTTATATAATCCAATAAGGTGTACTTTAGAGACTTTACTACTGTCGTAAACTATTACTATTACAAAATACTATAACGTTGCATTCATTTTTTTTTTAATGGATTTGTTAAATGAAATAATTTAATGATTGCATACTTTTCGTCTTCTCTCCATTATCAGTGCAAAAATCAGCAATTCTTTCATTAACAAATCAGTAAAGATGAGCCTCATTCTTTTTCACACATTCACCTCCTCTCTGTTTCAGTGCTCTCATTGTGGGAAGCGTTTCCGGCAGCTTCCGCACCTGCAGGATCACGAGCGCATTCATAGCGGCGAGCGTCCGTTCACGTGCTGGGTGTGCGGTAAAAGCTTCAGCGTAGCAGCGAGGTTAACGGAGCACGCCCGTGTGCATAGCGGCGAGCGGCCGTACATCTGCCCTCGGTGCCCCACCGCCTTCCGCTCACGACCCAACCTCGACAAACACATGCGTCTGCACGCCAACGACCCCGTGGATCCTTCTGCACAGAACGCAGACGATGACGCAGCGGTGCAGACCATCCTCTTAGTACAGGAGTCTGCTTCATCTTCTCCATCCTCCTCATCTGCCATGCCTGTGGTCCAGGAGGGCATGCTGGTGGCACAGGAAGGCAGCTCCTCTGTGGTCTTCCTGCACCCCAACCTTACCATGCCCACCATCACTATGCCAACTATCACAGTTCCCTCTATAAATGTAGTGGCGGGTCAGGATGTGCCTCACACTATTGAGGTTATCTTAGAGGAGACTGTGTAAAAACATAATCAGATGAATGCAAAGGGGACATGGGGTGGGGGGTGAACATGAAGTGTTTTGTTTTGTTTTGTTTTTTGAAAGAGAAAGGCAGATTCAACAATAGGTCAGGACTTAACAAAAGTTTGTGTGGATTTCTGAGAGATGCCTTGTTGATTAGAACTTATTTTGCTTTTGCAATATAGAAATACAACAACTCATCATCTTTCCCTGGAGAAAAGGAAATCACAAAGTTTTTTGCATATGAAATGTTATCTGTAATTACACTTTGATTTTATCTTATGGTTTGAGTGTTTTATCTGCCTTTAATACAAAAAGTGGACCATAATTTGTGGTGTTTAATTTTAATAAAAAGCTTGAGCGTGTTGGGGTCTGTTACGGTTTCATTTAAAGAGATTTTGACTTTAGCAAACTGGAATGAAGTCGCTGATGAAGTAGAAATATTCTTGTCAACTCACTGATGACTGCACATGAAGCTTTGGCCAGTCAGGGAAAAATAATTTTTGCTTATTTCGAATGAATTCGAATGCCATGTCAGAATTTTTTAATCACTTAATTTTTTTTTCTACTTCAGGATTGTTACTCTAGTATTCTTGCACTCCAAACACTCCTCAGAATGGCCATTCCCATGTTAAAAACAATTGTACTGAATATTCTCTTGTAGCTTAGAAGTATATTTTTCCTTCAGTACTTGCAGATAGTATAAAAGGCCACTTAAGTGTACTTAAAGAGAGTACATTTTCATGACTGTTTCTAAACACGTCTTTTAAAAAATGCACTTTGTAACGTCAAATTACAAATGTTACTTTAAAGTACATTTTAAATAATTGTTTTAATAATCTTTTGTCGTTGACCAACATACTAAAGCACTTGATTTTTTATTTTTATTTCATTCATTCATAATATATTTTATATGTACTCATTGTAACTTAATAACAAATATATCTAAATACATGACATAGATGTTTCAATAGAAATTACATTAAAGCATGTTTTATTCTGCCAAAATGCTTATCAAAACATTAAGCAGTACACTTTAATAATATTTCCAAGACAGTAGAAGTAATTATGAAATTACAAATGAAGAAATTGCTTAAAGTTATACTTGAGTGGGTTGGATAATTGCATTTAATATACATTTAAACTATAATACATATTTATTTAATTATAAATGACATGCAGTTAATTGTCTGAAAACATGACACTTGCTGTAAGCTTGTATCTGTCAATCATTTTGCGCGTTCACAGCTGGCAGTCCATATATGGAACCGGAAGCGTAGCGTGTGACGGATGAACTTGAATCGGTTTTCGTGAGTTTGGAGCAGAGTGTTCGCGAATTCTTACGATTTAAACGGCTACAAATTTAAAAGTAACAGTTAAATAAAGAGACCAAAAACGCACAAGACTGTGAGTACTGCTAAAGCTTTTCAACGTTTGAGGTAGCTGAGAGACACGTGAAAACGGATGGCGTTTTTGTTTTGCTTCTGCTTTTTAAACGTAAGTAATAGTAAAATAATAATTTGGGTTTATTACTGGGGGTAGTATAGATTGCGCTGCCATAGGGGTGCAGAAACCAACCTAAAAAATGACTTTGATGCACAACTTTAAGTGACTTAAGTTATTTCTATCATCAAACAGCAACAAAAGAGGGCTCAATAAAGCTGGGTTCAATAAAAAGCGAAATATATAATAATTATAATAGTAAAAATAGAAGAATAAGCAATTCTTCAGCCAGGTAATATATAGTTCATCATCCTAACTACAGGCCATTTATGGTTGCGAGCAACATAGAGATATGACGCAGGATGTATAATGTGTGGTCCCAGGTGTGCTGCTCCTGGAAAAAATGGCCAGATGTTTGCAGAAAAGAGACATAATTTGTCCAGCCTATTCGCCTCAGAATAGTGTGCTGAGAATCAGGCCTCTTTTCGTGCAAGCACAAATGAAATAACGTGAAAAAAGTGTTTTAAATTGACATTTTTCTCTCTTTTTTCCTCAACGTTCACCAGCCCCCCCAGAGCACAAACATAGTAAATGATCCTGCAGTTTTAGATGTAAGTGATGACTGCAGTGAAACCAGCACTTTGGGCTCTTTAACTGCAAATCTCGTCATGAATTTTCACTAGTTGAATGAGGTTTGAGTTGAGCTCCATTACCTCAGCTCATTTAGAGATTGAGGCTAAGTAGAGCCATTACTGGAGCTCATGGCGTTTGCCTGCACTCGCTTCTTTGCTCCCTCAATTTACTCAGGGCCCGCTGAACTCCTCCCCCATACAGCTGCTGCATCATTATGATTAGTCCCAGAAATGATAGACAGTGATATCGAAACAGCATTTCCCTTCCCTGCACTGAATTCCCAAATAACTATTTGATAGATATCTTCCCCAGCTCATTAATTTACAGACTTTGTCTAGCAATTACTGCGTGACCTTCATGTAAATGTGCAATTTGGCAATTTAAGATGCACCAGCGGTCTTTTTTGCCATTGAACTGCTTCAGGGGACAAATAAATAAGATAATCGATTTATACAAAATGCTTTTGATTGAATCTACTTTCTGTTAACAACACAGTTGATAACACAGTTGTTTCTGAACCATGCAGAATGTGACATAGAAGATGCTATCAAACCGAAAGGAATATTCCCAGTTCAGTTATGGTAAGATTAATCAACAGCATTTTCACATAATGTTGATTACCACAAAAATGAATTTTGACAGATTTGTCCTTTTCTTAAAAAAATAAAATTAAAATCCACCATGATGGGTGACACATAACTCAATAGCCAGTTTGGCGGGTTATGATTCATAAATCATGTCCTCCAACCACCAGGAGCCTCCAACATTAGAAAAACAAAGCATAAAGACTAAAGGTCATTGCACACTGAGTCTGAAATTTTCGTCCGTCATACATTTTTTTGGATCAGGTTCGATTTTCTGTGTTTTCGCATTCGTAGCATGCATTTTGATAGGAAAGGATGAGGAATACGGAAAAACACACATGAAAATTTCGCTCAGTGTGCAATGACCTTAAGCCTTTAAAATTCTAACAAAATTAATAAAATAGGCTATTATTGAAAAAATACAATTAAATATTTTTATTGTATCTTTAAACAATGATCGACTTGTAAAACTTATAGTTTTAATTTTAATTCAGTTGTAATTCTGAATCACATTAAATAATAAATATAAATCCAATTAGTGATTTACTGATATTTTTGTTTTAGCTAGTAGCATTGCAAGGTCAGAATGGCTGTTTTTGTAGACAAATCGGCTGGTGAGTGAAATTTAATTTCAAACCCCTAAGGAAAAAAAAATGCTTATTAACTTTTTCTGTGTAAAGTTATATCTACTTTGTTGCCATGATGACATAACACCTTAAATGTAAAAAGAAAAAGACTAAAAAGTCCATAAAAATAACATGAACTTTACAGCTCAAATATGTTTCAGCAGAATAATTTATGTAAGTGGTTAAATAAAATAATTAGCTTCATATTTCTGCTTTTAAAAATATTGGCCACATTCACTTCCATATAAGTGTCTCACCATAACCTTGAGTTTTGTTAAAATTAAGGGCCAGTATTTTTTTTTTATTATTAATTAACATTATGGCACAAATTCTGTTCATTGAGCTAAACCACTGAAATATTATTTTAATCTTTGCTACATAAATCTGATTTCTGAGAAAATCTAAGATGTTTTATCCAAGAAAATTATATGAATCATGCAGTGAATATGAACTGATAAAATATTATCAACAACAAGCAAAAAACCGGAAAACAACAAGCTATGTAATTTTCTTGGTCAATAAGCCTTGATGAATAAAACCACTTAGTTCGCCTTTCTCCTTCATACTTTTTTATCTTGTAAATTCTATAAATATCTACCCATGAGTACAAGCCGTGAGGCTGCATATTCAGTGCTGAGCTGAAACCTGCTGACCTTACAATACACCAGTGAGTAAAGACTACGAGTGTCTGGTATAGACAGACCGCAAATGTCTGACCCTGATTCTTCTACATCTGTTTTACTTGTTCAGTGAGCGACTTTGGTGCGATGAGATCTGTTTTGTGTTTAAATGATAAAGATATTTGGAAGATGATGCATATTTTTGTGGCGTGCGTGCATATAAGTCCTCTCTTTCTCTGCGTCTGTCTCTTTGCTGAGGTAGCTGTACCTACTGTGACTTTGACAGAGTGTTCCCCCTTGTGTGTTGCCCCTCTGTGTATGTGTGTGAGCTATATCCGTACTGCAGCACGTGTATGTGCGATGCTGCGGTATATATATTCATTAACAAAAGAGACCCATGAGCTTGTTTGTATATGGAAAAGAAGCTCTGGCCCTCATGGATTGCTCTGACCCTTCGTCTTTGTGTGTTTGAGAGCGAGAGAAGGGCTAAACGTGATGAATGAGGTGCGAATATGCTGATAGAGCTATTATATACCAGCTTCGGCGGTGCTGGGAAATGCCATATTATGCTGTTGTGTGTTTTTGAAATGGCTACATGTGTGCACAGCCTCCTGTTGAAAGGTTTGTCATGCTTATCTGGTCTAGTCGGATCTATTTCTCTCCCGTTCTCTTTCACACGCGCTCTCCGTCTGCCGGTCCTTCTCGTTACACTGCTATACCATCTCTCTCTCTCTCTTTCCCCCCATTTATTGTAGAGGCTGTGTGACTGGAATACTGAGCAGCTAATCATTATTCCACCAGTGAGGCACAGTGCACAGGCTGAATGTCAATTCTCTCTCTCTCTCTTTCCTTTTCCCATTCCCTCCCTATCCCACCTCCATTCCCTCATCCCTCTTCCCATTCACTCCATCATTCCTCTTCCTTTTCCTTTTCCGTCCGTGTCCCTCCTTCCCCTCCCATTCAGTCCCTCCTCTCTCTCTCTCTCTCTCTCTCTCTCTCTCTCTCTCTCTCTCAGCCTTGTACCCTTGGGTTTCTGCTTGTCTCTGTAAGAATAACAAGGGAATCTTATGGAAATGAGGGTTGTATTCAAGGATTTACCACCGGTTACAGGTATAGAACACAAGGCTTTGAAACGCCATCATCCCAGGGCAAGATTTGTGTCTCGTGTCTTATTGGAGAGTCTGTGCTCGGTTGCATCAAAAGGGGATTCTGTGCTGATGAGGCTGCAGAGCAGAGCAGAGGTGGAGAGACAGCTGTTGAATGCATATTTAGCCGTTTCAGGGAAAGAGAGAGAGAGAGAGAGAGAGAGAGAGAGAGCTAGATGATTCTCCAGTGTGTAGACAAACAGGGCTGCAGTGAAGGGGACTCCTGCTTAACAACAGGTGCACATGACAACCCTTAAAGAGACAAAACACACATGTTTAGCAAATGATTAGAAGATTAGGATTGTCAATGTGCTTGTGGAATCTGATTGTCAGTGAATAAACTTAGTTTTTTTTTTTCGGTTTGTGTCAAATAAAGGTAATATAAAACAATATGTGTATATATATATATATATATATATATATATATATATATATATATATATACACATATTATGTATAATATTATCTTTTATATAAAATACTTCAAAAGCATTTATTATTAAGCTTAGTTAATGTTAATTTCAACATTTATTTGAATGCTTTATTAAAATCAAAAGTTGTATCTTAATAATCTTTAATGGACCTGAACTAACAATAAACAGTTTTTTTTTAATTGTATTATTATTTTTACTAATGTTAACATTAATGAATACCGTAACAAATGTATAATATAATATAATAATTATTCTCTTAAGTTTTGTGTTTTGTGAGAGAAATTGCTAGTTTTAAATGAATTTTAGAACACATAGAACCTGTTGGGTTTCTATCTCTGTGTTAGTTTGTCAACTTGTTCTGTATATTCAAATGCTTCAAATGATCAGTACATGTGTAGTTTGAGTTGGTATTGTGACGTCTGTTACCTGGCGTGTGTTGCTGCGTCAAGGCACGTCAAGTGTTTTACGTTTGTGACGGTTTTCTATACTTACTTGAAGACTTGTCTGAGAAGCTTGTGATCTCACTGATGCTGGCTGATATTTGCCTTTGAAAAAGGAGGAGGAGGAGGAGGAGAGAGAGAAGGAGAAAATGGGTGTAGGAAGGAGCAGTGAGAGAAGGAGTGAGAGCTGATTGGATTGGAGGGAGAGCAGAGGAGGTATGGGGATACAATGAGCTGAGAGAGAGAGAGAGAGAGAGAGAGAGCATACGAGGAAGGGAGGGGGTTTGGAGTCAGAGTGAATGCAGCTTGCACTGCTGTGCTTTGGAATTACAGCTATGAACATTGTCAGGGACTTGAAAAAGAAAGGAAAGCAAAGGAGAAAAAGGACAGAGGGTGGAAGAGAAACATTACAGAGCCTCTTAATGCGCGACGCTGAAGAGTGTGTTTGAGAAGACAGAAGGAAACGAGGAGGCGCACCGGAGGAGCTTCACACGATCCTCTCATCTTCAGTTCCTGAGCAGACCGGCCTGTTGTCCCCCATCACTGGGGTCGTCATTGGAAGTGCGTCTCACCGTGTGTATTTTCACAATTTATTACAGCATTATGACCATTTCATTCACAGCTCATAAAGCACAACTACGGTGTTGTGGTGGCTTGCTTTTGAAACACTGAGTGAAAGAGTATGTCATGCCGCTCGCTGACTGACTGTGTGTGTGTGTGTGTGTGTGTGTGTGTGTGTGTGTGTTGCTGGCGTGTGATTGGTATTCTGTAGACAGTGTGCAGTGCTCCAAACAGGCTCTGCTCAGAATGGCTCCACAGAGCAGGGATTGTGTTAACCTGAGGAGGACCACTCTCACACAGGGGTGAGTTTTCAACAGCCTCTCATGCTTGCTCTAGCCCTCTGCTTTTCTCTAGATCTCTCTGAAGTCCTCTCTTTTTGATTCATCTCCCTGTCATAGATGTCCTCTGGCATCACTCTTGATGAATTTCTCATTTGCTGTTTCGTTAAATCTCAGTGCACCGTTCAGATTTTCTCCCCTCTTCCCCGTTTCCTCATCTCCTTATTTTTTATTCTTCCTCCATCCTCTAGTCTGAGTCAGAGAGAGCTGGTTGTCTTCTTCTACTTGCACATTTTAAAGAAATTCGTTTTGGCTGCCCCTCTCCTCTCCTCTCCTCTACTGATTCTTTCTTCAGTCATATACTGGGAATAATAATTTTCATAATTAGCATGTTGCCTGGGTTTCTAGGAAAGAGATCCAAACCAAGATGTTTAAATATTTTAGTTGTTTTCTTAAATAATACAAAATCTGTTTTCAGAGAACATTTCTTGAAGTGGTCTCTTTACCCCACTGGCATTTGGTTTTTCTTGTTTTAAACATACATTTCAATAAATGGTATACTTAAAACAACATCAAATAAATGCCAAAAAGAAGAAATATTTAAAACATAAATCATAAGTGTAATATGTTCTTAATGTTTATTCTTGTTTTATATTTAAGTAAATATCTAAACATTCTTAAAATAAGAAATTTTATTTTGTAAAAAGTAATTTGTAAGATAACAGGGACTTGTTTGTACAGACCGAGTGTATGTCTTTGATTGTTAAAGTTACCATTCTTCAGCAATTTTTTTTCTTGTTTTGAGCATAAACATCTTTAAATTGTTACATTTGTTCTTAAAACAAGACCCCCAATATTTACCAAGATTTTATTTTATTTTATTTTAAATCCATGCATAAAACACAGGGTCCATGGAGTAAGAAAAATTAATTGATTAAAAAAAATAGTTTTGTTTCTCAAGTACATTTATCTTCTTTTAAGGCTGTTTAGATCCTTAAAACAAGACAAAAATATTGATTATAAAGAAAACGATTTGTGCCATGATTTTCCATAGTTAGTTTATATTCAGGGTGAAGGCAGAAATCTTTCCTGTTGCACACATTGGCACTGCTGCTGTTTGTGTGTGTGTGTGTGTGTGTGTCTCTGTTATATCTGTGTGGTGGACACTGTTGCTCACTGTTAACAGCCAGATCCAGCTCACTCACTCACATGTAGCTTCAATCTTTTTCACATTTTCTGCACACGTGTGTGTGTGTGTGTGTGTGTGTGTGTGTGTGTGTATGTGTGTGAAGAGAACATGGCAGCTCTTGTCTGGTGCCTCAGATGTGAATTTCTCACATAACATCAATCCAGATATCTGACCTTTTGTCTCTGTATCTTCCCACCTGATACACACACACACACCACCAGATCTCACCTGCTCACTCTCACACAAGTGACAGTGTGCTAACATGCTAAATGCTCCCATGGGATTATTTGTGTGCTGATGGCTGTGTATTGATCAGTAGTGTTTAGAACGCTTTAAAAGGTCACAGTTCAGGCCTGGTCATATTTTAACGTCCATCTTCCTCTGCGTCTCACCGCCTTCTAGCCTTATTAACCATTTTACAGGGTTTGTGAGTCAGCGGGCCTTCAGACCTGTGGTATATAGTTGTGTGAGCATGAAGAATGACTTGTCTGTGTTGGCAGAAAGAGTGAGAGAGGATGGCAGGTCCAAAGAATGGGAGGAAGAGATGGAAAAAGAGAAGAAAATAGGAAGACTTGAGTAAGACGCTCCTGAGAGCGACATGTGTGATAAGCAAGAGTGACACCAATGCCAGGACTGTAACCACTCATAGTGATCCCCTCTCATTTCCCTTCACTCTGTCTGTCTCTTCAATTCTTCTGTCAGTCTTTCATGAATTTTCCAGTTTCAGTTGTTAATTTAAAAATACTTTTTTTGCATGATTATTTTGCTAAAATATCAATAAAAAAAAAAATTATTTCCCCATGTCAAACTCACTGCCACAACCTTGGTGATTGCCAGGGCATCGCTTTTTGGTTTCTTAGACCATTTTAATAAGCGTTTGCATATTGGTATGTGGTAGGGTGTTCTGAGTGGTTGCTAAGTGGTTGCTTCCTGGCCAAGTCAAAATAACCCACCTATAAAGGTGCGATCACATTTACAGTTTTACAGTGAATTTTCAAGAGCGAAATCCAGTCAGATCAGTAGGAATCCACACAAAATTCATGGATTCGCCACATTGACCAACAGAAAGCTGCTTGCTTTGAAAGTGACTTCTATGTGAGCTGTGCTCTATACATCAATACACTATTGGCACTAGACAATGGGCCCCTTTACCCTTGAAATTTGAAATTTTTTTTTATTTTAAAACCATTGAAAATGAGTCATTGCAAATACTCAAGTAAGAAAAATTACTTGGTATAACATATCATCTTTATCTAAAAATAACAAGGCAGCATGCTTTGAGAATACCGCTGACTTTGAGGTAAATGTTAATATTTTTTACAGTATTTTCATGGAAGATACACATACTGTTAAATTAAATACATAAATAAATCTATATTGTGGGGGGAAAAAAACTATTATTTGAATCCTAATGTTTAGTTATGGCATTTTTTTCTTTATGTTCCTGCACTTTAAGGGTTAAACTGTAATTGGTTTCTGAGGGTGTGCTGCTCAAATATGAATTTTGCTTCGAGAGCTGCATAAATGACCTCCCCAGTAGTTATTCTCTTATTCTGTCTCTACTCTTCTCTCGCTGTCCCTCGGTCTCTGTCTGTCTCTCCCTCTTTGTCTCTACACCTCTCTGCGACCTCTCCTGTCCTCTTTTTGATCTAACCAAGCATATCTCTTTAATGCAGTCCTTTTTTAACATCTCATTCTCACTCTGCCACCGTCCATGTCGCTTCCTCTCCCGTCTCTCATCACTCTTCTTTTTTTTGTCTCCCTTCACCCCTCTCCTCCTCCCCTTCATATCAGTCCTGCTGATGAGAGAGGCACCCTCCTAATCAAAGCGTGACATGGAGAATTGTATGGAAATAAGAATCTGGATAGATCAGCTCCACGCCTGGGATCTACCTTTAATTACCTTCTCCTTTCTTATTTATAGAACAGTCCATCTCACCAGAGAGTTTTACGCTCTGATGAGGCTGTTATTTGACATGGCCATCTACAATTAGTCAGTCTGGGAACCCTTGACCAGGTCCAAATGAATCTGCTTCAAATCCCTTGTCTATTGTGTGTTTGTCTGTTAAATATTCAGTCTAATTTAAATATGCCAATACTTTCCATTGTATATAACAAATTTAATGAAGTGAAAGTCCATTCACAAACCATTTTTCATTTCTAACATGACGTATTTTTGAGCGAAAGATGATATTCAATGAATAAAGGAATAGAATAAAATTCAGTTTATCCAAGAGCAATTGATTGTATCATGAAAAGTGCTAAAAATGCTAACTTGCTAAAAAAATGCCTGTTTGGCTGTTGATTAATATATCCAATAGCCTGTGTGGCCTAAGTCGCCTCAACAGCAAAATACATTTCTTTTTGTTTAAAGATTTATAAGTTATTACTTATTAAAGACCTTTTTTATTTGTAATAACCTGCGACAATGAAGCAGGAACATCCATTAAGGAAGTAAATAGTGTTACGCATGACTATTTGTCTCTGACATAGTTAGACATTATTAGTAGTAGCTAATGTCAGTTCAGTCATGATACAGTACTTCAGTGGTTTTATTGTATGATAATGAGGCTGTGTTTTGATTGGATATTGATTGCAATGTAATGGTCTTGTCAAAATTGATTGATGGCTTTGACCTTTGTGACCTTTCCCCCCTCCCCCACGCGGCCCACCCACATAGCGACCACCCCCATCGGTGTTGACCACTCAAATGAGATCCAGATGTTGCAATCGTCATGCGTGAAGCTCCGGCGTCATCCGGGATGTTATCCGGTCGGTGGAAAAACCATAAATGAGCTGTTGAGGAATGTTTTTGAAGATATTATGGAGCGTTTTGAAACTTCCTCATGGGAACATCTGTGTGGGCGCCCCTCCCCATCTGCAGCACGCGTGGTGTCCCGTTGCACGCTTTCTCTCCCTCTCCCTCTCTATCTCTATGGGATTTTCTCTATGAAAAAAACAATAATGAACGATCAATATTAAAAAGTCATGAGAACATATCACAATATGCGTACCTGCAATATATTCTGTTGTATAAAAATAATTTAAATAAAATAAGCTATCATTGAGAAGAGATAAAAATGCTTAGCTTAACGAATGAAATGGTTAAAAAATATAAATTGCCTTACATTTTCCAAGAGCAAAAGATTTCCTCCTTTTGCGAGGATGACTATTCTTTGAATGAGATGAATACAAAAAATGGTCACTTTAATTCTGTCTCTCTCTCTCACTCACACACACATTTGCGTAGTCATCTAAAACGGCGATATTACACAGAATCCTGATGTTTTTATCTACAGATAATTATACATGTTACAACCATCACAGAAAACATTACATCTTAGAAAATAAATAAATAATTCATGTGCTTTATAAGCAATTTACTCATGGGCTCAATAAAATGTCCCCTCTCTCTCTCTCTGTGAGAGGACACTTACCCCACACCATAGGTTAAACAAGTAGGCTACACAGACACACATTCAATCGTCAGAGTCTTACTCTCGTCTTTGAAAATAAATATATTAACAGGCAAATGGTAAGGGATATAGTGGACTCAACATGTCCGGGCATGTTTTATGGAGTATTTCCATATACATATTTCAGTTCAGTTCACGTTTATTTGTATATTTGTATTTGTATCACAGACATTTGAGTTTCTACATTATATTTAGAACCTTTAATATTTATATTACCATTATATTAATGCATTTTATACAGTATCATCCCCTTAACCCACCCATCACAGTAAACTTTCTGCATTTTATATTTTCATAGAACTCATTTAGTATAATGTAAAAAGCTGTTATGATCGTGGGACAATTATTTGGAGTATTACTACACTCCATAGACACTCCATAGACAAAAATATTTTTTACTGTCCTTCCAAAAAATTTTTATATATATTATTTTTAAGCAATCTAAATTATGAGGACTCAAGAAGTAATCATAAACCACATTGTCATATCAGTGTAATACCTATGTCATTAAACAAATGACAAATGACAAAACTTTCAAGCTAAAGAGAGACTCATCTCTATTTTAAAGAATATGGAAATATATAATTATATATGACGGCATGTTACTACCATGTTACTAAAGCAAATCATTCATCATTCATTTTAAACAAGTATTCAACATTTATTTAACACATCATTCTCTTCATTTAAAGAATATGGTAATAAACAAAATATATAATTATATATGTCATAGTAACAAACATGTTACTAAAGCAAAGCAAATCTTTTATCGTACATTTTAAACTCATATTCAACATTTAAGTTTATTGAACTTATATAAAACACACAACTCTCTTCTTTTAAAGAAGGTAGTTAAAAACTGTGATTATATATAACATACATTATTCTGGGGGCAATTAACTCAAATTAAATGTTTACAAAATGTACCTAAGTTGGGAAATTAAGTCCTGCTTTTGAGCTCTTCTAACTCACAAGAGTAAAATGTCAGTCTGAGTTGGACGAGCTGACACACACACACACTTGTTGTTTTGTATGTTTTCTGTGGACGTTCCACATATAGTCGTAATGATTTTGTACTGTATGTTTACCAAAATTCTGCATACACCCCTTTTAAATAAGATATTGATGGCAATCTTAATTACGAGGACTCAGGAAATTTCATCATAAACTGCATTTACGTTGTTATATCAGAGTAATACCCATGTCATTATACAAATTTGTGTTCTGATAAATCATAAACATTTCAAGCTAAAGAGAGACTTGCCTCTATTTTAAAGAATGTGGAAATATTTAATTATATGACAGCATTTTACTACCATGTTACTAAAGCAAATCATTCATCATTATTTTAAAACAAGTATTCGATATGTAGTTTATTGAACTTATAAAACACATCCTAGTAACAAACATGTTACAGCAAAGCAAGCCATTTATCACACATTTTAAACAAGTGTTTTCGTTTTTCACTAACCACGCATAAATGCTGTTTTCTTAAAACCACAAACATGTGTGATCAAGCTACAGGCATATTATTGTAACCCAGTTTGTGCTGAATACAGTATAATCAGACTTTAGACTATTAATATGCTTTTTAAGATTCTGAAAAACACCAATGTCAGGGACATGACAAAATTTCTACAGGGGACCCCAAAACCCTTCTGATCCAGAGGGTTAAAGAAGGTGGTAATACATATATAATTATATACGACAGCATGTTACAAAGGCAATTCATTCATCATACATTTTAAACACATTCAACATTTATTTAAGTTTATTGAAACTTATAAAACACATAATTATCTTATTTTAAAGATGTTAATAAATAAGTTTGATTATATGTAACATACTATATAAACATTTACAAGTCTTAGGCGATAATAAAATGTCTTACATTTTTTCTGTGAACAATGATGCCATTCTGTGAATTAAAGATTTCCAAAAAAAAATGTTTTAAATAAAATAAAAAGTTTAAGTTATAAACATTATTAAATATAAACAAAAGTCACAGCTCCTCTTTGGGAATCTCCAATGTGAAACTGCAGGGTCTGCCTCAGACCCTGACAGACAAGGGAGGATGAGGGGTCGATTTACAGACCAGATGATCTGAGATGTTATTCTGTTTTTTTCTCCAAGTGAATGTTATGGCCGTGTTAATAATGATTTCAAAGCCTAATCTTAAGACTTTAAATAAACATTTGGTAGAATCCTGTGGTTTTTGCTTAAATTTCAACTAAAGTCTAATTTATATCAGATTTATTTCACATTAAACACTTCAGCATCTTTAAAAGGTTCTTATTTTAAGTATCATCTCCAATGTTTTAATCCCCTCACACATGCGATAAAACATTTCGCCAAAGTCTTTCTGTATGTTTTTAAAAAAAATAATAATCTAGCAATATGTTAAAAAGTTTCCATATGAGGGTCTTATTTAAGTTTTATTTGAGCGAGTTTATGGCTTTTGCAGGCACCAACCCTTTTATCCATAACGTTACGGTTCATTTAAAATGTTTGTTTAAACAACAACTTGTCGAGCATAAGGTTGCTTACAGATACGAGAAAAGACTTTCCAAAAACGTCCATGTCATCACGACGCGCATTCTTCGAATGCCTGCTGAGTCGTAAACCGCGCTTGAATGAAACATCAACATGCGAGTAGAGTCTTGGTCTACCAGCATCTTGGCTCAATGGCCTCTCCTGAGAATATTTCATTGCACTTAAAAAAACAAAACACAGTACTAGCTAAATGAATGTCCGACGGTATGAAAAACCTACGTTGTTAAAACCTATATGCAATATGTATTAAACATACGCTTTTGTTGCTAAGACTGCTTATTAATAATGGTAATACTGTTGTTAGGGGACGCCAACTGCAAACAGATCCACACACACACACACACACACACACACACACACACACACACACACACACACACAGGAAGGTCAGCAGTTCAGGTCTGCATAGGCAAGCTAGTTTTCAAACCTTTTCCCCAGAATCAATTATTTCTATAATACTTGCTGATTTTAAAGCACAAACTTACTTTAAAGTTTGAATAAAAAGGTTACCAAATATAGTTTCATACCCGTTGTGTTCTAACAAAGTCATTAATCTATTCTCTTTGTTTTATGCGATTTACTTCTACGAAGGATCATGATACTTTTATAAGTCTGATAAATATGTGATGAATGCAGATGAAACGAGAATTGAGCTACCAAGTTTGATGCGATGTTTTTAAGGGATTTTATTTATTTTTAAATACAACTAAACAGATAAAAGATTCTTCTTTCTTTTTGACAAACCTACATTTAAAAGTATTTGATCTTAAAATGATTTGCTCTTATTTTGCACGTTCCAATAGATGAACCTTCTCATCCCAACAAAGAAATCACATTACACATTCATTCAACATTTCATTCAATATTATTTATTATTTATCTATTGTTATCATTATTTTGCACTAGTATCACGGTTTCTTGCCTATGTCTAATGTGGATTTTTCACCATCCAACATGAAATTAAAGAGATGTATCAGCCGAGCTTGTTTCAACTTACCATTTTCTTAGGTTATTATTTTGACTCGCATAGATATAGAACAAACCTTATCGTCCATGCTTTTCCCCTACAGACCCAACAAGATCTATGGTGGCACAGTTGTAAATTCCTAGATGTCTAGTTTACATCATTTAAGAAAAGGGGTCATAATGCATACAGAATACAGAAAACCTCTCGAGCTTCTCTCTCTCTCTAAGAGCAGTCAGCATTCAGTGTTTATAGAAATAAATGAAATTAAGAAAATTTCGACCATTGCTACACATTCAATAAAGTCTGAAGTTGTGCGCAGCTTTGAAAAGGCTACAGATATAAAATATAAAGGAATATATATTTTTTTTTTGCGAACCCTACGTAACTCAAGCGACAAACCACTTAGAAATTTACCATATGAATACAGAAAATCCCGCTTGGGATATTTGGGTATATTTTGGTAAATGTTGTTTTAAATTACTTTTTCCTTATGCCACTACATCTAGAGCTCTTGTTCAGACAGCTGATGATGATGTGCGCATTTTATTTGTTGTACTCATTTCTTTTTAGAAAATTGATTTGAAAAATATATTTGTAATTTGTAAGTCGCTTCGGAAAAGGCGTATACACATTTTTTAACAGTTTATTGTTGAATATACATTGAAGTAGTGAATTCAAATTGCCATTACAAACAAACAATAGTAATGACATTACAGACGGTCTAGCCAGAAAAGAAAATTTCTGCAGACCAACATGTTTTGTTGTAATATAAAATCAACCAACGATCCGACAATTTCACATATCATGGATTCATATTTTTTTGCGATCAGCGACGTACATAAATCTGTTACATACGTACACAGACAAAGAACCTCATTAATGTCCATCTCATCCTCACATTCACACAACACATCCAGAATTTTTCTGGCCGTTAAAGGGACTGGGTCTCTGCCGGTAATAAACACGCTCGTCAAATCGGGCCATGAATCGGTCAGACTTCTTACAACGTCCATTTCGTTCTTGAGATTTTTTACACGCTTGGTATCCCCCGTAGAATCATGATACGGATCGGACGCAGCATCGATGATCGTGGTCATAAGATCGATCATTTGTCCTCGGTAATGCGGTTTAAAAGTAGAGTCTATAATGCCTTTTACAGGACACGTTTTTCCCGCGCCGTAGTCGCACTTCGGCTGATCATCCGCAGCGTTGCTCTCCATCGGCTTTTGCGCGGCGTCAGACATCATTTTCAGGAAATTGATTCTTTCTTTTGACTGTTTTAATCCACGATGGATCCTCCGAAGCGATATTAATTGAAAAATTGCAGAGTTCTCAGGATGGTTGAAGCGGATTCTGTCGGGCCCGTGTTTTGATCGTTGTAGTAGTTCCGCGCTGTCAAACGCGGGTCTAGAGTTTATCCGGAACAGCTCCTCCTTGCACACAGAGGATGTAGCGTAGATGTAGCAAGTAGTGACGGATCTTTTGTACATTCGAGCAAAAGTAAATTGTTGAGGTCCACGTGTCGGCTGTTGGTTGGTTGTTGAGATGGCGGGTGTTGCCGGAGGCGGTGGGCCTGCGGAGCATGTTTTGGTCAAAGAGAAATAGTTCTCACAGAAAGATATTATGGTTAACTACGATAATTACGAGGT
The DNA here is from genome assembly GCA_027422415.1 of Schizothorax lantsangensis. NCBI lineage: Eukaryota > Metazoa > Chordata > Actinopteri > Cypriniformes > Cyprinidae > Schizothorax > Schizothorax lantsangensis. Next base: position 17,628,807 of record CM049850.1, on the reverse strand, counting down.
CATTTATTAGGATTTTTGTTACGGCAAATTGTTTCAAGTAATGTATCGTGGATTGGGAAAACTTGTTGTTCAGACAAAACACCCGTTGATCAGGTTTGTTATACCGGATACACAGACTGATCATTTAACTTGACTGAAACAGTTCATCTATCGTCGAAAAAATGGTGTTTAACAGAGGCACGTCGCTCCGATCGAAATATAGATTCGTTTTGCAGCACCCGAAAGGGTTGTCCTCAGGAATAGGAAAGTCACGATCATACTCGGAGTCGGTCTCGTCAGAGTCTGATTCATCGTCTGATTCATCATCTGACTCGTCGCTGCTTTGAGACAAAAAGTTTTTTTCAGATTCCTCCCGACGTTTATTTCCCATCATGAGATAATTATGGTCATGATGCGTTTTGTTCCAACAGGATGTAATGCACATGTAGGCCGTCCGCGTTGTCACCCGATACCTCATCCCCTGCGTAACAGCATCCCACTGGAAAATGTACCTGATTTTATCGCCAAAATTAAATTCTCTCCAAATTTGATTGTAGAAGTATGTCCAGTCTATGGCGGTCAAAAGCAGGTAGGCGCATTCGGATGTATAGTCCTCGTAAGAATCCAAAACGTAGAGTTTCACGGTCTGCAATGACGTGTCAAACAAAAATCTACCTACACGATCATCAGACACTGGGAAATCTTGTTTCACAAAATCTTCACGGACAATCTTCGTCACACGGAGCGCGTCTTCGTCCATTTCAACAGAACTTCTTGGCGGTGTTACAGACATATCTCTTGTTTCAGGAGTGGCGGAGGCTGCTGTAACGATGTAGAAAACCTTATTTAAATACCGAATTCTGAATCTAGGCGGGCCAAACAACCGAGGAGTAACGCGGCGTGCGCTTTAACGCGTGATATTATCTCTTAAATTATTAGATAATTTATAATAATAGTAGTTCGTGAAAACCTCTGATAGCGGTATTTATCCATTTTCTAAAAATAATTTTAATAATTTTCGGGAAATAATTATCGAGAAACGATCATGCATGATATAAACTAGGACGGTGTTAATAATATAACGTAAACGTCTCGAATGAAGACGACGGGTTGAAGCCATATTTAAAAAAAATCAAGCAAATTCACAGAAATATGGACAAAGAGCCCGCTAACATGACAGCAAAAACTAGGATGCAAAGCGTAAGGCCTGACAATTACCATTAGATGGGAAATACAACAAGAGCGGTAAACAAATTCAAACGGAAAGAATGCGCAAACTATGAAAAACTTTGCGGTTTATATCTCACAACGGTGTGGCAAGGCCTAGCGCCGTTAAACACACGGATAAAGTCAAGATATCTAAGTTTTAGGCAAGGCAAGGCAAGTTTATTTATATAGCACATTTCAAACACAGTAGTAATTCAAAGTGCTTTACATAAAAGAAAGTGAAATAATCATTCACAGCAATAAAAACAAGGAATTAAAAATAATAAATCAAGGATTTTTAAAATGATATAGAAATTGATTTAAAATGAAATTTAAAACAGTTAAATAGAAAAGGATTATACATAAAATACAATGCAGTCAGTTCGGACGTAGCACAGTGCTCATTCAACAAATGCACAGCTAAATAGATGAGTTTTGAGTCTGGATTTAAATGTGGCTAATGTTTTAGCACATCTGATCTCTTCTGGAAGCTGGTTCCAACTGCGGGCGGCATAATAGCTAAAAGCGGACTCCCCTTGTTTTGTCTCAATCCTAATGATCTGAGTGGTCTGTTAGGTTTATATTCAGTGAGCATATCTGCAATGTATTTAGGTCCTAGACCATTGAGTGACTTATAAACGAGTAAAAGTACTTTAAAATCAATCCTAAATGTAACTGGAAGCCAGTGTAAGGACCTGAGGACTGGTGTGATATGCTCAGATTTTCTGGTTCTAGTCAGAATCCTGGCAGCAGCGTTCTGGATGAGCTGCAGCTGTCTAATGGTCTTCTTTGGAAGGAGACCATTACAATAATCCACCCTGCTGGTGATAAAGGCATGAACAAGTTTCTCCAAGTCTTGACTGGAAACAAAACATCTAATTCTTGCAATGTTTTTGAGATGATAGTATGCTGATTTAGTTACTGCTTTGACATGACTACTAAAACTAAGGTCTGTCTCAGAATCACCCCAAGATTTCTGACTTGATTTTTAGTTGTTTGACCCCTAGAGTCAAGGTATGCATTCACCTTGAGAACTTCATCTTTGTTTCCAAATGCAATGACTTCAGTTTTCTCCTTGTTTAACTGAAGAAAGTTTTGGCACATCCAACTGTTAATTTCATCAATGCATTGGCAGAGGGAGTCAATGGGGCTATAATCATTTGGAGATAAGGCTAGGTATATCTGGGTATCATCAGCATAGCTGTTCATTATCTGGCTTAGTGGGAGCATATAAGTCATATTTTATGCGTAGTTAGCAAGGATCAGTCTGGTGTGTGAAAGTTAGAACAAGCATTTGTGTTGTTAGACCGTATTGTTCTTATTGTGTCTATAAAGATTTGTACGTATATATTCATTTACGAACGCTGTTACAGAATTTGTCTTAGTGACATTCAATGGAATATTTTAATAAAAGATAACACAGAGGACTTATTGAGTAACACTCTGGCAAGCGTTCGCCCAAGAAACCTGTAACTTTGTCGTAAGTATTTAAAAAGACATATAAGCATCATGCCTGACACTTTTGTAACTGACTAAAAACTAATATTTAAGCTAAAAAACATTTGCGATTGTGAAAAATTAAGAGATGTTAAAAACCGCCGGCCGCTTGTTTTCTTAAAGAAGAACAGACAGTTACAGTCGTACCTGTTTCCTGGAACAAAACTAAAAAGGCACAACGACTGAATAAAACGGACTGAATCATAGCTTTTGCTTAAAAACAACAGTGATTTATTAAAGTCACATTTAGAGACGCGTACACATAAAATTGTGTTTCCACGCCATCTTCAACTTGTAATGTGCAACTTTATACGCTCTAAATGATGTACATGTAACAGTGAGATAGTAAGATCGATGCCTTGTGTCGCGTGGCCTCTTTGTAGACAGACCAGTAATCTGTACACCACAATCTCAGTTTAAACACTCTCTTGACTTTCCTTTAATTATCTTATACCGCATTTGTTCTCGTTTTCACTCGCTGCATGATTGACCAAACTCTGAGGATGGTCTTCATCTAAATACTGTTCAAAAACAATGACAAAGGTATACAGCTATTGGGGTAGGCCGTCAAAATCAACACTAAAACTAAAAACATTAAATATATTTAGAAGAGAGTATTTCAGTATTAGGTATTTGTTATACTGATACATATTTCTGTTGTGCAGGCATATTTCCTGTATAAAAGACTATGTCTATAACCTTTTCAAAGGGGATGTAGTATAATTTCTTAACTGCGGTCACATAACCTACACTTTAATCTCAAGCGGAAATGACGAAAGAAATGAGTACAACAAATAAAATGCGCACATCATCATCAGCTGTCTGAACAAGAGCTCTAGATGTAGTGGCATAAGGAAAAAGTAATTTAAAACAACATTTACCAAAATATACCCAAATATCCCAAGCGGGATTTTCTGTATTCATATGGTAAATTTCTAAGTGGTTTGTCGCTTGAGTTACGTAGGGTTCGCAAAAAAAAAAATATATATTCCTTTATATTTTATATCTGTAGCCTTTTCAAAGCTGCGCACAACTTCAGACTTTATTGAATGTGTAGCAATGGTTAGATATGTTTCAGTTGTAAGTGTAAATCTGCAAGACTTATCATTCAAATGGATATGGAGATGGATAATTGTCCTAAAAAGTAATACCGACATAGTCAAATGCTCTCAAGTCGAAATTTTCTTAATTTCATTTATTTCTATAAACACTGAATGCTGACTGCTCTTAGAGAGAGAGAGAAGCCTACAGTCATTGTGATGACATATACAGTCCAACAAACAAAATGTGAACGGCGTTATCCGTAACACTAACCTAAGTAAAAAGACAGTCACAGTAGATCGAGAGGAGGTTTTATGTATTCTGTATGCATTATGACCCCTTTTCTTAAATGATGTAAACTAGACATCTAGGAATTTACAACTGTGCCCCCATAGATCTTGTTGGGTCTGTAGGGGAAAAGCATGGACGATAAGGTTTGTTCTATATCTATGCGAGTCAAAATAATAACCTAAGAAAATGGTAAGTTGAAACAAGCTCGGCTGATACATCTCTTTAATTTCATGTTGGATGGTGAAAAAATCCACATTAGACATAGGCAAGAAACCGTGATACTAGTGCAAAATAATGATAACAATAGATAAATAATAAATAATATTGAATGAAATGTTGAATGAATGTGTAATGTGATTTCTTTGTTGGGATGAGAAGGTTCATCTATTGGAACGTGCAAAATAAGAGCAAATCATTTTAAGATCAAATACTTTTAAATGTAGGTTTGTCAAAAAGAAAGAAGAATCTTTTATCTGTTTAGTTGTATTTAAAAATAAATAAAATCCCTTAAAAACATCGCATCAAACTTGGTAGCTCAATTCTCGTTTCATCTGCATTCATCACATATTTATCAGACTTATAAAAGTATCATGATCCTTCGTAGAAGTAAATCGTATAAAACAAAGAGAATAGATTAATGACTTTGTTAGAACACAACGGGTATGAAACTATATTTGGTAACCTTTTATTCAAACTTTAAAGTAAGTTTGTACTTTAAAATCAGCAAGTATTATAGAAATAATTGATTCTGGGGAAAAGGTTTGAAAACTAGCTTGCCTATGCAGACCTGAACTGCTGACCTTCCTGTGTGTGTGTGTGTGTGTGTGTGTGTGTGGATCTGTTTGCAGTTGTCATCCCCTAACAACAGTATTACCATTATTAATAAGCAGTCTTAGCAACAAAAGCGTATGTTTAATACATATTGTATATAGGTTTTAACAACGTAGGTTTTTTCATACCGTCGGACATTCAATTAGCTTGTACTGTGTGTTTTGTTTTTTTAAGTGCAATGAAATATTCTCAGGAGAGGCCATTGAGCCAAGATGCTGGTAGACCAAGACTCTACTCGCATGTTGATGTTTCATTCAAGCGCGGTTTACGACTCAGCAGGCATTCGAAGAATGCGCGTCGTGATGACATGGACGTTTTTGGAAAGTCTTTTCTCGTATCTGTAAGCAACCTTATGCTCGACAAGTTGTTGTTTAAACAAACATTTTAAATGAACCGTAACGTTATGGATAAAAGGGTTGGTGCCTGCAAAAGCCATAAACTCGCTCAAATAAAACTTAAATAAGACCCTCATATGGAAACTTTTTAACATATTGCTAGATTATTATTTTTTTTAAAAACATACAGAAAGACTTTGGCGAAATGTTTTATCGCATGTGTGAGGGGATTAAAACATTGGAGATGATACTTAAAATAAGAACCTTTTAAAGATGCTGAAGTGTTTAATGTGAAATAAATCTGATATAAATTAGACTTTAGTTGAAATTTAAGCAAAAACCACAGGATTCTACCAAATGTTTATTTAAAGTCTTAAGATTAGGCTTTGAAATCATTATTAACACGGCCATAACATTCACTTGGAGAAAAAAACAGAATAACATCTCAGATCATCTGGTCTGTAAATCGACCCCTCATCCTCCCTTGTCTGTCAGGGTCTGAGGCAGACCCTGCAGTTTCACATTGGAGATTCCCAAAGAGGAGCTGTGACTTTTGTTTATATTTAATAATGTTTATAACTTAAACTTTTTATTTTATTTAAAACATTTTTTTTTGGAAATCTTTAATTCACAGAATGGCATCATTGTTCACAGAAAAAATGTAAGACATTTTATTATCGCCTAAGACTTGTAAATGTTTATATAGTATGTTACATATAATCAAACTTATTTATTAACATCTTTAAAATAAGATAATTATGTGTTTTATAAGTTTCAATAAACTTAAATAAATGTTGAATGTGTTTAAAATGTATGATGAATGAATTGCCTTTGTAACATGCTGTCGTATATAATTATATATGTATTACCACCTTCTTTAACCCTCTGGATCAGAAGGGTTTTGGGGTCCCCTGTAGAAATTTTGTCATGTCCCTGACATTGGTGTTTTTCAGAATCTTAAAAAGCATATTAATAGTCTAAAGTCTGATTATACTGTATTCAGCACAAACTGGGTTACAATAATATGCCTGTAGCTTGATCACACATGTTTGTGGTTTTAAGAAAACAGCATTTATGCGTGGTTAGTGAAAAACGAAAACACTTGTTTAAAATGTGTGATAAATGGCTTGCTTTGCTGTAACATGTTTGTTACTAGGATGTGTTTTATAAGTTCAATAAACTACATATCGAATACTTGTTTTAAAATAATGATGAATGATTTGCTTTAGTAACATGGTAGTAAAATGCTGTCATATAATTAAATATTTCCACATTCTTTAAAATAGAGGCAAGTCTCTCTTTAGCTTGAAATGTTTATGATTTATCAGAACACAAATTTGTATAATGACATGGGTATTACTCTGATATAACAACGTAAATGCAGTTTATGATGAAATTTCCTGAGTCCTCGTAATTAAGATTGCCATCAATATCTTATTTAAAAAGGGGTGTATGCAGAATTTTGGTAAACATACAGTACAAAATCATTACGACTATATGTGGAACGTCCACAGAAAACATACAAAACAACGTGTGTGTGTCAGCTCGTCCAACTCAGACTGACATTTTACTCTTGTGAGTTAGAAGAGCTCAAAAGCAGGACTTAATTTCCCAACTTAGGTACATTTTGTAAACATTTAATTTGAGTTAATTGCCCCCAGAATAATGTATGTTATATATAATCACAGTTTTTAACTACCTTCTTTAAAAGAAGAGAGTTGTGTGTTTTATAAGTTCAATAAACTTAAATGTTGAATATGAGTTTAAAATGTACGATAAAAGATTTGCTTTGCTTTAGTAACATGTTTGTTACTATGACATATATAATTATATATTTTGTTTATTACCATATTCTTTAAATGAAGAGAATGATGTGTTAAATAAATGTTGAATACTTGTTTAAAATGAATGATGAATGATTTGCTTTAGTAACATGGTAGTAACATGCCGTCATATATAATTATAGATTTCCATATTCTTTAAAATAGAGATGAGTCTCTCTTTAGCTTGAAAGTTTTGTCATTTGTCATTTGTTTAATGACATAGGTATTACACTGATATGACAATGTGGTTTATGATTACTTCTTGAGTCCTCATAATTTAGATTGCTTAAAAATAATATATATAAAAATTTTTTGGAAGGACAGTAAAAAATTATTTTTGTCTATGGAGTGTCTATGGAGTGTAGTAATACTCCAAATAATTGTCCCACGATCATAACAGCTTTTTACATTATACTAAATGAGTTCTATGAAAATATAAAATGCAGAAAGTTTACTGTGATGGGTGGGTTAAGGGGATGATACTGTATAAAATGCATTAATATAATGGTAATATAAATATTAAAGGTTCTAAATATAATGTAGAAACTCAAATGTCTGTGATACAAATACAAATATACAAATAAACGTGAACTGAACTGAAATATGTATATGGAAATACTCCATAAAACATGCCCGGACATGTTGAGTCCACTATATCCCTTACCATTTGCCTGTTAATATATTTATTTTCAAAGACGAGAGTAAGACTCTGACGATTGAATGTGTGTCTGTGTAGCCTACTTGTTTAACCTATGGTGTGGGGTAAGTGTCCTCTCACAGAGAGAGAGAGAGGGGACATTTTATTGAGCCCATGAGTAAATTGCTTATAAAGCACATGAATTATTTATTTATTTTCTAAGATGTAATGTTTTCTGTGATGGTTGTAACATGTATAATTATCTGTAGATAAAAACATCAGGATTCTGTGTAATATCGCCGTTTTAGATGACTACGCAAATGTGTGTGTGAGTGAGAGAGAGAGACAGAATTAAAGTGACCATTTTTTGTATTCATCTCATTAAAAGAATAGTCATCCTCGCAAAAGGAGGAAATCTTTTGCTCTTGGAAAATGTAAGGCAATTTATATTTTTTAACCATTTCATTCGTTAAGCTAAGCATTTTTATCTCTTCTCAACGATAGCTTATTTTATTTAAATTATTTTTATACAACAGAATATATTGCAGGTACGCATATTGTGATATGTTCTCATGACTTTTTAATATTGATCGTTCATTATTGTTTTTTTCATAGAGAAAATCCCATAGAGATAGAGAGGGAGAGGGAGAGAAAGCGTGCAACGGGACACCACGCGTGCTGCAGATGGGGAGGGGCGCCCACACAGATGTTCCCATGAGGAAGTTTCAAAACGCTCCATAATATCTTCAAAAACATTCCTCAACAGCTCATTTATGGTTTTTCCACCGACCGGATAACATCCCGGATGACGCCGGAGCTTCACGCATGACGATTGCAACATCTGGATCTCATTTGAGTGGTCAACACCGATGGGGGTGGTCGCTATGTGGGTGGGCCGCGTGGGGGAGGGGGGAAAGGTCACAAAGGTCAAAGCCATCAATCAATTTTGACATAAGCCACCGTCTATTACTCTCTCTTGGATATTGATTGCAATGTAATGGTCTTGTCACGTTTGAGCACATCCATTCAATAACATTACATTAATTACATTGACACAGTACTCTCGCTGTTATACATTGTAATAGAAATGCATGGTGTAACTGAATTACTATTGTGAATATATAATGTGAGCCAGGAAGTACTATAATGAGATCAGAAAAATCGGTATGGTATTTCAAAACTCCCTCGTAGTACAACAGTCATATCAGTATTGAAGGTTGCCGTCTGTACTACAGCATAATGAATAATTGATCATGAATATTTCTCACTGTTTTCCTCAGGTCTTAAGCAACGCAAGGCCACGAGACTCCGATGAGGAAATTCTCAGTGCGGCGACAGATGTGACGCCCCTGCGGCTCTATTTGCTTCCACGGACATCAGAGCAGCCATAACTCGATCCGCCTCCATCCTAGAGGTGCCATTCCGAGGATAGAGGGAGTGTCTGTGCCAAAACTCATTCCTGAACTTCTGAAGGGAGGAGCCGTGGGAATTGGAGGGATAGCTGGATTGATGAGGGTGCTGGAGAACAGAGCGTGAGCCGCTCTCCACGTCTCCACCCGAGCACTGGGCTCCTTAATCAGTTCATCCTCCCAGACACTTGAGCTCAACTTATTCTGGAGGATTTTGGCTCTGAGACTTCAAATCTTCCACTATATGTTTTTAATCTATTCTAGTTACTTTGCTCAAGTCAATGCTCTCCTTCATCAAATGTGGCAGGTGGGCCTGAGGAACGATTCTCTGTGAAACTAAAAACAATAACGTGTAAAGTAGAGTGAGGTGGCAGAGGAAAGCAGGGTAAAAGTGCTGACTAGGTTTGAGTGTTTATGTGCGTGGATGCAAGGCCCGTGCAGCAATGGATGAGGGTTTGTGCCGAGGGCTGACAGGAAGAGGCAACTAGATGCCAATGTATAACCAAAGCCTCTATGTGTGCGCAGGAGAGTGCGTTAATGTGCGAATGTGCATGTGGGAGCATGTGATTGTCTCTTGGAGTGCAGAATTCTGAGAATTGGCCATTATTGCCGCTCCCTCCTATTTTTGTGTTGGAGCCGGGAGGGTCAACATTAACAGTGTGCTCGAGAGAGAGGGACAAATGCAGCAAAAAATAAATAAATAAATAACAGTGACACTTCAGTTTTCTCTCAACATATTTTTGGTGCCCATTGGTGGGGTTCTTTTTCCTCTGAGTGCTTGAGCTCTGTAAAAAAAATTACTTTTGTCCCATCAAAGTGGATTATTATAAGAATCACAGCTTGTGAAGGGCTCTCAGATGGATCATTTCTAGCTGGAATACCTTCTCCTTTGAGACTCTCCACACCACTCCATTTCTATGACATTCAACCTGTCATCCTAGAAGACGTGTTGCGATTCCCCAGAGGACTGCGTTCACTTGTTACCACAGAAATCCATGGCATCCTGTTCCTGACAAGGTCCGCTTCATTCTGTGAGTATTTTTATTCCCTTCTGTGTGTGTGTGCATGAGTGAGCATTTGGAATGAATCTGTAACAGTTGTTTAGGCTTAAAAGGCTTTAAGCTCGTTGTTTGTTTTGCCGGTCATGTAACCTGGTACGCTTGAAGTGATGGTACATGTGTTTTTGCTTCGCAGACAATATGAGCTTTTTATCGCTGTGACGCCCACCTTACTCTGTCACTGCCCATTAGATGAAGTTCCACTCGTTTGTTTTGTTTTCTCTTGTGTAACCTTCATAGTGTGAGGACTGGGACGATCTGACTCCCTCCATCACCTGAAAGCGAGTAGGGATGTGCCCTTAAACAGCCCAGTGAACTATGAATAACATCACCACACACTCCCTCCGTACGCACTTCCCACGGTGCTCTGCAGGCTTGAATATCCTCTTCTGAGTAAATGGAGTGCATTTATGGGTTTTTGTAGGCAGGCATGTAATAGACCTATTTGAGCTTCTCGTTCGCATTTGGGATCCAGATTGGAATGTGAGAAAAGTGTAGCAGAAGCTGAATTACTGGAACAGTTCACACCAAAAATAAACAGTGTGTCATTTGCTCACCCTCATGCTGTTCCAAACTCCTTTGTTGCTAATAGATAAACCCAAAAGAAGTGTTATTTGCCAACTTTAAGTTTGATGCTAGATTTGTCGTCAATGATTGCAGCGCACAGAATATGTATTGAGGTTTGAAATATTCACAATTGTTTAAAAAATTTGAGGTCAGTTTCTAAAGCTCACCAAGGCTGCATTTATTTGATCAAAAAAAGTAATATTGTGAAATATTATTACAGTTTAATTACACTTTTCTATTTTTATATATTTTAAAATGTAATTTATTCCTGTGATGGCAAAGCTGAATTTTCAACATCATTGCTCCAGTCTTCAGTGTCACATGATCCCTCAGAAACATTTCTTCTAATTATCAGTGTTGAAAGCATTTGGAATCTGTGGTACATTTTGTAGGATTTTTTTGATGAATAGAAAGTCCAAAAGAATAGCATCTATTTGAAATAGATTTTGTCATAACAATGCAAGTCTTTACTGTCACTTCTATTCTCAGGTAATACAGTACGTTCTTGCTAAATAAAACCATAAATTTCTTTAAAAAAAAAACAGACTTTTGAATGGTAGTGTATTTGGGGCATTTTTGCTATTATTGGATTGTAAAATTGACTAGAGACAGGAAGTGAAAGGAAAGAGGCAAATGGAAGTGAGAAAGGACCTTGAGACTCGTCCGTAGTTGTACTGCACTATATGTTGGAACTCTGCAGTCTATGGCTCAGATACATTTTTTGATGCTTTTATGATTTTTAATTCCTTGAAAGCTTCAGTCCACATTCACTGTAATTGTGTGAAAAAAAGCACATATATCAAGATATTCTTTGAAAGTTCTTATTTTTGTGTCCTGCAAAAATAACATCATAGTTTTGGCGCTACATGGTGGGTGAGTAAATAATAACAGAACTTTCATTTTTAGGGTGAACGATCCCTTTAACATCAAATTTGAAACTGAAAACTAGAAGCGTTATGTAATCTCCTCAGCGCGTGACCGCTCTCCACAGGTTTAACAAATCCTTTTTGACATAATGGATGTGTCTATGCTTTAATAGAATAGCATGTCCTTTTGTCCTGCTGTCTTACTCCTGTTTATTGTGTGAACAAACTGATGTCCATCTTCGGTTGCTGGTGCACATATGTGCATGTTTTCTGGCCTTTGGAGTTTTTTGATGCTTAATTGACATTACTGTCACCTATCCAGAGTCTGAATGCACACGCCAGCTGCCGCTTTGACATCAGCCTGTACTGTTGCCATGGCAGTGGACTACTGTTACTTCTGTCTGGGCTACACATATTGGGAGAGGCACTGGTGTCCAAAAGCATTAAGAGAGTTTGCACAGCACTAAAATGAAACGTTCAGCAATAAACCTTTGCAGATTTGTTAACAGTAGGAAGCAGCTCCTTAATATCCTCATTCATATCCTGTAATAAACTGCCAATTGTTATTAGTTAAGTCACATTACTTCACACGTTCACACCATTATAAGATACTACAGGAAGATCATGCTGGTCTTATCAGCTTCTGCGCCGACAGCAAAGATGAATGGAATGATATCGTAGCCTACTTGGAATAAACAACAAAGCTAGTAGGATTTCACAGTGTCTCAAATATGAGGCTCTGCCTGGACTGATACGCGTCTATGTAATTGTGCCAAAAAAGATTCTGCGAGAATAATCCATCAATATAAACCAGATTTATTTCTACCTGTTTGGAGAACCTCCTGCAAAGTAATATTCACTGAAATTGGAAAGGCCAAGCGAGGAAATAAAACTGTGATTGTCGCACAGGAGGACATGAGAAGGGTTCAACAGCAGGGATGAAAAAGCATCTCTAGCAGAGCTGTTTCTGGCAGCAGTGAAGAGAGAATTCTTGAAGCCCTTGAAGGTTTGTTCGAGTTATGTATTGTTTGGAAACGGCAAGAATGAAATGACCTCACCGAAAAAGTCGACATCACAAATATGACATCAGTTCTAGTTCATCGGTCCACTGGCAGAAGGATCGAATGTATTGATCTGAAATAAGAGCTTGTCAGGTGTATTTGTACGTAAGTGTTTGGGTCCATGTGTGAAAGAGATTAAAAAAACTCCTGGCTCAGTGATTTTAATGTCCTTCTTATAGCCCAGTGTGTTCTTACCTGATAATCTGCTGTGCTGCACGCGAGTATGCAAAATGTGATGAATGGTGTGGCTTGCAAATGGCATATTTACTAGTTTCTAGAGCATTGTTGTGCTGTACCGAGCCACACTGTGCTGAGTAAAGCATAAAACAAATTCTTGGTTTGATTGATGAGAATACCAAGAATAACACTTGAAATATATAAAAGGAAAAACGCAGATGGATGATGCACAAAATAAAAAGTGTCTAAATTACATGGTTTCAAACCAACAATAGACTCAGAATCAAAAATAATGTTTGTATTATATTCCAGTATGTCGGTAAAACTGTTTAAATTATATTTTCGATTGTCTCTGGAGGTCTATGATTCATAAGTGAAATGTCCAAGAATCTCTATGTGTGTGTTCGTCTGTATATCTACCGGCACTCACTGTATTTGTCACAGTCTTTTTTTGTTCAAGCGTTGGTAGACATTTATTGAGTCCCAACAAGTGATCAGTTTCTGAAAGTGGTTTGGTCTGATTCAGAAAGCGCGAAAAAAAACTCAAGCTCTGCTGAGCCATGTGCACGAATGCTTTCATTACAACCCGTTTCCTCCAAACGCTCAGGATCATTTAGCCATTTAGCTTCTAATATTTAAGTCTGAGTGTGCCACAGTCAGAAGTCGAGGGTGCACTATAAAAAAAAGAATAAGAAACATGCTTGGTTCCATGTACTACCTTAGAGAGAATTGAAATAAATTGTTGTTGTTTTTTTTTTTTGTTGTTTTTTAAATAAAGACAAGAGCAAAAAAAATGTACTGCAACATTTTCTAGAATAAATTTTTGGAAAGGAAAAAGAAAATGATTGCAGATGTTATTTCAGACCTTTTCGAAGCTTTCTTCATGACAGTAATGATACCCTTTTACCCCCTCAAGAAAAACGTAACCTTGAAGAGAGAGAAAAAAAAAACATTCCGAGTCATGGTAATGCTTTTGAAGTGCTTTTGCTTTAGAGAAAATACATTGGTCACACTCTGCTTTTTATTTCCATCTCTTTTTTTTTTCCCTGTTTCATTCGTTTAGAACTGGGCCAATCAGGTGGTGTCACAATTAAAATCAATCTTCCATTAAGGACAAGTGGCTGTGCCTGTCTGCGGCTCTTACCTGTAGGCCCTCATTTCAGTCCTGCTCTGAAAAAGATCCATCTTTATTAGTCCTTCACACTGCAAAATCAATGGCAGCCCTCTTTCATAAGCGCACAGAGCGCGGGTGAACTCAGGTTCTCACATCTCTACAGTTTGTGTAGAGAAACCATCTCAACCATCTCACCCTACAAAAGACAAGCCAATCAGAGGAAGGCCGTAGAAGGTGTAGGAAATGGCTTGAAAAGCAAATAAATTGTGGGGTAGTGGATCATACAGTAAAGCTTCGAGGAATTAGAAAAATTGAAGCTCTTTTTCAAAACTTTAAGACATCATAGATGCTCTTCTTAATGCAAAGGCTATTCCAAGGCATTTAAGGTAACACTTTAGTATAGGGACCAATTTTCACTATTAACTAGTTGCTTATTAGCATGCCTATTATTAAAATATTGGCTGTTTATTTGTACTTATAAAGCATTTATTCTACATGACTGTATTCTACATCCCTAATCCTACCCAATACCTATAACAACTACCTTACTAACTATTAATAAGCAGCAAATTAGGAGTTATTGAGGCAAAAGTCATAGTTAATGGTTTGTTAATAGCGAGAATTGGACCTTAAAGTGTGACCGCATTTAATTATGGTGGTCAGATAGTCAAGACATGATATCAATTTTGTTGTCCGGCTGTATTATTTTATTAAAAAATACATTACTTGATAATACCTCTCTGATGATGAGCATATTTTGAATTGCTGAATTAAAATTAATTTTATATTTTTGTGGGGAAAACACCCTGAAAAAAAGTCTCTTCAGAAGAATTAATTCTTGAAAGGAAATCATATTTGGCTTACTTTTATTATTTCTTTGGAAACAAAATTATATATATGGCATATATGTGGCATATGTGTTTTAAACTACATTTTTTAAGTTTTTTTTGTGTTTTTCTTTGTCGTAGAGACTCTTACTTGACCCTATACATTTGGCATGGCATGTAAAAGTGGGCATCGCGTGTGTCCTTTGTGGAAAAGGCAATCCCATTTGAGTTAAGATGCTGCAGTAGAAGGGAGCTACTTATGTTGGCAATGAGGAAACACACTAGTTCATCCGTGGAATCTAATGGCTAAGTTACGCAAGCTGACTTTCTTAGTTGGACAGAGTGTCTAGTGGTTGCTCACCTAGCTCCCTTTTTTGACCCAAAGCAATATGTCTCATTGATTAACCATCAAGAGCAAAGCCTGAGACCTCACAGATGGAACAAACTCAACATTCCAGCACAACCTCCACCGTACTTTTTCCTCACTGGAATTTGGACACATTCACAATTTGGGGTGTCAGACTGAGGGAGCCTATTATTTTAGCCATCCATCTCAGTTGTATATAATCTTGATATGGCCTGTGCATGTGACGGTTTTCACCTTGCACTTGTTTTTAAGGCTCTACGGTAAACAATGAAAAGCTAATGTAACTGTCTTGGCAGGTGGTTTTGGGCCTGGCAGGGGCAGGAGTAATTTGCAGGTTCTGTGAACGTAGTCTCAGGGAGCTTTTGACTGGACAGTCCTTTGAAGTGCCTTGCATTGGCGTCTAATAAATAAACATGAGCTGTGTTTGCTTTCAAGTAACGCAGCAGGAGAAATGGGCACATGCTCAGATGTGTTTGCTGCTGTCCCTGTGTTTGCTGGAATATATTACGTTAGATACTATGTCCACAGGTTGCAGTTTGTATCTATTAAGGTAGTAGAAGTAGTAGTTTACCCAAAAATAAAAAATCATTTTCTCACCCTCATGTTGTTCTAAACCCATATGACTCTCTTTCTTCAGTAGAATGCATTTTTTTAGTATATGAACATTAAGATGAGAACTGTCAAGCTCTAAAATGTCAAAAAGCACCAAGAGAGTATCAAGTATATAAGTTGTACACTGTTTTATATCTTTCTGATGCCCTACAATCAAAATTTAAGTTGTTATTCACCGAAAGTCTTGACCTATGTCCTAAATCTGTCTCATGAAAGTGTATAAGAGAACAGTAATGGCCAGTTCATAAACAAATCATTCTTTTGAGTCAGATCTTTTTAATGAATCGTTTGATCCAGTTCACAAGATCAATCTCTATGATTTGTTTACAAATCAGACTTATCTGGTTCTTAAAGAATTAGTTCACTCTAGAATTAAAATGTCCTGATAATTTACTCCCATGTCATCCAAGATGTTCATGTCTTTTTTCTTCAGTCGAAAAGGTTTTTGAGAGAAATATTCCAGGATTTTTATCCACATAGTGGACTTCAATAGGGACCAACAAGTTGAAAAATTATACACTTTTATACTTTTTAACCACAAATGCTCATCTTGCACTAGCTCTGCGATGCAGGTTCGTGACTTCACGCATTACATAATCATGTTGGAATGGTCACGTCTTTTCCTAGCGGAAGAAATCTTTTAGGTTTCAAAAGATTTAAACATCCAGGATGCGCACACAAACTGACCATTTTAAACAATAAACTGATACAAAGACATATAAATATGTGTCATTCAACATACAACATACTCCTTCTCCGCAATTGTAAAAACTGGGTCGGTACTTCCACCTGCGTCACGCGTTACGTTTCCAACGTGACTACATAATACATGAAGTCGTGAACGCGCATCTCAGAGCTAGTGCAAGACGAGCATTTGTGGTTAAGAATAATATAAATTGTTGTTGTTGTTTTTTTACCCTTATTCCTCGGCTGGGATCGTGTAGAGCCTTTTGAAGCAATTTTTTGCAATTTGGACCCTAAACCCGTTGGCTCCCATTGAAGTCCACTATATGGAGAAAAATCCTGAAATGTTTTCCTCAGAAACCTTAATTTCTTTTTGACTGAAGAAACAAAGACATGAACATCTTGAATGACATGGGGGTGAGTAAATTATTTAAGATCACTGACTTGAAGGGATACTCCAGCCAAAAAATAAAATTCTCCCTTCATGCTGTCCCAGATGTAAGAGACTTTCTTTCTTCAAATGAACACAGACAAAGATTTTTAGAAAAATATACCAACTCTGAGTCCTTACAATGCAAATATACAGGACCTCCAATGTCGACATATCAAAAACTACACAAATTAAACAGTAATCCATATGATCATCATATTTGTGTTTTTTTCCTACAGACAAGAATCATTTAGTTTCAGAAGAAATTGATTTATCAACTGGGGTCGTATGGATTTCCTTCATGTTCATATGCGTGTGGGATTATGTGAGGGTGAGGTAAATTAGAGAATTTTCATTTTTGAACACCATCATTGTAACTGAATGGAAAAGAATCAGCACATTATTCAAAATTTCTAGTTTCTAATTATTGAACAGTGCCCAGAATATTCTTCAAATGTATCTTTTTTGTTCCACGAAAAAAAGTTATATGGGTTTGACATGAGGGTGTGTAAATGATAGAACGATCATTTTGGGTGAACTATCCAGTTAATATCATTCCTCCCCAGAGCGAGAGGAATCATCTTCATACGAGGCACTACTTTGGTTTTGCTTGAGTAAATGTCACAGTATTCGAACAGCTTTCATAGAGCCTACGGCCTCACAGCAAGGTCAGGGTATGCTGTCTCCTCATGATTAAGTCTCCTTGAAATGATATGAATGAGCTCATGTGTTTTCTTTCCGGTGTCTGACCGCAGTGCTGTTAATCCATTCACACTGTTGTTTCATCATCTTTGTCTCACTTTAAAGTACAGTCAACACTCCACTGACAATCCTTTAACAGTAAAGTGGTCTTTCAGCACTGTGTTTATAAGCTTTCAGAAAAATTGTGTGCGTGTGTGTGTCTAGCTGTCCATCAAATTACTCAAGCAGTTAAACGGTCTGAGCGTCTGTCACAAACGCTTGAGTCGACTCTTCCTGAACACCATGTTCTGATGGTTTTCCCCTCAGGTTAATAAGCAGGTTGTGGCGTTCACGGTATGCTCTTGTTTGATTGCAAACAGCTGGGCGCGTCGCGATCGCACGGGGACCTCCGTCATCAATTGACATTTGCCACCCAGTGAGGCCCAGACAGCTGTCCCGCCACGTTACGGACACGACCACAGGGTTCGACAAACCGAGTTAAGTGGTGCAAATGTGTGAGGTGGCGACGTCTCCCTGCCGGTCTGCTCTTTAATTAGCCTGGCCCATCAGCTTGTGCCCGCGCTGAATTATTTATCCTTGTGAGGCATTAGCACGCAAGGTGGATTCATTTTAATGACACCGAGAGGCCAGCGACCGCTTCCGGAAGTGAGGCTATCCTTTTCCTCTTTCCCATCATTTTCTTTTGCTTATTCCTCCGTTTTACACACATCAAAGTTTTATTTCAGATGTGTAAGTTGAATCCGTGTGAGGCTTGATGTATCAGCGTTGAACGCTACAAAGGGAAATGTGGCGTTTTGACAGATTTAGCTTTAGTAGGGCTCGTTTTGTTGGGTTAAAGCTCGAGTCTGTATAAAGCTGGTTATAGCCTGTAAAGACGTAGACAGACATCTTCATTTTAGATCTGGTGTTGGGGAGGATACTTAGAAACCACAGCTTGCCAAGCTCATGTTTTAAAGTAGTGAAAGTACAGTCATGCTACTCTTTTGATTATATACTCTGTATAGCTAGCTATAAGCTACGAAGCAGTCCAAGATTTTATGCTGTTCAGTCAGTTGCCACGTTATGTGCAGCAGCTTGGATTTTTGTCTAATTTCTGCAGTTTTTCATCAAAAAAGTTAACCTGATGGGGAAAAGCAATATTAGCTCATCAAAATCCAGAATTCTGAGTGCAAACAAATTGATCAATACGTTAAACTGTCCTGCTGCTGTATTGTAGTGAATGCCGTTGTAAAATGAGCAGGGATTGACCAGCCATACAAAGCACTAGGATTTCAAAACCCATCAGGTTCTATATAGGGAAAAGTGTGTAATATTTAATTGTTGTATTTAATTTCCAAGTGATCTCTCCAAATATTTTGCAACCTGCTACTATTGTATTAACTTATTGTCTTTCCGACCTTTTTGCTTGTAAAATGTTTGAGAGCGATACGGCTACGCAAGTGATCTTTTCGTGATTAAGTGCGTAAGACAAAGTGAAAGAACCACAGTTGATTTTAGTAATTAAACACAAGACAAATTGCAGGTAACTACTCTTAATGTTATTAAAACTAATTGCATAAATACATAATGATCAGAGGATTTTTACTGCAAATCAACACAAAAAAACTGTCAGAAATATCACCACAATTTTGAGAAAAGCAACAATGAATTCAGTCATTTTGGTCATAAGTCATACTTAACAGTGTAAATACAATTCAGATGATATAGTTTATATATACTTATATACTTTATATATATATATATATATAGTATATAGTATATGTAAATGTTTAAAGCAAATTGTTTTGTCAGACTGGGGGGCATTTTACCCCACCCATGGGGGCGTTTTGCCCTATAGGTGGGGTAAAACGCCCCCTTGGCACAAATATACGTATATATTTTTTTAAATCTAATAACATGAAAATTCTGGACATTTTTCATACTTGGTTTATAATTTATGTCATTGTCACTAAAACTGATAACTTTTCTGAACACATTTAACTTTTGTTTCACTGAAAACAAATGACACAATCCTTAAGGGGGGCGTTTTCCCCCCACTCTACCCTACATTTACTGTGAAAACAAAAGGATGTGACTCAAATCTGTGATTTTTTTATTTTTTTTTAATCTGTCCATTTACATGAATTCTAAGAACAAATCAGTTGACTTGAATAAAAACCTGTTTGTGCAATGTGGTAGCATTTTGTTACGCCACTTTGCAAATTGTTGGTAGCTTTGCACTGGAAAAACTACAGTATTTTAACTATACTGTCTAAACTACTGAAAAAGATAGTTTGTAGTGACACTTTATTTAGTAACTCCACAACTAGATTTTTAGTGTCTTTATGAAGATGCAGATCCGCACTAATACTGCACATCTATCTGTAATATAAGCACTGATTATAAACTCTTCCCTCACTACCTCTTCATCCTCTAATTTAAATCTCCAGCTCTACTGTTTCTTCCCCTCCAGCACTCTTTCTCTCTTCTCTCTCCTCGCATTCATCTCCCCTCATCACATGCCTCAGCTACCATTGTTATATTTATCTGTCTTCCTTTCCATATCACCTTCCAAACATCCCTGCACACACTCACACATTATATCTGTTGTTTTGTTGTTTTTTTCCTGCAGAGAAACTGATTTTGTTGCTCAGTAAATTCAGGAGGGAAAACGTAGTACTTTCTAAACAAAATAATTCAGTTTAAGCATGAATATGAAATTTATATTAAGGGAAATCTAAATGTTTTGTATTGTTTGCCTGTCATGGCATTTTTCTCCCCCACACATTTTGTTGTCACATTTAATAACTTGTCTTGTGATGTCTGGAGTTCATTCATGTGGAGTTCAACACAAAATAATTGTCATCATTTGAAGTGTAGCGTTGAGCTCTCTGTATGAGGCAGAACTTAAAAAATAGCATCTTGCATTTCAAAATATTGCTTGTCAAGCATTGCAGGTGCCAAATATTCAGGTTCCTATTTTTTTTATCATTATTTTTTTAATAAAAGTGTGTCAGTCGTATGTGGATTCCCTACAGCACCTTTGTAGATATAATTATTTTGAGGCAAATTTTATGCAAGTAAAGAATTGATAATCATTTATCTCAAGTTTCCACAAGTGTAGGTACGTACTAATATATCAAAGATGCAGTGTCATACACACAAATACAAAATGCCGTCATGGTAGCACATATGAAAAAATGCAATAAATATTAATTTAATGACTTCAGTTGTAGCATAAAACCCAAATGTACATAAATGATAACAAAAACTATTAAGAAACACAATTATTTGAACAAAATACCATTACATGTGAAGTGTCACTCAGGCAATCCTTGGAATGTCGGTTTACAGTTTTTCACTGTGAATTATAAGATGACTTGTTCTTTTTTACTTGCAAAAATGGTATATTCTGTAAACGTACATGAAATGTAAGGTTGGATCTATTCCAGTTTTTCCCCCACACATAACATAGTAAGGCAACTTACCATTAACAGATTTTTACTCTAGCGTTTTTGCAGTCTTTTACAGTTAAAATTAGTCATATTTCATAGTGCATGCGTTTATAATCTTTTTACCTTTGAATGCGCTTCAGAACCAACAACTGGAATACCTCACATTACATTTACAATTCACTTTCTTCATAAAGTTTAGTGAATTTTACTTATTTTTTTCAGGTTACAGCATAATTTCTGTTTGCTCACATTAACACTGTAGCTGAGGAATAAAGAAACTAACACACATTCATTGTTCTTTGAGCTTTTTGTAAAATAACAGTTTTCATTCTTTTTTTATTCCATTCCCCACCTGCCGCTTTCCTCCCTTTTCTCCTTCGCTCTTTTCAACATCCCATTTGCATGTTTGGTGAGAGGGTTTATTGAAGTGTAACCCCGTAAATTACCTCATCACGCCTCACCAGCACATACGTAACAGGCAGCCATAGAGCGACACTGTACCTCGCTGTGTGTTTTTACTTTTCCTTTACTCATTCCCAGCTCCACTCATCCTTTCTCTTTGTATCATGCTGTTTTGTCCCCTGATGTTCTCAGGGTTAATAAATATTTTTTTCTGTCTCTCTCTCACTGGGTCCATCTTTCTCTCCTTCCTGACCCTATTTATTGAGATTGAGGAGGTTGTTGTTACCCTGTGGCTCCAAACTGTGGTGTAACAGAGAGAGAGGCAGTAAATCAAGATGAAGGGAAAACAGAACCCCTTTATTCAGTGTGCCCTCCTCTCCTGATTTGTCTGTCCTTCACCTGTGTTCAGCAGAGGACAGTGGGAGATGATGGGGGTGAAAGAGTGTTGAGCAGTTGGAGTAAAATATTTAACAAAAGGAATTGTGATAAAAAGAGACTGTAGAGAGCACTGTGAGAACAGCATGATGAAACCTGGGTATGAATGAGCTGTTTAAAGGGACACAAAGAAAGGTGAATGGTGTAGTGATCTCGAGTGTGTGTGTGTGTGTGTGTGGGACCAGATGTCCCATAAGGATAGTTAAACCTGAAATCACCTGCATTGTGGGGAGCAGCCAACAGTGTCCAGGAGGAACCTGACTTTATAAAGCATAAATAATGTCTGAAAGAAAATGTAAAAATGTTGTGTGAGGGTTTGGTAGATGGGTAGAGGTCAGAAATATTCTTACCTCAGGAGCTGTAGAAATCATTGGGAAGTCTTTCAGAAGTGTCATGCTAATTCAAACAAGCACATGTCCCTTCAGCTGTTTGGGTGGATATCAGCCAAATGGATTTTGAATGCTGTGTTACAGGTAAAATAATAATAATATTAATAATAATTTCTTAAATATATACAAATTAAATTTAAATGTAAAAAAGTTTTTTTTCTCAAAAGCACTGTGGTAGAAATTAGACTTTCGTATTTGGTCTGACTGAATATTTCAAATAATTTGTATTATTATATTATTTAAAAAATCTGATGTTTAAAATTTTATGGTCAGTACAAGATTTTTATTTTATTTTATTATTATTTTATTATTATATATTTTTTTAAATTTCTTTTTTTTGAAAGAAGTCTCATGTTTGCCAATTAACAATTTAAAATAACTTTTCTTTTAAATATGTATTAAAATGTAATTTTGTCCTGTGATGGCAAAGCTACATTTTCTGCATCATTACTCCAGTCTTCAGTGTCACACGATCCTTCAGAAATCATTCTAATATGCTGATTATTGCTGCTTAATATTTTTGTGGAAATCGTGATTTCATTTTTTCACATTTTTTCAGGATTCTTTAATGATAGAATGTTAAAAAGTACTGTGTTTATTGAAAATATAAATCATTGTAACATTATAAATGTCTTTACTATCACAGTTGATCAATGTAACGTCTGCTTTGTGAATAATCAAGTTTTGATTTTGATTAATGCCTCGTTGATAGAGGAATAACCTATAAATAATAACTAGTGTTTTTCTTTTTTTAGTCATGTTTTATCTTGCCTAGGACACCAAGTAAGCCAGGACCCCCTCACCAAAAAAAGGTGCATGATACTGTTGCCCACCATGACAGGAAAACAAATGTGTGTGTTTTTAAAACTATGTTAGTGTGTTGCAGCAGTCTTGTTCCTTGTGTCCTTCTCTGACTCTGCCCTTATGTGTGTGTGTGTGTGTGTGAGAGAGAGAGGAGTGTCTGTGGGGAGAATCTGTGTGTGTGTGTGAGTGAGACTTGTTCTCTCGTCCTCTAACGGTGAGCAAAACTGAAGGCCTGCAGCAGCAGTAGTGACACAGGAATTTACATATGTTAACAATGAGGAAAAAATGATTCAATTCACAACGGCCAACAAAAAGAACAACCTTACATAGCCTGTAAAGACAATCACTCTCTCTCTCTTTCCTGCTATACTGTGACTGATCTCTTCTTTTTAATGAGCCTCTACTACCCCCTAACATGAACAAATCTCTCTCTCTTTCTCTCGTGTTCTGGCTGAGATTTTCTCAGTATTCAGTTTTGAGATTCTTTATTGGCATGACAAATATTTGTACATTCACATTGCCAAAGTGTTTACAGCTGAGCCGCATGCAGATAAAACAGTGAACAGCAGTAACAATGTACATAAATTAGGAAAAGGGAGGGCAGAATAAAATACACAATGTATCTCTCTCTCTCTACATTGTAGTCAAGGCTCTGTCTCGTTGCGCTGTCTCTCTGTTGTTGTACTATGGTTGGGGGTCTGTCTCTCTGCTTTGCTGTGGTTGATGGGCTCTCTGGGTGGCACGTTGCATGACAGGTGTCAGCCTGAATCTCAGTCATCACTGTTATTTTGCACTGATTGCATGTGTTATTGTAGCTAATTAAAGACTGATGGGCATTAAATATTTAGGTTGCTGTATAATTAGCTCACTGAAGACAGCCATACCAGAGGCTATGCCCACTCACATTCAGAGATAGATCTAACAGGGAGACATAAAGCCACACACGCTCTCCCTCATATTTTCTTCTTCACACTAACAATATTTTACAACACTTTCCCACTTATAGATGAAATGACTGATTCCGGCGACACTTCCGGGTCCCTGTCTCCTAGAAAAGAGCTGATTTAGATTAGCGCTTCATTAAAATTGAGCTAAAAATGAATAAAAAGTGCTGTGTATGTGGTTGAAACGCTGCATTTAGAAATGATTGTTGGAGATTTGGACCCCAAATGAACTCAAATTCAAGATTTTATATGTACTGTATTATAAGCCCAGCAGCATCACACAAACCCTGAAGTCATAAACAGATGATTTGTATCTTTAATTTTACCAGGTACTGAAAAACGCATAAAAATCATGCAATACTGGTAAAATATTTATTTATTTCTATATTTGTTTTTGCTAGTGTTGTGACAGAAGTTTGATCAGTTAAGAGTATTATTAGGCCTACTCATATGATTAAATATTTAATAAAGAGTTTCTCTGCTAGGTATTTTTATGTTTATTTCTGTATTTTTAAATGCCACATTTCTCAGGCTTAAATATGTTGCTTTTATATACTACTGTTTAGACATTTGGGGTCAGTAAGCGGTTTTTTTTTTAATAAATAAATAAATTTTATTCCGCAAGGACACATGAAATTGATCAGAAGTGACAGTAAAGACATTTATAATGTTACAGAAGAGTTCCATTGCAAATAAATGTGACCCTGGACCACAAAACCAGTCATAAGTTGCATGGTTATATTTGTAGCAATATCCAACAATACATACGTATGGGTCAAAATTATAAATTTTTCTTTTATGCCAAAAATCATTAGGATATTAAGTAAAGATCATGTTCCATGAAGATATTTTGTAAATATCCTACCGTAAATATATCAACTTAATTTTTGATTAGTAATATGCATTGCTAAGAATTTCATTTAGACAACTTTAAAGGCGATTTTCTCAATATTTAGATTTTTTGATCCCTCAGATTCCAGATTTTCAAATAGTTGAGTCTCAGCCAAATATTGTCCTATCCTGTCCTATCCATACATCAATTGAAAGCTTATTTATTCAGCTTTCAGATGATGTATAAATCTCAATTTCGAAAAATTGACCCTTATGACTGGTTTTGTGGTCCAGGGTCACAAATGTTATTTCAAACTTTCTATTCATCAGAGAATCTTGGGAAAAAAATTATTAAGCAGGACAACTGTTTTCAACATTGATAGTAATAAGACATGTTTCTTGAGCTCCAAATCAGAATATTAGAATGACTTCTGAAGGATCAGGATTGGAGTAATAGCTTCTGTACCATCACAGGAAAAAAAATACATTTTAAAACATACTAAAATAGTTGTTTTAAATGGTAAAATAACTAATATTTATAATATAACTGTATTTTTGATCAAATAAATGCAGCCTTTACTTCTTTCAAAAACATTTTAATAATCTTACTGACCCTAAATGTTTGAACGGTTGTATGCATATGAGAATGTGTATTCTCCAGCAGAAGTCAATAGCCTTCGTTGTATGGACAAAAAAAAAAAAAAAAACTTGACATTAATTGTTAATCTTAACTGTTCATTTCATCTTCAGACCCTACAAACAAATGTCCTCTTTCTCTCAATCGTTCTTACACACATACTTTCATAGTCCCTGATGTCTCTCGCCCACCAAACAGATCTCATTTGGTTCATTTAATCATGTATTTTAAAACATGACCTTGATTTCTGTATTTCACAGAGCATCTGTACTCTCCGCTGATCTGCCGGCCCATTTCAAAGTGAAGTATTAGATACATTAAACCCTCGTGTTCATAACGAAGCAGCCGCAGTGAGATGTTTCTGTAGGAGGAGGCTTTAAAGTTGTGAGTAACTGTTATGTGATTACGTCTTTCACAGCTCGAGAACACGCTAACCTCTGACTCACACAATGTTAACTTCAATCCTTTCCAGGCTATTTTTCACACTTCTTCTGCTTGCTTCAGCCAAAGTAGAGCTGCAGTGTAAATATTTGAGCAGTTTATGAATGAGCGTTTTAAAAATCGCAGACAACTCGGAGCTATCTCTGAGGACTCGGAGATTATACATATTCAAAAACCTACACTACTGGAACATTTAGTTACACAGTACTTAAGCAAATCTTCTGGCACACACACACACACACACACACACACACACGTTGTACAAGTGTTAAATTGGTAGCTGCCAGATACCTGCGTGATTTTTTTTTTCATTTAGTTTTCCATCATCTGAACTGTAACCACGCATACTCTTAGAGAATTAATATTCTCATTAAGAAAATGGGAAGTGCTGTATAATCACTTCAGGATGCGAAAAAGAGGGTTGGAAGTAAGATGGAACGCAACAGGACAGAAACTTGCTTGTAGCTTCTTCTTACAAACACACGCACATAAAGGCACATCCATACATGCTGCTCTTTGTTCTGTTCCTCTACAGTCCGCTGTCACTTCTGTTGGAGGGTTTGATGGAGTGTCAGCATACCTTATTCAAACAGAGAGGTGACTCCAGCCTTTCATGTGGCTCTTTCACACTCTCTTCCTCTGTCAGCATGCATTTCTCAAACTGAGAGTGTGCCTATACTTTCATGTGCTTCTCTCCAGCTCTCCCGCTCTCTCGTTCCCCCACCTCGGGCTGAATCGCACCCACTAGAGTTTTATTTCTGCTCTTGTGGTTCTGACCCCCTCGACTCTGATATCTCTCTCTATTTCTGTGTCCGTCGCTCTCCATCCCTTTCTTTCTTTCCACATGAAGAAGCTGAAGTGTACCTTGTTACATGTTATCACTTCTAGGGCTGGCTGAAATCCATTTTTCTGCTTTCCCTACATTCGTTTATTCTGTCTCTGTCATATTTTACCTAGTTTATGCCGGAAATTACACAAATTTCATAGCAAGTGATAAAAATGGATCGCACATTCGTGCTTTAGACAACTTCTGAGGGCGTAGTAATACCGTTTTTTTTTCATGATTAATGAAGCATTCTGGAAACGAGAAACTCACGCTGGGAGGCAGTAATGTTGTTGTGTCAGGGATGCGCCGATGAATCATAGATATGACAGGATATATACATTTGCGGGAAAAAATACCGTTGGATTTACCTGAGTTTCTGCATAAATTGAGCATAAAATTTGATCTGATTTACAGGCAAGTCACAACTATAAACAAATACAGTCTGCATAAAGGTACATTCAGTAGTTCTTTAGCTAGAGTTAAGGCCTATTCACACAAAAGATGATAACTATAAAGATAGCGATTAAAAATATTGTTCAAAAAATAATTTTCAGTATTAAAGAACAGCAGAGTTCACACCACACAACAGAGAAACGATATTGTTGGAATCACTTTCAGAATGTTTTTTTTTCCAGTGCTACCACAAGCTCAAGAATTTAAAGCGGCAGACGAGTGTGTGCTTAGAATAAACAGACAATATTGTCCACTGGTGTTGTTCATGTGCTTTAGTTTTTTTATATATTTTTTTATTTTGTTGAATAGAATAGAATTTTTTTATTTGTCACATACACGATTATATAGAGAGTATATAACCAGCAGTGAAATGTATTCTCTGCATTTAACCCATCCTAAGTGAACACACACCCGGAGCAGTGGGCAGCCATGTTACGGCGCCCGGGGAGCAGTTGGGGGTTCGGTGTCTTGCTCAAGGACACCTCAGTCGTGGTATTGAAGGAGGAGAGAGCGCTGGTTATTCACTCCCCCACCAACAATCCCTGCCGGACCCGAGATTCGAACCCACAACCTTTGGATTACGAGTCCGACTCTCTAACCATTAGGCCACGACTTCCCCAAACATCATTGACATTGACATGGATAAGCATGATCACCGTTCTAATGGTTGATTGTTAAAAGGTTTTTTGAAGATTGCTGCCGATATCTTGGCCAATAGAAAGCCAATAAGCCAATATAATACCCTGGTTTCTTAAGGCTGTCAAAATTAAAGCCTTGCTTAGGACACTTATCGGTCAAACAGAAAACTTACCAGCCGATGCTTTTCATAAAAAAATATGTCAGTATACTGGCCTTGACGATACATGGCTTGATCAGTAGTTTTATGTAAATACACTGATACTAGTGAGTTTTTAGAGAGTGGCCTACACAATAATTCACTTTCCTGTCTGACAAAAAAGCAGCAGTTTGGGCATCACTTCTCCATCATCATTTCTTTTCACCTTCTGTATGGTGTATGTTTATGCATTGGTCTTCAAGCTTCTGGCTTCAAACCTTTTCTCCTTCTTCAGCCATACAAATACTGATTCTCCCATATTCTTAAAGCATGATAAAATGTGTTCCATTGTCTAATTTTCACTCTTCGCATCGAGTGAGTGTACACCATTCAGATGACTCTTCAAGAAATCCCAATTTATTTTCTTGTGTGAAACCTTTTAGATTTGCACCTTTAAATGAATAACAATACTTTTCATTTTTATGTCTTTGTTGAACTCACTGTGTATACATTCCCAATGAAGGTTACAAAAGTTGTGAATCCATAACTGGAGTGAGAAGTTCAGTTAATACAAGATTGATCAGAGCATCCCTGTCCTATAAAACACACAAATTTTTGCCACTCCACAGTAAGACAAGATGTCTATAAATAGAGAAAGTTAAGCACAGTTGCTGCTCTCTCTAGGAGTGGGCGCCCTGTGAAGATGACTGCGAGAGTACAGTGCAGGATGCTCGATGGTGATAAGAAGAACCCTGAACTTCTCTGTTGACGTGTCTATAAAGTGTTCAACACTAAAAAATAGTGGTTTTCATTGGAAGACTTCACTGCGGAAGCCACCGCTGCCCAAAAATAAAACATTGCTGCATGTCTGACATTTGCAAAAGAGCATGTGGATGTTCCTCAGCATTACTAATGTTTCTGTGGATGGATAAAACCAAAGTTTTTTTGGTTGAAATATTAAAACGCTACAGTATGTAAGAAGCACAACACTCTCTCAGCTGCAATGTTTGGAATTCCCAAGCAGGAATTCCACAAGTGGAAGCTCTGCAGAAGGTGATGTATCAGGACAAGCACAGGAGTAAATCAACACCAGAATGGCTTTAACAGAATAAAAAGGGTCTTCTTGAGCTGCCCAGTCAGAGTCCTGACCTCAACCTGATGCTCTGAACAGAGACATTAACACCAGACATTGAAATAGTCTGAACAGAACTAGTTTTTTTGTAAAAGGAATGGACTAGAGAATACCTGCTGATGGCTGGTCTGATGTCTTTGTTGAAGGCCACTTCTTAGTGTGAAGGTTTACATGTTGTGTTCAATGAAGACATGAAAACCTATCATTGGTTGTGTTATTCATTCAAGGAGACTGTTGTAACATTCTGTTTCAAATTGTATGTCCAATTTATGCAGATAAAACCAGATAAGTCCAACAAGTTCACATACATTTCTGCGAATATACACACTTTCACCCAAACACGCTCCAGTAATAACACCTCAGTATCTGCAAGCAGGATTGATTTGGAGAGCTTTTAGCAGTGTCGTGTTGAGAGAGGCTTTATTGTAAGGGAAACATTCTGCCGGACATCAGTTCAGCGAGTCCTTTACCATATATGGCATGAGTCAGGACTTCTCCCTCTTTCTTTCTCTTTCATCCATTAGCGAAAAAGTAGGACAGATCTTTTTTATCTGGCATATTTGGATTTGATCAACCATTAGTATCCCTGCAGCCGTTTGCCTAAAAGACAAAAGGAAGGCTTTCACTCTAGACGTCTCTTTGGCTCTCATTATCTCAATTTACTCATTGCTTCCTCCATCCATCCCTATTATGATTCAGTGTACTCTGGGCCCATGTCAGATTTAAATGAATATAATAGGATGGATTGCTAACTTGGTCCACATTGCAAGAAAACGTTCTTGTTAACAGCAGATCTGAGAGGAAAAACAGCCCATCCGTATGCAGTCTAATCACTGGATATTTATGCCCACTGAATAGCCACCAGCTCTGAAACAGTCCAATAAGCTCATGAACAATAGCTCTGATGTGAAAGCACACAGTGAATTAATCATGTTGTTTTGAATGAAATTTTCGAACTGAATGTACAGTTGCTGTTTTTTTTGGTTATATACAGATCTTCCAACTGTAATTTTTATCTGTTCGTTTTTATGAATAGTACTTTTAAAAAATGTTTCAAATAACAAGTAGACTGAGTCAGTGATGTGACATTTATTTTTTGTCTATATTTTTTTTTAAATGCATTTCATATTACATACAACTTGAATACAACTCATGCAACTTTTTAATGTCCTGATATGCTAAAGGAAAGAAATTCTTGAAAAGAAATCCTTATTAAAAAGTTTGTTATTTATTTGTATTATTATTTGTAAGAAAAAAAGTAATTCATGATAATTAGAAAATAACTTGAAAAATATTTTAAATAGAAATATTTAATATAAAATATTATATAGAAAAAGGTTTTGAAAATAAGGATTATAATGTGTGTACTTTCAAAGTGTAAAGAAAATATGGAATAATTATTGGTTAAACATGACATTAAATTGAAACTTGTTTGGAAATGGTTTTTCAAAACCATGTGAGACCAACATGAATACAAAAAAAGTACATTGCTAAAAACTTGACACATTGTGTAAAATGTATAGACTGAATGCATCTGCCAAATGCATACATAAAAATGTAAGAATCTCCTCTTTTTCTGTGGCTCTTGCATCCCCATCCCTTCATCCTCCATTTCTGCAGCCCATCAACACATTCCCTCTCGTAATGAGTCTAATCTGGCACATCATTGCTTCCCCTCTCTCGTTCCCAGAGATTAAAATGGCCGCTTCACCTGCAGGCTTCATTACTCTTGGTCATGTGACATTTTATCATCATGAGTGAACTCATTTGGTCAGAGATAAATGGTGTAATTTTGAGGTGTGGTTTTTCTTTAAATGAAAGTGATGTAGATCAAGAACAGAAAGCCATTGATCTGGTGGAGAGAGTTTAGCAGTTAATCATTTCATGTTAGAGTCTTAAGAACTCCATTACCAACATACTGTAAGACGGCATTGGAAGATTGTGCCCTATTTTAATTCCGGGCAAAACTCCAACAACATACCTTATAGCTAAACTGACCACTAGTGGCCCTAAAACTCCAACTATTTTTTTATATATGTATAAATCTGTTCCTTGCACAATATTATGACTTCAAAACACTTTAAGCATAGTGCATGATTTGTTTACTAATTTCTTTTAGTAAACTTGCTTGGTAGCTCACCTGGTACAGCATTGCAGTTGTGAAGCAGAATCACGATAAAGACCTTAAAGACTTGTTGAAATAAGCTAAAATGGCATGGTTTCTTCAGCAAATGCATTTTCATCTCACTTTTGTTTTTGTTAATGCTATCAGTTAGTCTTAGGGTAGAGTTTAGTGCATTCTGGTACAGTAATTATTAACATGATAGAGCATTAGCCTTATAGCAGCACTCACTGGATATTTCATTTCTGAACTGCTGCCATACGTGCAACAACCATTGTAGCAAAACATGCCAGGATCACATTTATCTGTTTTGGATTAATCTAAATGTGTTTTTAGTGCCATTCACTAGACATTTGATTTTGAAAGTGTACCGAAATGTGCAGGAAGCAACATAATATCATTTTTGAAAATTGTTGACAAAGCATGTTTTTTCAATGAGCCTTGGTTGGTATGGCTGCTGTTTGATATAATTGCTCAAGCTTTAAGTTTAAAGTCAAACTGCACCCCAACAAAGCAGCTACATACTGTAGTTTTGATGACATCTGCTGATTGCCATCATCCATGTGACTGGCCTCTGAATGCAGAGTTCAGCAGTAAGTGATGGTGGTGGGGTACATGAAAGCAGTTGATTGGTTCTTGATAAGTGGTGTTTACTGCCTTAAAATATTCATTGGTACTTGTCATGTGGTACGGTATACACAGTACATTCTTCTTTGTTTTATTTTTTTTTTATTTTAAAACCACTTTACATTCTGCAGAGGACCCTCTCTTTAAGTACCATTTTAGCTATAGGGTTCTTGGGTGGACTAGATGGCTTTTTTGAGGATAAAAAGTTTGTTCATTTTACATGAGGACATTCCGATCAACCTATGTGTGTGCACTATCAGTATACCAGGTTTTCTAAAATCTACACAACAAAAAGTTCATTGTGCAACTCAACAGGGTTCAAACTCTTTGATTGTAAGGACTCGAAATATGGTGATAGCTTTGTGTGGGAACTCATTTCTAAAGCATATAGGCTGCTGTTTATTTTCATGTATAAAATCCCACTTATATTGTGAAAAATAGAAAAATAGATCAGATGATATTATGAAGACATCATGCTGCTTGGTACATTAAGTAATTGTTTTTTTATATATTGACATTGAACTAAAGCATATTTGTTAAATTATTATTTGGAAAATATTTAAGTTCATAGCATGTTTTGTTTTTCTGTCCACTCTTAGAGTACTGTTAGATGTAGAAACCTGCTAAAAAAAAAATATTATTAGTATGGCACTATTCACAAGAAATATTATTCCAAAGTATTTTTTATAGAAGTATTGCCCTACAACCCCCAGTGAGCAGCTTAAGTTACAGTGATGAGGAGAAACTCTGCAGATGATACACATATCTGTCAGCACCCCCTTGCTATAAACTATTTATTTTTAAGAGTGTACTTGTTATGTGGTACAGTGTAGACTCTGAAATAAAGTGTACATATTTTTCTGGTATTCAATTGTGTGCACACTGCACATGATTTAATGAGAATACTTGGGCAAACTGTCACATGTTCAAATAGGCTTGACACACGTATGTTTAAAGGAGGCTTTTGTACATGGTAATTGTTCCAAATATTATCAAGCTGCCCACAATTAATTAACACACTAATTATTTTATTGATTAAATAGAATGTACAAAACTTTATGTAAAAATATGAAAGTATTTTAAGTGACCACATTGTGCTCATTTACAAGTTCTTAATTTTATTTTTGGGGTCTGCTTGAATACATTTACAGTACATGATTTAAATTTTCTCATACTGTCACCGCATCTCTCTTTACCCTTTGCCTGAAACGCTCTGTTTTAGTTCATGTTTCTTTAAAGCCTGCTTTTTTGAAAAATCTGCTCTAATTGGTCAGCTCTCCCAGTCTGTTGTGATTGGGCAGTCGCTTAGAGTGTGTGTCAGAAATGTAATATCCCATTGGGTTTTGCTATGTCTCCTCAACATAGAGAAATCACTTACCCAACTGTTCTTTGAGGGCGGGCCAAAGCAGCCAGCAGGCGGGCATTATGCAAATGCGTTACATGGTGACATTGCTAAGTCACAGAAATAATGGCACAACTACAAACAAGTTTCTTTTGGAGAGAAAGTGTGTTCTGCTTGAGAGATTAACTAGATTTGGCATGGACTTTGTGCTTTGTAACTTCGCAGATCATTTACATGCACAAACAGCTACAGTTTTTACACACTGAAGGAAAATCAAAAAATCAT
Organism: Schizothorax lantsangensis; assembly: GCA_027422415.1. Lineage (NCBI taxonomy): Eukaryota > Metazoa > Chordata > Actinopteri > Cypriniformes > Cyprinidae > Schizothorax > Schizothorax lantsangensis. The sequence goes on along the minus strand of CM049850.1, from coordinate 17,595,414 downwards.
AATAGGCAGGGGTGCATATAAGTTCTTCGGTCTGGTTCTCATAAGAGCACCTAGAGATTTGGTTTGGTGCTCACACTGCACATAGTGTGACCCATTAAATATAAAATTAATAATAGTAAAAATAATATAATTGTGCTTTATTTAATTAAGTTATTAAAAAAATAACAAAGTAATAAATCAAGTGTGATAATTAGGGGTGTAACGATACACGTATTCGTATTGAACCTTTCGGTAGGAGGCTTTTGGTTCAGTACGCATTACAAACCGAACGAAAATAAAACGATTAAAGTTGTGACTAGTCCTATTACATTTGGAAAATAAAACAGCGCTCAAAGTGTGTGAAATATAATGTTCATGGCAGCCCAAACGACGTGCCACAGGCAACGTGCGCTCAACATGGCTGCCCCGTGAGCCCAACCTCCCCGTGCTGGGGTGCATCGAAAGACGTATGACTTATATCGACGATGCCAGAGATATTGCCCCGTGAAAAACCTCCCCTTGCTGGGGTGCATCAAAGACGATGATCTTATATCGACGATAGCCAGAGATATTGTCAAAAACATCAATTGTTGGCAATATTAAGATATCATTTCCTTATTTTTATTAGTCCAATTATTATTATTATTATTATGATGAAGTTACTTTTATTATTAAATTAAAATTACAATTAATATACCCCGCAATAATTACCAAATAACTGGCTATTTACGAGGATCTTCAATTAAAATAAAAATAAAAAATAATTTTAAAACAGGTCTATTATACAATGAATTATAGGGCTACAATTCAAATATTAACACTGCATGATTCATAAAAATGAATATGCAGTGTACAATTAAATTCATTAACACTGAAATAAAAATATTTCAAGCACCTATTTCAAAAACAACATAAAAATCAATGTTAACACAAAATGCGTTTCTTCTCATTTTTTTTCACTATGTACGGGCCTCAAGAGAAATATTAAGGGAATAAATTAAAACAGCTATACCGTTATCAGCATATGTTGAAGTAGATTCGTCTCTCATCGTCTCTGAGAGAATATATGGTGTCAGATGCAGAAAGCTCCGTCATTACTCCATCATTCCGTTTTTACTTTCACTTTCTGCATAGTGAATTGACTGAGATCAAGACGTTCACCAGCATAACTCTTGCACAAAGTTTGCACGTTGCTTGTGTGATATCCATTGGCTCGCCTTCATGGTTTAAAACAAAAATATTTCCAACATTGTGACGTAACAATTACCTCTGTACCGAACGTACCGAACCGAACCGTGACACCACTGTTTCGTATCGAACCGAACCCTGAATTTTGTGAACCGTTACACCCCTAGTGATAATGCTATTATATTTTAAAATAAAAAATTTGTATTAAATAAAAATGGCTAGTTCTTTCATGAAAGTCTAGATGGCACAGGCTGATGGTTCTTAATGTAACTGATGATATTCACAGCGTTAAATGACTTGGGACAAGCTGATTGGTTCATGTTGCATACGCAGCCAATGAGCTTGCTGCTTTACATTTAAATGGCTGGTTAGCATTCACTTGAGCATTTTGTAGCTCGCTTTCAGAGTTCCTTTGAAACCATCCACCTCCACCTTATAGATCCCGGGTTATTTTACAGCTATTTGTGCAGCAGCAGTATGTCACAGCACCGTAGTATACTCACTACCGTCTGAAACCCCCACCTCTCCACCTGTATAGATCTGCTACGGGTTATTTTACATGCTATTTGTGCAGCAGCAGTATGTCACAGCACCGTAGTATACTCACTACCGTCTGAAACCCTCCACCTTCCCCAGCTCCACCTGTATAGATCTGCTATGGGCAGCAGTATGTCTTAAATACTCACAGCACCGTATCGGTGTATGTATTGGCAGTAGCAAGTTCCTGTACTTGCTTGCAGCAAGCAGCATTAATCTACAACTACAGCAATAACCAACAGCAGCAGCAATTCAGCAGCATAGGAGATCTATTCCGCCAAGGCTAAATACATTAACATTGTCATATCCATTACCATGCTAAAATCTTCAGAGAGTTGTCATGATAGAAATACAAGTATTTATAGTACACTTAAAAAAAAAATACAATGCTAATATAATCAGTATATTTTTTTCTTTTCTTTTCTTTCTTTCTTTGTTTTTAATATGAATTTTTAACATTTTCAAACCTAAAACCAGAAAGCTTTTATTTTTGGCTTTTTTATTTTAATGCTGCCGAGCTGACTGAAGCATGTCAGTGATTGAAATGTGATGTCACAGTTTTACATTTTGCGCTAAAACCGGCAGCGAGCAGCTTATATTTACGCTTCCAGTTCGACTGGAAATCTTATACAGTATTACAGTTTGTCGATCTAAGACGGTAATTGTGCATTAACAGCCGTCAACCATGTCAGAGTGAAAATGAGCGATCCTGACTTATTTGCCCCTTGCATTTTTTATTTTGGCCGCATATGTGCACCTGCGCTCCACTTATGTGCACCCCTGATACATACCTGTCAACCCTCCCGTTTTTCCCACCAATGTCACAGGGCGTTTTTTTTTGCAGTGCTACGAAGGTTTTTGGAAGAAATCGTGCAGCCTCAGCTCACTGAATATCAGTCAGTGATGAAATAAGGATAAGAAACGCTTGAAACGCTTTGTGTCTTCACTGTCGTGTATTATGTATAGATTCTATACATACTATTATAAATATATCATTATTATTATTTATTCTTATTAAAGTTATGATATAGTCAGAGCAGTTTGTCAGACAGGACCAATATTGGACAGCTAAGAAAGTCCGGATCCAATATGTGAGTTTTTTATTCTGGAATCATTAACAATAGCCCTGGAAACTCAAAGCAGCTATTCTCTACTATAAATCACATACTTAAACCGCAAGCTCACCCTCACTTAGAAGCTACAAAGGAGAGATGCGACAGCTTTATTATTTTTTTTGGAAAAAAAGTAGATACCATTCGCTCTCTTCTGATCTAGTTCCTACGGATCTGCCTGTTTTGACTGCCGCTTTCCAGCCTGAGACTCCCCTTCTGGTTTTTCTGACATCTCACAGCGAGAGATGGACAGTATCAAATGATGAACACCTAAACAATGTATTTTCGGAAATAACCTTTGCGATATAAAGGTTATGAAATCATCCCTCCAGACTGGTCATGTACCACCTGATGTCATCAGCCACACCTAAAAAACCAACTTTAGATCCAGAACTAAGGCATCTCTAACCTTCCATTCCTTTCTAAAGTGTTGAAAAAATGTGGTGCACAACTCACACTTAAAACAAAACAATTTGTTTGAGAAATTCATTGGTTTCCGCTCTGCCACAGCACCGAAACAGCTGGTGATTCTTCTCATCCTCTTGGATTTGACTGCAGCATTCGACACTGTGGACCACAACATTCTTCTGTACCGTTTACGTCACACTATCAGTCTCTCTGACACTGTCTATAACTGGTTTGTCATTATCACTGGGAGAATGTATGTTGCCTTGGGAGAGGCTTGTCCTGTGGTGTCCCTCAAGGCTCATTTGGCCCTATTCTTTTATTTTATATGCTCCCTCTCGGTCATGTCATCAGCCGGCATATATCATTTCATTGTTATGCACGACACTCAACTCTACCTTAAGCCAACTCTCCACTTATGTGCACCTGATACATACCTGTCAACCATGACTCCCGTTTTTCTGGAGGAGGTAGAGGCCTGGATTCAAAATTCCCGTATTCAAAGACTTACCATTCTATCCCCCTCAGCTATCATCCTGTTTCTGGCCAAATATTTCCCGTATTTCTCAACATCAGTGTATTTGGGTTTAAAATGGACTTCATCTCACCTTTGAGACTATGTTAAACACTGGGCAAGTATTTTATATCTTAGGAATATTGCTACTTCGTCCTATTCATCTCAGATGCGGTAAAACTTGTCCCGTAATTTGTATCTCCTCCAGGCACACTGTAACCTCATCAGGATCCCTGGCAAAAGCCTATGAATAATCACGTCAATATATTCGAAGGTTGTCCGGTTGCCAGATCTTGTATGAGGGTGCGGAACGCATCCTTCTCACACAATCGACACACTGGCTTCCTGTTTCAAATTTCAACCCTCCTTACCCATCAGTGCATCCATGGCGATCCCCTCAACTTGACAACTTTACTCCAACTTCCAAACGTGACACTCCGCTTTCAACATGATATTAAAAGCCCCCAGGACTAAGCTCGCTGTAGTGATGGCGGATGCGGGCTTTCTGCTGTGGATAATCCGTGGGTCGGGTAATAAAAAAATGCATTCTTCCAGGTTATTTGCGGGTGGGTCCACAACGGTGGATAAGATGAATCATTATTGATGCCTCAAATATTAACTACATTTTCTAAAAGCCTATGAACGTGTTTTAAATATATTTTTTCATCAGGCATACGTGTGTTAATCGTAGCCTGTTCGGGAAGTTGCTGTGTGAATATAAAGTGATAAATAAAATTTATTATTATTATTATTACAGAAACGGTTCACTGGTAGAAATGGGAGGAGAAGACTTAGGTGGTGCTTAGTAAAAAAAAAAAAAGAAAAAAAATATATACATGTAAATTGAGATATAGCTTACACTTCAAAAGGCTATGGTTTAATTGATTAAATATGAGCGCTGCGAGTTTCAAAGTCAGGTGCTGCGCTGCTTTGTTTACTGCAGTTACCGGGGAAACGGCTATATTTCTGGCAAAAGACTCCACCCCCTTCCCACATAGACACAACCCCCCACCCCCCGTCTCCCATATTGTGGTACCCAAATGTTGACAGGTATGCCCTGATAATAGGTTTTTCGAGTTTTTTTTCCCCATGTATTTTGTAATTTTTTCACCATTGCATAAGTTAAATAGCCAAAATGAGCTTTTTACTGTTTTGTCTTGCTTTTCAAAGAAAAAAATCTATTAAAAAACAACAATTTCAAAATATTTATTATAAAACGGATAGTTCCGGTCCTTGATTCTGATCTGGTTGAGCCGCATTAGAAGCTGTTGTAAATTACTCTACAAACATACACCATGGTTTACATCTGTGTGTTGCTCAGCAACCACTTTGTTGCACCTTGTGCAGTGCTGTTTGAATACATGCAATTTCTATGTGTATTAGAAAACATGATTTTCTGCAGTTAATTTAATAATCGTTTAAGACCATTTCGTGATTTCAATCATCATACAGTAACCAGCAATAACCAAACCTTCCTCTTCTCATCGGAAACATGCGAAACATGCACAGTAGCCTACTAAACAGTCTGTGCTTGTAATGATTTTTGCGTCTTTCTCGGACAGATTTAAATGCTTCCACACTACCGACATGTTTGCTGCATTACAAAGAGTGCACGCTTCTCACTCTACACTGATTGCTCATGTCACATCATTGTTTGGTACAAATTATTCGGTCTTTTCGCTTATTCTTATGCTATTTTCGGCTGAATAATTTTGGTTGCCGAACATTCTGTGCATCCCTAATATTTATATGTATATGATATCATCATACTTGAACCCCTGAGCACCAACCGTGTTAAGTGATAAGAAAACCAAGTTTTGGGTATGAAATACTTTAAAACTACTTAAAACTACTTTATAGGTTTAAAACTACTTCACAGGCCTTAAGTCAGGGGTCACCAAACTTGGTCCTGGAGGGCCGGTGTCCTGCAGAGTTTAGATCCAACTTTCCTCAACACACCTGCCTGGACGTTTCAAGTATACCTAATAAGACCTTGATTAGCTGGTTCAGGTGTTTTTGATTAGGGTTGGATCTAAACTCTGTAGGACACCGGCCCTCCAGGACCGAGTCTGGTGACCCCTGCCTTAAGTGATAGTTCATCTAAAAATGGAAATTCTCATCATCATCTCAATCATTTTCTCACCCTCATGTTGTTCTAAACCTGTATGACTTTCTTTCTTTTGTAGAACACTATCAGTTGAAGAACGATGGCAACCAATCAACACTGACTTCGATTGCATGAGATATTTCTCAAATAAATAAGTCATATATTTTCGGAACTCACGGTGAGTAAATTATGACCAAACTTTCATTTTAGGGTGAACTATCCCTTTAAATCAACAGTGCAGCTGTATACACTGTATTTTTTATTTGTTTTAATGTTACATTGGCATTCGTGAGTCTGTGGGTTTGAATTCCCGTAGGATCAAGGTATAACACAGAAACAGAGCCAACTCGATGTTCTTCAGATTTCATTGCCGCGTTCAGTCTCACAATAATGTTTCCTGGAAGCATTCACTGCCTGCATTTGGATGTATTTTATTCTCTGCTTTTTTCTCAGTATCGGCTACCTGGGTCTGCAGGCGGCTCAGGCTAGCGGTCCTCAGCTGGGGCCTGAAGCGTGGAGTTCGCTCAGACACTGGTTGTTTATTGTTTATCGTCTCTCACCAGAGACTAACAAACAAAAGAAGCATCAGATCCTTTCTGTGACCCTTCCCTGCTGTTCCCACAGAGCATCACTACCCTGCTTTTATTCGCTTCCAGCTGATTTACACAGGATGAGTAAACACACAATCACACACCGTAACACATCTCGAGTGCGCCACACACATACACTTCCTGTAAGTTGAATCGGCTGCATATACTTATATAAATATTCTCCGGTGAGGGAGAGCGAGAGTTGAAATCGGTCTGCTGGGGAAAGAAGGTTCGTTCTCGGCTTTTTGAGATGGGTAAAGGCTGATAGATTTTTCTGCACTATGAGGTCTGTGTTATTTTTGTTGCCTGTTTGGACGCGTGGCAAACAAAGAGATGTTTGCGCGATGCTGCTCTTACTCCTTTAATAGTGTTATGTTGGCACAGGCTTCGGAAGAGTCCTCTTGTGTATTGGTTAGCACGTCGGTAACCGTTTCATGTATGTGTGCGCACATTAAAGTGCTTTTCATGTGCTGTTTAGTTGGTTACCATGGCTGTCCGAGTTAAGTAATCAAACACAACAGTATGATCTCTCACTTTTATTCCATAACCCTGCAGTTATATATAGACTCCTCCATCTCCACCCACTCTTCCACCCTCCTGCTCTCTCTATCTCTCCACACTAACTCGCTCTTCACTCTTTCTATCACACGTTCATCTCTATCCGCTTTCATTCGCGTTCTCCCTCCTGGATGTGATTTACCCTCTCTTATTCCCGCCTGTCACTTAATTACTCGGTTAACCAGTGGCACAGCACCCATTTTGTCCTCCTGCTTACTCTTTTCTGTCTCTCCCGAAGCTTTGCGAGCTCTCATTTTACTCTCGCTGTACGTAATCCTCTGCATTGTGTGTGTATACGCTGTCAGGTGATGAGTATTGATTGTATACTTGGCTGTAAGGCCGTGTGATTAAACGCAATGAATGGGAGGAGAGGGGTCCACGATAAATCACCTATATGCCACCATGTGTGTTTGATTAAAAGGGTCTTGAATCTGGTCCTGTCTCTACAGAGCTTTATATCCAGTTTTTTTTTAAAGGGATCTTCAGATTTCCCTGGATATTTTGAGATAAAACAGATGGATGCGCTTTGAAAATATACTGTAAGTTTAGGAGCTCAAAATGTCCTCTCCAGTCTGTAAATTGTATTTATTTACTTATTTATTTATTTATTAGCATTTATTTAGCATTTGTAACGTATTTAATATTTTTTAAACAAATGCCCATATGGATGACTAAGAGTGCTAAAAATAAATTAAGGAATAAATGATCAGTTTAGTAATTGGACAATCTATACCTTCGAGAGGCACATGTTTGAGTTTGAAGTTCATTTTTATGTTTATTCCCATGTTCCCAAGTTTGGTCCAATGAGTAAATTGTAGCATTTGGCAATTTTCTTTTTATTATTATTTATTTTCTTTTTTATTTATAATATATATACTCTGTGTGTATATTTACACACACTGTATATATACACACACACACTGTATTTATGTATGTGTGTGTGTGTGTGTGTGTGTATACTGTATATACTGTAACACTTTATCATTTTTTACTTTATTATTTTTAGAAAAATACATTTTAAAATGTTTTAGTAAGTAGTTTTAAATGGGTTTATTTATTTGCCAATATATTAATTTATATATATTTTTTTATTTTACTACATTTCATTTTTTTTATTTTTATATATATATTAATTCATCCATTTAGGAGTGATCTACTTATTTACATTTCAATTTAAAATGACCATTTATTCCGTCATTTTATTTTGGCACTAGTCTTCTATGTTTAGTTATGATGATATTAAAGTAGAATAAAAAGACTAACAAATAAGTGTAAAATGAGAGAAAGGTTTAAAAAAAACACCTGTTCCTGTGTACGTGAAGCACCTATTCCTCTGCAGATCCTTCTAAAGGAACCAACCTTAGAAATGAGCAGCTTTGTGTTTATATTTGACAAGATCCTTGATCATTTCAGTTTGATCTTAACATTTTGTGCGGCACATTTCAGGTAGTTTTTAGACAGTGAAAGGTTCACTTAACAATGTAATACAGCTTTTCACAGAGGCTGTTATTGATGGATGGGGCGGTCAGAAACTATATTTGACGACAGCAAACCTGCAAGCCAGTGTGTGAGGACTGGAGCACAGCAGCACTCAGTGCTGTTACTCATTTCTCAAGTCAAGGGGGCGTTTCTTAATGTCACAGTCGCAAAATATTGAGTTTTTCATTCTTAGAGCAAGATAGATAATGGAAATGGTCACAAAATCCCCTAAAATATTACTGTTTTTGACATACACAAAAAATATTATTTGTAGACTTCAAAGAAAAATAAATTATGAGGGGAAAAAAACATTTAGATTTTTGGAAACTTGTAAGACAAAAATCCAGGGGTCTCGCTGTGGCACTTGAACACTATGAAAGAGAAAACTGTGAAATTTGTATGTTAATAGTTTCTGCGATCATCCTCTGATCTGTTATGAATGGTGGAAACTTTTTTTGGAAGGCAACACACACACCCACACATACACACATGCATTATGCATGTGTTCAAACCCTTAGTCCCGACTCACTGAGCTATGAAACGAGGCCATGCTAATCTCGCATTAAATGTTTGTGCTTCCATAAATACCAAGTCTTTTCGCTTATTTGGTTTTTCCTCTTAGCATATGGCCCATTACCATAATGACACATCGCTGGTGGCCTGATAAACATTTTAGCTGTAAATATCTCGAGAGCTAGATCTGCGGAACTATATCCAGGCTTTAATAAGTCATCTTCAATTCTACCTGGGATTCTGCTGGTTTAGTTAAGCTTAATTAGACCTCAGTGAGCTCGATAACTGGATTTCAACAGGCTTTTGTGTATTTAATGAGATTCCGTAGTGCTTGCTAACAGGTGTCCCACGCGTTTGCCCCCTGAACCTCCAGGAATACTCAGTGTATACTAAGAAATTAGCAAGAAGCCTGCAGGCCTGATTCTGTCTGAAACAGCTGTTTTAGCAGTGAAGTTGCTTTAAAAGTCTGTGTGCACGAGGTGATGAGCTTGGTGTTGACTAATTGAGACGAAGACCCCCGCGGGGTTTAGCGCATCTCAGTCTGTGAGTACAGCAGAGAGAGATTCAAGTTCTCACAGGTCAAAAGTTATTTAGAGGAATTCGTTCATGCACATCGTATCTGTTGGTACTCAAAACATTTACTTTACTAGATAAAGCTGAACTTCTGAAGGTCTGGATGATAAAATGAAAGTACTTTTAACTTTCTCTAAGAGGGGGGTATTCACTGCATCGTTTTAGTGCCTGATTCACTAGAAGAAACTGGGTAACCGCATAAATGCCCACAAAATCAGGGCTGAACACAATTTGTAAGGCGATATTTGGCTATATGCCAGGTTATAATGCTCATCTGCATCATTTGATCATCATTTCATGAATAACTGCTTCTGTGATCAATAGAAAATGTACACAAACATCACTCGGGCGGTAATAGCGTGACGTTAATTGCAGCAGGCAATTTGTGGGCGCAATGTATAATAAGCCTAATTTACGCAGAAAGGCGCCGTGTTTGGTCTGAAAGAATGATTTAATTTAAATAGACAAGCCGTAGTGCTATTTTGTCAAATTTTGTGGCTGGTTAACTGTATTACTGGTGATTAGTGAATAATAGTAAAACATATTAATGGTATACCACATACAAAAGTGGCACAAATGTTTCGTGAATGACACTGTAAATTGTATCTTCTTTTATGCACATCATAAATAGCATCTGTCTTATTTTACACAGTCGCTGCCTTACTGAATTCATAGTCTCTCTTAAGGGACTTTCGGTAGAGTAATATGGAATAAGATGGTAAATCAACCGCAACATCATATGTCAATGCGAGTCAGGAGCACAAACAATAATCTCAATGGGAAATAACCCTGTAATCATATTCGGTTTTATGCCAAGTGAAAAGATCAAAATTCACTGTGTTCCATTTCCATACTGATGAACTTCAAAGGTAAGAGACAAGGAGAAGATGAAAAACCAACATTAACTTCCTGAAATATCAGATGCATTCTCTCTCTCTCTTTTTCTTCCCATCTCACCCTGTTGCCACGGCAGCATAATCTGGCTATGAGAGAAGGGACGGATAGAGCAAATGTCATCTGACTCATTTAATGTTGGTGTCAATATGTGTGTGAGCATGTGTGTGATAGAGAGAACAGGAGAGACAGAATGAATGTCACAACGTATCATAGAAACCATTGGTTGAGCTGCGACTTAACTTCATCTTCAACAAGCAATAAGTGGCCTTTTCTCTAAAGCCTAATGTCTAATAAAGAGTTTATATGAATTAATATTACTGGTGATTGTAAAGGTTGAGTGAAATCCGTTGAAACACACTGACAGTTACTGCTCTAACATACTAACAGGCACATCATGCACCTATTTTTGATATTTTTGATATGTATTTGAGGTGGCACCAGTGGCAGTTCTGGCTCACTTGATGCCCAAGGCAAGATAAGACATAACCAAAGAAAGTAGTTAAGTTATAGTTATAACAGTTTTTCTTAAACGTACAAAAATACAACTGCGCTTGACAGTCAGTGGTTCAGCAAAATTCTGAATTTAAGAATTGGTTCATTTTAATTAATAAGTTGGAATTGAAATTGTCCACATGGAGTTGAATTAAAAGAAGTGCAATTTACAGTTTGGATTAATTTAACAAATAATGACATTCTGGGGAATTATGTGTTCTTCCACCCTATAGTCCATTAATTTCTATGTAAAAAGTTATTGACATTTCAAGCATATCTGTCAGTTTTTGGCCTATAACTTTAGACTTCAAGACTTGTTAAACTTCTTTAAGCTTTAAGACAAAACCATTATTCAAAGTTTGACTTTAGTACAAGGAGAAGTAAAATTTCCAAAATTTCCTTTACCAATATACACCCATTGCAGTTTTATGGAGTTTTTTGAATTTCAGTTCATTTTAATTGCACTTCCTTAAATTTGAATTAGAATTTCAGTTCTGTATCTGTTCTCTATTTATGTCTGAATATTGCACAACCACATCATTATATTCCATGAGAAAAAGTTTGAAAGTTAAAAGTTTCAAATGACAAGAGTGTGGGTAGCTGATGACAGCACTTTCAGTTTGAAGTTAATGAAGTGTGACCATATTTAGACATGTGAATGGATGATTTATGCCACAGTAATTTAGACAAACAATTTTTTTTTACCTACAACAAAAATACTTTCTTTTTTTTTTGTTAAAAGTTGCATTGGCAATAAAGCTCTTTCTGATTCTGATTTGAAATCCACATGGCTCTACCATGGCAAGCATCCACTTGGTTTGAATGGATATGTGCTCTTTAGATTTACATTTACATTTATGCATTTAGCAGACACTTTTATCCAAAGCGACTTACAGTGCATTCAGGCTATACATTTTTTATCAGCATGTGTGTTCCCTGGGAATTGAACCCACAACCTTTTGCGCTGCTAACGCAATGCTCTACCACTGAGCCACAGGAACACTTTAGATCATACAGTATGTGTTTGTTTTGTAATTAAGTGTGCATATTCATCACCAGATTTGCTAACATTGTTTTGTAATCTTCAGGCTTGAAAGCGCAGTTGTTTGCATCTGTGTCCTTTATCATTATGTTACGCTTTACACGTGTTTACAGCGGTCCGCACCTTGCACGCCCATATAAACTCAGGAGCCTGAAAGTGCCGTGGCTCCTGAGAGCGTCTGCAGACGTCATGCATGAGGAATCATCATGTTTGTTTACTCTGCCAAAGGGAATGCTGAAGAGCCGTACAGCTGAAATGCTCTCATTTAAATCTGTTGGCACAGCAGGGTCGGTTAAATCATTCATCTGACACAAAGAACAAGATTTCACATCGGTATAAGCCTTTCATCTTCATATCTTATCACGTATTTACAATGTACCAGCCCAAAAGTGTTAAAACGCCATCAAATATTCAGCAGCGACGACCACACCTGCATCTTTCAAATCCTGCCAAAACACTGGTCTGTTACTGGCGCGATCATGATTGTTAGGTTCTTAATTGCATGGTGTTTATCTGTGAGTGGGCAGAGAGACGAATTGCTTTCTGCTGTGAGGTAAGTCAGCATCCTGTGAACAAAGTCCAAGGCCTGCGCCGATCACTCGTCCATCCGTTCATCCGTGTGCGCTGCGTGTGTCTGTGACGAATCTGGATTTGACACAGATGTTTGTGCTGCACCTCAGGGCAGGCCTTGTCAGTGTCGAAGAGCAGATCTGTCAAAACACACATGGACTGGTGCTTGTGTGTTACGTGTGAACAGCATCAGTGACCCATGTTGTCAAAAAGGACAGCTAGTGGAAACATCCCCCCATTTCAAAAGCATGGAAATGTGTGTGAAACTGTGAGAGAGGTTGGTGGAAATGCAAAGAGACATGTAGGATCAGAAGGAGGCAAGAAAAAGGAAGGATCGACTGTCAAGCTGGTGGATTTTCTCTTTGTATAAGTGAGAGAGCGCATGTGTGTATGTTACAGGGTGGGTTAAGGACAAAGTAAGAGGCTCAAAGCGCCGTGCCGCTGAAAGATTGTCAGAGAGCAGAAGTACACTGAATCAACTGACAGAAGAAGAGATGGAGAGAATTAGGGAGACAAGCTGTTTCTGACTGATTTGCCCATTGAGAGAAGACTCAAGAAGCCTGAATGTGGTATTTCAGCGCAAAACCCCACATCTTATTTCCTAACCATCTGCCAGTGTAGTTTAACCAAGCTCTAAATGTGCTTAAATTGCACTGCACCGTATTTACAAAATGGGCATAAATGTAAATGTCTTTGATAATTACACGTATAAAAAGTTACTTTGCGGTACAAACATCCTGCCTCAGGATGATACCTCAGTGCTTATAACCTCTCCAGTTTATTTTTGGTTTTCCGGCCTTCTGAAACACAAGATTTGAAATCTCCCCAGTTGTGATGTCATGATTATCATCTACATGCCCCAAAAATGAAAAAAAAAAAGTCATCATCTGTCACCCTCATATACTGTTCCAAACCCATAAGACTTTGATTATCACAAATTAGAGACATTGTTAAAGAAATCTGAGAGGTTTCTGTCCCTCTATTGAAAGGCTGGGGAACCAAAACTTAGAAGATCCAAAAAAGTTGTAAAGGCATATGAATTCACAAACCCATATGAATCAAGGGGTTTATTCCAAGTCTTGTAAAAAGATACAGTCACTTTATATGATAAACAGAATTAACCTTTTAATGTTTGATTTAAGGAGATGTGCTCTTAACTCATGTACTGTATGTCCATCAATCACAAGTACTATACAGCTGTGAGGGGAAGATTTTAAGACCATCCACATTGTTTTGTCCCTGGATGTAGACAAGCACCTCAAAAAAATATGAATTCCTTTCTAAAAGATCAAACTATTGGTTAACGTTTATTTTTAACGACATGCCTGAGCGATTGAATTAGAATGTTTTTCATTTGTTCGTCTAAAATCACAAAGGACTTTGTTCTTATTATTCTCAACATGTTGCCATTTTTTCTAAATATCAATTAATTATAGCAGTCTGACAACAAGTTATAATAATAGGTTTAGAAATATATACACAGAAATAGATTTTATCACTCCTGATGAATTGTCATGCTGAAACAGACTGTTGCAAACATTGTGGTTGAGTTGGTTTTTGAGCTTAAACATATATGGCTCTATTACAGTGCTTGCTATCTTTGACCATCACAAAACACGTCAAACGTTGTGGGGGAGGCTGCGGATAGGATGCAGTGAACTTCACCAGTCATGTGTTTTTGACAGAGTGAAAATGGGGATGGAAAATTATCATTTGTGCAAATACTTAGACTATCAAATACTCTATCTATCTATCTATCGATCGATCGATCGATCGACAGACCAAATCCAGAAGAACTGTGGCAACGTCTCCAATATGCTTCAAGAGACCTACCTGCAAAGCTATCTGAAAAACTATGCACAAGTGCACCGAGGGCAAAAGCTGCTTTAAACATAAAGGAGGGTTACACCAAATGTTGATTTAATTTAGTTTTATAGAAGTTAATTAATAAAGAAATCTATTTATGGCATTATTTTGACAGCAACACAAGTGCCTAAACTTTTAATAGTACTGTAGCTTTGCAGGTAGGTTTCTTGAAGCATCTTGGAAACGTTGCCACAGTTCTTCTGGTAACTTCTTCTTTAGTCTGTCTCAGTTTGTTCTGTTTCTTCATGTCATTCCAGACAGACTGATGATGATCAGATCAGATCTCTGTGTGGAGCACTGGCTTTTGTCAGACAAAAATCTCACTGGATTATTACAAATAATGGCAAAATGAATGTTTGGAAATGTAAACTGATATTTCCTACTGACACACTACAGCAAAAGATAGAAATAACTGACATAAAACTATTTTTAGCTGGTGATACTGGTGTTCTAATAATTTTGGCCACCTAATGTACCAACTGATGTTAACAAAGTTAAGTTTCTCAGTACATTATAGTTTTATTTCTGATTAGTCATAGTGTTTTATGTTTAAAGCAGGCTAGTTGTGAAGATTTCAAACTTTATGTATAAAAAAACCCAAATTAATTTGTAGCCATTTTTAGTTTTAACTCTGGAATCATGAACACGTATATTAGTATAGTTTCAATTTTGTTATGCTACACTTTTAGAAAAAAAAAATGGTATAGTAGCTCTCACTGCAGCAGCACCATTTCAAAATAACACCTCTTATTTACATCTAAAATGTGCCTGTTAGTACCATAAAGCTACATTTACTAAAGAGGACATGCACCTAAATGTTAGTGTAGCAAATCAACTCAAAAGGGAAATGTATATAAATAATTATGATTAATTACAATTATTTATATCAGCTGCAAGTAGTAACTGTAGCAGAATTAAATTGCCATCAACTAATCTGTTCGTCCAGCGAACATTCAGTGTAAATTCATATCAACTCTAAGAAAGGATATTTTAGTGGCCATAGAAAATACTTAACTAAGTATTAATGCATTAGAGCATGAAGTAAGGGTCAAAATTGTAAAGGGACATTATCTACAAGCAGAATCAGAAACTCGTGTAATTTGTGCACAAGAGTTTTATTAACTAAACACTAACACCAACTAGTCTAACAAACAAACAAATGAGTAAACATACACTCATGAGTACATACAAAAGGGGAGCTAAAGTGGATGAATGAAGCCATTAGAGAAACCAGAGAATGCAGTTATGGAAAATGAGTCAGAACCACCTGAGTTAAAAACCATCAGTGCCGTTTTACAACGGGGTCTACCGCTTATACTAAACCTCTGTTTCGTTTAGTTAAAGCAAATACTTGCATTGCCTTGGTCGTTGAACGAGTGTCCCGATGCAGTCTCGGATGAAAGTTTTGATGGTTTGGTGGTATTGGAGTTCAAGTTCTTCCGGGTTTGAAGGGTGATGAACTCCAAAAGATGTTATTCTGGCTCGGTGGTGATTGGGAGAGTTTTGGCACCCAGTACGTTTATTGGGTGAGGGGTCTGTGACTATTTGTTAATCCAATGAATAATTGATTTGTTAAATCTAATGAAAAATGGTGTGTCTGATTGGTCTAAATGCTATATTAGATATTTTGGTATTGCTTCAGTTACAGCTGTTTTTGGTATTGCTTCAGTTACAGCTGTTTTTTTTCTGAGAATATAGTTTTCTTTTTATTTCAGTTAACATAAATAGTTTTCTGACAGTGATACAGTGTTGTTGTAGAGAGGGCTGTTTTACAGTTTCAGTAAAGTGTGACAGATTGTAGTAGTTTGCTGCATCCTCCACATCCGAGCCCCCTGAACCGACCCACAAGAAGCCTGTATGAGCATTTGTGGCTTGAACAGATTTATATATTTACTTCAGTGAATCACGCAGATAGCGTGTGCAAATAAAAAGTGCCGTCATTGAGTGCAATTCATTCTTAGTGAATTGCCCCTCAGCACGCCAGTGTGTTTGCATTCACTGATGCTTTCAGACCCCTGATGAAGAGGGCTTTTGATGGTTTTATTAAGCTCTTGTGCTCTCGGCCCATGGAGTGCCAGGAGGGACACATGACGGGTGTCTTTTCCTGCCTCCGCTCTGGAATCTTTCCACAAGTGGAAAAGGCGAAGATAAGAAGGGAAAAGGCTTCCTCGATGCTTCCTCTTCGTCTCACAGAAGCCTGGTGACATCTTAATGTGTCTGTATCAACCGGTACTGGCAATGCTTGCATCCAGCACTCTCATTTCACAATCCAAATCAATTAAGGAGAATGAATCACTCTGCTATTATTATAACTGTCAGATTCACTTCTTACTTACAAAGATGAAGAAGAAACAAATGAAGCGGCTGCTATCTACTCCTCCCTTTCCCCGAGGGCTCCCTCTTCAAGCATATTCTCTCTCAATGTCTCCTTTTCTCTCTGTCTTTCATTCTCTTTTTTTCTTTCTCTCGTTCTTTGTTCTCCTTTCGTTACCCTGCTTTTTATTTCAGTCCCCTTCTCTAGATTCCTGGTCGCCTCTTTCTTTTGCGCTCCCACCCTCTCCCCTAAATAATTTAGATTTTACAGTTTACTTGCCGGCTGCCAAGTATTGCTTCATTCAGGCGTGCGCATATGCAAAACAGCGGGTGTGAACTTTAGATTTATATGTGCGACACTGGTCATTAGTATTTGCCTGCAATAATTACAGTGGAACAATAATGGCTTCCTCGATTCTGTATACACACGCTGTCTTTTCATTTCCTCTCTTTCTCACTTTTCGTGCCCTGCTGACACATCCAAAGTGACTGAGAGAAAGAAAGAAAGAGGGGGAGGAGAGATGAACAATGAAACAGGGAGGAGAAGTACATCCATCATTTCTTCCCTGTGGTCAAATAAATCCTGTTAGGTCTGTAAAGGTCAGAGTTCACAGAGATTGCTTTGAGTTGTGTGTGTGTGGGAGAGTGTGTATGAATCAAATACTGCACATCAGGTGTTTGTATGTCTGTGTGACTTCCCTGAGCTGCTGTTAGGGACGTGCGTGACACTGTCGTGACATGCGTCAGCAAACTGTCATGATTCCCTAATTCGTGACGATGCTTCGCACATCGCTGTCGTCTCCATTATAACACCGAACTTTGCGTAATGTTGCAGTGAAACTAATTGAGCGGTATAGTGTGTTTTTCAGTAAACTTTAAAGTACCGTGGCACAGGGTTACAGCATCATACAGTACACTGCCGTTCAAAAGATTGGGGTCAGTAAGATTTAATTTTTTTGTAAATTAATACTTTTGTTTAGCAAGAATGCATTAAATTGAATGTTTAATTAAAAAGTGACAGTATTTCACACATACAAGACATTCGTGTTACAAAAGATTTGTTTCAAATAAATGCTGTTCTTTTGAACTTGATATTCATCTATGATACCTTCATCTTACCACACATTTTACAAGATCAGATGCTTGTCAGTGGTGCTTAGGATCTGTAAATCATTCGCCATCATCCTCAGTCATCTCTCCTTACTCTGTTTATGTGGTAAGTGAAATCTTATGTACTGCAATGTAACAGGCTACCGCTAGCAAGCAGCTACCATGTCCCTTTAGTGCAGGGGTCATCAAACTTGATCCTGGAGGGCCTGTGTCCTGCAGAGTTTAGCTCCAACTTGCCTCAACACACCTGCCTGGAAGTTTCAAGTATGCCTAGTAAGACCTTGATTAGCTGCTTCAGGTGTGTTTGATTAGAGTTGGAGCTAAACTCTGCAGGGACACCGGCCCTCCAGGACCGAACTTGGTGACCCCTGCTTTAGTGGCTCACATTATTTTATTAGAACGAGTTATTTGCTTTCCGTGCCTTTCTGAATACAGACACCAACCCATCCCTGCACTTCACATCCCCTGCACAGCCTGGAACATAACATTTATTTCCATGATCTGCAAAGTGGGGCAAGTTGCCACAAGTTTTTGTCTTAGTAACCATATAGGTGTTGGAGTCAGAAGTTCTGTTAAAAAATTTATTTTTTGCCTAGCAGTAATTTTGTATGTTGGTTTCCAACATCTAGTTCAAAACTGTCTTAAATAAAAGTAATTTGTGAATTTTATTCTTCAAACTAAAATGTCAGTTTCATTATCATTTTGTAATATCTGTTGTATTAATCAACTGAACACAATAAAACCACACTGGCTGGCATATACAGTATATTCAGGCAAAGGTTGAACTGTGTTCTCAGGACAGGGAAACATTTAATAAAATGTCAGGTTGAAACAAAACCATGCCCAAAACAATGGTTTGATATTTTATGTTACTTTTCAACCCGATCTCATGAATGTGCGTATAAATAGTACGCCAAATAAAAACGAAAACTCGTGGTATTGATATGCAAAAATGGACTTTGGCGTGTATATACTACGCGATGGGTAGGGTTAGGGTCAGGGTCGTGGGGTATATTCGTATCATATGAACACGAAAACTGCGTATCATATGCACGGCAACAAATTTCGTATCATATGCACGCGAAAACTGCGTATTATATGCACACCAAACATGCGCGTGTCATATACACGCCAAAGTCCATTTTTGCGTATCAATACCACGAGTTTTCGTTTTTATTTTGGCGTGCTATTTATACGCATTTTCATGAGACCGGGCTGTACTTGTATATTTTTTTCTTTGCTTGATGAATTGTTTTGTGTACTACCGGGGCAAGTTGTCACAAAAGTTCAATGTGTGTTCAGTGAACTGTATCTTTGGTGGAAATGTACAATAGATGTTTTTGTAGTCTAGACAAAAACTGATGGAAATCTGTAAGTGCTCATGTATAACAAAGTTCATCTCATTTCTGTGTTCATCTAGGGGGTGCTATAGGCAGCAGAAGGCATCTCCATGAGGAGCGGTAGAAGATGCCGGAACTGCCAGCGCTCCTGCTGTCGATTTACTTCCGCTTCCTGTTAGTCACCGTGGTTACCATGCCGCCTTCTTCCCTGAGCCAGACCCCCATTCTGTCATCCGTACGAATGGGTAAGTCGCACACATATGGACTTTTGTCATGTGGTTGACAAGCATTATAAAGTTTGGTCTGCAGTCATTAAGTGTTTTATTAGAATCAAAGCAGGAGATAAAATAGACAAATTTTTCGGCTATCTGCCTTTGTCAGTGTGACAATTCTTTTTCTCAGTGATCATATAACAGACGACATACATCAAGTGATTATAATTAATCAATCAATACACAGACTCCACTTAAACATCAAGAATTAAAGAATGGGAACAATAATACAACAGGCAAAAAATACCATTCATAAACATTGTACCCCCCCAATAAAAAAACAAAAACAAAAAAAAAACATGAAAGGTCAAAATCATCTTTCAAACCTGAAGGTGACATTGTCTTTAAATAAAACATCCAGAATGCTTCTCTCTGTAAAAGATTTTTTCAATATCTCCAAGGTGAGAACCTTTCACTTCTTCAGTGCCTATACATTTAAGTTGTTCTATATCATGGTTACAATCAATATAACATGTCTTTGAATAGCTGATTTATGTTCACTTATTCTTATTCTTAGTGACCTTGATGTCTTTCCAACATACATCAATGGACAAGAGCACTGAAGTAAATAAATAACATTTTTAGTAGAACATGTTATGCAAGATTTATTCTGATACACTTTTTTTGTGGAAAGACATGTAGTTTATACGTTGCAACACTGAAGAACATGATGCACAATTTCGACATGGAAAACAACCTTGTATGTATGCTTTTTTTGTCATCTCGTAACACGTCTCATCTGTAACTAACATATTTGCCAAATTGTAAGACATTTTATTAGTGAACATCAGAGGACATTTGAAAACCTCTTTTAATAAGGGATCTGAAGTTAAAATAAACCAGTATTTATTCTCAATAGATTTGATTTGATGACTATTCTTTGTATAAGTGAGAATGTAATTAACTGAAGGTGATTGTTTTTTTCCTTTGGTCATTTTTTTAATAACTGAATTCTCCTTGATTTCTTTACTTTTGTCAAATGCTTCCTGAATCCAAATGGATTTAGTGGATATCCTCTTGAAACAAAACAATGACAAAGAATTTCAGACTGTTTATCAAATTCCTCTTCTGTATCACAAATTTGTCTTAGTCTATATAACTGGCTTAAAGGAAAGTGGATATGACTTTATTAATTTAAGATATCGATACATCTAAAAAATGAATAGATGACAAATCTTTTTCAACTGAAAATGTAATAGAATTAAACCTAGAATTTAGAAATGCTGTAAATTCATGTAATTCCTCACTTATATAAAATATTAAACCACTGTTGACTTGACTTGATGCTGTTGATTATTGAACATGCTTCTAAGGAATCATCATCTATAAAAACTTTGATCCTGGAATGTGAGAAAGAAATTGAAACCACGTACAACAAGGAGAAACTAGATGAATTGCAAATCAACATTCAAGAACAACTCAAATAATTACTCTGAATTTTTGAACAGTAATGTACATTGTAAGTTGAATTTTATTATTTGAATACAATATTTTTTTTCCAGCTGACCTCTAAATCTATCAGAACAAACCTGCAACACAATTTGGGGTTTTGGCTCACCATTTGAGAACCACTGATAATAACTACTTTATTACAGATCCTATTAGATACGCTATGGAAATTCAGAATCATTATAAATAATCTTTATTATTTACTTTATTACTGACTTTATTATTGGACATGGTAGACTGTTCTTTTAAAAGAGTAATTTCAAATATTAAAGGGTTGTTATATTGTAAGCAATAAGGTACGAGAGGCCGTGCTGTATTGTGAATAAGTCACGTGGAGTGCCTGCAACCCCTTCAGCTGTGACTTATTCACAATACAGCACACCTCGAGTACATTATTGCTTTTATAAAACGGTTACCACAAATAAAAAAAATTAAAACCAAAAATGTATGTATTGATAGTTTGTTCAATTCTGTCCTTCCGCTAAAATATAGCTCCTGGCAGAAACAGTAAATGGAAAGAGAATGTTCTGGTGTAACATGCCTCATACTGTGGAGCTCAAATAAAAGCAGAGAATAGGAACTGTTCTCATCCGCTGTGCCATTTATTTTTGTTAACACCATGAATGATATTTTCTCACACACACATACATCTGATTATCTATCTTTTAGTTTACAACTGACTGATTCCCAGACCAGCGCGAGTTTGTAATCATCATTACAGTGTAAATTAATGAACATATGGACATACAGAATCATATCTGAAACAGAAAACTAATAAATACAGTAATATTCCCTCCTCACTTCGGAAACACACTTAGTTTCTCCCACAGGAGAATAGTTTTTTAGACGGGGGAAGGGCAAGGTCTCAAAATTAAAGATGAATGATGCAACATAATGCCAGCAGGGGTCTTTCATACTTCACTAAATAAATAACAAAGTTAATTTTGCTGAAATACATAATACATGGAACAGTTTTGATGCTATATTATTTATTGTTTATGTTGCTAAGGGTGGTTGCTAATGGTGTTGTGCAGTGATACCACTGATATGAGTGATACCAAAGACTATAGAATACCCAAGACGTGTCACTCGTATAGTTTTGAATGGGGGAAAAATGCAACACTTTATATGGCCGCTCAATCGTAGGAAGCCCCGCCTTCTGAATAAAAGAGACACGTGCTCAGGACTGCACATGCACACTGGTGGGTCTAGCCTGAGAAATAAGCTTTTTTAATGCTATTTGAGCAAAATAAACAACATTTATGAGACAGTTGTTGACAGATTTCATTGGTGATTTCAAATATGAAATTTAATCGTAAGCTTAGTGAGCACTTTGGGAGAATTTGATGTTTCTCCATTCAAAGTGATAGGAGCTGCACTTGCATGCCCGAGAGGCATTTCAAAGATGGCTGCCAAGTGACATGACTTGCCTTAAAGGGATTTTGGTGATACCCTGAACTGTTGGGTGAAGCAGTCATAGCTGTGCTTTATTGTGAATAAAACACAGCTGCTGACCAATCAGAACCGAGGACTAGAATTAACCGTTTTATAAATTACAGTTGTATTACTTGTACAAATATTTCTCTCTACATTATCTGTCTGTCTCTCTCTCATTCTCATTCTCTCCTCTGTTAGCGGCAATTTTGGATGACAGCTCTGTCTGTGGGCGTGGGGAGCGTTTAGCTTTAGCGTTAGCACGCGAGAACATCAACAGTGTGATGGAGGGCCCGGCTCGCGCTCGCGTGGAGGTCGACATATTTGAACTCCAGAAAGACTCTCAGTATGAGACTACAGATACTAGTGAGTCATACATTAAAAAGTGCACACACATACACACACACACACACACACACACACACACACACACACACACACACACACACACACACACACACACACACACACACACACACACATCCCTCAACACAAAAAAACTTTGAAGTCAAGCAGTACAGCATCCAGTGACTCAGAAAGGCAAACAGAGTGGTTATGAAGAATTAAATGCTCAAATTTTTTTGCTTTACTTTTAGTGTGCCAGATCCTTCCGAAGGGCGTGGTCTCCGTGATTGGCCCCGCCTCCAGCCCTGCCTCTGGCTCCATAGTCAGTCACATCTGTGGGGAAAAGGAGGTGAGCTTCATTTAAATATTCCACGTTTACTTATTTTGTGTACATTCGCTAACCATAATCTCTTTCCTTTTGTTCTTGAAACCGCTCTCCCTCAGATTCCGCATGTCAAAATCGGTCCGGAAGAGACTCCACGGCTTCCTTACCTGCGCTTTGCATCTGTGACTCTGTATCCTAGCAATGAGGATCTGAGCCTTGCCATCGGAGCCATCCTACGCTCCTTCAGCTACCCATCGGCTAGTCTGGTCTGCGCTAAGGCCGAATGTGAGTCCGAGACCTCTGCTCTGCTCATCAGCTGGTCTGGTCTTCCTTCAAGCTTGAATATGTAAAATGATTCTACAGGGAGAGCTTTTCTACACACGCTTTTTTAGCATAGGATACTTATAATTATAAGTTAGCGTTGAAGTCTTCAGAAGAAGGTGCATCTTTTTAAAGATAATTTCTTCACAATAATTCCACTGTTCCAAAAAACGTTTAAATTGATTTCCTCAACTCCATCCGCCCAATCAATCATCTTCTCTCAGCAAACACTCAAATTACAATATGTATTCAAGGCTGATGAGAGAGATGAAATTACAGAAGTTCTGGAGAACAGACTCTGATAATGACACTGCAGTGCTTTCTTACTGCAAGTGCTAACAATTACTTTGTTGTAATAGGTAGCTGTGCCAATAAAACATACTGCTGGGCAATTACACAGCATGTCACTGGACAACATAACTTTCACGTAATCTGAGAATAAATCTCCCCCATGCTGCACGTGTTAATGTGTGAGACACCAGCACGTATGCAGAGTGTGTGGCTGTGCGTGTGTTTGTGCTTTTGGACGTTCATGTGTGTTAGAGAGGGCATCGCTACATAACGCTCAGCTCTGACCCAGTTGGCTGCACTATGGTTGCTATGGCAGCAGAGTAGGTGCAACTTGCCACTCATCAAGCTCATTTAAAATGGTGGCAAGAGATGGAGAGAGGCTTGCCGCTGCGCTACAGCTTCTCGTTAAACAGATAGAAAGCAATTTCGCAAGCCTGTTTTGACACAAATGTTTTCATGTGTGTTGTGTGCAGTGATTCTGTGGTAAACCTCATTGCCTTTAATTTATGAAACTGTCATCTGATGCCACACACTTTGTGTAAGCTTCAACTGTTTTTTCTCTGGTGACCTCTTGTCTGTCAGACTGAAAGGAACATCTAAACAACTGCGTAAACACATTCTAAGTCATTCTTTTTTACAAAGCTTATCTTTTAAAAAGAATTTAACCATGATTTTTATCTACTGCAGACATATGTTCCAAAACTAAGCCAGCTGCCTTGTTGTCTATACTTTACATATGTAGAATACGAAGAAGTGATTCATACAGATTTAAAAACACATGACGCAGGGCAGTGAAATTTTTTAAAAAAAGTGCAAGGTATGGACATGCATTTTTTAAAAGTTTAACTACTCTATTTTTTTTTTTTTTTTTTTTTTTTTTTTATAACTACCCCACCCCATTATCCAGTCACTTCCCAAACTGCATAAGACAATAAGACACCCAGGTAAAGCCCGTATACCCCGCCTCTATTGGACCCCCCCCCCGCGGAGGCACCGATGCATCGAAGACCCCCACACCAGAGCCGGGCCCAAGCGCATGCACCAACCCATGCTCCCGGCGGCACACCAACCAGGACCCAAGCCCCCCAGGCCCAGCCGTGACCCCAAGCCGGAGGCAGAGCGTCCCCAGATCCCCAAACCCCCCCGGACCAACCCCGGAACAGTGCGGCCGCCAGGCTGGCAACCTACGTCCGCCGGCACAGGCATCCCCAGCAGCGCCGCATGCCGCCGCCAGAGAAACAGCATCTAAGAGTCACCAATACCCCATCCAGGCCAAGGCCGCAGCCCCAGCGCCAAACCCCCCAAGAAACCCATCCCCAGGGAACCCCCAGATGCCCCAGGCCCATATTGCCACCCCACGCCAACAACAAAAACCACAGCCGGACAGAATCGGGACCCCCACCCACACTAGGTGATGGAGCTGATCAAAGGAGCCCAGAGAGATTGATCTAATGTGTCAGCAGAAGCTGTTTCAAGGCTAATATAATCCCACAAATAATCTCTATATTGGTTGATATTAAGATTATTTTTATTTTTCCAGTTCATGAGGACAGTCTTCTTAGCAATGCATAGGGCAGTGAAAGCCATGTGGATTGTGTTATCTTCTGTAGTGACACCATCTAGGTCGCCCAACAAGCAGACTAAAGGAGAGGCTGGAATAGAGCATTTAAGACACTTTGATAAGTCTTCACAAATCCTGTACCAGTACCTCTGAACAGGTGGACAGAACCATAGAGCGTGGATGTAATTGTCAGGTGTATTGCCTTTACAGTGTGAGCAGTTGTTAGAAGCTGTAAAACCCATCCTGAACATCCGATGACCTGTGTAGTGCACTCTATGCAGAATTTTGTATTGTATTAATTGTAATCCAGGATTTCTAATCAGTTCAAAGGTTTTTAAACATATCTGAGACCAGAAATTATGGTCCCAGCTTACTGATAGATCTGCTTCCCATTTTGCAATAGGAAGTGATACTGATTCATCTATATTGGAAAGTGCCCTGTATATTTTAGACATTAATTTGGGGGTATTGAGATTAAGAAAATCTGACACACTTGGTGGTATTTGTAAATTGATATGATTAGACTTAAATTTCCTTTTTACAATAGATTTAATTTGTTGATATTCTAAAAATCTGTTCTTATTAATCCCATATTGTTTAATTAATTTGTCAAAGGGAATAAAGTCTGTCCCTTTGAATATATGTTCCAGGTATTTAATACCTTTACAACTCCAATCTGTGAAGTTTATCATATTGTTGTTTAGCAATATGTCAGGATTGTTCCAGATAGGGGTACGTTTGCATGGGATTAGTGAAGACTCCGTCATTTTTAGAAACTCCCACCATGCTGTCAGAGAAGAGCTGATACTGATGCTTTTAAAGCATACGTGTCGTTTACTGATCGAGCTAATGAATGGCAGATCCGAAATCTCTATATTATTGCATAATGCCTGTTCTACATCTAGCCAAGGCTCATCTAAGAGGGTGTGTTTTAACCACCCTGAAATGTGTTGAAGCCTATTGGCTAAGAAATAGTGGTAAAAGTTAGGTAGATCTAGTCCTCCTTTATCCTTGGTCTTTTGCAGCGTTTTTAAGCTAATACGCGGGGTTTACCTTTCCAAAGGAATTTAGAGATAGAGGAGTCCAAAGATCTAAACCAGTCAGGTGGTGGTTTACTCGGGATCATTGCAAATAAATAATTAATTCTTGGCAAAACCATCATTTTTATTGAGGTGACTCTTCCCATGAGTGATATGGGTAGAGACCTCCATCTGGTTAGATCATCTTCTACCTTCTTTAAAAGTGGGATGTGGTTTAATTTAATCAAATCTGTCAGCTTAGGAGAAACATTAATACCTAAATATTTAATATTTCCAGATTGCAATGGAGTGGAAGAATTCTGGAAGGAACAATTAATTGGAAGAACTGTTGATTTTAACCAGTTTATTGAATAATCTGAGACTCTTGAGAAAGAGTTTATTAATGTAATTACCTCAGAGAGAGTGGTTTGTGAATGTTGAAGAAAAAGTAACACATCATCTGCGTAAAGACTAACTTTATGTTCTACATTCTTGCATTTAATGCCTTTAATCACTGTTGCCTGTCTAATTGCTGCTGCTAGTGGTTCAATAAAAATTGCAAACAGTGAGGGGGAGAGGGGGCATCCCTGCCTGGTGCCCCTCTTAAGACAGAAGCTAGAGGACGTTTGGGCATTTGTCCTGACACATGCTGTTGGAGAGTTATATAATATTTTTAACCAGTTTATGAAAGAGTTTCCAAAACCAAATTTGTGTAAAGTTGCAAATAGAAAATTCCAGTTAACCCTATCAAAAGCTTTTTCTGCATCTAGAGACAATATTGTAATTTGAAGGTTTCTATTGCATGAATAGTCTATCAAGTTAAGTAACCTACGAGTATTTGTTGAGGAGTGCCTGCCTTTTATGAAACCAGTTTGGTCGTAATGAATTATGAGAGGGGTTATCTTCTCTATTCTTTTTGAGATAGCTTTGCAGATTATTTTAGTGTCCACATTAATAAGGGATATTGGACGATAGCTAGTAGGCAATACAGGGTCTTTGCCTGGTTTTAGTAAGAGACTAATGTTGGCAGAATTCATATTTGGTGGAAGTCTGCCATTTTCTTTGGTTTCCTGCAACATTCTGTAGAATGTTGGTGCCAGAATAGCCCAGAATTCTTTATAGAATTCTGCTGGAAAGCCATCTGGACCTGGAGCCTTTTTATTGGGCATACTGTTCAAAGCTTCCTGAAGTTCATCTGATGTCAGTGGAGAATCCAATGCCATCGCTTGATTGTCTGTTAATTTCGGAAGAGTTATATTGTCAAGAAATTGGTCAACTTCGTCTTTAGATGGGTTTATCTGTGGAGAATATAAAGATTCGTAAAAATCTCTGAAAGTGTTGTTTATTCTTTCAGGGTCGTATACTGTATCCCCAGTTAAATCTTTAACAGCACATATCGTTGTTTTTTCTTTATTTATTTTTAACTGGTTCGCTAAGAATTGACCTGATTTGTTACCATATTCAAATTCTTGCCAGCGAAGTCTTTGTGCTAAGAATTTAGTTTTTTTATTAATAATTTCATTTAATTCTAGTTTTGCTTTACATATTTTTTTCAGCATTTCCTGTTCCTGGGAGGATACGTAGGATTCTTCTAAAGTTTTTATGGTTTCTTCTAATTCCTGAATACATTTATTTTCTCTTTTCTTTTTATGCGATGAGAATGAGATTATTCTACCTCTCATCACAGCTTTGCCTGCTTCCCAGAGAACAGATGCTGATGTTCCAGGCAGGTCATTATAGTCTAAATATAAAGCCCACTCTTCTTTAAAATATTTAATAAAATCGTCGTCTTTAAGCAATGATGTATTGAATCTCCAGTTATTACTTGGTGGAGTGGTCTTCTTATTTACTAGAGTTAAAGAAACAGCAGCATGATCGCTGACAGCTATAGTGTGTATCTCTGTGTCTGAAATGTCACTCAGCAGTGAGCTGCTGACTAGGAAATAATCCAGACGAGAGTAAGAGTGATGGACATGTGAGAAGAAAGTAAATTCCCTACTGTTGGTGTGGAGAGAACGCCATGCATCGCAAAGTCCATAGTCGCTCATGTACTGTTTAACTATATTTGTGGATTCCCAATTGCGCTGAGTTCCAGCTGTACTTAGCCTGTCCATTTCTTTATTTAGTCCAAAGTTGAGGTCTCCCCCAATTATAAGTGCACAATCTAGTTGTTCAGAAAGTGCGGTAAAAAAACCATGAAAGAAAGAGGGATCATCAACATTTGGACCATATATACTAACAATACATAACTTTTTGTCAAATATAGATAATTTAATGATTAGAAATCTACCTTCTGGATCTATAACTGTGTTGAGTACTGTGAAATTAACATTTTTATGTATTAAAATTGCTACCCCCCTTTGCCTAGAGTTATAGCAGGCTGAGAACACATTAGGAAACTCAGTTGTTTTAAGTTGATCTGTAGCTGTGGCAGGTCTATGAGTCTCTTGTAATAATACAACGTCTGCTTGTAGTTTTTTAAGCTGGCTAAATATTTTTAACTTTTTTTCCTTGGAGCCAGCTCCATTCACATTCCATGTGACAAACCTTAATGCACCCATAGATGTGTGTGTGTAGCTAATGCTGCTCGCTGCGTGTGATGCTCAAATGAATAAGATATGAGCGGGCGTGTACGCGCTTGTATGCGAGTATGTCCTTCATGTCTGTGTGTGCTGTAAGGTCTGAGTGGTTGCGTTAATGCTGAGTGTATATGTACATGGTCGTGCCAAGCAGATGTGTAATATAGTGTGTTTTGTTTATATGTGTAGTAAAGCAGGTGATCGGTGCCGTGAAAGGAGTTGGAAGTAAGAAAGACATACAAAGAAGCAAGCATAGAGGGATGAAAGTAAAAACTTGACAGAAACGAAAACATTGCAAAATCATTTAAACGCTGCGGAGACTGACTGTACGTGTTTGTTATGATATCGTATTAAATTATCGAAATTACATAAATATTTAGAGGTAAATGGAAGAACAAGCGAGGAAAGAGAGAAAAAGAAAAGATAAATATAACGGATTCTTATCTGGAGTGGTGTTAATATAACCACGGAGTGGTACGGAGGTTGCGGTAGAGCTGCCCGTCCACGTAGAGCCGGTCCACTGCGATGACAGCTCGGGAGCCCTTTTGGATGAGACTGCGTCGGATTGGGAACAGAAGTTTGCGTCGCTCCAGGATTTCTTTGGGGAACTGGTCGTTTACGCCGAAGTCTGTTCCTTTCAGCTCCCTGCCGCGACTCTTCACCTGCTCTTTCTGCTTGAAGTATCCGAATTTGGCCACAATTGGACGCGGTCTCGGGGCTCCAGGTTTCTTCGCTCCCATCCGATGGACTCTTTCGAAGCAGATGTTTTCCACGGTGTCTTCCGGAAGCTTCAGGTACGTCTTGATAAAGTTTTTTACCGTAGCTTCTGGGTCCTCTTCGGCAGATTCCGGGATGCCTGAAAACACCAGGTTATCTCTCATGCTACGGGCCTGGAGATCGATGACAGTCTCTTTTATTTTTTTATTTTCTTCACTTAGATGGGTCATATTTTCAGTTAGAGATTTGACCGAGTCCCGTAGTGATGCGTTTTCAGCAGCGAGTGTTTCCACCTGCTGCTGGCTGAATTCCAGTGATTCCCTCAGGGATTTAAATTCACGGTGCAGGATCTCGACCAGGGACAACCTCGCGTCGAAGCTGGACAACCGCTTGTCGATTGACTCCAGGATGTCGGTAAAGCTTTTACCCGTCGGCGATGTTGTTTCAGGCGAGTCTGCTGGGCGACTTCTTTTGGAAGACGGCGTCTCGCTTTTGGCTGGAGAACATGCATTTTGGTTTTTCTTCATGACTATAACGTCGAAGCACCAGTCGATGTATTCCTGAAGAGTTTCTAAATTTTCCTCGCTGTCCTCGTTGTTCATTCAGTTTTTCCGCCAAGTCTCCAGCGTCTGACGTCACCTACAGCATTTCCGGTCTAAAACCTGGTCATTCTCCTACTGTAAAACCTCATTGACGAATGATCATTGAAACCTGCCACGGTTCATTTGGAAAAGGGCTCTTAACTCGGAAAAGGGCTCTTAACTCTGCTCCTCTCTCTGCCGTGCGCTGAGCAGACTAACTACTCTAAAGACGATTTTAAAACGATGTGTCGCTGCAAAAGTTGCAAGGCACAAGCGCAATGGTCAAACATGACCATGACCATCTAGCATGTTTACATGGAAAAACAACAGAAAAGCAGGGTCACACTTTATTTTAAGGTCCAGTTCTCGCTATTAACAAGCCATTAACTACAACTTTTGCCTCAATAAACTCCTAATTTGCTGCTTATTAACATTTAGTTGTCATAGGTATAGGTATAGGTATTGGGTAGGATTAGGGATGTAGAATATGGTCATGCAGAATATGTGCTTTATAAGTACTAATAAACAGCCAATATGTTAATAATAGGCATGCTATTAAGAAACTAGTTAACAGTGAGAATTGGTCCCTATAGTAAAGTGTTACCAAATGCAGTGAGTGACTGAATTGGAGAATTATCAGCAGCAACTCAAATAGTGCACCACACAATTGATTTCAATAGAGTTTGACATTAGCATGTTGCTGTGTGGTCACATTTACCAGTGTTTGGTGAATTGTTGTGGGTGAAATCCAGTTATTGTAATTGGAATCCATATGAATTTGGAGTTTTGTGTGAGGGCCAAAGACTTCCACACAGACTTTGCACTGAGCTGAAGTTACTCATGCAAATTCTCTGTGTTGACTTTCAACTGTGTAAGATTTTATTGATAACACTTTACTTAAAGCCTTCTTTAAAGGGTATAATGCATTATAATTATTCATAATGTGCATTGTATTACATTATATCTTATTGTAAATAATTATAACTGAATTTAAAATGCATAATGAATTGATAAGTGTTATAATGTATTAACTGTGGTTACAATTATTCATGAAATTGTACAATGCATTATAAGGTGCATTACAAGGCATAATTAATACATTAAAACTACTTTTAGAATGCATTATACATAAAGGCTTTAAGTAAAAAGTTACCATTTTATTTAATTAATTATTTTTTAAATTATTATTAGACATTTGTAACAGTATACTTTTTGTTATATTACCTTATCTTGCCTAGTCTACATCTTAGATTTATTTATTCACTAAAACACTCTAGTGAAACCTCAATTCTGCATGCATTTCTTCTTTGAACTTGGTGCAGTGCATTCTGGGATTACCTTCTTGCAGCTATAATTTAGGCATCTCATAAATAAAATGCCTACCTTTTGAAATGGGTTTTGTGTCTGGAACGTGCCTATGATGATGTCCTAGAATGCTGGCTGCTCGCTAGGTTTTGGAACAGAGCTCTAGTCACTGTCACACATGAGTCATTAAGCACAAGGCTGGTCTGGGTCTGATAATGTTTGTTTCAGTGTGTCACAGCGCTGGTCTCTGGTGGAAAACAGAAGATCTGGGTTCACTTTATAACGCAGCTGTGGGAATAAGAAAGTGAAATATTGAGAAAGAGACAAATTTAGTGGAATGAAGCGAACAGAGAGGCTGAAAATCAGAATGAACGAGAGAAATCAGTGAAAGGTATTGAGAGCGAGAGAAAGAGAAAGAGAGAGAGAATGAGAGTGTGGAGAGCATTGATTTCTCTCCTCCCTCAAGCTAATTAAAGTTTGGCACTGGCTTTACTGGCTCTTTCTGTGCATGCAGGCTCCCTTGAGAGCGCAGCTAGTTATTTACATTTTCACTGGGCTTTGTGTTGCCACCGACTCACTTTCTTCACAGCAGCATTGCAAACGGACAGATGCATGCTGTTTACAAACAACCTCAGACACAAACCATCTCAGGTACACTACATGAAGCCCGGTTTGGCCCCTTTCAATTCCAGTCGGGTGTTTGAGTGTTCATATGCTTTCGGCCAACAACTCGCTTTGTTCCCCGCAGGTCTGCTGAGACTGGAGGAGCTGATAAGGCGGTTTCTGATCTCTCGAGAGACGCTGTCAATCAGGATGCTGGATGACAACCTTGACCCCACGCCATTACTAAAGGAGATTCGTGATGACAAAATAGCTACAATCATTATTGATGCTAATGCATCTATATCTTACCTTATACTGAAAAAGGTAAGCATACAGTCTCATTTTATCTAAATGCTGTTGCTTTGGCTCATTTCACATTCATTCATTCTCCTTTCCTCGCCCACTTCAATCTCGTGTTCTCTCGTCACCCCGTAATTCAGCTTTGTTCAATATACCTGTATTTTAATGTATAGATGCTTTAAATATCATAATGCTGCTGAAGGACTGTATTATACAATGTTCTGCTTTTCCATGCAGCTCTCTCGTTCGCACACATTGAAATGTGTTCATTGTCTCGTTCCTCTTGCCTTTCTTTTTAGGCGTCAGAGTTGGGAATGACATCAGCGTTTTACAAGTACATCCTCACAACTATGGTAAGATAGAGGAGGAGCTCTTGGCCTATTTTCCTGCAGATATATATTCATGCCTGAAGCCCCATCTTCTGTATTAACAATTCATCTTTATTACGCAAACCCACTCACACTTCTCAAGCCAACCCCCTTCACAGCTTGAACTGCATTAAATACATACTACTGTGTAACCTACAAACACAACAACACACACTATTAAAAACTCTAGTTATTAGTCTAACGTACTGTGTTTAAAACACACTTGCTGAAAAAAACACTACCATACTTTCCAATCATTCTGAACGCAACAAACTTACACAGAAACATGTGCCTTGTTGCTAGGAAATGCATGACAGATGAAAACAATGTGTTCTAAAATCAGCTCAAGATATCAAATATGTTTGATCTCTTCTGACTGGAAGGAACGATTCTGAATCTAAAAAATCAGATTCTGTGCCCATAATACTTCACGACGTGATTTTCTGTGAAATCGGTCAACTGCCAACTGTGTAGAACACACTGCAAAAACTAGGCTGACAGACGCTTAATGACAACCAACTGTTGGCTTGATGTGCCATGATGCACACTATTGAAACCTCTAGTAAATATAACAGATTATTCATAATTTACATGCACCAGTAGTCCCTACTTTAACAAACTAATTTCTGAAATCATACCTACCACTGATACCTCTAGTCACTAGTCCATCCTAACTAGTTAAAGCAATACTGAATTCTCTATTCATTTAACCATTTTATCTTAACAGTTTACTCAAACATTACCCGCTAATGAACTGTATAGTCTAATCTAATTTGTTATTTCAACCTTACGCACACCACTATTGAACCATATTATTACTAGTTTAATGTAATATATCTTGATAGGAGGGCAAATTGGGGAAAAGGAACGACACACACATGCTCTACATGCTTACTTGCTTTACTGAGAGTCAGGCAAGAGAAACACCACTCACGTACATACCAATGGGGGCGTGGTTTAACAATTATCACTCAGAACATCTATTACACTTAACCTAACAAGTTACATGTTACTCAAACCTTGCATGCATTACTGAAACATTTAGTGACTGGTCTAGTGTAACACATTACAGAACTCTTAGACACTACTAGTCTAACCTAACATCTTACTTTCATCCCACATACTGTCCACTACTCTAGTCTCTAATTTAACTTATTACTCAAACATAATGCACACTACTGAAACCTTTGGTAAATATAACCGATTATTTACATATTACTAATCCATACTTTAAACTAACTCTACATTGCATACACTACTGATAACTCCAGTCACCAGTCTAACCTAACATGTTACCACATAATGTACACAATTATAAAATCCTTATGCATTGATTTAACCATTTTATCTAACCAGTTAACTCAAACATTAACAACTAAGGAACTGTACAGTCTGTTTTAAATCCAACCTGATGCAAACCACTGAAACCCATAGTTACTATACTGAACACTACTGTGGTCACTAGTCTTACCTACAGTAACATACATACATCATTTATGGACACGACTGAAACTTCTAATCATTAATCTAACCACGTTACACAGACCTCACTCGCTATTGAACCACCTTATTGCTAGTCTACCATAACAAGTTACGTTACTCAAACATTGCATGCGTTACTAAAACTTTCGACTAGTCTAGTTTAACATTTTATGGAATCCTTAAACACATCTATTAGTCACTAGTCTAACCTAACAGATCACTGATCTTTACATACTTTACTAAAACCTCAAGTTCCTAGTCTAATCTAAAGTGCTACTTTCACCTTACAAACAGTACTCTAGGCCCTAGTCTAACCAGTTTACACCAGCCTTACCTATTATAAAACCATCTTATCACTCGTCTACCCTAACAAGTTACATGCTACTCAAACCTTGCATGCATTCACACACACATTTAATAACTAGTCCAGTTTAACACATCGCTTGTCTTATGCACACTACTCAACTGCACCATTCAACATTCATTCAGTCTGCACACAAACCATACTTAACTATTCAAATACCACTTAATACCAGTAGTATTTCACAGGACGAGTCACTATTCTGTTTTGAGCTCTATATTCTTTCAAATTTCTATTTCTTACACACAGACTGATGTTCTGTTTTCTGCTGTATCATGTCATTGCTGTGTGTGTGCAGGACTTCCCGCTGCTATGTTTGGATGATATAGTGGATGAGCAGTCAAACATTGTGGGCTTCTCAATGTTTAACACCACCCACCCATTTTACCTGGAGTTTATCAGGAGCCTTAACCTGTCCTGGAGAGAGGGCTGTGACATTAACCCGTACCCCGGACCAGCGGTGAGACTCACACAGGCACAAAACACAATACAGAAGCCTGTCGATGTATCACACACAGACTGCTCACACTAAACTGTGTATGTGTGTGTTCAGCTGTCTTCGGCCCTGCTGTTTGATGCGGTCCATGTGGTGGTGAGTGCAGTGCAGGAACTCAACCGGAGTCAGGAGATTGGCATCAAACCTCTCAGCTGCACCTCCCCTCAGATCTGGCAACACGGAACCAGCCTCATGAACTACCTGCGTATGGTCAGTCTGTGTGTGTGTTTGTGCATGTGTAAATATATATTCAACCACTTGAAAGTCATCCAGCATTGTTATCTGCATTAGAGAGCATCCACTGTTATTTAAGGTAACATACTGTAACTGTTTCTATTCTCTTTCTCTCTCTGTTCCCATGTTTTGATCAGGTGGAGTATGATGGTTTGACAGGTCGAGTTGAGTTCAACAGTAAAGGCCAGAGGACCAATTACACCCTCCACATCCTGGAGAAGCACAGGGGAGGCCACAAAGAGGTTAAAGACACACAAACACATACACATTTACTTGGCTATCTAAATGGGAATATCCAAACACATCTAATGCTTTTATATAGGTTAGTTTAAATAATATAACCTAATCCTAACCCTAAGAGAAAACTTTTGCATTTAAAAAAAAGGATATCACTAAAACAAGGTTTTGTCATATTTAGCTCACTTCTGTGTACAGATTTGTTAAGGTTCACACACACAGAGACACACACACTTTGAATAGTGCCAACATCTTGATTGTTCCATTTGTCATCCTTCTCTGTGTTAGATTGGGATCTGGTTCTCTAATAACACCCTGCTGATGAACTCCACAAGTCTGGATATCAACGTGTCTGAGACTCTGGCTAACAAGAGCCTCATCGTCACCACTATACTGGTGAGGACCAACTGCACTACAGCAGGCCTATATAGCCCACTTATGTTCACACAATATTTACCACATCTGCTTTGGTAATTCCTGTTATGCAGTACCTTTTGAACTCTATAATGTCCATTTAAACAATTAATTTTAACTTACACAATGGACATATAGTTAACAGAATGTCTATCATGATGGAATTTTATGTAACAAGTTTGTGTTTTAAAGTGAGAAAAATCAACTACATCACAGAATTGATCAAATCCCTTGCTAAAATTTGCTTATGTTTGTACTGTTGTGTTCCAATTAGAAAAGATGTCTCTTCCTGTCACTTTTACTCATTAAAGAACTGGCTTTTGTTAGTTTAAGGGTTATTACTAATTACATGATATGAGGAAAACTATATATTGATTATTAAATAAAACAAGATTTCCAGTAAAATGTTTTGACTGAAACACATTAGAGATTAGAGAAAGAAAAAAAACACATGGAATGTTTCTTATTAATGTTTTTCATGTTAGAAAGTTTTTCATGTGTGTCACCTGGAGACATGATAAAGCAACATCTGCTCAAACCAAAGTAGTGAAATTATAAAAAATTCACTGCTGTTTTCTAAACTTAGTTTAATAGAGTTTAATATTTTATCTAATATAGTAAGACAAATGTGATATGGACCTGAAACTATTGTATAACATGAATGACCCATGTTTGTGTGTGCAGGAGAACCCGTACGTGATGAGAAAGGTGAATTACCAGGAGTTTGAGGGGAATGAGCAGTATGAGGGTTTTTGTGTGGATATGTTGAGAGAGCTGGCTGATATCCTCAAGTTCACCTTCCGCATCAAACTGGTGGACGATGCCCTGTATGGAGCACCTGAACCCAACGGCTCATGGACGGGAATGGTGGGAGAGCTGATCAACAGGGTATGTGGTCATACTCATCAACACATTCCCTGCTGAATTAATTTTGAAAAACACATGGTTGCGTTCAGTTCAGTTCTGTGTCATTTTCTTTTTATTGTGTCTAGATGACTTTTACAAGAGTTTATGTTCTCCCTCTTTGATGTTTTGTTGTTCTCTCTTTCTCTCTTCTTCATTCTCCTTCATTGTTTGGAGCAGAAAGCTGATTTGGCTGTTGCAGCTTTTACCATCACATCTGAGAGAGAGAAGGTTATTGACTTCTCAAAACCCTTTATGACCCTGGGCATCAGTATTCTCTACAGAGTCCATATAGTAAGTCAGACACACAGAATCAACACAACAGCGTCAATCTGGATATTTACGTAGATCAACAACTAAAAATAACGCAGACGGAATACAAAAACATGTCCTATGGAAATGACCCCTAAGTTTACCTCAGATGGACAAAAATGATAAGACAATTTATTGCTGTTAGATACTGTAAGATTGTGATAGGCTCGTGTCGTGTTCAATGATAAAAAATACAAAACGATATACTGAGGTTTAAAGGGATAGCTCACGCAAGAATGAAGATTCTGTCATTAATTACTCACCCTCGTGTCGATCCAAAACCGTATGAACTTCACTCATCTTCAGAACACAAATTAAAATATTTTTGATGAAATCCGGGAGCTTTCTGACCCTGCATAGACAGCAGCAGAACTACCAGAAACATGGTAAGAACATTGTTAAAAAAGTCCATGTGACATCAGTTGTAGCTTTGAGAATAAGTTTTGTGCGCAAAGAAAACAAAAATAATGAATTCAACAGAATTTTCATTTTTGGGTGAACTATCCCTTTAAATTTGCTTTTTTTGTAAAGCCTATGCAATGCTTCATTCATTTACAACATCTTTGAAATATATCTTCATTTCTGTGCTTTACTCATCAAATATTGATGTGATTAACTGTGATTAATTTGAATAATGAATGGCCTTATAAAGTAATTAACTGTGTTTTATAAGCAAAACCTGACCCACACTTACTGAAAATGAAAACTGGTTAGTGTAATATTGCCTATACCTTTAACTTGGTAAACACTAAACAGCAAGATCTGCTTTCCATGGAAGAGTACTAAAATCCATCTTTGGTGACTCTGCTGTGCTGTTTTGATCAATAGCGCCCGCTTGTGGCTGAAGTATAACATGCACGAATAAAACATACAATTGAAAGAACAGAGGGGAAGAGATGATAGACATTGTTGCAAATACCTTGATAATAGTGTGATATTCTCTGTTTGCACTGTCCTGAATAATAGCCAGTGTAAAATCTGTTAAACTAAGGGTAATAGATAGATAGATAGATAGATAGATAGATAGACAGATAATACTGTACAATAAAATCTGTCTAAATGCCTTAATATGTATTATACAGTTCTGAATTTCCTATTGCTACATTTATGTAATTATCAGATTGAATATTCATTGTGTACCTAATTCCTTTTGGCTTTTATTTCTACCACCTTCCTTCCTTCAGCTGCATTAATTTACTTCTCTTTCTCTTCCACCGTCTCTCAGGGCAGGAAGCCAGGTTATTTCTCCTTCCTGGATCCTTTCTCACCGGCTGTTTGGCTCTTCATGCTGCTGGCTTACCTCGCTGTCAGCTGTGTGCTTTTTCTTTCTGCTAGGTACACACAAACACACACCTACACACACATATACTCAAACACGGCTAAAAATCATTGTTTTAATCAAAATGTTTTAATCATTGTTTCAATTGTTTTGCTCTGTAAAATAATATTAATTTATCTGAGTGGTAAAACTGTAAAAGATATTAATACTTTATTTCAGAGATGCAAATACAATTTTAAGTTTAAGTTTAGTTTTCTTACCCTATTGGCAATTCGTTTTTTTAAACATTAGTCAAGCAAAAAGTAATGATTTATTTGTGTAGTATAGTGAGGAAATAAATATTAAATGCAAGATTTTTCTCTAAATCTCTCTCTGTGTATTTGTCAGGTTGAGTCCGTATGAATGGTATAACCCTCACCCGTGTCTGCATGAGCGCAGAGACCTGCTGGAAAATCAGTACACACTAGGAAACAGCCTGTGGTTTCCTGTGGGGGGCTTCATGCAGCAGGGGTCAGAGATCATGCCCCGGGCCCTCTCCACTCGCTGCGTCAGTGGGGTCTGGTGAGTGTGAGCGTGTGCTGGAGCTCCACATGTGTTGATGGTCATTTTAAGTCAATGGACACATTACACAGCACAGCTATGGGCTCTTTGCTCTCTGCTTCCATCGTTTATGTCCTCGCTCTCTCTGTCTCTCTCTTTTAGGTGGGCATTCACTCTCATAATAATCTCCTCATACACAGCGAATCTGGCTGCGTTTCTCACAGTGCAGAGAATGGAAGTGCCAATCGAATCACCCGATGACCTGGCTGATCAAACTAATATCCAGTACGGCACCATTCATGGAGGAAGCACCATGACCTTTTTTATGGTAAATATCAAATGATATTATGTTTATACACACAAATATACGCACACAAATGTGAACACATGCTGGCTTGCACGTCATTGTTTACTTATGAAGCATCTGCCTGGAAGGGTTAATGAGTTGGCAGCTGTGGGTTTTGAGAGCAATAAAGGGGCATAATAAATAGTAAGAACTTCCCATAAATACTCTACACTTCAGAAAATGTTAAGCAGCCTCAGGAGTTCAAACTAAATATTGCACAACGTTATAATTTTTTATTAATTTTCTGTTTTTGCAAACCTGTTACCAACACTAAGCACATGTTTGCAAATGTGATGGAAGAGATGTAGCGACAGATATTTTTATTCATATTTTAATGTAAATGCAAGTGAAGTGGACTTAAAATAAAGGAAAAAATGTAGGACAGACACTTGGTCTATCCATCGATTGTTGATTGGATAGTCACAGATCTGAATGCGAGTGTTGTAGAAATTCCCCAACGCACCTGACTTAAGTTGAGTCGTGTCTCCCGACACTGAAATTATACTCAGGTGACTTCTCTGACCGCCAACCGTAATAGCTCTGACCACACTGGAGAACCAGGCCTAAGACAATTCAGCTAAGAATTACAGCTACCCGATGCCTAAGAGAGTCCCACTCTGAGTCGGATGACGTCTCGACCCCTATGAACACTATCACTTAGGATTAAGATCTCTAATGTTCGACTAATACCTGCTGTGCAGCAATAACCAGAGAGACTCCAGATAATGTCTTTGAATATGCTTTAATCACGGCCGGGACATAAATCACAGACAAAAAGAATACAAGAGTTTATATAGCAAAGGTGCATAGCAAAAGTAACATTATGTCACATTACATCATTCTCCTTTAATATGATTGGTTCATTTATATGTCAAATCTGCAACCCGCCTCTGTTACTGATTACTTCATCTTATTCCCCAAATCACAAAATCATATGGTTATAAATATTTTCAGACAGACGTCTAGCCATCTCTTCTTTGTCTATATGTGTCAGTCATCATTTATGATCAACTGATTTTAAGATTATATTTAAAATTTCCTTCATACGAGCTTGCAGTTGACTGAAAGAATGGGGCAGGGTTTAAGCAGCCTAAAGGACCAGAGAGAGTCGTTTCACCTGAAGATCGAGTTAAGACATTTTTATGACATTAAATTTAAATTACAAGGTCAAAACAAACTTAAAAGATTAATGCATATAGATAAATCACGCACAACAGAATTAATCACAACATGTAGAAAATCGATTGGGTGAATTTGAATTTCATGTCGATCTTTATTCATGTAATTTATATATATATGACAAAATTTATAATGTTAGAAAATAAGTAAGGATGTATTACACCATAAGCTTGCAAATTTAGCCTAAATTAAGTCATCATCAGTTTGGGACCAAATGCTAGTTTATAGTTATAGATTAAAGTACAATTACTTGCAAAACAGACAAACTTGAAGACATTCAAGAGTACAATATTTATGAAAATTAGAAAATGTAATACTATTTTTTTGTCACACTGTAAAAAGGGTCCAAATGATATGTGTCAATTGTGTGTGTAATAAACTGATTTATAATTTCAGTTTGTTTTTTTTGTTTTTGTTTTTTGTTTTTTGTTTTTTTGGGGGGGGGGGGTCATTTGTAGTGTTTATGTTTATATAACTTATCTAAGATGTGTCAAAACAAAAAACACTCCAATGCCTCTAATGCTTTAAGCACCTTCTTTCACTGAACATCTGTTGAAAAATAAAAAATGTTTAAAGATTTTCAGGCCCAGTTTTGTACCATACTCATGGAAAGAGCCAGCAGGCATATATTTGCATATGCATTTGGATGGGTTTTGTATCTCTCTTGTTTATTTTCTTCCTTGTAGAGCACCCTTGGCTTACAGACTATGTATTTTCTTCTCAGTGTCTTGTTTGCTCAAGTGATTTTACCATCTGTGTGCGTCACTGTTTCTTTTCTCTTTGTTATTTTGCATGTCAAATATATATATATATATAATTATTTATGATGTATGCACTGATGATACATCCTCTCCTTCCCTCTTTCAGAACTCTCGTTATCAGACGTATCAGCGGATGTGGAACTACATGTATTCTAAGCAGCCCAGTGTCTTTGTGAAGAGCACAGAGGAGGGCATTGCACGAGTCGTGAACTCTAAATACGCCTTCCTGCTTGAGAGCACCATGAACGAGTACTACCGCAGCCTCAACTGCAACCTCACCCAGATCGGAGGTCTGCTGGACACCAAGGGTTATGGAATTGGCATGCCTCTCGGTGAGAGAGATGGACAATATTACCACAGCAAAATGTTCTCAACTCATCCTTTATTTAGTAAAAATCGAGCACATTAACACACTTACAGAGGAAGTCTCACAAACAATGTGGCAGCACTGTGAATCACAAGGTTTTTAAACCATAATAACATTTAAAAATGACATCTTTGCCAAAAAACAAACCTTCAACCTTATCACTTTCAATTTGCATACATAAATCTATAAAATCACCAATAAAATAAGCAAATTGTGAACTCATTTGACTATTATTAGACAGGCTTGTTTTTTACAGAAGTGAACATGCCGTGATGTTCACAAATCATTGACACTTCCTCATGCTTAACCACCAAACACTGACATCTGCACAATTCTGTCTCACAGGTTCTCCTTTCAGAGATGAGATAAGTCTGGCAGTTCT
Organism: Schizothorax lantsangensis; assembly: GCA_027422415.1. NCBI lineage: Eukaryota > Metazoa > Chordata > Actinopteri > Cypriniformes > Cyprinidae > Schizothorax > Schizothorax lantsangensis. The sequence goes on along the minus strand of CM049850.1, from coordinate 17,553,466 downwards.
GCAGTTGCAGGAGAATAACAGGTTGGAGATCCTGAAGAGAAGATGGTGGGAGGGAGGGCAGTGTCCCAAAGAGGAAGACCACCGTGCCAAAGGCATGAACCTCTCCTGCACTTCAACGCAATATTCTCCTCGCATTCTCATCCCTGCTGAAAAATTCAGTTGGAACCGGTAGCTGTAACGAACATGTTAGTTGGTCAACCAGCTACAATGTTCCAAAAAACAGCTGGTGGTTCCAAAAACCAGCTGGTAGCTGGTTTGTTTCTGGTCCAAGATGACAAGAAACAATCTATCAGCATGTACAACTCATAACCAGCTAGAAACCAGCTACCGTGTTCCAAAATACAGGAGGGATTTCACACACCCACTGTAGAGTGGGGACTTGGTTCTAACTATCAGTTGTTGAATGTATGGAGGCAGATCTGAATGTGAGCTTGAGTCAATTGTAAGAAAGGGCATGGGTTTAGCTGGACTAAATGATTGGAAAAATCTGGCATGCATAACCAGAGAGAAGTCTGTCATTTCTGGAAGATCAGTTATGACATTTTGACATTTCCACTACATGCCAACTTTAGGAAAGTATATTTATTACATTATATGTCTGTGATGAAAGATCCTCATAGATACAGATTGTTTAAAAGTGTTTAATTCACTGTTGCAGGTCTTGGGATGGAGAACATTGGCGGTATATTTGTGGTGTTAATCTGTGGCCTGATTATTGCTGTGTTTGTGGCTGTGATGGAGTTTGTGTGGTCCACACGCCGATCAGCTGAAACAGACGAGGTACGGCCTCTCTCCTGCGACCGCCAATATCACAGTCACTCTACAGTAGGTTACAAAAGCAACCCGCCGAATCCTCGCCTTAGTGTGTGTCGTAGTGAAGTCCAGTTCAGTGGTTGTGTTATGGTGTGCATGTCTACTTGTGTATATAGCTGTAATATGTACTTCTGTGATATATACAAAGGAATTATTAAGATTATAATTAAAGGGGACCTATTATGCCCCTTTTTACAAGATGTAATTTAAGTCTCAGGTGTCCCCAGAATACGTCTGTGAAGTTTCAGCTCAAAATACCCACAGATCATTTATTATACCATGCTCAAAATTACCCTTTTTGGGTGTGAGCAGAAAGATCCTGTTTTCGTGTGTCTCTTTAAATGCAAATGAGCTGCTGCTCCCCAGCCCCCCTTCCAGAAGAGGGCAGGGCCTTTAGTGCTTCAGATACACCAGTAACAAAAATGTAGAATGTCCCACAGCGAATTAAATTAATTATCAAAGATAGATCATTACAAACTGTTTGTGATCCAACGTCATATTCAGGACATGCACCTCACTTTATATTTTGTGAATCAACTTTCTGAGAGTGCTTGTTAGCATGTTGTCTCTTTACTGTATTCACAGAGACCAGAGCTATGTTGTTATTTTTATTTTTAACCTGAAAACGAAATTCATAAACAAACATTTATTGCTTCTTAAAAATAAATAACAACATAGTTCAGGTCTCTGTGAATACTTACAAAATAACTTTAGCCATATTAGCCATACAGCATGCAAACAAACACAATCAGAAAGGCAATCCTTTAATGACCCATGTTTCCAAAGCAGTCTCGTGATAATTTGCACAAACGTATACAAATTTAGCTATTTCTTGGACACATTCCCTTCATGAATAAAATTAATCCACGTCCTCAGTAGCTCAGAGGCCAGGAGTTTATGGAAAATATATGTTGTTTATTACAGCCAACAACAGAACAGCTATAATGTTTACGTAGCTGACACATATCACTAACTGCTCTAGCAATGATAATAACATGGCAGTGCCGTGGGTGGAAACATGCAGATTAAGGGGTGGTAATATTATAATAAGATCCCCGTCCTACGTCACTAGGGGAGCGAAATCTGAGCGGCTTGTTTTATTCACATGTTTGCAGAGAAAGGCTTACCAAAACAAAGTTACTGGGTTGTCCTTTTTCACATTTTCTGGGTTGATAGATCCTCCGGGGACCCGATTATAGCACTTAAACACAGGAAAAAGTCAGATTTTCATGATATGTCCCCTTTAAGATATATACAGTGGGTACGGAAAGTATTCAGACCCCCTTAAATTTTTCACTCTTTGTTATATTGCAGCCATTTGCTAAAATCATTTAAGTTCATTTTTTTTCCTCATTAATGTACACACAGCACCCCATATTGACAGAAAAACACAGAATTGTTGACATTTTTGCAGATTTATTAAAAAAGAAAAACTGAAATATTACATGGTCCTAAGTATTCAGACCCTTTGCTGTGACACTCATATATTTAACTCAGGTGCTGTCCATTTCTTCTGATCATCCTTGAGATGGTTCTACACCTTCATTTGAGTCCAGCTGTGTTTGATTATACTGATTGGACTTGATTAGGAAAGCCACACACCTGTCTATATAAGACCTTACAGCTCACAGTGCATGTCAGAGCAAATGAGAATCATGAGGTCAAAGGAACTGCCTGAAGAGCTCAGAGACAGAATTGTGGCAAGGCACAGATCTGGCCAAGGTTACAAAAAAAATTCTGCTGCACTTAAGGTTCCTAAGAGCACAGTGGCCTCCATAATCCTTAAATGGAAGACGTTTGGGACGACCAGAACCCTTCCTAGAGCTGGCCGTCCGGCCAAACTGAGCTATCGGGGGAGAAGAGCCTTGGTGAGAGAGGTAAAGAAGAACCCAAAGATCACTGTGGCTGAGCTCCAGAGATGCATTCGGGAGATGGGAGAAAGTTGTAGAAAGTCAACCATCACTGCAGCCCTCCACCAGTCGGGGCTTTATGGCAGAGTGGCCCGACGGAAGCCTCTCCTCAGTGCAAGACACATGAAAGCCCGCATGGAGTTTGCTAAAAAACACCTGAAGGATTCTCTGGTCTGATGAGACCAAGATAGAACTTTTTGGCCTTAATTCTAAGCGGTATGTGTGGAGAAAACCAGGCACTTCTCATCACCTGTCCAATACAGTCCCAACAGTGAAGCATGGTGGTGGCAGCATCATGCTGTGGGGGTGTTTTTCAGCTGCAGGGACAGGACGACTGGTTGCAATCGAGGGAAAGATGAATGCGGCCAAGTACAGAGATATCCTGAACGAAAACCTTCTCCAGAGTGCTCAGGACCTCAGACTGGGCCGAAGGTTTACCTTCCAACAAGACAATGACCCTAAGCACACAGCTAAAATAACGAAGGAGTGGCTTCACAACAACTCCGTGACTGTTCTTGAATGGCCCAGCCAGAGCCCTGACTTAAACCCAATTGAGCATCTCTGGAGAGACCTAAAAATCGCTGTCCACCAACGTTTACCATCCAACCTGACAGAACTGGAGAGGATCTGCAAGGAGGAATGGCAGAGGATCCCCAAATCCAGGTGTGAAAAACTTGTTGCATCTTTCCCAAAAAGACTCATGGCTGTATTAAATCAAAAGGGTGCTTCTACTAAATACTGAGCAAAGGGTCTGAATACTTAGGACCATGTGATATTTCAGTTTTTCTTTTTTAATAAATCTGCAAAAATGTCAACAATTCTGTGTTTTTCTGTCAATATGGGGTGCTGTGTGTACATTAATGAGGAAAAAAAATGAACTTAAATGATTTTAGCAAATGGCTGCAATATAACAAAGAGTGAACAATTTAAGGGGGTCTGAATACTTTCCGTACCCACTGTATATATATCTTAATTAGATTAAGATATATTATGTATATAAATAAATTGTGATATATGTGTGTGTATAGCTGTGATATATACTTATACTTTCTAATCTTCCTTCGTTCAAGCGTTTAATATATTTTTGTAAATGTTCAGGTGTCTGTATGTCAGGAGATGTTGACAGAGTTCCGTAACGCCGTTTCCTGCAAGAAAACTTCTCGTCTTCGCCACCGCCGCCCCCTGTCCAGCTCTCTGGCCCTTCGACACCCCACCCGCATCACTTTAGGGGCCCCGCGGCCCCTGCGCCTTGTCCGAGAGATGCGCCTTAGCAACGGAAAGCTCTACAGCGGTACCGGACCCCTGACAGGGAGTTCAGGGCCCTCAGACATGGGCCCCGGCCCCCAGCGACTCCTGGAGGACCCGTTAGGTGCCAACAGCACCCCCACAGTGGCCCTGGGCCCCCCCGCAGTGACAGTGCCTCTGCCGCGGGGCTGCACTCACGTGCGCATTTGCCAGGAGTGCCGGCGTATCCAGAGTCTCCGCACAACCTCCTGCACACGTATCCCTCCCTCCTCGGCCCCTCTGCCTAGCCTGGCCCCGCCCCCTCCACACTCATCCTCCAATACAGACAGCGAAGGTGGTGGTGGGCCAAGCCCATGCCGGATAGGCCACTCCCCGCCGGCAAAAGGCTGCACTTTACCACCACCTCAGTCTAGCAACAACACAGACCTGATGGGAGAGCAGAAATGAGAACAGAGAGACTGACAAAAGGGGGAGACAGAAGTGACATTTTTGCAATATTTGCCCTCTTGTTCAAAATCACAGACAAATGCGCTTTCCATCTTTTATTTGGTACGAGAGAATTATCCTCTTCTTTTGGATAGCCGTGTGCCACATCAATGATTCTTTTGTACTATTGAACGATGTACTATTATATTGACTGTGTCTGAAGCAACCTTGAAAACATGATGGTGAAGATTTAAGACTATCAGTCTGAGGATTTAGAAATGCTACACGACAGGCAGCACAGAGATATTAAACTTCCCCATGATTCTGGTCTTCAGGCAGCACACAGACGTCTGCTTGCAATCAGAGGCAGACGGAGACACAGACGTCTGCTTGCATCTCCTTCCCTGACTGAACTCGGTCTCTATGTTACAATAGAGGTCACACAGAGGAAGTAGCACAGAGACGCTCTCTTCTGGACGTCATTCTCTCAATGATAACAAACAGATCAGAGCCAGACTACGACAGAATGACAGCACACACGTTAATGGAGGACAATGACGCTACGAAAAACACAAATTGTTAATTAAAAAGATATTCTAAACAGATATTCTTACTTTTCTGTACTATACTTATTTTTAAATTCACTGTCTGTGTAATTTAATTCTGGGGTTGTGTTGTCTGAATTGGAAATTAAAAATAGAGATACTTTATTGATACCGAGAAGATCAACTCTGACTGAATATGTACGTTATTGGAAATGAGGAGCTGTGTTCATTAAAACGTGGACTTTGAATTGTCTGCATGAACATGTGAGTCCATAAACAGTGCTGGAAATCACACCACATACCTCAACCCAAATATGCACACATGTGCTTGTCTGCATTCACCACAGATCAGAGTTTTTAGAAACAGAAAGACAGACATCTGATGTTGTGGTTCAGCTTAAAGATTTTTCACACACATCAGTGCACTGAAAACGACTAATGGAAGAAAGAAGGAAATAGAAGAGTAACAGATATTCCAAACAGAACCTCTTTTTTAGTATTATTTTTTAAAAATATTTCCATACAAATGTTTATTGCATAAAAAATGATGGTTATTGTTTACATTAATAATACATTACATCTTGAGGTGCAGAGGGTATTTTAAATGAATGTGTCAGCAGGTCATTTTTAGGGGTCAAAGAGCTTTTCCAACCAGGTGATCATGTAATGTTAAAACTATAGACAAAGAAAATCCTTTAGAATAATGTCTTCAACAACATGCATTTTTCCATTTTTTATTTTACTTTCCTTTTTTTGATTGTCAACCCTTATGCTGTGTACAGACTGGATTGTTTTTCTGCAGACGGTTTTGTTATTCTAAATCTAAATCAAAGCCAACAAACAGATGAAAATAAAGGGACACTTAGGAATAATTGTTTACAATGAGTATTGAAATGTATTTAAATCAGCCCATTTCTTTCATTTTAAGAAGTACTACAACTTTTTGCATAGACTGCACACAGACTCAAGTCTACCTCTAAAAAGAGAACAAGCACACTTTTTCAAGCATTTTTGCTTTTTTTTTATTTTGATAGGACAGTAAGTTTTGACAGGAAGTGCAGTAGGAGAGAGAAATGGGGATGGGATCGGGAAAGGCGGCTATCAGTCCATTCTCACAATGAACGATAATAATAATTATAAATTCGTTCTTGTTCATACTAACAGCCAATGATGTTTTGCTTATTATAAGCTGTAGATTTATTGTCTGCTGCTATAAATGCTCAAGCTGTTCAGTTCTCTACTGTACAAACACCTCATTCATTAATAGACACCTGTAGTTACCTGTGACATTTGTACTCAAAATCAGTCTTTTTTCACCTGTGCGTACACAGTGTCCTGCTCTGCTGTATGGAAACCCAAAGCCATCTGATTGGCTGAAGCTTGCAGAGATGCTGATTCTGATCGACTACTGAAGGAAACTGCAGCGTATTCAATGTCCCCTGATGATGAGGTGCTTCTGTTAGCTTTGCCTGGTTTCAGTATTGTGACATCAGAATATGTGACGTCCTAATACAGGTAAAGAGAAGTTGAGTCATTTACTGAAGCTCATGGTATGTTTGACACTTGTGAAATATATGACTTGAGATTCAGGATTGTTTGCATCTTTCACAAAATCACTTTTTCTCCCACAGTTAAGATGTTGTTCTCAGCAGCAGGAAGTCTCACCTGTTGTAGGTCACTGGGGCTCTGAGTTGTGTCTAGTAAAGAGGTAAAAAAACACAGGTCAAATAGCAGCACGATACATGGTTTCAAAGAAGAGGAATAGAATCAAAAGTGCAAGAGCAGGGAGGAAAGTAAAGAGCGCCACTACACGACCCCGTGTCAAAAGTCTGTCCCCATGATTTTGTAATCCATACTCACCAATTTTTTTGAAGCCATACTCTCAATTTTGAAATTTGTATTTACAGATCATAAACCTGATAACCCCGGATGTATAAGATTAATTAATTGATTTTAAAATCTGTTCCAGTTTACATTTAGTCTTTTAGGAGACCTTTTATCTACAACAATATACAAATGAGAAACATAAAAGTAATTTATCATGCAAGCATTAGCAATATGTTCAGTTTCACATTAATTCCCTTTAAAAGAGAGATTTTAAACAGCCCATGCATGATGTTTATACTCACAATAAGTGAAAGTGCTGCCGGCTCGTCTGCTATGTGTAGCAAAACATAAAAAGAGAAATGTTAAAGGTGTTTTTTTATCTTGTGATAACTTTATGCTGAATACTGAACATGATAATGAATTTATTTGTTACAGCTCAGCCACTTTATTATTGTTTTACTGAATCTGTATTTAATATCATGTCCTTTTTATTAGTTCCATGTTTGGAAAAGATAAAGATAATGATGGAGTATGTTGTGTTTCTTATATAAATATAATGTCTAATGCTGGCACATTATCTTGGTTTACCTCTAATATATCTACAGCTACAGATGTGCCGAGTTAATAATATGAAATCAATTTTAAATCAATTTTATGAAAAGCTTAGAGAACCTTTGAAATGGATTTGAGGTGTTTTTTTTTTTTGTTGTTGTTTTTTCTGGTAGTTGGCTGTTGGCATGAATCTGTCATATTTCGATGCATTTGCTAAATGTTTTGTAGTCACATACCGTCTGTTTCGCAGGAATAAATACCCCACAACAGCTATAATTACAGTGATGATCACTACAGCAGTCACAATCCCTACAGCCTCAGCGGTGGACAGAACAGGAGGACGACCTGCAGACAGATCAGCAAGAGGAGCTCGTCATAAACCAGCAATTTAGGAAATCTAGTGGTGAAACATTCATGATTGTAATGCACACTTTCTATTCACTTTCACCACTGACTCAAAGTATCAAGCTTTGGCAAGTCATACCACACCATTTGTGATACTAACAACAATGATACCTAACCTGTGCTGCTTGTCAAGGAGAGGTGCACTATTATGTGTCACAGTAATCAGACTTATTTTTAGGAACCATTAGGAACCATTATAGCAGGGGCAAGTAACAAATATTTTTATTCTTCAGAAAACTTAAAAATGTAGTTAAAAGGTTATAATTGTTTCATTGTTTATACAATAGCCAAATAACTAAACTTAATGTTTCATTATGTAGGCTAAATAAGGCAAAAAAAAAAATGTATGTGAAGTGTTGTTTCAGACTAGTGGAAAGGAAACAAGAACACACATTCAGTTTATTTTATAGCACTTTACTATCTATTTGCATCTGGAGATTTCCGTTACAGTATATAGGTCTATATTTAAAGGTTATTTTCTAAAACTGTTTTATTTTTTTCAGCTCTCAGTAAGAAATCTTCGCTTTATTAGTAGCACACCAAACTTTCCAGTTTTATTCCTATCCTATCCTAACTCAGGGGTTTGTTCTGGTGAATCTGCAGTAGTCAGTTTTCAGGTTGTATTTATGAGACAGATAAACAGTTTTTACACGTTGGAATCTCATATTTAAAGTAATTACAGCATGACATGAACTCAAATTTGCTTATACTTGCTTATAATCAGCATTACAACAATTCATAATACATATAGCCTATATAATTTATAATATATATACAGGTGCATCTCAATAAATTAGAATGTCGTGGAAAAGTTCATTTATTACAGTAATTCAACTCAAATTGTGAAACTCGTGTATTAAATAAATTCAATGCACACAGACTGAAGTAGTTTAAGTCTTTGGTTCTTTCAATTGTGATGATTTAGGCTCACATTTAACAAAAACCCACCAATTCACTATCTCAACAAATTAGAATATGGTGACATGCCAATCAGCTAATCAACTCAAAACACCTGCAAAGGTTTCCTGAGCCTTCAAAATTGTCTCTCAGTTTGGTTCACTAGGCTACACAATCATGGGGAAGACTGCTGATCTGACAGTTGTCCAGAAGACAATCATTGACACCCTTCACAAGGAGGGTAAGCCACAAACATTCATTGCCAAAGAAGCTGGCTGTTCACAGAGTGCTGTATCCAAGCATGTTAACAGAAAGTTGAGTGGAAGGAAAACGTGTGGAAGAAAAAGATGCACAACCAACCGAGAGAACCTCATCCTTATGAGGATTGTCAAGCAAAATCGATTCAAGAATTTGGGTGAACTTCACAAGGAATGGACTGAGGCTGGGGTCAAGGCATCAAGAGCCACCACACACAGACGTGTCAAGGAATTTGGCTACAGTTGTCATATTCCTCTTGTTAAGCCACTCCTGAACCACAGACAACGTCAGAAGCATCTTACCTGGGCTAAGGAGAAGAAGAACTGGACTGTTGCCCAGTGGTCCAAAGTCCTCTTTTCAGATGAGAGCAAGTTTTGTATTTCATTTGGAAACCAAGGTCCGAGAGTCTGGAGGAAGGGTGGAGAAACAATGAAGTCCAGTGTTAAGTTTCCACAGTCTGTGATGATTTGGGGTGCAATGTCATCTGCTGGTGTTGGTCCATTGTGTTTTTTGAAAACCAACGTCACTGCACCCGTTTACCAAGAAATTTTGGAGCACTTCATGCTTCCTTCTGCTGACCAGCTTTTTAAAGATGCTGATTTAATTTTCCAGCAGGATTTGGCACCTGCCCACACTGCCATGCACCAAAAGTTGGTTAAATGACCATGGTGTTGGTGTGCTTGATTGGCCAGCAAACTCACCAGACCTGAACCCCATAGAGAATCTATGGTGTATTGTCAAGAGGAAAATGAGAAACAAGAGACCAAAAAATGCAGATGACCTGAAGGCCACTGTCAAAGAAACCTGGGCTTCCATACCACCTCAGCAGTGCCACAAACTGATCACCTCCATGCCACGCCGAATTGAGGCAGTAATTAAAGCAAAAGGAGCCCCTACCAAGTATTCAGTACATATACAGTAAATAAACATACTTTCCAGAAGGCCAACAATTCACTAAAAATGTTTTTTTAAATGGTCTTATGAAGTATTCTAATTTGTTGAGATAGTGAATTGGTGGGTTTTTGTTAAATGTGAGCCTAAATCATCACAATTAAAAGAACCAAAGACTTAAACTACTTCAGTCTGTGTGCACTGAATTTATTTAATAGACGAGTTTCACAATTTGAGTTGAATTACTGAAATAAATGAACTTTTCCACGACATTCTAATTTATTGAGATGCACCTGTATGTATATATATATAAACGACAGTAGTCTATAATGCTTAATACCATCAGACTAAGGTACTACTAGGCCTTCTACTTATAATAACAACCACAGTTTCTTTAGATGCTTTGGTCAAATTAAATGAGCTGTATTTACTTGCATACCGTCTAACACTGTAAGAGTGGTTTGTCCTGTATGACTGCCGCTAGGGAAGGTTGTGAAGTCACAGCTGAAAACTCCCTGATCACTCATCTTCACATCTTTGATGATGATGGAGACATCATCGATCGAAGGAGAGATCTTTCTGAAGCTGACTCTGTCTTTCAGGGGTGTCTCAAGCATAGAAATGCCATGCTTTATGTGAAAGACCATGATTTGATATTTACTGGACTGATTCTGCCACGTCCACTGCACTTGATCTATTTTGTCTTCTGTGTTTCCATGGATATATTGACACAGAAGTGTGACATCATGACCCCGGTACCCAGTAACTTTAGGATCAGTGACAACTTTCTGTCCATTCAGTACTGGAAAAAAGAGAAAGATAGGCTGTATATGTATATTTAAGCAACCATTTCATAGTTGGCAAGCCTTTTTAATTATATAAAATATTCCAAGATTGTACAAGGATCTAATTACTATATATTTGCTAATATCAAGCAAGCTTGATTTATTATTTTAGTCTGTTAGTCTGGAAATTTCTCAAGACAGCATGACAGGACGTGCTTTATAACATAAAGTAAGGCACAGAAAGAGTTTAGCAGAAACAGCTTTCCTCCTATGCCTAATATATAGTTCCTTAATTACATATAATGTAATATATAATTATAATTTTATGTTTATTCAACAGTCTTGTTCTTGGCAAATAAAAAAAACAACATGTAAATCAATTCAGATCAATGTGAGGAGTGATATTCAGAAGAAATAATAAATGAAAAGGAAAAAAGGATTGAAATCAATAACATATTTTCACCATCTTAAACAGCAAACTTTGTAAAGACAGTCTGTAAATGTTAGAGCTAATATAAATAAATACCCCAGTTATGACAGTTATGTTCTGGTGAACTAGATTTAGGACTATAATCATTGCACAAAGGGTTTTGATCATATAGCTATTAACTTTATTTGCAGTCAAGACTCACTGCATAATTTCAAAAATATGAAAAGCAGTAAAAATTCACTAACCTGTAAACACAGAGGTACAAGACAGCAGTAGAGGAATAAACACATGTAAGTCCATCATAAGCTTTCGTTTCCATCCATAGAGCAATGACACAAGCTGTGTAACCAGTGAATCTTACAAAATACTGTTCAAAGTTCAGTCACATAAAGAGAAGTTAAAACAGCTGCCTACAGTCCTGACAACTTGTAGATGAAGTTGTTTTAAAACAGAGAAAGAAAAAGCAGAAATGCTGAGAAGTAGGTTCTCTGAGCTGCATTGATGGTGAAAAATGGTGCTGCATTATGTTTCTGATTTTGAGTCACTTGTGATAATCAGTTTCCATTTCTAATAATTCACATTTAATGACTAATCAACAAGAAAAAAAGATTAGACTACAATATATTGATTCCACAAAAATGGTTTTATTGTTATGCTTTAACATTCAAAAATTACATTACATCTAAAAGAAATTTGATTTGATTGGTTTGACATTTTAAGATTTTCACAAGATCAAGGGTTTGCAAAAATGGAATGACCAAGGAAAAAATTAAATATTGTAGTGAACCTACTGTATATGTCTGCTATACTGTATGTATAGCATTTATTGCTCCTTCGAGGACAGCAAGCCCAGTTCGTTTACCATTAGGTCTTTCTAGCAGGACTGAATGGGCAGGTGAACTCATGAAAGAGGGTGTGTGTTTTTGTGTGTGTGCCAAGTATTCTCTACATTATGAGGACCAAGTGTCTCCAGAAGTATAGTAATACCAGTAATTTGTTTGTGTAATTGTGTGTGTTGGTCACAATTGTTGGACAATTGTGTCAAATGCTGGCTTGTACACTGTTTGAATTTGCTATAAGTTGAATAGGCCTATAAGTTAATATCAATATTAATATTTTGTTGTAAAGTATTTTTGTTGTTCAGCTAAAAGAAGTGTTGAAAAACATATCTAACGCTAACTAATTAAGTATAATGTTACATTTCCATCAAGTCAGCCATACTTTATTATTTCTTCAACTTGAATAAATCTGGTTAATTACTATTGGGCTTGTGTTATTATCGAGCGCTAGGTGGCGCAGTGAGCTCTCTACATTTATAACAGTCGTTTAAATAGTTCAGATGATTTGAGCAGCAGCTCCTGACAGATCAGAGCTCGATCATGGTTTCTCATGGTTTGTACTGGACACTGTGGATACTGTCGTGTTTTGGTGAGTCTTTTTAGAAATTCAAAAACATTGTTTGGGGTGTTTTGGTGTGGTATTTATGTTCTGTATAAAATAACTAGTCAGTTGGGCATATTTTAATTATGTAAATGCAGAAAAATATATGTCTGTCAACTAAAACTTCAACTACAAAACTAAAAAAAAATTATAGTACAGTAAAATACAGTAAGTTAAATATTTATTGCAGAAAAATGTAAGTATTCCTCTTTCTTTCTTTCTTTAACATAGGACAATATTTAGGTGAAGATCTGCAGTTTTCTGAGCAGGCTAATGGAGCAGTAGGAGGAAGTGTAGTGTTTGCTCCTGATAACCCGCCATCCACATCAATTGATGTAATTCAGTGGCAATTTGGAACAAGTATTATAGTGACAGGACCCCCTGATTCAACTACAATAGTCTCAGCATACAGAGACAGAGTCAGTTTTGACAGAAACACTCTCGCTCTGCAGCTCCAGAACCTGAGACTGGATGATTCTGGAACATACAGACTGTCTGTAATAACTACTGCTGGACATCAACTTACAGGAGAAACTTCACTGCAAGTGTTCGGTAAGTGTGCTTAAAAAAATGCTTTAGTATATTTAACATAGACTATATAGGCCTAATAGATGATTGTAGGCCTACAAATTAATTAAATACATTTGTGAAAGGAAGAACAGCAATTTCAAGTATTAAAGAGAATGTAATAATAATAATAACAACAGTAATACTACTAATAATAATGATTTAGCTAATGATAGGCACATATCTGGTGTTATTTACATTGATTTGTGTGTGTTTTCTCAAGTAAACCAGCTTTGCACAGATGGGTGTTACTTCTTGGATTCTCATGTCCCAACTCCTGAAGGTTGATTTTTATTAAAACCATACATATTTCAACTTAAAAAAACAACAACAAAAAAATGTTGTTACATGGAAATTACAATAAAACTGTCTTGGAAATGTTCTACCTTTATAACTTACTTTAAAATGTTTTTTTTTATACTATAGTTATTATTATTATTATTATTATTTTTTTACTTTTGTCTTGGACCGAGATTTTCAGTCTTCTATCAACTATTAAAATCCATTAAAATAAATAATATATGTTACAAATGATGAAAATTTAAATAGAAACTGAAATAAACATATTTCTATGAGGTGCACATATTCAAACATTAATACAAATGTATATCATAGTTGATGGGCCTTCTGTACCACCTGCCTCTCCGGACTGTGTAGTCAGACCTCAAATGTGAATTCTGAAGCTGCTTTGTTTTTAGAAACTTAGTTGCTAAGTTGCTAAATAAGTATTATAATGGTTATTTTTTTAATGTAACATAACAAATTCTTACTGTTTTTACAAGTGGAATTAAATTCAGTATTTACTAAATGTGAAAGATTCATTTTCAGATTCAGTGTCTTTGTTTTGTCTCTCGTTCACACAGAAATTATAACTAATGTCAGGCTTATTGGTCCAGAAGAATCATTAATAGAGGGAGAATCATCTGCTAACATCAGCTCTGAGGGAACTGGCAGCATCAGCTCTGTGCAGTGGATGAAAGATAACAGTCCTCTGTCTCCTAGCAACAGAATCATCTTCTCATCTGATAACAGATCAGTGTCCATCAGTCCAGTGCAGAGATCAGACAGTGGAGAATATCAGTGTACATATAGAAACCCTGTCAGCACTGAGACGGCAAAACACAGCCTGATCATCAACTGTGAGTGTTAAACATTCAGATATCAAGATGATAAGATGATTTGAGCTCAAACATGATGAAATACAGACATTCTTCAGTGCTCAGTTTGTTCCTCTAACAGTGAGTCTCTTGTCTGTGTTCTAGATGGACCAGAAGATGTTTCTATTAAGGGTCAGGATGTGGTGGATTTAGGGGTTCGTGTGTCTCTCTCTTGCTCTGCAAATTCTGAACCTTCTGCCTCATTCAGCTGGAAGTTTAATGGAACAGACACTGATGTGACCACAGACACATTCACCATAGATCAGACTGACTTCACACACAGTGGAGATTATGAATGTACAGCCTGGAATAATGTCACAAAGAGAAGCGCCTCACAAAAACATGCTTTACTAGTTAAAGGTAAGAAAAGATAAAACCAACCTGAAATGAGTTCTCAACTTTTGATACTTAATGCTTTCACCTTTTTTACTTTCACCAAATTTTTCACCTAATTTACTATAACAATGTACTGTAATATACTGTTGTTTCCTGTGTCTGTGTCATAGTAGGTGGAGGAGGAGGAGGAGGAGGGCTGTCATCAGGGGCGATAGCTGGGATTGTTATTGGGGTTTTAGTGGCAGTTGCAGGCATCTGTGGTCTGATTGTCTATTTAACCAAAACTAAGATGTGAGTCTACTCTGAATCCTCACAGATTTATGATTAATACCCATCAATAAGTGAGAGTAAGAGTCACAGATTTCATCAGGTTCCAACAGGTCTTTGTGAGTCAAGATCCATGTGACCTTTTAGTCCTGAAAGATGAAAATCATTTTCATACATAAGACTACTGCAAACCAAAGTTTCTGAATTGTGTCAGGTTATGGTGACTTTCTCTTAAAATTTGTAAAATATTTTTGTGATATTTCAAATGTACATTAATTACAAAATTACCGTAATCTCAGTGGAAACTATGACTGCCTATTTGTGACATTTAGTTGTAACACAATATCTATCTTTACACTACAGTCCAGAACTAAACCTACAACAAAAGAGACCAGCAAGTGGAGGTATGTTTACTATTTATTCATAATGACATGAATATGATCTGATTGAACAACACAACTGACATCACCAGTTAAAGCAAGACCGATCATGATCGTGAACATCCCATAATAGATTTTAAAACTGACTGAGTGTTTCTTTCTTTAAACAGAAGCACAAACAAGACAGGAGCCTGTGAGTGACCTTCAGTGTTTGTTACCTATTATTTCTCTAAATAACTGATCTAAAACTGTAAATCTGATGTCAAATGACACTTTTAACAGTAAAGGTGTTTTTTATTAATTTGAACTGAGATTCAGTTTTTCTGCCTCTTCTGACTCTTAATATTTTACAGCGGGTAAAATATGTATTGAACACCATAGTGATGAGTTCAATACTTGTTTTACCCGCTGTATCTCAGAGGTAATTAAAGAGTCTTTTATAGCAGGAGACATGAGTTTATTTTTACAGTCAACTTAAATGGACTTTAATCTTTCACATATTACTGTACAAATACATGCTTTGAAGTTTAAAAATTGAATATGAGCTATAGATATTGACAGATATCCAATCATTAAGATATTTAGAGCCATTGCCACAGATAAATAATTTTTTGTTTTACCATTTAAATATCACTTTCAACTCAAGTGATCATCATAGTGTCTGACTTTGTAATTTAACAAAAAAAAACTAATTACTACTTGTAGGAATATGAAGAAATAAATGATTTCCAAAAGACAAATGTAGAGGGATCGATTTCAGGGAATATGAGTGAATCTAGTCTGTATGTGAATCTCTATGAAAATGGAAAACATGGATTTTCAAACAGACCAAGGGCTCCTCCTCCTCCTCAGGTGAGCAGTTTCAGAATATTAAGTGCAGTCCGTCCCATTGTAGAGCATCGTGTGTGTTTTGGTTGCATAACAAAATAAGCGATGTTTATTCTGTTTTGTAGTTTTGCGGTAAAACAAACAGAAAGTAATTTGGTTGGTTTTGTTTAATACATCTTTGTGTAACATTTCCATTTAGGTATCAAACCCTCCTCCTGTGCGCAGATGACAAAGTGAAGACAGTGAAATCTGCATATTCCAGCATATTGCACTTTTCACATATACTTTGTGATATTTCTGTGCTTTATTTACATATCTACAGACCTGGTAATAACATATTTATGTGCAGGTCAACATGGGATCAGTGCACACATAATCAGTAGAAATCAGATTTAACACCCTGTCCATGTTAATTTATTCAATATTTTGGCTTAATTATGCTGTCAGTTACTCTTAGATCTGTTTAATACACTTGGATCATTTTTTAATACATTCTGCAGATTTTCTCCTGAAATCATTGCAAAAACTGTGACAAATATCCAGAGTTTCCAGCTGGTGCTGCTGATGGATAAAATATGATCTGTAATATCTGAGCAGTCCATGCACTTTCATCTAATGTTTTCAATATTTTTACTGTAACTTTTCATTTTGTTCTGTATTGAAAATGTGTTTCAGCCAAAGGCTGTTTTTTATATTTGCTTATGTTTAGCTACTTTTGATCACATACAGTCTCTCAGAAATCATAAGACACATCCTCATTCTTTTTTTCCTGAATTGGGCAAATAAAAGAAGATAAAACTGATAATGGGCAATACAAAACAAAGGCCACATTCATGACTAAAATCACCTTTAGACCTGAACACAGTGTCACTCAGGGAAAAGACATGAGGAAGTGATATTTTGTTCTGATCATAAAACTGACTTTTGGTCAACAAATTTATATGACTGATATTTCTATGGAAATTATGTGATCTGAATACTTAACTATATTGTTCATTTTCTTTTCCAATGAATGTGATACAGCTACTTCTGTTATTTTCTTAAACATGTATGTTACCCCAGTGACAGATGAAGTTACTGGTTCTATTTTCAGATGTTTTGTGTATTGTGGTGTGACATTGCCAAGTAATTGCAAAAACTCGCTTCTCTCTGATTTTCAGGAATTTTTTTAAAGACATTTTAAATATTTGTTTGTAAATAAAATCTTACCTTAAATTTCTAAAACTTTTGATTTATTTTTCTCCACATTCTACACACAGCCCCCCCCCCCTCCAAAAAAACACACAAGATGCAAAACATCACACTTAGCTTGCAAAATAAATACTTAATTTAAACTATTTTAAGATTTCTTAAAGTTGTCTTTGCATCATAACTCTACAAACCATCAAATGATTAGCCATATAGAGAGCAACACGGATGTGACAAATCTAAAACACATAGCTTGTGTCTTTTTAATGTTCAGTATGCAGTGCACATCACAACAGTTTGTCATAGCACTCAAATGTACATGAATGTGAAGACTGTATACTGTATGCATATTCAGGATGTATACATTATGAATAGAAAACATAACAAACATGAATAATAGTGAAATATCAACCAATGTTTTATTTTATTTTATGTGTCCTCACTATGTGAAAATACTAATAAATAAACAAAATCATGTCTGTATTTAACTAGTTATTTAAGCATTTATTGTTGACGTAATCAAATGCAAATCATGACTAGTGTTAACATCCAGCTCTAGATGGCGCACTGAGCTCTCTGCTGTCTGTAACTGCTGTTTATCATTTCCTGAAACAGCTTTTAATAGTTCAGGTGATTTGAGCTGCAGCTGCTGACAGATGAGAGCTCGATCATGATGGTTTATAATCGTTTGTACTGGATGCTGTGGATGATGTCGTGTTTTGGTGAGCCTTTAGAAAAAATTAAATAATCTTGTGTGCTGTTTCTATATAAAATAACTACAAAGGTTGTTGTTAATTGTTATCAGTTCAGTTAACTTAAGTGCAGAAGCGATATGTCTGGCTTTTAATGCAATTGTTGTTTGTAATTGGTGTAACTGCAGGGGAAAAAAAACAAGTGTTTGGTCGATTCGTTTTCTTCACTTACTGATTGATTAATTTATTTATTGACATAGGACAATATTTTGGTGAAGATCTGCAGTTTTCTGAGCAGGCTAATGGAGCAGTAGGAGGAAGTGTGGTGTTTGCTCCTGATAACCCGCCCTCCACATCAAATGATATAATTCAATGGCATTTTGGAACAAATATTATATTGTCAGCACTTTCTGATTCCACTATAATAACCTCAGCATACAGAGACAGAGTCAGTTTTGACAGAAACACTCTCGCTCTGGAGCTCCGGAACCTGAGACTGGATGATTCTGGAACATACAGACTGACTGTAATAACTGCTGGACATCAATTTAGCGGAGAAACTTCACTTCAAGTGTTCGGTGAGTGTGCTTTAGCATATTTACCATAGGCCAGTGGTGTAGTGGTGCCTGGAGAAGTGGGTATACTCTTAATTTATGCCCCCGATTTTTTTATTTATTTTTTTAAGAGTGACATGTAAAACTAGTCTTGCATATTTAGTTCACTCCAAAATGGGCCAGTAATATTTGCACACTGTCACTTAACTTCTGCTGCTTTAGTAAGGATCATTATAAAAAATAATATTATCCACAGAAGAGGTGCAGATTTTGCAATAAATAATTAAAATAAATAAATAAATATATAAACAGACTGCAGCAACTGACATTTTGTCAGAAGATCTAGTAAATTGCATGCTATTTTGTTTAGTTGTCTGTTCAGAATTGTGATCTCTACTTGAAAACAAAAATGAAAAAAAGTCATGATTCTCAATCATTTCAGAAGTGAGGGGGACAGAAATGTCAAATATAATAACTTTGTCTAATTGACAGATTTTGTGACTATTATTATTATTTATAAATTATTACCTCTTGCTTTTAATTGGCTGAGAAATCAAATACACTGCTGGACAATAACCAATAATTTATAATATTTTTCTTGTATTTTCCTAATGACTATTTTATTATTAGTATATATACTACATTTTTTTTCCCCATTTTTATCACAGAATAAGGCAGAAGATATATTTTATAGCCTAGTATCTATTGCCAAGTGTAATAAATGCTATGTCAATTAGCACTGCATTATTCAGAATCAGATGCTTTTTTATTACCTGGAGATGACTTGAAAAACACTCATAAACCATATAATGTCGCAATCATGTGTTTACTGTCTTCACGTTTTTTTATTCAGCTTAGCTACAGTAGAGATAGCTTTGGCTACAGCGATAGCTGGGTTCTTGCATGTCGTGACTCGTAAGTTAGTAGCTACTTTTATGAGGCCGTGTCGGACTTTCTGCGCGAGAGCGCCATCCGGCTTCGAGTATAAATGAAACATACACTGCATGAGAGTGTTTACGTCTCGTTCCTGACCGCATCACTGTCTTAACTGGATGTTTTTAGAGAATATTTGCATTTATTCACATGCCATTGGATTAGTTACTCATATGCTGGACTGTCATGATTTGGTTAGTGCAGGACGCGCATCAGAGTGGATTTAGAAGTGGGTATACGGAATGCCGACTGATAAAGAAGTGGGTATAAGGAATGCTGACTGA
The DNA here is from genome assembly GCA_027422415.1 of Schizothorax lantsangensis. Lineage (NCBI taxonomy): Eukaryota > Metazoa > Chordata > Actinopteri > Cypriniformes > Cyprinidae > Schizothorax > Schizothorax lantsangensis. Next base: position 17,533,856 of record CM049850.1, on the reverse strand, counting down.
TAAAGAAGTGGGTATACGCCATATACCTGCGTATACCCTCCACTACACCACTGCCATAGGCTATATAATAGACCTAATAGATGATGACATAAAATGGGTATTTCGTAAGTACACGGGGTAGGTCAAAATAATGTTAAAGGTGCTGTATGTAGGATTGACACCCAGCGGTTGAACTAGGTATTGCAGTCCAAATTCAAAATATTGGAGACGTTTTTTTTCACCCGGCCCCTCCTCCTCAGACTTGACGCAGCGGCAGGTTGCCAGATTAACAACACCAACAGAAACGAGCGCACATGACGATGAATGAAATGAAATACACTGTGTTTTCTGCCAACTGGCAACCCGGGGTGCCGAAATACAATTGGGTAAACTGGCAGTGGGCGGGTTTCACAAACCATAACAAACATAGACATAACCTAGACGCCTCATTGGCCGCTCGACCGCACGTCAACGGCGCCGCCATATTGGTGCGGGCAACTCTCCATAACTCTCATATCGGGACAGAAGAAAACATACCTGACTCGTCGGCAACTTGGGGATCTACAAACCGTCGCACAATAATAAAAACAGATCTCGGGGTATTATCTTTCACAGGTAAGACTGAACAGTTGTTTCTGGAAGTTTTTTTGGTCATTTTTAGCATTATGTTGACAGCTTAAATTAGCCACCAGTGTCAGACTATTAATAGCTAACGTTAGCGATATCGCTAGTAAGCTGTGAAAGCTGAGACTTTATAAGAAATCAAAATTTAAATTAATTCTTATTAAGTTTTAACTTATATTGTAGTTTGTATCATAAACTAAATTGTGTTATGAGCGCAATATGTATAGACCAATTTCATGTTAGTAAACATTGTGACGTTTTTCTGTGGGCGGAGCTTAGGTGGTGGCAGAAAGATCCCGCTGAGCGCTTCACTAACACTAGCTATGAAGTCTGTTAGCTTGTTTTTTTAACAAGAAATTAACTTGAGAAATTATTTGAGAAATACCTGCATATGTAAGGGCTGCATACCTGCATACTGTCCGGGACGGCGTTATTCAAAAAGGTTAACTTTAACGGACAAAATTGGCCGACCTGTAGGCTACTCACTCAAAGGATGGACAATCTGACAGGATTACCTCCGGTCTAACGTCTATAGTAAAGACAAACTCACCGTGTATCTAGTTTCAAGTTCAAGTTTCAAGTTTCAAGTTTTATTTGTCACATACACGACTATACAGAGACTGTATAACCAGCAGTGAAATGAGAGTCGGTCCGCTCCATGGACAGTGCAAATATTGAAAAAACAACACAAGGGAAGTAAACATAAATAAGATGAATGAAAAATAAGATATAAAGAATAAAATATAAAATGTAAAAGAATGTGCATGACAGTAAGCTGTAGAATAAATATTAATAATGAGCATGACTGTACAGGAGGAATGTGCAACAGGTTATACATGGTTACATGAAGCAAGCCAATCACAAAAAATAAAATAAATATAAAAATAAGATACGATTTACAAGATAAATAAGATACGATTTACAGATAAGATACGATTTACAAGATAGTCATGAAGATCATGTAATATATATTTCAATTTCAGCAGGCAACTATTTTTACAGCTACATTATTATTCCAGCCACAATTACTCATAACAATGTGTATACAATTACACATGATTAAGCATATAAATAGTCAGTTTGTTGTTTTACACACATGCACACAGACATTAGTTCATACACGACATAGTGAGATGCATAAGAAATCTTTAGACGTGCCCATAACAACAAAAGACAGCACTTTATTTAACCTTTTCTGATAAGAAGTGTGCGCTGCCTGCAAACGCAAGCTTTTTTGACGATCTGTCCAGTCCACTCGTTTTATCTCGTTTAACCACAGCTGTCGTCGTGTTTTTTTTTTTCTGGCAGTGGCAGCAGCGTTAATTTAAATTTCAATATTTCAAAATTCTGACTTTATTCTCGCAATTCCGATATTATATCTCACAATTATGATAAGAAAAATCAACTGGTCATTCTCTCTTTTGAGTTATATCCCACACATCTGGCTTTTTTTCCCCTCAGAATGGAAAAACTCGCTATTGTTGAGTTAAATCGAGTTATAAAGTCCGAAATACAAAATATAAAGTTGCATTTGCGAGAAAAAAAGTCTCAAAAAAGAATTGAGAGACAAAATAGGTAATGTTAAATGTAAAATGTTATGTTTAAATAGTATTTCATGTAACTAGGGCAAATATAATATATTCCACATGAACTGTATATGTGAATATTATGTAGACCAATTGTTTAAATCAAATTTATGCTTTAAAAGTAGAGTAATCATAGCAGGTTTTCATTAGTCTGTCCGTTTAAACGTCTTGTGTTTAGTTTCAAATGGCATTTTTGACAACAGTATTCTATAAAAATTATTTGCATTCCGATTCTGACATCCAAAGGCACAACAGTACATTTTATCTCTTATTATGTGGATTTTTCCCGTTTCACTCCGCTTGTTACCGTGCGTTTCTGCCAGCACAATGCGCGCGCAGCTGCGAGTGACGTAACTGTGACGTCTACATGAAATTGGTCTATAGTGAGCACTTTAACAAGACAGTGTCAGACTGTCAGGATTATGGAGCTAAAGCATCTCTTTAATTTCACTAACGTACTCATTTACAAAGAGTAAGTTCATCATCACTAGATTATAAGGATTTCATAGCTTATCATAAAACTGTGGACCGATTATATTTTTTCTTTTTAGCCAACTGCAAACAGGACAAACGCAAGCCTTAAGGAAAGCTGAAGAAAGCCCGTTCTCTGCATTTCCAAGAGACTAGGCTATACTTCCACAGCCTAATGTTGTATTTGTAGTTAAAGCTCAGAATAGCCCTGAATGAATGACCAGAATGACTCTGATCATATTCAAACCACTCTCTCTCCCCGGAACACACTTACAGGAGCATTTTTAACCTTTGTAAGGGTAATTTTTATAACAATATAATTATCTTATTAAATGTTTCTGTCGTTTTTGTCAAATATTTAAATATAACCAGTTTCTTCAGTCAATCACAATACTATAGACTGCATTTAAAATGATTTACACAGGCTGTTTAATGCTGATCATGTACTGTATGTGCATTTACACAAAAACTGTATAATGTAAATAGCCTAGAAATGAGAAACACAGGAACTCATTAGTGAGTGAAGCTGCAATATCATGACAAGATCATTGTTGATTATTGCTCTTTATGTTGTAATAATGATTATTCATTTTGAATAAAATAAAGTTTTTGGGGGGGGGGAGCATGTCATATTCTGCAGGGTTCCTACGGGGTTTGGAAAAGTATAGAAAAGTATGAAATTTGATTTAAGTATTTTCCAGGTCTGGAAAAGTATAGAAAAAAGAAAGCAGAGTATGGAAAAGTATTTGTGTTTCCAGACTTTTGCCCATATTTCGTTTTTTATAATAGAAAATTAAGAATTTATTGAAAAAAAATGTAGTCCAAGTCAAAATACGACTGGATGAATTCAAGGTGCACTTTTTCATTATGCAAAATTGTAGGTTATAAGCATTTTGGGTTTCTTCTCACAATATTCTTAGCACCGTATTAGATAGCCTTAAGGACCTTTGCAAAAAAGAAAAAAATATTTTGCCTTTTTTTATATTTAGTCCATTTTGCGGTGTGTTTTCTTGGTCTCCACAAAGTATGCGTTAAAGAGACCTAAGGCCTTGAAATATGGCATACTGCCCTAACAAAAGCCAAATTTTAAACACTTTTTTTTACAGTAGATTACAATACAGTACATTTTGGACATTAGGCCTTGATATTGAGGTACTACCATAAGAAAAGCCAAATTTTGAGCAAATAGATATGTTAATTTATGTGCATCCATGCTCTTGTTTTATTCATAGTAAGATGGCAGTGATGCACAAAGGAAGTAGGTTATATAAAACTAGAAATTGTAATGTGTAAGCATGCAAAACATTGCCATACGCATGTCAATAGTTTCTCGAGGGCACAAAAAAAGTTGCTTGTGTACATGTTGTTTAGGGGTTCTGTATGTTGTCACTTCAAGAAAATCAATAAAAACAAACCCTGAGAAAATACAAATATTTACAGATGACTCTACTATACACCAAAAATATAGCTGAAAATAATGCTCTATGAACCATTTATGTTAAATATGGTCTGAAAATCTACTGAGAGGTTTGGAAATTTGAGTCTGGAAAAGTATGGAATTTTGAAATGGAAAATGTGTAGGAACCCTGATTCTGGTCTGTGTTAAACATAACTATACTTTGACATTTTGTTGTACAACACAAACTGCACACACTCACACCCCAAACATTCCTATGTAGTAACATATATTCAAACATAAACGACTATTTCAAAATTTGTGTTTTCTGCATGGGTGTGTGTAATTTGCATTGTAGAGCAAAATGTCAAGCACCGTCAAGTTGTTTACATTATTTTACTCATTAATTGAAAAACCCCATTATAAAATATAGGAAAATCTTGAGGGAAGCAGTGGAGAATTAGTCTTTATTAGTCAGGTTTTGATGTCACAACTAATATATATATACAGTATATATATATATATATATATATATATATATATTATACTCAAGGAGCTCATTAATTAAACACAATTTGGAATTCATGACCAACATTTTTTGCTTGTCATTAGTTGTGTCTTTGTTTAATAATTATTACACAAATACCATTATAAAACTGTACTTTTCACGATTATTTAATTTACTTTATAATTTACTATTAATTTATTCTTCATTATTGTCTATTCTATATTATTCCACCCTTGAAATTACATATTCTACTTGCTATTATTCATCTATTGTTATTCATTTATTTATTATGGTATTACACATATAATTTGTGCTATTATAAATCTATTATATTATTTATGTTATTGTGCTGTTGTACTCGCTTTTTATATTATTCACTTTACTACAACTTGTACTACATATACTTTTTAATATTACATATCACTTTTACTATATTTTTACTGTGCACTGTATCAGTGCATCATATTTTACCGCTGTAACTGTAAGTTTTACTGGATCCATAAAGGATTATCAGTTACATTTGTTATTGTTTGTTGTGGAGTTTATATCTGTATAGAGTGCTATGAAAATAAAAAGCAGACTACCAGTGTGTCACTTTTTGATTTGTATTCGCAGTATTTCAGAGGAATGAGCTGTGTTCTGACCTGAGGCACAATACAAGCTAAAATGTTGGGGTTGAGGACAAGAGAAAGCAATGAAACAACTTAATTTAATTTAATGTACATTAAAATTACATTACATGTATATGTCACAGTTATACTACATTAATATTAGAATTGTTAGCCGAAAAAATCAACCAAATCAACACGAGTGTGAGTGTGAGCTTTCACAATTTCTTAAGAAAATTAATAATTTTCCAAGCCTAACTAAATAACTGCGAGGCAGAGTTATTTTTAACTCCATGTAGATCACAAACCACTGAAATCGGTTGATAAATGTAAACGTTATCGTGTTTTTATCCCGAAAAAAACCGCAGCTCCCCCGTTTACCTCCATTTGTTTTTAAGGCAGTCTTGCCCTCACAAACATGGCGGACGCGTTGACGTATCGCAGCAACGGCTCAAAGCGGCCAATGAGGCGTCTAGGTATTTATATGTCTATGCAACGCTATCTCACGGCAATTCGTACGTATTTTACGAGGTGGCTAATTCGTACGAATTCGTACGACCTCACTCGTACGATTTAGTACGATTTGTCTAAACAAAATTTGTCGGGTAGGTTTAGGGGCGGGGTTAGGTGTAGGTCATTCGTACAAATTCATACGAATTGGCAACTCGTAAAATACGTACGATTTAGCAAAAATCGTATGAATTTGTACGAGTGAGCTCGTACGAATTCGTACGAATTAGCCACCTCGTAAAATACGTACGAATTGCCATGAGATCGGGCTGGTCTATGATAACAAACACAGACATTCCGGGCCGGAACTAGTGATGGAAAGTTAGATTCTTTCAAGAGATACGTTCACTTTCAGTCCGTTCACTAAAATGATTTGTTCGTTCAGATTCGTTCACTGATTCGTTCAGTGACCATTTCTTCATATTACATAAATACGCCAGCAGGTGGAGAAAAAGAGTGTATTATGTGTTATTATGTCTCAACAAACTTACTGTATTTACTTGTTACAAAAAACTGATTTGGCTTTATTAAAATGTGTGCCTAATCTACTCATTAAATAAATAAGTCTAAATAAATGGTTCAGATGACCAAAACATCTTAATAATGCATACAATGCATAATCAACATTTTTAATTGTTTGGTCAGACATTAACACATTCATAAATCTCGGATGTTAAACGTGTCGTGGAGTTATGTTCTGTATGTTAAATGTGAATATATAAACAAGTGTATGTGCACAGTAACTGTGCTTTGCATCCGCTTTCTGCTGATTGCTGAACTAGACTGACTCAAATGACCGACCTACCCGCACACATTCGTTCACGAACGACATGTACCAGTTTGTTTAATTCGTTCATGAACGACATGTACCAGTTTGTTTAATTCGTTCACGAACGACATGTACCAGTTCGTTTAATTCGTTCACGAACGAGATCTCTCTCTCAGACTCAAAACAGCACCTCGTCAGTGATGGGCGTGTTCGTTCAGTAACAACCGTTCGTGAATGAAAAGAACAAGTTGTTGAACGATATGGCGAGCTCGGCTCGTGTACTTTGGCATATTTGCAACAAAGAAAGAAATTTACACTTTACCATTGTAAAGAAAACTGATCCACTAGGTGTTTTAGACTTAGTTTTGTGGTATTTGCACTTTGAACAATTCTCTCAAGATCTCTCTCGTTACTCGTTCAGTACTCTGTACAGTAAACTAAGTAAATTGTAAATAAAAACAGGTAAATTGTTCAAAGTGCAAAATATACCACAAAACCAAGTCTAAAACACAGTAGTGGGTCAGTTTTCATTACAATGGTAAAATGTAAATTTCTTTCTTTGCTGCAAATATGCCAAACTACATGAGCCGAGCTCAACCTGTGTGCCATCATTATCGTTAAACAACTGGTTCTTATGTTCAAGAACGAGATGTGCCAGTTCATTCAACTAGTTCACGAACGAGATCTCTCTCTCGTTCAGAGCAACTCGGTCAGTGAAGGGCGTATTCGTTCAGTACATTCAACAAATCACATGCTCTGTCACATCTCATACTCGAATGCTATTGGCTCGAGGTTTAGTCAGTCTTTGACAGGATGAAACAGTCCACAGACTAGAGCTAACAGCGCCACGCTGCTCTGAAGGGAGGAATTTCAGTGAACGAGAAATATGAGTCAATGGATTACGTGAACGAGAACGATTTGTTCATCTAAAAGATTCGTTCAAAAAGAACGATTCGTTCACGAACGTAACATCACTAGCCGGAACGCATATTTTCAAAGGAGAATAACTGACTGTAGCATTGTTTTTCAGATAAACAAGTATGTTAACTTAGCATGTTTCTTAAATAGCTGCAAACATATTATGGTATTTTTATGCTTTAGTAGAGTCAAAATCCTACATACAGCACCTTTAACACCCATTATTATAGGGTTTAACATAAATTTTGTAGGCTACAGTGAAAAAGAAAACAACAAAAACCTTGTCTTTTATTTATCTTCATGTTGTCTATTCTCTCTGCTACATTTTACTTGCATTTATCTTTTTTTTTCTCCAGTTGATTAGATGGCAAATCACAAATAAATATTACTTTAAGTGGAGTGTCTTTGTAAACACAAATAACTTTACAGCTGTCTGATCCTATGGCTATGTTTATAGGTCTGCTCCATCACCACCAGACTTAATGGACATGCCATGGATCCCAATTAAAAACATCGCAACTTTACATTAAGGTTCCCTTTGTAAAGGGTTTATAAAGGTGTTCATTAATGACTAATAACTTGCATATTCGCAGGAGTGTTCACTTTACATTAAGGTTCACTTTCTCAGGTTATTATCTAAAATTCATGAATAAATGGTTCACCCTACAATAAGGTCCACAACTAATGTATAAAACTAATCGGTTTTTATACATTGCTGTGGATAGACATGAACTTTTGCAGAGTATCATGGGTAAGATACAGAGTAGATTATGGTAAGCACAAGCAACATAAGAATGACATGAGTCGTGAGACATAAATGAGAAAACCACAAATACAACAACCTTCTTCAATCTCGCTATAATGTAAGACCTTGGGGAAGGTAGAACGCACACACATCTGAACATAATGGCGAGCACATTCCTGAATTCAGATTTCCTGCCATAAAACCTCGTTATCTGAAGAGACTTTGTTAAAACAAGGAGGAATTGGAGGAGAGCATCGTGGATGTGGTTTAAAACAGGACTTCACTTTGTTCTTATCACTTAACCATAACTCGACCGAAACAGGACGAAACATCTGCTTATGGTCAAACGACAAGCTTTATGGACTCCCTGATCATTTAAAGCCTAAATTTATGATTTAACCAACAAACAAGACAGATATATGTTAAGGCAGACGTTCAACAGACCTAAACAACATAATGCTCAGCACCTCTCATCTTCATTCCCCCTCCGAAGGAATGCGCTCTCTTTTGCCCTCCTTGATCAAAGAACCTAACCACAGCTTGTTTCTGTTTATTGACTTTGCTAAAAGGACTCAAAAACTTTTATAAAGTGTTCCAAAAAGACAATTAATAATAGCTACTGGGCTATTAAAGCAATATATCAAAAGCAATATATATATTATATTTACAATATATATAGTCAAGCTGCATTTTATGAAATGAAAGTAAGCTGACTGTGTCATTGTAATCAATGGTATGTTTTTATAATCTTTTGAGGTATAATTTTCTCCTGTAAAGTGAGTACTACACTTATAGCATCATATACATGATGTGTTGTTTCTAATCTTTAAATAGAACCCTTTTGAGTTAGTTTTAGCATGAAAGCTATTAATGTATGTCAAATACCTTATATTTGGTTTCATATTAACGGTCAGGACAAATGCAAGAATTTGGTGTGCATGGGAAGTTAATATTGAGTATAATAATGTGTGATTAGAACGTGTTAAAAGATATTTTCATCATGTGACTAAATAACTAAGCAGATAAATTTACTGCATGGAAAATGAGCCGTGTAGGTGGAGCTCCGTCCAGAGGGACAACCTGGTTGGTGGAAGCCTCTGGGGGTTGAACGGAAGGCCTCTGACGTCAGTCCCTCTAAAAAGCGGATCCCCGCTCTCTGCTCTCGCTCGCTCTGCTCTGCTTGAAAATCGCGCTTCTTGGAGCTGCTCTTAGCCTTAACATCTAGGCCGAGTCTCGAACACTGAGCCAACACTCTGAACACTGAGTCAAATCTCTGAAGAAACCCTCGAAAGCCTGAAGCTACGCGAAAAGAACTTCAAGCATCAAACAACACCGAGCAAACAAGCAACAACAGAAGGACATCCCCAGAGTGACATCACGCGACGACGACAGGCGGAATTCCCTCGAGCCGAGAAACGCAACGGCAGATCAGCGACCATTTCAACTTAAAAGCAAGTAATCAAACAAAACCTCTATTCTGCTGAACTGGTCGTATCTATCTCTAAAGTAAAAATAAGAGAGTTCTCCATTTGATGATCGACACGAGTAAAATCGTGTGGAAATAGAACAGTGCTAGATTGTAATCATTCTCAATTAAATTCATTGCCTGTGCGTGTGTGTATGTATGTATTTTGTTTTATGTTATTTAGCTTAGTTCACGTATTGTAGTAAGATAGCAAATAAACTCTTGTTTGATTTATAGAGAAGTGTTCTGTGTTCTGTGTGTAATATTCAAATCAAACTTTGCTCAGATCACGTTACCTAAGCTAATAACTGTCATATGGTTATTTAAATAATTCTGTATTATTATATCGTGGCCACGAGAATAAACAGAATTTCTCAGATATACTGAAATCTAACAACTCGCTGGACGATTGTTAAATAAGGTATAAGTTGGACGTTTTGATTAATACCAATTGGTCATATCAATATCAAATCGTAAGATTCCCTAAAGCTAAAATAAAGCTTAAACAAAAGAGCTAAATTAAACAATGTAAAAATGATTAAATTATTACAATAATAATCTGTTTCTGGTGCATCATGAAACAAATCAGGAATCTGGTTTTGAGTGAAATAAGTATGAACAAATATATTTATTAATATAGCAGATATCTTATGCACCACAGGACCAAACCCGCCAAAAAGGACGAACACCAGTAGAGTCTTTTAAGGTGTTTACTGCAAGCACAGAATGGGACAGTATTACAACAATCGTCTCTCCTCAGAGTGCCTCCAGTGGACTCATGCTACAGAATGTGTTTTTTTCTTTTATATCTTAAATTGTTCCATTCAATAATTGTGAACATTGAAAATTAATGTAACAATAATAAAACAATATAAATACAGTAATGCATACCTGCAAGCACAGAATGGGACAGTATTACAACACTCGTCTCTGTTCTGCTTACAATCTGCAAACGCATCTTTGAGTTAGTACATTGTCCCATCCCTCTAACATGCAGGCAACAACCAAAACAACAAAAATCACACTTCACAAGTTGTTTTCCCTTTTCTTATCCTGAGTAATGTCCAGTAGGTCATGGACTACATTACCCAGAATGCACCGCCCCTTATAGAGTGATGGAACTATGATGTCACTTTGTAGGCGAGTTAGCATTTTAGCACTTCCGGTTCCATCGTCCCAGAGACAATGTTTTTTTTTAAATGGGATTTTGGTTAAATCCCTTAAATAAGGTCCGTGGTTCACACAAGCTCAAGATACTTTCACGTTTTATTCTACGACATAAAACACACCAGTTACATCCCACTCGTGATTTGTTTAAGCTATGTTTCTTAAAAAAGGTTGCTAACAAGTTGCTAAATCGGACTACCGGTGCTGTTGGAGACATTCAACGTCATCACGCTGAACAGTTTATCAATTTACAGTATTTTCCAGTTGTAGTATAATTTGTAATACAATAAATTTTAGAATAACCAATGAAAAGTTTCCCGCATTTTATATTGTTGTTTGACAATGTTTTTTTTTGCTTTGCCCCGAAATGCGACACGTCTTCGGATGGAAGATGCTCGTTTTATCCATAGACTGTGGTTTTATCGCTTTCCTACTGATCCGGAGACTCTGGTTCGCACCGTAAGGTAAACTCATATTACGATTATTACATGTAAACACCACATTTACCGGCTTTACGTGGTGAAAGTGAAACTTTAATGATGCATAGTGCTTAAAGCCACGTTAAAATTAAATGTTTACGGCCACATGAAGCTGTTAGAAAGCATATAGATTGTAGAAGCAAGGATAAAATAACATTTTGTGTACCCACCCTAACAAAATGAGAGCTGAAATGTGGTGCTTTGTTCACTAAAATAAGTTTAATCTTAACATATCCAAAAACTCGCTCACTCTGCTGTTATTTAATAGATTAAATACGTGGCGATACGTTTTTAATTCATATTAATCAAGGATCTATTGATTTTTAATGCACCTTATTTCGAAATGTACAGAAATACGTGCTTTAAATGCCCTTTAGTTAAGATTGTTTCATTTATTCACTATACTAATTATTACTAATGTCTCATTTCAGTTTTAGTTTGGCTCTAGTTTTGTATTTATTCCAGTTTATATGAAAAGGTTCATGTAGCGTGGATTAAAATTCATATACAGAGTAAATCCTTTTCAATGAACATGTTAAAAATAAGTTTTAAAAAGTTGTCGGGAGCGCGGTGGAGGTGACGTTGAAGGCGAGCGACCGTGGTGCAGTAGTTCGTTTATAGCCTAAGTTTAGCTTTTCAGTTCTGGCGCTTTTATTTAGGCTTCAAAATTCGTAAAAAATATATTATTTTGTGAAGATTATCTTGATGGACAAAACATGTAAATTTCATGAACTATGATTGAACACAGAGCTTATTTTTTGTGATAATCCAAAAGCCTATGGAAAAATCCTATTGGCTTTTTGTCGAGGGAACCAGTTTCATGCTAGCAGCCGATCCGCCTACAAAGTGACGTCATAGTTCCCCCACTCTATTGGCCCGCACTCAGTGCAGCAACACGTCGAGTACAACAAAACTATAAAACAATCAATATTAACAAACATACCTTAGCTGATGAACACAATGTAAATTGATACTTGAGATATACTGATCCCAAAAATTTGTCAAACACTCATTTAAAAAAATATCCTTTATACAGTGTTTTCAACATTAGTTGTTTAACACATAACATGTTCAACAATACAAACGCCACCATGTTTTATTTGAACCTCATCTTAATTTCTACTTAATAAACTCTAAAAACGACTATTTAAGTCGTTCATTAACTAAAACACATACCTCTCCTCAGAGTGCCTCCAGCGGACTGAAGTGTACGGCACCCCTGGAACATACCACTGAGAGGGGGTATACCAACTGGCAAAACTCGATGACATATAACATGTAACAACGAACGAATGCAGTATGGAGCAATTGTGCAATAGCAGTTTTTTTTAACAACCACAGATGATTCAATGCCACATAGAACACTCACAATTTCCATCTTGTATGAAAGATATACATATTCTTCAACCCCCTTATTGACATGTGGAGTACTCCAATCTGAACTTCTTTGATTTGTTCTTTTCATTTGTTACTACTTATAAATGGAATTAATTTTGATGAAACGCAACACATTCACACCATTATATTAAGCATTTATAACATGTGAGTTAAAAAAATGTCTCACTATTTGGCAGGTGTTGCATTAAAATCACCCTTTTTATTCATGCAGTTACAACTGTTTATCAACGATTTATAATGCATTTGTAAATGAGTTATTTATAAACACCTTTATAAACCCTTTACAAAGGGAACCTTAATGTAAAGTGTTACCAAAAACATAATAGGCTCTGTACAGACTTGGCTTTTGTGTAGGCTAATGTACTAATATAGGCTAGTAAAATATCAACCCCCTTGTGCTGACATTTTATGTGTCCTTTTTTATGATTGATCAGCTAAATCAAGTTTATATTTAAATCGATTGATATGCACAAGTTTCTGTTAAAAATTTGATTAACCTGGATTTAAAACCAATTGAAATCTATTAGAAGTCCTCACCAATATAGTGAACCAAACTTGTACACATGTTCCTGTGTACAGGTTTGACTAGGCTATATTTATTAGGTCCAAAATGTCTTCACCAGGAGCACCTTTAGATAACCAGAAGCCCCTGGGTTACAGTATTTCAGTCGGCCCCTTATCCCGAAATACAGTTGTCACTAGGCCATTAGTCAATAAATAGAAATTTGTGCTTTTATATGAAAGAATTAAAATGACATAACTTTAGAAACTTTTCGTCTTTGTCTTTCTAGCTGAAAAGTCGTTGATAACGTCAGTAAAATCCTGCTTTTGGAGAACGTCACTCTCAATAGATTTTTGTTTGTTTGTTTGTTTTTAATCAAGGCCAGTGGTGAAATATTCTGTCTATTTGAGTTGTAATAGGATCTATCAAGTGTAACCTTAGTGACAGTGACTAAAATAATATCAGCAATGGCTACGTAAATAAAAATGAAAACTCCTATCACGTTTGAAATGACAAAAGTCATAGCGCAAGTTAATCCGTCAAATTGTCAACAGCAGCAGAGTATTTGAGCAGAGTATATGAGTCACATGCAGACCACAAAACTCATAGAAACAGCTCTGATGGAAGACAAGGATGACTGGATCTAAAACTTTCAGATGACACACAGATTATTTCCATGCCTTTGTAAGTTACCAAACCCGTGTTCAGCAAAGTGTCCTTCTTGCGCTGTATGATGTTACAGAAAAGTCTTGGTTCCACTTACACAGAGTTCAAGGAAGAGTCGCGAAAGAGTCCTGAAAATGTAGGTGTGTGTGTTTGGTTATAGAATGCGGTTGTAAAATAATTAATTATTAAAGAAATATTATTTTCGTATAGCCGGTAGGCCCCTCCTCAGCGTAGGCCTCTTGGCTTCAGCCAATAGCAGCCTGTGCATTAATGCGCCCCTGGTGTTGTGCTCAGGGTTCTGTGAGGGGTAGTGGTCAGTTAATAGATAGAAAATATCATTAACCTGATAAAAGTCTGTGAGATGTTATGAAATGCTAGCGAAACAAACGTGTTTGTGTGTGTGTGTGTATGCGTGTGTGCTAGTCAGTTTACTAACTGTGTCACAGTTAGAGAACACTAGAAGTGTTCGGTGGTGAGTGTGTTGCTAAAAAATTGGTTTAGTATATTGACCACAGACTATACAGGCCTAATAGCTGATATAAAATGGGTATTTAATAAGTATATGTGAAAAAAATATTTAAAAAGCATCATACATCATAGCATATAATCATGAATGTGTGAAAAAATACATAATAATAGATATAAAAGAAACTGTTTCAAATACCTTTTAGTGTAGGATATCACTTTTTTGTTTTGCCCTTGTCCCACAATTTCAAGCTTCTACCAGCTATGAAAATCCATGAAAATATTAATTATTACATCTTAAAAACTGAAGATTTAAATGGAGACTGAAATAAATATATAATTGTTATTGTGGTAATTGTAAATAAACATTTATTTTATTGTTGATGATCCTAAATGATTATGGGTTATGTTGCCCTCTGGGCCCCAAATAGTCTCTAGTCCCAGTGGGCAAGTCCATAATACCTTCCTGACACACATACCTCAAGTGTGATTTTAAAATCTTACTTATCTATTTTTTCACAAGCAGAAGCTCCAGATCAGTGCTCATTAAATGTGAAAGACTCATTTTGTTCTTTGTCTCTCACTTACACAGAAAATATATCTAATGTCAGGCTTATTGGTCCAGAAGAATCATTAATAGAGGGAGAATCATCTGCTAACATCAGCTCTGAGGGAACTGGCAGCATCAGCTCTGTGCAGTGGATGAAAGATAACAGTCCTCTGTCTCCTAGCAACAGAATCATATTCTCATCTGATAACAGATCAGTGTCCATCAGTCCAGTGCAGAGATCAGACAGTGGAGAATATCAGTGTACATATAGAAACCCTGTCAGCTCTGAGACGGCAAAACTCAGCCTGATCATCAACTGTGAGTCTTAAACATTCAAACATCAAGATGATAAGATGATTTGAGATCAAACCTGATGAAATACAGACATTCTCTAACAGTGAGTCTCTTGTCTGTGTTCTAGATGGACCAGAAGATGTTTCTATTAAGGGTCAGGATGTGGTGGATTTAGGGGTTCGTGTGTCTCTCTCTTGCTCTGCAAATTCTGAACCTTCTGCCTCATTCAGCTGGAAGTTTAATGGAACAGACACTGATGTGACCACAGACACATTCACCATAGATCAGACTGACTTCACACACAGTGGAGATTATGAATGTACAGCCTGGAATAATGTCACAAAGAGAAGTGTCTCACAAAAACATGCTTTACTAGTTAAAGGTAAGTACTGTAGTTAAAACTAACCTGAAACGAGTTAGGTTTTGATTACAAGTGCTTTAACTTACATCTACAACTCTATTTTTAAAATACAATAAGTAAATACATAATAACTTTCTCTATACACATCTGTTGTAGCTTCTACTCTTATTTTGTTATAGAAATGTTGTGTTTCTTTAATTGCCTGTTACTGTTCTTGTATGTTTACCATAGTTGGTGGAGGAGGAGGAGGAGGAGGAGGAGGATTATATCCCAGATAGCAAGTAACCATTGAAATAATGCTAAATCAACAAAAATGGAATGGAATTAATGTCACAAGATGATGTTGTTTCAGTGCCACCTTTGCACCTTCATTTAATGTTGGAATGTCAACAATAAATCAATTGTTAATCATTTAAATAATGTTACACCGTTGCTACAATCAATGCTACAATGTTGCATGTTGATTCTTCAAGACTGTTGTTGAATCAGTGATACAATGTGATGCTGGTTCAGTATTTTGATTGCACCCTCATTTAACGTTGAAACAAGGCTCAAATATTAACAAAAAAGCTATAGTAATGTCACTTAATCAATGTTATACTGCAGTGCATTCTTAATTCTATACATTGTTTAAACATAATTGAAAGTATAATTGTAATAAAATGTTATGTCAACATTATTAAACCTGAAGTACCCAGAGTTAATGTTAACTCATTAATAACAACTATGCTTCATCAATTCCTGACCGTTACAAATATTCTATTAATACAATTAAACACAGTATAGAGAAAGAAAAAGTTTTGTGAGAAAGATGAAAAAAAAAAAAAAAACTTTCCAGTAATTAAGTGACTTTATTTTTACTCACACACACACATATATATGTCTGTCATGTATACTTCTGCGGCCCCTGCGCCTTGTCCGAGAGATGCGCCTAAGCAAAGCTCTACAGCGGTACTGGAAGTGTTGGGAAGGTTACTTTGGAAATGTAATAGGTTACAGATTACAAGTTACCCTATTTAAAATGTAATAAGTAGTGTAACTTTTCAATTACTTTATTAAAGTAATGTAACTAATTACATTTGATTACTTTTTGATTATTTTTCTAAATTTCTAATGTTTTCTAATGTAATTTTTGAAATCTTTTAAACACTTTTAAAACATGTAAACCAGGCAGGGTTAACCTTACAGTAGTACTCAACACTGTCAGACTTTCGAAATCCTTCTTCACTTGTATTAAGATTATAATAATTTAATTTTAATGCACAGCCACCACAAAATCAGACTTACTTTGAGATCATTGTGAGGTTAAATAAAGATTTAAAATCATAACAAGAAATAGTTTAATAGCTATGCTAATATTTTTTAAATCAAATCTTTACATAGTTATGACAGGAAACACTGCCATCTTAACAATAGCTTAGAAAAAAAAGTTAATTCATTAATCCAAATAGGAAATATGTGCTGTTCTACAAGAACATTCAATACTTAGTTTAATTTAAATGTTATAGTTCAAAGTGTTCATAGTTAAATGTTCTTCTGTTCAAAGTTGGGTACTGCATGTAATGTTGTAGAGTCCTTTTATGACGACGTCATAATCATGAGTCAGATCTCCAGCAGCAGCAGAGTAGACCATGCGGTCATGGCTGCTATCATTTCCCGATTTAAGTTGATCCGAAGGCACATTCGGTATGAAATGCCGGATTTATTTATATGCCGGATGTTAACCTTATTGCCTTTATCGTGCAAATTGTGCGATCAATTTCTGATGGCGCAATGCTAGTCATTTTCTGTATAAAGAGATTGTTATGTCTTATGTGATCACGTTATTGTGATTTTTTTGTGTTTACAGCTTTACGTTATTCCAAGATCGACAGTAAAGTTGAAGAAAAGATTCCTTGCATCTGTTGTTATTGGAAGGCGTTATCTGTCTGCCAAATCAAGCAGGGCATTTGATAAGAGGGCAGAACAGTAAAACGAATATCTTCAGTGACCAACTTCAAGTTTCTGAACCTCCACGGCGGGGAGCAAGCCAGCTCATAACGTGAGCTTTCTTCTACCATGTTCAAGTCAAGCTCCAAGTCTGGATCTCTGAGGCGGGCATCAAATGCATCATGTTCATCGTGTCACTCACGTGGCTCATCAGCTGTAAACACAGCTGCCGCAATGGCTATAGCAGAAGCAGAAGCAGCTAAGGCGGAAATAGCATTTGCTAAGAAAGAAAGTGAACTGAAAATAAGACAAGCACAGCTTGAGGCATCATTAGAGACTTTAAGGCTGGAAAAGAGAGCTGCTGCCAAACAAGCAAAGGCAGAGGCCTTAGAAACAGCTGCAGAGCTAGAAAGCAGAGGGAAATCAAGTGTGATAGAGTTCCCTATAGAGGACACAACAGAACGCACACAGGTGTACATATCAGAACAGACGAATAGGGTTGTGGATCCACAAATGCCAGTACTGGATGGGCCATTTTATGATAGCGGAGGCATAAGCACTTCAGGAGTGCAACAAACACAGACAACTGAATCCCACTTGCAGAAGGAAAGTCAGTGTACCCTTTATGCCACACCACCCAAGTCTCAGCCTGTTAATGCAGAGAGCGTGCAGTACCCTGCCATTTCACAATCAGTGGATGTACGCTTTACATTCCTGGTTCAGCATGAGGCATGCTCCCCATTACCTCCAGACATCTATCACCTACCATCTGCAGCATTTCAAGGCAGCGAGGAAAGGCGCCGAGACAGGCGAGTGATGCTTGACTATTCTCAGACTCAGTCAGTTACCCCCCTCACAAGCTGGACCATATCAAGATAATTCGTACGCAAATAATCAAATGTCCGATGTCGTCAAGTTTATCGCAAGACGTGAATTAGTGTCTACTGGCCTTATGCAGTTTAATGATCATCCAGAGACCTTTAGAGCATGGAGGGCATCCTTCATAAATGCCACTAAGGACCTTAACCTCTCGCCAAGCGAGGAGATGGACTTGCTAGTTAAATGGCTAGGGCGAGAGTCAGCAGAGCATGCGAGACGAATTAGAGCGGTTCACATTAATCATCCAAGGGCTCCGTCTGATGTGGGGTAGACTTTATGAGACATATAGCTCACTGGAAATGGTAGAGAGTTCTCTCTTCAAGAGATTGGAGAGTTTTCCCAAAATATCGAACAGGGACAGTCACAGACTACGTGAGCTGGGAGATTTGCTCATGGAGATTCAAGCAGCTAAGCAAGATGGTGATCTGATGGGTCTTTCTTATCTAGATACATCACGTGGAGTAAACCCAATAATACAGAAACTGCCATTCAGCTTACAAGAAAAGTGGCTCACAGTGGGATCTAAATACAAAGAGGAGAACAGGGTTTCTTTTCCACCCTTCAAGTTCCTAGTAGACTTTGTAAGTCGGCAAGCTAAAATACGCAACGATCCAAGTTTCTCCCTTACGACTGTACAGGAAGAGTCTCGCAGACCAAACAAACCTGTTTTTCCTAGAGCTGTCGCGACACACAAGCCTCGGGTCTCTGCTGAGAATCCATCAGCTGCAAGTGAACTCAAAAATAAGGTAAACCCAGCGAAACAGTGCTTTCTGCACAATAAGCCTCACCCTCTGTCCAGAAGTAGGGTCCAGAATTCAGGATGAAACCTATGGAAGAGAGGAAATCATTGCTCAAACAACAAGGCATATGCTTCAAATGTTGCAGCTCCTTGTTACACATGGCAAAGAACTGCGATCAGGTCGTTAAGTGTCCCCCTTTGCGCAAAAGTTGGATTTAGGATGGGTAATTATTGGGGACATGTGCCTTGGAAAAGTTCATAAACCTACCCTTGTCCAAACTTCTCACACGAGCATTCTGGAAAATGGTCAGTCTACGTACTTTCACCCATGTCCTAACAATTACAATATCAAGGAGAGCACTCAAAGACTAGCAGAGCGGGACATATTTCAGAGAACAAATGATGATGAGAAAACAGCTCCGTCTATTGAGGACAAAATATTTTTGCAGATCATGGACAGATAAGTCTATAAAAACGAGGAAAATTCATGGGTTGCTCCACTTCCATTCAAGCAGCCAAGGCAATATCTTCCAAACAATCGTCCACAAGCTGTGGATCGCCTTAATTCACTTTTACGATCTTTCAGAAGGAAGCCAGAGATGAAAAAGGACTTTGTAGCCTTTATGGAGAGGCTATTCAAAAATGATCATGCCAAAATAGCTCCTTCAGTCAGTCCCAATGAACAGTGTTGGTACCTACCTTCTTTCGGCGTATATCATTCTAAAAAGCCATCCCAAATCCGTGTAGTCTTCGATTCGAGCGCTCCATGCTAAAGTGTATCACTCAACCAGGTTCTCTTGTCAGGTCCTGACCTCAATAACAGTCTCCTCTGAGTCCTCATGCGTTTTCGCAAAGAGCCTGTCGCCTTCATGGTAGACATTCAACAAATGTTCCACTGCTTTAAAGTTCGACCTGCAGACAGGAACTACCTAAGTTTCCTTTGGTTTCATGAAAATAACCCGAAGAATGATGTCACAGAATACCGTATGAAGGTAAACGTATTTGGGAACAGTCCCTCTCCGGCAGTGGCCATTTACTGTCTTCGTCGTGTAGCTCTAGAAGGAGAAGAGGAATTCGGTCAAGACGCCCGTCAGTTTGTGGAGCAAGACTTTTATATGGATGATGGATTGAAATCCTTACCCTCCCCAGAGATGGCAATCAACTTGCTAAAAAGAACACAGGACATGCTGGCAGGATCCAATTTGAAGTTACTTAAGTTGGCTTCAAACAGCAAGAAAGTCATGAGAGCGTTCCCATCTGAGGATTATACCAACTCGTTGAAAGAACTGGATTTAGGTGTCAATTCAACTTCCTATGCAGCGCAGTCTCGGCCTACTTTGGAATTTGGACACAGACTGCTTCAACTTCCATGTTCAAAATGATCGAAGGCCTTACACTAGGCGTGGACTTCTATCAGTGATAAACAGTTTGTATGACCCACTAGGATTTGTGGCTCCAATCACAGTTCAAGGCAAAATACTGCTAAGGGAACTGACTGAGGATGCTGCTGACTGGGATTCACCCTTACCTGAGAACAATTGAAGGCTGTGGGAGGCATGGAGAGATTCTTTGCAAGATCTTCAACATGTACAAGTCCCAAGAAGCTACGGGCCCACATCATTGTCAGGTGCTAAGTTCAAGGAGCTCTCTGTGTTTTCTGATGCTTCCGAGAAAGTAATTGCAGCGGTTGCTTACCTCTAAAGAGTTGACTCAGATGGTAATTGTCATACGGGGTTCATTACAGGCAAAGCCAGGGTAGCACCACAACCAGAGCTCACTATACCTCGTCTGGAACTCTGTGCAGCAGTGTTGGCTGTGAACATAATGGAAACCATCACAACAGAGATTTCGGTCAAATTCGATGATATAACCTTCTATACAGATAGCCGTGTGGTTCTTGGGTATATTTACAAAGAGAAACGTAGATTTCAAGTCTATGTAAGCAATACAACAGGAAACATACGCTGATGAGTTGCAGTGCTTTAAACAGAACAAAACACTCCCTAAAACTAGTTCACTTCGGAAACTAGACCCCTTCATTGACCAAAGCGGACTGTTGAGGGTCGGAGGTCGTCTGGTTAAAGCAGATTTAAGCTCTGAAGAAAAGAGACCCCTCATCATACCTGGTAGGAGCCATGTAGCATTACTTCTAATACGACACTTTCATGAGCAAACACACCACCAGGGACGCCACTTCACAGAGGGAGCGATAAGATCTGCCGGCTATTGGATAATAGGAGGCAAAAGACGGGTGAGCAGTCTCATCCATTCCTGTGTTGTATGCCACAGACTCAGGAGGGGTTGCGAAACCCAAAAGATGGCGGATCTGCCCACTGACAGACTCAGTGCAGAGCCCCCTTTCACAAATGTGGGATTGGATGTGTTCGGCCCCTGGTCAGTATCTGCTCGTAAGACAAAAGGGGGCTATGCAGAAAGCAAAAGATGGGCAGTGCTATTCACATGTCTAAATATCAGAGACATTCATATAGAGGTGATTGAGTCCCTGAATACCTCCAGCTTCATTAATGCCTTAAGGAGGTTTTTGGAAATCCGGGGTCCCATAAAACAGATTCGCTCTGATAGAGGCACCAATTTCATTGGAGCTTGTAAAGACTTGCAAATTCCTTCTAATGTGGATGAGAAGGCGGTGAAGCAATTCCTGTCCAATCATAGCTGCATATGGACATTCAACCCTCCGCATTCGTCGCATATGGGCGGCGCATGGGAAAGGATGATTGGGCTTGCCCGCGGGATCTTGGATTCTATGCTTCTTCAGATGACATCCTCCAAACTCACGCACGAAGTACTCACCACCTTTATGGCTGAAGTCACTGCCATTATAAACAGCAGACCATTGATTCCTGTGTCAACCAATCCAGCAGATCCTTTCATCCTAACACCTGCCACACTACTTACCCAAAAGACCTGTGCCAGTTCAGTACCACCTGGGGATTTTGGAAAGCCTGACCTGTACAAACAACAGTGGCGTATGGTGCAAAGCCTCGCAAGTACTTTCTGGGATAGATGCCGTAAACAGTACCTTGCAACTCTACAGCATCGACGAAAATGGCAACATCAACAACCCAACATTTCCAAAGTATGCATAGTTCTGCTCAAAGACTCTCAGTCCAAACGGAATGACTGGCCCTTCATAACAGAAACTTATCCCAGTCAAGATGGGAAAGATTGAAAGGTTCAAGTAAAAATCATTGGAAAGGATGGACCTAAATTGTTCCTGATGGAGGATGCCGAGCCCGTGCCGGATAGGCCACTCCCCGCCGGCAAAAGGCTACACTTTACCACCACTTCAGTCTAGCAACAACACAGGCCTGATGGGAGAGCAGAGATGAGAACAGAGAGACTGACAAAAGGGGGAGACAGAAGTGTGACATTTTTGCAATATTCGCCCTCTTGTTCAGAATCACAGACATATGCGCTTTCCATCTTTTATTTGGTACGAGAGAATTATCCTCTTCTTTTAGATAACTGTGTGCCACATCAATGATTCTTTTGTACTACTGAACGATGTACTATAACATTGACTGTGTCTGAAGCAACCTTGAAAGCATGATGGTAAAGATTTAAGACTGTCCGTCTGAGGATTTAGAAATGCTACACGACAGGCAGCACAGAGATATTAAACTTCCCCGTGATTCTGATCTTCAGGCAGCACACAGACGTCTGCTTGCAATCAGAGACAGACGGCAATACAGACTCGCCGTTCCTTCCCTGACTAAACTCGGGCTCTATATTACGATAGAGGTCACACAGAGGAAGTAGCACAGAGACGCTCTCTTCTGGACGTCATTCTCTCAATGATAACAAACAGATCAGAGCCAGACCGCAACAGAATGACAGCACACACGTTCATGGAGGACAATGATGCTATGAAACACAAACTTGTTAATTAAAAATATATTCTAAACAGATATTCTTACTTTTCTGTACTATACTTATTTTTAAATTCACTGTCTGTGTAATTTAATTCTGGGGTTGTGTTGTCTGAATTGGAAATTAAAAATAGAGATACTTTATTGATACCGAGGAGATCAACTCTGACTGAATATGTATGTTATTGGAAATGAGGAGCTGTGTGTTCATTAAAACGTGGACTTTGAATTGTCTGCAAGAACTTGTGAGTCCATAAACAGTGCTGGAAATCACACCACATACCTCAACCCAAATTTGCACACGCGTGCTTTTCTGCATTCACCACAGATCAGAGTTTTTAGAATCAGAAAGTCAGACATCTGATGTTGTGGTTCAGCTTAAAGATTTTTCACAAACATCAGTGCACTGAAAATAAGTAATGGAACAAAGAAGGAAATAGAAGAGTCACAGATGTTCCAAAATTGTGAACTGAACCTCTTTTTTAGTATTATTTAAAAAAAATATTTCTATACAAATGTGTATTGCATATAAAATGATGGTTATTTACATTAATAATACATTACATCTTGAGGTGCAGAGGGTATTTTGGTCACACTTTATATTAGGTGGCCTAACTATTATGTACTTGCATCAAAAAATAAGTACAATGTATTTAGTGTGGTCATATTGTATTGCAAAACACTTTTTTCTGCTATTGGGGTGGGATATGGGTAAGGTTAGGGACAGGTTTGGTGGTTTGGGTAGGTTTAAGGGTGGGGTTAGGTGTAAGGGATGGGTCAACAGTGTAATTATAAATGTAATTACAGAAATTAATTGCAGATGTACTTACATAAAGGTATTTTAAAAAATATAAGTACAACGTAAACACACGTACGTACACAATAAGTGCATTGTACCAAATTATTAATTTAAATGTAAGTACACAGTAGTTAAGGCCACCTAATATAAAGTGGGACCGGTATTTTAAATGAATGTGTCAGCAGGTCAGTTTTAGGGGTTGAGGAGCTTTTCCAACTAGGTGATCATGTTATGTTAAAACTATAGACAAAGAAAATCATTTGGAATAAAAAACAATCTATATTAATTTATCTTCAACAACATGCATTTTTCCATTTTTTTTTTAGGAATAATTGTTTACAATGAGTATGTATTGAAATGTATTAAAATCAGTTCATTACTTTCATTTTAAGAAGTCCTAAAATGTGTGACTTTTGATAGGACAGTTGTCACGGTGCACACACGAGGGAGGAACAGGAACACGTAGACGAGGACATAAACTCAAATAATAGTCTTTAATGAACACATCAAGGCAGGGCAGGGCAGGGCAGGGCAGGGCAGGGCAGGGCAGGGCAGGGCAGACATAGACAGGAACACCGGGGAGTAACGAGTAGACCAGACAAAATCAAACTCAAAAGACAGGACTAATATACACAGGGTAATTAACACATAATGAGACAAACACAGCTGGAACATACTTAACTAATAATGACATGAAACAAGGACAGGAAACAAACCATATAAGGACACAAGAGGCGGGAACACATGACACACAACAGAACCCTGACAACAGTAAGTTTTGACTGGAAGTGCAGTAGGAGAGAGAAAGGGGGCGGGATCGGGAAGTTGCTTTAAAAGTCTGTGTGTATGAGGTGATGAGCTTGGTGTTTACTAATTGAGATGAGACCTCAGCGGGGTTTAGCGCATCTCAGTCTGTGAGTACAGCAGAGAGAGATTCAAGTTCTCACAGGTCAAAAGTTATTTAGAGGAATTAGTTCATGCACATTGTATCTGTTGGTCAGAGGTGGGTAACGAGTTACATTTACTTCGTTACATTTACTTGAGTAACTAATACTTTTAGAGTATATCTTAAAATGGGTACTTTTACTCTTACTCAAGTATATTTTTAGAGAAAAAACGGTGCTTTTACTTCGTTACTGTGGGCGACTCTCCTCTCGTTACTTTATCCTAATGAAATACAAGTTAAAAATGCTTCAGTTTATTCCAAACGCACCATCTACTTGTCTCTGGGCAATGAACGATGCCCATTCGCGAATGATTCATTCTTTTGAGTCGATTCTGTTTAAAGGCTTTATCAAACTAGTTGGCAAACCAGTGAATCGGTTCACGAATCAGTTTGAATGATTCGTTCAGTTCCCCGCCGCACGCGCTGACTGAGTCGTCTGAAGCGGTTCACTCAGATAACATCAAGAGCAATGAAGACGTGGCTTTGGATCTACAGTCAATTGAAAGCAAATCTGCAAAGGCTTGTTTGCTAGAGCTATATGAAGATCTTTTATTAGATGAACACCGCGTGTGCTGTCTACTGTTCCACAGGTATAGGCCACGATACCACTATGACATTACCAGTTTGTTATACATGTACCTTATACATTAAATACAATGTATAATTTATACATTAAATAAGCTGTCACAGAGTATGAAATGAACACCCGTCAAACCCGCGTTAGCTCTGTGCAGCAGCGCGCGACCTGTTCTAGACACTTGGTACTCGACACATTTACTTTACTAGATAAAGCTGAACTTCTGAAGGTCTGGATAATAAACTGAAAGTATTTTTAACTTTCTCTCAGAGGGCGGTATTCACTCTGCCTTGTTTTAGTGCCTGATTCGCTAGAAGAAACTGGGTAACCGCATAAATGCCCACAAAATCGGGGCTGACCACAATTTGTGTACTCACTTTTGTGGCCAGCGATTTAGACATTAATGGCTGTGTTGAGTTATTTTGAGTTATTTACACTGTTATACAAGCTGTACACTCACTACTTTACATTGTAGCAAAGTGTCATTTCTTCAGTGTTGTCACATGAAAAGATATAATAAAATATTTACAAAAATGTGAGGGGTGTACACACTTCTGTGAGATACTCTATCTATCTATCTATCTATCTATAAATCCAGAAGAACTGTGGCAGCGTCTCCAAGATGCTTCAAAACACCTACCTGCAAAGCTACCTGAAAAACTATCTGAAAAACACAAAGGATGGTCACACAAAATGTTGATTTAATTTAGTTAATAGAAGTTAATTGATAAAGAAAATCTATTTATGACATTATTTTTTGACAGCATCCTCATTTTACAGCATTTTTACACAAGTGCCTAAACCTTTAACAGTACTGTAGCTTTGCAGGTAGGTTTCTTGAAGCGTCTTGGAGACGTTGCCACAGTTCTTCTGGATTTAGTCTGTCTCAGTTTCTTCATGTCATTCCAGAGCACTGGCTGTTGTCAGACAAAAATCTCACTGAATTATTACAATTAATGGCAAAATGAATGTCTGGAAATGTAAACTGATATTTCCTACTGACACACTACAGCAAAAGATAGAAATAGCTGACTTAAAACAATTTTTAGCTAGTGAAAATACTAGTTTTATAATAATTTTGGCCACCTAATGTACTAACTGATGTTAACCAAGTTAAATTTCTCAGTACATTATAGTTTTATTTCTGACTAGTTAGTGTTTTATGTTTAAAGCAGGCTAGTATAAAAAAAAAAATATTAATTTGTAGTAATTTTTAGTTTTAACTCTGGAATCATGAACACGTATATTAGTATAGTATTAGTATAGAAAAAAAATGGTATAGTAGCTCTCTTTTCAAAAGAACACCTCTTATTTACATCTACAATGTGCCATAAAGCTACATTTACTAAAGTGGACATGCACCTAAATGTTAGATATTTTGGTATTGCTTCAGTTACAGCTGAGAATATAGTTTTCTTTTTATTTCAGTTAACATAAATAGTTTTTTGACAGTGATACAGTGTTGTTGTAGAGAGGGCTGTTTTACAGTTTCAGTAAAGTGTGACAGATTGTAGTAGTTTGCTGCATCCTCCACATCCGAGCCCCCTGAACCGACCCACAAGAAGCCTGTATGAGCATTTGTGGCTTGAACAGATTTAGATATTTACTTCAGTGAATCACGCAGATAGCCTGTGCAAATAAAAAGCGCCGTCATTGAGTGCAATTCATTCTTAGTGAATTGCCCCTCAGCACACCAGTGTGTTTGCATTCACTGATGATTTCAGACCCCTGATGAAGAGGGCTTTTGATGGTTTTATTAAGCTCTTGTGCTCTCGGCCCATGGAGTGCCAGGAGGGACACATGACGGGTGTCTTTTCCTGCCTCCGCTCTGGAATCTTTCCACAAGTGGAAAAGGCGAAGATAAGAAGGGAAAAGGCTTCTTCGATGCTTCCTCTTCGTCTCACAGAAGCCTGGTGACATCTTAATGTGTCTGTATCAACCGGTACTGGCAATGCTTGCATCCAGCACTCTCATTTCACAATCCAAATCAATTAAGGAGAATGAATCACTCTGCTATTATTATAACTGTCAGATTCACTTCTTACTTACAAAGATGAAGAAGAAACAAATTAGGGCTGCCACTAACGACTATTTTTATTTCGATTAATCTATCGACTAATTTATCGATTAATCTAAACGATTAATTTCCCACAAAAAAACAACAATTTTACTTAAGAATATTTTATTAAACCAAATTAAATCCAAATTTCTATGAAATCCTTTTTTAAAGCAAAAGTAAAGTGCAACAGAGTGCAAGAAGCATGTGTCCATCTCATCTCAGTCCAGATCTCTGAAATCAGTTCAGTATTATAGTGTAAGAAAGACAACATATCCACGTGTTCTAGTCTAATAATACAATTATAATCAGTATTTTAAATAAAGGAGTATTTACCAGAAATATTATTTACCAGAATTTATTTAGGAGAAAATGTAAATGTGCAGTATTTCTGAAAAAGAAAAAAGAAAAGAAAAAAAAAATGGAACCATTAAAATGGAATCCAGAAAATAAGAATCTGGTACAGATAAAACTGTAAAACTCAATTAATTAGACAGGCTTTTTGATTAATAAAATTTAATTTAACCATTAAAACAGAGTATAGAAAAATGAAAATGGAAAAAATGAATTTGGAAATAAAACGGATTTCATAGGGCCCTATAATTATAATAATGTTTTTGTGGTAATAAAAATAGATGTAAGTGAACAATAGCTTTTAAAATGACTTAAAATACATATATAATAGCAATGACGCAATAATAATTAGTTCAAATAAAGTATCAAAAGCAAGAAATCATATGGTTTTATTGAACAAAACTGTTAAAATACATAATATATTATAAACAATAGAGCTAATGTACATTTCGCATAACAACAAAGGCCTGCAGGGGGCGCCGACAGCCTGATGATTATTTTTAAACATTACTGAGGGATATTAATCCTTGTTTAATATTGACCAAGCACCATTTAATTCAAATGTCCACTTAATCTTTAATATTTGGCCATTTCTTTAGGACAGAAATGCTATAGCTGCTGTAATTAAATGAATATGTGGACATCAAAACGTGTAAACTCAGAGTGAGGGTTTGAGCTTTTATTTTGAAATCGCGATATATTCTCCTGTGTTTGCACAGGTTTATAAATGATTTACCTTACAAATCTGATGAAATGGCGCACGTTGCGTTCCCAGATGAATGTTATAATAAACCCAAACTCACAACAACATGCAGAGATGGAGTTTGAGATGCTCCACACATGTAAATGATAAGTTTCTGTGGAACTACTGTGAACTGAGCCGCTGTGTGATGCACATACTTAACCTACACGCATGTAAATAATTAAAGCTCATATACTGTGTTAGAACTGCATCGCATATAATTATTTAATTAAATCATAGCGTTTGTGAATTCACAATTATGCTTAATTATGATTTTTAAATGGGTTTAATATCATGCAGCCTTGGAAAACAGTCTAATAATGTGTTTTATGGATTCTTGTCCGTGAAAATGCGGCACTTCCGGTATTTTGCCGGTTAGTCGACGCAAGCAAAATGAAGTCGATGATTTTTCAAAATCGACTAGTACTAAAATCGATGAATCGCGACAGCTCTAAAACAAATGGAGCGGCTGTTATCTACTCCTCCCTTTCTCTCTCAATGTCTCCTTTTCTCTCTGTCTTTCATTCTCTTTTTTTCTTTCTCTCGTTCTTTGTTCTCCTTTCGTTACCCTGCTTTTTATTTCAGTCCCCTTCTCTAGATTCCTGGTCGCCTCTTTCTTTTGCGCTCCCACCCTCTCCCTAAATAATTTAGATTTTACAGTTTACTTGCCGGCTGCCAAGTATTGCTTCATTCAGGCGTGCGCATATGCAAAACAGCGGGTGTGAACTTTAGATTTATATGTGCGACACTGGTCATTAGTATTTGCCTGCAATAATTACAGTGGAACAATAATGGCTTCCTCGATTCTGTATACACACGCTGTTTTTTCATTTCCTCTCTTTCTCACTTTTCGTGCCCTGCTGACACATCCAAAGTGACTGAGAGAAAGAAAGAAAGAGGGGGAGGAGAGATGAACAATGAAACAGGGAGGAGAAGTACATCCATCATTTCTTCCCTGTGGTCAAATAAATCCTGTTAGGTCTGTAAAGGTCAGAGTTCACAGAGATTGCTTTGAGTTGTGTGTGTGTGGGAGAGTGTGTATGAATCAAATACTGCACATCAGGTGTTTGTATGTCTGTGTGACTTCCCTGAGCTGCTGTTAGGGACGTGCGTGACACTGTCGTGACATGCGTCAGCAAACTGTCATGATTTCCTAATTCGTGACGATGCTTCGCACATCGCTGTCGTCTCCATTATAACACCGAACTTTGTGTAATGTTGCAGTAAAACTAATTGAGCGGTATAGTGTGTTTTTCAGTAAACTTTAAAGTACCGTGGCACAGGGTTACAGCATCATACAGTACACTGCCGTTCAAAAGATTGGGGTCAATAAGATTTTATTTTTTTGTAAATTAATACTTTTGTTTAGCAAGAATGCATTAAATTGAATGTTTAATTAAAAAGTGACAGTATTTCACACATACAAGACATTTGTGTTACAAAAGATTTGTTTCAAATAAATGCTGTTCTTTTGAACTTGATATTCATCCAAGAATCTTAAAAAAAATGTATCTCAGTTCTACATTCTACCTGATATCTAAAAATATTAAAGGTGCCATAGAATGCATTGATACAATATTTTAACTTGTTCTCTGATATCTACATAGAAGGTATGTGGCTTAGGTAAGGGCAAAAATTCTCCAGAAACAGTTTTACGTCTATTTAAAACCCTAAGATTTGTCCCTATGAAATGGTCTGTTATTACCTTATTTGGAAGGGTCATGAATAATAATGTTGAGCTCTGCTCTGATTGGCTGTTTCACAGTGCGGCTCAATGATGAGCTCTGCTCTGATTGGCTGTTTCACAGTGCGGCTGTAGCTCACAGTAGCTCACACAGCAGGAATGAAACACATGGAAAATATAGATTTCAATACTTTCTTGTGCAGTTATATCGTTGGGTAATTATACTGTAAAAAAATTTCAGGCATCAGGGAGCCGCTATTAATATGCGGGGCATTGAAACTGCTTTCAAATGCACGATCGCTTTTTAGTTTCACTTTCACTTTCGAGAATAGCAATCGCATGTACTCTGTTTATACAAGGGGTAGGCAACGTCGGTCCTGGAGTTCCGCTGTCCTGTAGAGTTTAGCTCTAACCCTAATCAAACACACCTGAACAAGCTAATCAAGGTCTTCAGAATTACTAGGGCTACAGGCAGGTGAGTTTTTTTTGGAGTTGGAGCTAAACTCTGCAGGACATCGGCACTCCAGGACCGACGTTGCCTACCCCTGGTTTATACTATGGAGCGGCAGTACTTACCACACATTTTACAAGATCAGATGCTTGTCAGTGGTGCTTAGAATCTGTAAATCATTCGCCATCATCCTCAGTCATCTCTCCTTACTCTGTTTATGTGGTAAGTGAAATCTTATGTACTGCAATGTAACAAGCTACCGCTAGCAAGCAGCTACTATGTCCCTTTAGTGGCTCGCATTATTTTATTAGAACGAGTTATTTGCTTTCCGTGCCTTTCTGAATACAGACACC
This sequence comes from Schizothorax lantsangensis, assembly GCA_027422415.1. Classification (NCBI taxonomy): domain Eukaryota; kingdom Metazoa; phylum Chordata; class Actinopteri; order Cypriniformes; family Cyprinidae; genus Schizothorax; species Schizothorax lantsangensis. The sequence goes on along the minus strand of CM049850.1, from coordinate 17,502,996 downwards.
AACCCATCCCTGCACTTCACATCCCCTGCACAGCCTGGAACATAACATTTATTTCCATGATCTGCAAAGTGGGGCAAGTTGCCACAAGTTTTTGTCTTAGTAACCATATAGGTGTTGGAGTCAGAAGTTCTGTTAAAAAAAAATATTTTTTGCCTAGCAGTAATTTTGTATGTTGGTTTCCAACATCTAGTTCAAAACTGTCTTAAATAAAAGTAATTTGTGAATTTTATTCTTCAAACTAAAATGTCAGTTTCATTATCATTTTGTAATATCTGTTGTATTAATCAACTGAACACAATAAAACCACACTGTTTGTGTTTTTTTTTGTGTACTCACTTTTGTGGCCAGCGATTTAGACATTAATGGCTGTGTTGAGTTATTTTGAGTTATTTACACTGTTATACAAGCTGTACACTCACTACTTTACATTGTAGCAAAGTGTAATTTCTTCAGTGTTGTCACATGAAAAGATATAATAAAATATTTACAAAAATGTGAGGGGTGTACACACTTCTGTGAGATACTCTATCTATCTATCTATCTATCTATAAATCCAGAAGAACTGTGGCAGCGTCTCCAAGATGCTTCAAAACACCTACCTGCAAAGCTACCTGAAAAACTATCTGAAAAACACAAAGGATGGTCACACAAAATGTTGATTTAATTTAGTTAATAGAAGTTAATTGATAAAGAAAATCTATTTATGACATTATTTTTTGACAGCATCCTCATTTTACAGCATTTTTACACAAGTGCCTAAACCTTTAACAGTACTGTAGCTTTGCAGGTAGGTTTCTTGAAGCGTCTTGGATACGTTGCCACAGTTCTTCTGGATTTAGTCTGTCTCAGTTTCTTCATGTCATTCCAGAGCACTGGCTGTTGTCAGACAAAAATCTCACTGAATTATTCCAATTAATGGCAAAATGAATGTCTGGAAATGTAAACTGATATTTCCTACTGACACACTACAGCAAAAGATAGAAATAGCTGACTTAAAACAATTTTTAGCTAGTGAAAATACTAGTTTTATAATAATTTTGGCCACCTAATGTACTAACTGATGTTAACCAAGTTAAATTTCTCAGTACATTATAGTTTTATTTCTGACTAGTTAGTGTTTTATGTTTAAAGCAGGCTAGTATAAAAAAAAAAATATTAATTTGTAGTAATTTTTAGTTTTAACTCTGGAATCATGAACACGTATATTAGTATAGTATTAGTATAGAAAAAAAATGGTATAGTAGCTCTCTTTTCAAAAGAACACCTCTTATTTACATCTACAATGTGCCATAAAGCTACATTTACTAAAGTGGACATGCACCTAAATGTTAGATATTTTGGTATTGCTTCAGTTACAGCTGAGAATATAGTTTTCTTTTTATTTCAGTTAACATAAATAGTTTTTTGACAGTGATACAGTGTTGTTGTAGAGAGGGCTGTTTTACAGTTTCAGTAAAGTGTGACAGATTGTAGTATTTTGCTGCATCCTCCACATCCGAGCCCCCTGAACCGACCCACAAGAAGCCTGTATGAGCATTTGTGGCTTGAACAGATTTAGATATTTACTTCAGTGAATCACGCAGATAGCCTGTGCAAATAAAAAGCGCCGTCATTGAGTGCAATTCATTCTTAGTGAATTGCCCCTCAGCACACCAGTGTGTTTGCATTCACTGATGATTTCAGACCCCTGATGAAGAGGGCTTTTGATGGTTTTATTAAGCTCTTGTGCTCTCGGCCCATGGAGTGCCAGGAGGGACACATGACGGGTGTCTTTTCCTGCCTCCGCTCTGGAATCTTTCCACAAGTGGAAAAGGCGAAGATAAGAAGGGAAAAGGCTTCTTCGATGCTTCCTCTTCGTCTCACAGAAGCCTGGTGACATCTTAATGTGTCTGTATCAACCGGTACTGGCAATGCTTGCATCCAGCACTCTCATTTCACAATCAAAATCAATTAAGGAGAATGAATCACTCTGCTATTATTATAACTGTCAGATTCACTTCTTACTTACAAAGATGAAGAAGAAACAAATTAGGGCTGCCACTAACGACTATTTTTATTTCGATTAATCTATCGACTAATTTATCGATTAATCTAAACGATTAATTTCCCACAAAAAAACAACAATTTTACTTAAGAATATTTTATTAAACCAAATTAAATCCAAATTTCTATGAAATCCTTTTTTAAAGCAAAAGTAAAGTGCAACAGAGTGCAAGAAGCATGTGTCCATCTCATCTCAGTCCAGATCTCTGAAATCAGTTCAGTATTATAGTGTAAGAAAGACAACATATCCACGTGTTCTAGTCTAATAATACAATTATAATCAGTATTTTAAATAAAGGAGTATTTACCAGAAATATTATTTACCAGAATTTATTTATGAGAAAAATGTAAATGTGCAGTATTTCTGAAAAAGAAAAAAGAAAAGAAAAAAAATAATAATGGAACCATTAAAATGGAATCCAGAAAATAAGAATTTGTTACAGATAAAACTGTAAAACTCAATTAATTAGACAGGCTTTTTGATTAATAAAATTTAATTTAACCATTAAAACAGAGTATAGAAAAATGAAAATGGAAAAAATGAATTTGGAAATAAAACGGCTTTCATAGGGCCCTATAATTATAATAATGTTTTTGTGGTAATAAAAATAGATGTAAGTGAACAATAGCTTTTAAAATGACTTAAAATACATATATAATAGCAATGACGCAATAATAATTAGTTCAAATAAAGTATCAAAAGCAAGAAATCATATGGTTTTATTGAACAAAACTGTTAAAATACATAATATATTATAAACAATAGAGCTAATGTACATTTCGCATAACAACAAAGGCCTGCAGGGGGCGCCGACAGCCTGATGATTATTTTTAAACATTACTGAGGGATATTAATCCTTGTTTAATATTGACCAAGCACCATTTAATTCAAATGTCCACTTAATCTTTAATATTTGGCCATTTCTTTAGGACAGAAATGCTATAGCTGCTGTAATTAAATGAATATGTGGTCATCAAAACGTGTAAACTCAGAGTGAGGGTTTGAGCTTTTATTTTGAAATCGCGATATATTCTCCTGTGTTTGCACAGGTTTATAAATGATTTACCTTACAAATCTGATGAAATGGCGCACGTTGCGTTCCCAGATGAATGTTATAATAAACCCAAACTCACAACAACATGCAGAGATGGAGTTTGAGATGCTCCACACATGTAAATGATAAGTTTCTGTGGAACTACTGTGAACTGAGCCGCTGTGTGATGCACATACTTAACCTACACGCATGTAAATAATTAAAGCTCATATACTGTGTTAGAACTGCATGGCATATAATTATTTAATTAAATCATAGCGTTTGTGAATTCACAATTATGCTTAATTATGATTTTTAAATGGGTTTAATATCATGCAGCCTTGGAAAACAGTCTAATAATGTGTTTTATGGATTCTTGTCCGTGAAAATGCGGCACTTCCGGTATTTTGCCGGTTAGTCGACGCAAGCAAAATGAAGTCTATTAAATAAAATATTAAACCATTGTTGACTTGACTTGATGCTGTTGATTATTGAACATGCTTCTAAGGAATCATCATCTATAAAAACTTTGATCCTGGAATGTGAGAAAGAAATTGAAACCACGTACAACAAGGAGAAACTAGATGAATTGCAAATCAACATTCAAGAACAACTCAAAGAATTACTCTGAATTTTTGAACAGTAATGTACATTGTAAGTTGAATTTTATTATTTGAATACAATATTTTTTTTCCAGCTGACCTCTAAATCTATCAGAACAAACCTGCAACACAATTTGGGCTTTTGGCTCACCATTTGAGAACCACTGATAATAACTACTTTATTACAGATCCTATTAGATACGCTATGGAAATTCAGAATCATTATAAATAATCTTTAATATTTACTTTATTACTGACTTTATTATTGGACATGGTAGACTGTTCTTTTAAAAGAGTAATTTCAAATATTAAAGGGTTGTTATATTGTAAGCAATAAGGTACGAGAGGCCGTGCTGTATTGTGAATAAGTCACGTGGAGTGCCTGCAACCCCTTCAGCTGTGACTTATTCACAGTACAGCACACCTCGAGTACATTATTGCTTTTATAAAACGGTTACCACAAAATAAAAAAAATTAAAACCAAAAATGTATGTATTGATAGTTTGTTCAATTCTGTCCTTCCGCTAAAATATAGCTCCTGGCAGAAACAGTAAATGGAAAGAGAATGTTCTGGTGTAACATGCCTCATACTGTGGAGCTCAAATAAAAGCAGAGAATAGGAACTCTTTTCATTCGCTGTGCTATTTATTTTTGTTAACACCATGAATGATATTTTCTCACACACACATACATCTGATTATCTATCTTTTAGTTTACAACTGACTGATTCCCAGACCAGCGCGAGTTTGTAATCATCATTACAGTGTAAATTAATGGACATATGGACATACAGAATTATATCTGAAACAGAAAACTAATAAATAATATTCCCTCCTCACTTTGGAAACACACTTAGTTTCTCCCACAGGAGAATAGTTTTTTAGACGGGGGAAGGGCAAGGCCTCAAAATTAAAGATGAATGATGCAACATAATGCCAGCAGGGGTCTTTCATACTTCACTAAATAAATAACAAAGTTAATTTTGCTGAAATACATAATACATGGAACAGTTTTGATGCTATATTATTTATTGTTTATGTTGCTAAGGGTGGTTGCTAATGGTGTTGTGCAGTGATACCACTGATATGAGTGATACCAAAGACTATAGAATACCCAAGACGTGTCACTCGTATAGTTTTGAATGGGGGAAAAATGCAACACTTTATATGGCCGCTCAATCGTAGGAAGCCCCGCCTTCTGAATGAAAGAGACACGTGCTCAGGACTGCACATGCACACTGGCGGGTCTAGCCTGAGAAATAAGCTTTTTTAATGCTATTTGAGCAAAATAAACAACATTTATGAGACAGTTGTTGTCAGATTTCATTGGTGATTTCAAATATGAAATTTAATTGTAAGCTTAGTGAACACTTTGGGAGAATTTGATGTTTCTCCATTCAAAGTGATAGGAGCTGAGGCGAGAGGCGTTTCAAAGATGGCTGCCGAGTGACATGACTTGCCTTAAAGGGATTTTGGTGATACCCAGAACTGTTGGGTGAAGCAGTCATAGCTGTGCTTTATTGTGAATAAAACACAGCTGCTGACCAATCAGAACCGAGAACTAGAATTAACCGTTTTATAAATTACAGTTGTATTACTTGTACAAATATTTCTCTCTACATTATCTGTCTGTCTCTCTCTCATTCTCATTCTCTCCTCTGTTAGCGGCAATTTTGGATGACAGCTCTGTCTGTGGGCGTGGGGAGCGTTTAGCTTTAGCGTTAGCACGCGAGAACATCAACAGTGTGATGGAGGGCCCGGCTCGCGCTCGCGTGGAGGTCGACATATTTGAACTCCAGAAAGACTCTCAGTATGAGACTACAGATACTAGTGAGTAAAAAGTGCACACACACACACACACACATCCCTCAACACAAAAAAACTTTGAAGTCAAGCAGTACAGCATCCAGTGACTCAGAAAGGCAAACAGAGTGGTTATGAGGAATTAAATGCTCTAATTTTTTTGTCTTACTTTTAGTGTGCCAGATCCTACCGAAGGGTGTGGTCTCTGTTATTGGCCCCGCCTCCAGCCCTGCCTCTGGCTCCATAGTCAGTCACATCTGTGGGGAAAAGGAGGTGAGCTTCATTTAAATATTCCACGTTTACTTATTTTGTGTACATTCGCTAACCATAATCTCTTTCCTTTTGTTCTTGAAACCGCTCTCCCTCAGATTCCGCATGTCAAAATCGGTCCGGAAGAGACTCCACGGCTTCCTTACCTGCGCTTTGCGTCTGTGACTCTGTATCCTAGCAATGAGGATCTGAGCCTTGCCATCGGAGCCATCCTACGCTCCTTCAGCTACCCATCGGCTAGTCTGGTCTGCGCTAAGGCCGAATGTGAGTCCGAGACCTCTGCTCTGCTCATCAGCTGGTCTGGTCTTCCTTCAAGCTTGAATATGTAAAATGATTCTACAGGGAGAGCTTTTCTACACACGCTTTTTTAGCATAGGATACTTATAATTATAAGTTAGCGTTGAAGTCTTCAGAAGAAGGTGCATCTTTTTAAAGATAATTTCTTCACAATAATTCCACTGTTCCAAAAAACGTTTAAATTGATTTCCTCAACTCCATCCGCCCAATCAATCATCTTCTCTCAGCAAACACTCAAATTACAATATGTATTCAAGGCTGATGAGAGAGATGAAATTACAGAAATTCTGGAGAACAGACTCTGATAATGACACTGCAGTGCTTTCTTACTGCAAGTGCTAACAATTACTTTGTTGTAATAGGTAGCTGTGCCAATAAAACATACTGCTGGGTAATTACACAGCATGTCACTGGACAACATAACTTTCATGTAATCTGAGAATAAATCTCCCCCATGCTGCACGTGTTAATGTGTGAGACACCAGCACGTATGCAGAGTGTGTGGCTGTGCGTGTGTTTGTGCTTTTGGACGTCCATGTGTGTTAGAGAGGGCATCGCTACATAACGCTCAGCTCTGACCCAGTTGGCTGCACTATGGTTGCTATGGCAGCAGAGTAGGTGCAACTTGCCACTCATCAAGCTCATTTAAAATGGTGGCAAGAGATGGAGAGAGGCTTGCCGCTGCGCTACAGCTTCTCGTTAAACAGATAGAAAGCAATTTCACAAGCCTGTTTTGACACAAATGTTTTCATGTGTGTTTTGTGCAGTGATTCTGTGGTAAACCTCATTGCCTTTAATTTATGAAACTGTCATCTGATGCCACACACTTTGTGTAAGCTTCAACTGTTTTTTCTCTGGTGACCTCTTGTCTGTCAGACTGAAAAGAACATCTAAACAACTGCGTAAACACATTCTAAGGCATTCTTTTTTTACAAAGCTTATCTTTAAACAGAATTTAACCATGATTTTTATCTACTGCAGACATATATTCAAAAACTAAGCCAGCTGCCTTGTTGTCTATACCTTACATATGTAGAATACGAAGAAGTGATTCATACAGATTTAAAAACACGAAATGCAGGGCAGTGAAAAAAAAAAAAAACTGCAAGTATGGACATGCATTTTTTAAAAGTTTAACTACTCTAAAGACGATTTTAAAACAAAGTGTCGCTGCAAAAGTTGCAAGGCACAAGCGCAATGGTCAAACATGACCATGACCATCTAGCATGTTACATGGAAAAACAACAGAAAAGCAGGGTCACACTTTATTTTAAGGTCCAGTTCTTGCTATTAACAAGCCATTAACTACAACTTTTGCCTCAATAAACTCCTAATTTGCTGCTTATTAATAGTTAGTAAGGTAGTTGTTACAGGTATTGGGTAGGATTAGGGATGTAGAATATGGTCATGCAGAATATATGCTTTATAAGTACTAATAAACAGCCAATATGTTAATAATAGGCATGCTATTAAGAAACTAGTTAACAGTGAGAATTGGTCTCTATAGTAAAGTGTTACCAAAAGCAGTGAGTGACTGAATTGGAGAATTATCAGCAGCAACTCAAATAGTGCACCACACAATTGATTTCAATAGAGTTTGACATTAGCATGTTGCTGTGTGGTCACATTTACGTGTTTGGTGAATTTTTTGTGGGTGAAATCCAGTTATTTTAATTGGAATCCATATGAATTTGGAGTTTTGTGTGAGTGCCAAAGATTTCCACACAGATTTGCACTGGGCTGAAGTTACTCATGCAAATTCTCTGTGTTGACCAACTTTCAACTGTGTAAGATTTTATTGATAAACGCTTTACTTAAAGCCTTCTTTAAAGGGTATAATGCATTATAATTATTCATAATGTGCATTGTATTACAATATATCTTGTTGTACATACTTATAACTGAATTTAAAATGCATAGTGTAACAATTAATTGATAAGTGTTATAATGTATTAACTGTGGTTGCAGTTATTCATGAGATTGTACAATGCATTTTAAGGTGCATTACAAGGCATAATTAATACATTAAAACTACTTTTATAATGCATTATACATAAAGGCTTTAAGTAAAAAGTTACCATTTTATTTATTATTTTTTTAATTATTAGACATTTGTAACAGTATACCTTTTGTTATACTACCTTGTCATTAAACAGAAAACTAGTTAACACTGTTGCATGAGTGTTTCTAATAGCTGAGGGACTGATGACAAATTTGAGATCTTTCTCTCTTCTGACCAATGTAATCAATTTCTTCTTCTTTCATTTCATGTCATGGAAACACTATTGTGGATTTTTCTATTGCTCTTGGAGCAAATATATATAATTTGTTTAGTTTGTGTTCACCACTGTAGACGTTTAACAAACTATGTGACCACGCCTCAGTAAACATAAAATGATGGTATAGTACACACAAATATTGCATTAAAATAGTCAGTGTTTAATAAAACAAAAGTATCTTGCCTAGTCTACGATCTTGGATTTATTTATTCACTAAAACACACTAATGAAACCTCAATTCTGCATGCATTTCTTCTTTGAACTTGGTGCAGTGCATTCTGGGATTACCTTCTTGCTGCTATAATTTAGGCATCTCATAAATAAAATGCCTACCTTTTGAAATGGGTTTTGTGTCTGGAACGTGCCTATGATGTCCTACAATGCTGGCTGCTCGCTAGGTTTTGGAACAGAGCTCTAGTCACTGTCACACATGAGTCATTAAGCACAAGGCTGGTCTGGGTCTGATAATGTTTGTTTCAGTGTGTCACAGCGCTGGTCTCTAGTGGAAAACAGAAGATCTGTGTTCACTTTATAACGCAGCTGTGGGAATAAGAAAGTGAAATATCGAGTAAGAGACAAATTTAATGGAATGAAGCGAACAGAGAGGCTGAAAATCAGAATGAACGAGAGAAATCAGTGAAAGGTATTGAGAGCGAGAGAAAGAGAGAGAGAATGAGAGTGTGGAGAGCATTGATTTCTCTCCTCCCTCAAGCTAATTAAAGTTTGGCACTGGCTTTACTGGCTCTTTCTGTGCATGCAGGCTCCCTTGAGAGCGCAGCTAGTTATTTACATTTTCACTGGGCTTTGTGTTGCCACCGACTCACTTTCTTCACAGCAGCATTGCAAACGGACAGATGCATGCTGTTTACAAACAACCTCAGACACAAACCATCTCAGGTACACTACATGAAGCCCGGTTTGGCCCCTTTCAATTCCAGTCGGGTGTTTGAGTGTCCATACACTTTTGGCCAACAACTCGCTTTGTTCCCCGCAGGTCTGCTGAGACTGGAGGAGCTGATAAGGCGGTTTCTGATCTCTCGAGAGACGCTGTCAATCAGGATGCTAGATGACAACCTTGACCCCACGCCATTACTAAAGGAGATTCGTGATGACAAAATAGCTACAATCATTATTGATGCTAATGCATCTATATCTTACCTTATACTGAAAAAGGTAAGCATACAGTCTCATTTTATCTAAATGCTGTTGCTTTGGCTCATTTCACATTCATTCATTCTCCTTTCCTCGCCCACTTCAATCTCGTGTTCTCTCGTCACCCCGTAATTCAGCTTTGTTCAATATACCTGCATTTTAATGTATAGATGCTTTAAATATCATAATGCTGCTGAAGGACTGTATTAAACAATGTTCTGCTTTTCCATGCAGCTCTCTCTCGTTCGCACACATTGAAATGTGTTCATTGTCTCGTTCCTCTTGCCTTTCTTTTTAGGCGTCAGAGTTGGGAATGACATCAGCCTTTTACAAGTACATCCTCACAACTATGGTAAGATAGAGGAGGAGCTCTTGGCCTATTTTCCTGCAGATATATTCATGCCTGGAGCCCCATCTTCTGTATTAACAATTCATCTTTATTACGCAAACCCACTCACACTTCTCAAGCCAACCCCCTTCACAGCTTGAACTGCATTAAATACATACTACTGTGTAACCTACAAACACACAACAACACACACTATTAAAAACTCTAGTTATTAGTCTGACGTACTGTGTTTAAAACACACTTGCCGAAAAAACACTACCAGACTTTCAAATCATTCTGAACACAACAAACTTACGCAGAAACATGTGCCTTGTTGCTAGGAAATGCATGACAGATGAAAACAATGTGTTCTAAAATCAGCTCAAGATATCAAATATGTTTGATCTCTTCTGACTGGAAGGAACGATTCTGAATCTAAAAAATCAGAGTCTGTGCCCATAATACTTCATGTGATTTTCTGTGAAATCGGTCAACTGCCAACTGTGTAGAACACACTGCAAAAACTAGGCTGACAGACGCTTAACGACGACCGACTGTTGGCTTGATGTACCATGATGCACACTATTGAAACCTCTAGTAAATATAACAGATTATTCATAATAATTTACATGCACCAGTAGTCCCTACTTTAACAAACTAATTTCTGAAATCATACCTACCACTGATACCTCTAGTCACTAGTCCATCCTAACTAGTTGAAGCAATACTGAATTCTCTATTCATTTAACCATTTTATCTTAACAGTTTACTCAAACATTACCCGCTAATGAACTGTATAGTCTAATCTAATTTGTTATTTCAACCTTACGCACACCACTATTGAACCATATTATTACTAGTTTAATGTAATATATCTTGATAGGAGGGCAAATTGGGGAAAAGGAACGACACACACATGCTCTACATGCTTACTTGCTTTACTGAGAGTCAGGCAAGAGAAACACCACTCACGTACATACCAATGGGGGCGTGGTTTAACAATTATCACTCAGAACATCTATTACACTTAACCTAACAAGTTACATGTTACTCAAACCTTGCATGTATTACTGAAACATTTAGTGACTGGTGTAGCGTAACACATTACAGAACTCTTAGACACTCTACTAGTCTAACCTAACATCTTACTTTCATCCCACATACTGTCCACTACTCTAGTCTCTAATTTAACTTATTACTCAAACCTAATGCACACTACTGAAACCTTTGGTAAATATAACCGATTATTCAAATATTACTAATCCATACTTTAAACTAACTCTACATTGCATACACTACTGATAACTCCAGTCACCAGTCTAACCTAACATGTTACCACATAATGTACACAATTATAAAATCCTTATGCATTGATTTAACCATTTTATCTAACCAGTTAACTCAAACATTAACAACTAAGGAACTGTACAGTCTGTTTTAAATCCAACCTGATGCAAACCACTGAAACCCATAGTTACTATACTGAACACTACTGTGGTCACTAGTCTTACCTACAGTAACATACATACATCATTTATGGACACTACTGAAACTTCTAATCATTAATCTAACCACGTTACACAGACCTCACCCGCTATTGAACCACCTTATTGCTAGTCTACCATAACAAGTTACGTTACTCAAACATTGCATGCGTTACTAAAACTTTCGACTAGTCTAGTTTAACATTTTATGGAATCCTTTAACACATCTATTAGTCACTAGTCTAACCTAAGAGATCACTGATCTTTACATACTTTACTAAAACCTCAAGTTCCTAGTCTAATCTAAAGTGTTACTTTCACCTTACAAACAGTACTCTAGGCCCTAGTTTAACCAGTTTACACCGGCCTTACCTATTATAAAACCATCTTATCACTCGTCTACCCTAACAAGTTAAATGCTACTCAAACCTTGCATGCATTCACACACACATTTAATAACTAGTCCAGTTTAACACATCGCTTGTCTTATGCACACTACTCAACTGCACTATTCAACATTCATTCAGTCTGCACACAAACCATACTTAATACCACTTAATACCAGTAGTATTTCACAGGAAAAGTCACTATTCTGTTTTGAGCTCTATATTCTTTTAAATTTATATTTCTTACACAGACTGATGTTCTGTTTTCTGTTGTATAATGTCATTGCTGTGTGTGTGCAGGACTTCCCGCTGCTATGGTTGGATGATATAGTGGATGAGCAGTCAAACATTGTGGGCTTCTCAATGTTTAACACCACCCACCCATTTTACCTGGAGTTTATCAGGAGCCTTAACCTGTCCTGGAGAGAGGGCTGTGACATTAACCCATACCCCGGACCAGCGGTGAGACTCACACAGGCACAAAACACAATACAGAAGCCTGTCGATGTATCACACACATACTGCTCACACTAAACTGTGTATGTGTGTGTTCAGCTGTCTTCGGCCCTGCTGTTTGATGCGGTCCATGTGGTGGTGAGTGCAGTGCAGGAACTCAACCGGAGTCAGGAGATTGGCATCAAACCTCTCAGCTGCACCTCCCCTCAGATCTGGCAACACGGAACCAGCCTCATGAACTACCTGCGTATGGTCAGTCTGTGTGTGTGTTTGTGCATGTGTAAATATATATTCAACCACTTGAAAGTCATCCAGCATTGTTATCTGCATTAGAGAGCATCCACTGTTATTTAAGGTAACATACTGTAACTGTTTCTATTCTCTTTCTCTCTCTGTTCCCATGTTTTGATCAGGTGGAGTATGATGGTTTGACAGGTCGAGTTGAGTTCAACAGTAAAGGCCAGAGGACCAATTACACCCTCCGCATCCTGGAGAAGCACAGGGGAGGCCACAAAGAGGTTAAAGACACACAAACACATACACATTTACTTGGCTATCTAAATGGGAATATCCAAACACATCTAATGCTTTTATATAGGTTAGTTTAAATAATATAACCTAATCCTAACCCTAAGAGAAAACTTTTGCATTTAAAAAAAAGGATATCACTAAAACAAGGTTTTGTCATATTTAGCTCACTTCTGTGTACAGATTTGTTAAGGTTCACACACACAGAGACACACACACTTTGAATAGTGCCAACATCTTGATTGTTCCATTTGTCATCCTTCTCTGTGTTAGATTGGGATCTGGTTCTCTAATAACACCCTGCTGATGAACTCCACCAGTCTGGATATCAACGTGTCTGAGACTCTGGCAAACAAGAGCCTCATCGTCACCACTATACTGGTGAGGACCGACTGCACTACAGCAGGCCCATATAGCCCACTTATGTTCACACAATATTTACCACATCTGCTTTGGTAATTCCTGTTATGCAGTACCTTTTGAACTCTATAATGTCCATTTAAACAATTAATTTTAACTTACACAATGGACATATAGTTAACAGAATGTCTATCATGATGGAATTTTATGTAACAAGTTTGTGTTTTAAAGTGAGAATAATCAACCACATCACAGAATTGATCAAATCCCTTGCTAAAATTTGCTTATGTTTGTACTGTTGTGTTCCAATTAGAAAAGATGTCTCTTCCTGTGGCTTTTACTCATTAAAGAACTGGCTTTTGTTAGTTTAAGGGTTATTACTAATTGCATGATATGAGGAAAACTATATATTGATTATTAAATAAAACAAGATTTCCAGTAAAAAACATGTTTTGACTGAAACACATTAGAGATTAGAGAAAGAAAAAAAACACATGGAATGTTTCTTATTAATGTTTTTCATGTTAGAAAGTTTTTCATGTGTGTCACCTGGAGACATGATAAAGCAACATCTGCTCAAACCAAAGTAGTGAAATTATAAAAAATTCACTGCTGTTTTCTAAACTTAGTTTAATAGAGTTTAATATTTTATCTAATATAGTAAGACAAATGTGATATGGACCTGAAACTATTGTATAACACGAATGACCCATGTTTGTGTGTGCAGGAGAACCCGTACGTGATGAGAAAGGTGAATTACCAGGAGTTTGAGGGGAATGAGCAATATGAGGGTTTTTGTGTGGATATGTTGAGAGAGCTGGCTGATATCCTCAAGTTCACCTTCCGCATCAAACTGGTGGACGATGCCCTGTATGGAGCACCTGAACCCAACGGCTCATGGACGGGCATGGTGGGAGAGCTGATCAACAGGGTATGTGGTCATACTCATCAACACATTCCCTGCTGAATTAATTTTGAAAAACACATGGTTGCGTTCAGTTCAGTTCTGTGTCATTTTCTTTTTATTGTGTCTAGATGACTTTTACAAGAGTTTATGTTCTCCCTCTTTGATGTTTTGTTGTTCTCTCTTTCTCTCTTCTTCATTCTCCTTCATTGTTTGGAGCAGAAAGCTGATTTGGCTGTTGCAGCTTTTACCATCACATCTGAGAGAGAGAAGGTCATTGACTTCTCAAAACCCTTTATGACCCTGGGCATCAGTATTCTCTACAGAGTCCATATAGTAAGTCAGACACACAGAATCAACACAACAGCGTCAATCTGGATATTTACGTAGATCAACAACTAAAAATAACGCAGACGGAATACAAAAACATGTCCTATGGAAATGACCCCTAAGTTTACCTCAGATGGACAAAAATGATAAGACAATTTATTGCTGTTAGATACTGTAAGATTGTGATTGGCTCGTGTCGTGTTCAATGATAAAAAACACAAAACGATATACTGAGGTTTAAAGGGATAGCTCACGCAAGAATGAAGATTCTGTCATTAATTACTCACCCTCGTGTCGATCCAAAACCGTATGAACTTCACTCATCTTCAGAACACAAATTAAAATATTTTTGATGAAATCCGGGAGCTTTCTGACCCTGCATAGACAGCAGCAGAACTACCAGAAACATGGTAAGAACATTGTTAAAAAAGTCCATGTGACATCAGTTGTAGCTTTGAGAATAAGTTTTGTGCGCAAAGAAAACAAAAATAATGAATTCAACAGAATTTTCATTTTTGGGTGAACTATCCCTTTAAATTTGCTTTTTTTGTAAAGCCTATGCAATGCTTCATTCATTTACAACATCTTTGAAATATATCTTCATTTCTGTGCTTTACTCATCAAATATTGATGTGATTAACTGTGATTAATTTGAATAATGAATGGCCTTATAAAGTAATTAACTGTGTTTTATAAGCAAAACCTGACCCACACTTACTGAAAATGAAAACTGGTTAGTGTAATATTGCCTATACCTTTAACTTGGTAAACACTAAACAGCAAGATCTGCTTTCCATGGAAGAGTACTAAAATCTATCTTTGGTGACTCTGCTGTGCTGTTTTGATCAATAGCGCCCTCTTGTGGCTGAAGTATAACATGCACGAATAAAACATACAATTGAAAGAACAGAGGGGAAGAGATGATAGACATTGTTGCAAATACCTTGATAATAGTGTGATATTCTCTGTTTGCACTGTCCTGAATAATAGCCAGTGTAAAATCTGTTAAACTAAGGGTAATAGATAGATAGATAGATAGATAGATAGATAGACAGACAATACTGTACAATAAAATCTGTCTAAATGCCTTAATATGTATTATACAGTTCTGAATTTCCTATTGCTACATTTATGTAATTATCAGATTGAATATTCATTGTGTACCTAATTCCTTTTGGCTTTTATTTCTACCACCTTCCTTCCTTCAGCTGCATTCATTTACTTCTCTTTCTCTTCCACCGTCTCTCAGGGCAGGAAGCCAGGTTATTTCTCCTTCCTGGATCCTTTCTCACCGGCTGTTTGGCTCTTCATGCTGCTGGCTTACCTCGCTGTCAGCTGTGTGCTTTTTCTTTCTGCTAGGTACACACAAACACACACCTACACACACATATACTCAAACACGGCTAAAAATCATTGTTTTAATCAAAATGTTTTAATCATTGTTTCAATTGTTTTGCTCTGTAAAATAATATTAATTTATCTGAGTGGTAAAACTGTAAAAGATATTAATACTTTATTTCAGAGATGCAAATACAATTTTAAGTTTAAGTTTAGTTTTCTTACCCTATTGGCAATTCGTTTTTTTAAACATTAGTCAAGCAAAAAGTAATGATTTATTTGTGTAGTATAGTGAGGAAATAAATATTAAATGCAAGATTTTTCTCTAAATCTCTCTCTGTGTATTTGTCAGGTTGAGTCCGTATGAATGGTATAACCCTCACCCGTGTCTGCGTGAGCGCAGAGACCTGCTGGAAAATCAGTACACACTAGGAAACAGCCTGTGGTTTCCTGTGGGGGGCTTCATGCAGCAGGGGTCAGAGATCATGCCCCGGGCCCTCTCCACTCGCTGTGTCAGTGGGGTCTGGTGAGTGTGAGCGTGTGCTGGAGCTCCACATGTGTTGATGGTCATTTTAAGTCAATGGACATATTACACAGCACAGCTATGGGCTCTTTGCTCTCTGCTTCCATCGTTTATGTCCTCGCTCTCTCTGTCTCTCTCTTTTAGGTGGGCATTCACTCTCATAATAATCTCCTCATACACAGCGAATCTGGCTGCGTTTCTCACAGTGCAGAGAATGGAAGTGCCAATCGAATCACCCGATGACCTGGCTGATCAAACTAATATCCAGTACGGCACCATTCACGGAGGAAGCACCATGACCTTTTTTATGGTACATATCATATGATATTACGTTTATACACACAAATATATGCACACAAACGTGAACACATGCTGGCTTGCACGTCATTGTTTACTTATGAAGCATCTGCCTGGAAGAGTTAATGAGTTGGCAGCTGTGGGTTTTGAGAGCAATAAAGGGGCATAATAAATAGTAAGAACTTTCCATAAATAGTCTACACTTCAGAAAATGTTAAGCAGCCTCAGGAGTTCAAAC
The DNA here is from genome assembly GCA_027422415.1 of Schizothorax lantsangensis. Classification (NCBI taxonomy): domain Eukaryota; kingdom Metazoa; phylum Chordata; class Actinopteri; order Cypriniformes; family Cyprinidae; genus Schizothorax; species Schizothorax lantsangensis. The sequence goes on along the minus strand of CM049850.1, from coordinate 17,486,345 downwards.
TAAATATTGTACAACGTTATAATTTGTAATAAATTTTCTGTTTTTGCAAACCTGTTACCAACACTAAGCACATGTTTGAAAATGTGATGGAAGAGATGTAGCGACAGATATTTTTATTCATATTTTAATGTATATGCAAGTGAAGCGGACTTAAAATAAAGGAAAGAATGTAGGACAGATGCTTGGTCTATCCATCGATTGTTGATTGGATGGTCACAGATCTGAATGCGAGTGTCGTAGAAATTCCCCTACACACCTGACTTAAGTTGAGTCGTGTCTCCCGACATGGAAATTATACTCGGGTGACTTCTCTGACCACCAACCTTGATAGCTCTGACCGCACTAGAGAACCAGGCCTAAGACAATTCAGCTAAGAATTACAGCTACCCGATGCCTAAGAGAGTCCCACTCTGAGTCGGATGACATCTCGACCCCTATGAACACTATCACTTGGGATTAAGATCTCTAATGTTCGACTAATACCTGCTGTGCAATAATAACCAGAGAGACAATGCCTTTGAATATGCTTTAATCACGGCCGGGAGGATCTCATTCCAATCACAGACAGTCCCCCAACCAAAAGAATAAAAGAGTTTATATAGCAAAGATGCAAATTTCCTTCACACGAGGTTTAAGCAGCCTAAATAACCAGAGAGAGTCGTTTCACCCGACAATCGAGTTAAGACATTTTTATGACATTAAATTAAATTACAAGGTCAAAACAAACTTAAAAGATTAATGCATATAGTTAAATCACACACAACAGAATCAATGACAACCATGTAGAAAATAGATTGGGTGAATTTTAATTTCATGTCGATCTTTATTCATGTAATTTATAAAAAATTTTTTTTACAATGTTAGAAAATAGGTAAGGATGCATTACACCATGGCCCGGTTTCATAGACAGGGTTTAGCCTAAGCCAGGCTTAGGCCATAGTTCAATTAAGACATTTTAGTAATTTTTTTAAATGTGCCTTAGAAAAAACATTACTGGTGTGCATCTTGAGACAAAACAAAGGCACTGATACATTTTTAGATCAGTCAGTGCAAGTTTCTTTCAGTTGAAACAGTTCAGACTTTCATTTTAGTCTAGGACTAGACTTAAGTCTTGTCTGTGAAACCAGGGGCATAAGCTTGCAAATTTAGCCTAAATTAAGTCATCATCAGTTTGGGACCAAATGCTAGTTTATAGTTATAGATTAAAGTACAATTACTTGAAAACAGACAAACTTTACTTGAAAACAGACAAACTTGGTAAAGACATTCAAAAGTATAATATTTGTGAAAATTACAAAATGTAATACTAGTTTTTAATTGTCACACTGTAAAAAGGGTCCGAATGATAGGAGTCAATTGTGTGTGTGTATATGTTTTAACTACAATGAACTGAATTATAATTTCATGTTTTCTTTTGGTGTGTGTGGGGGGGGGGGGTGTCATTTGTAGTGTTTATGTTTATATAACTTATCTAAGAAGTGTCAAAACGAAAAAAACACTCCAATGCCTCTAATGCTTTAAGCACCTTCTTTCACTGAACATCTGTTGAAAAAGAAAAAATGTTTCAAGATTTTCAGGCCCAGTTTTGTACCATACTCATGGAAAGTGCCAGCAGGCATATATCTGCATATGCATTTGGATGGGTTTTGTATCTCTCTTGTTTATTTTCTTGCTTGTAGAGTACCCTTGGCTTACAGACTATGTATTTTCTTCTCAGTGTCTTGTTTGCTCAAATGATTTTACCATCTGTGTGCGTCACTGTTTCTTTTCTCTTTGTTATTTTGCATGTCAGATATATATATATAATTATTAATGATGTATGCACTGATGATACATCCTCTCCTTCCCTCTTTCAGAACTCTCGTTATCAGACGTATCAGCGGATGTGGAACTACATGTATTCTAAGCAGCCCAGTGTCTTTGTGAAGAGCACAGAGGAGGGCATTGCACGAGTCGTGAACTCTAAATACGCCTTCCTGCTTGAGAGCACCATGAACGAGTACTACCGCAGCCTCAACTGCAACCTCACCCAGATCGGAGGTCTGCTGGACACCAAGGGTTATGGAATCGGCATGCCTCTCGGTGAGAGAGATGGACATAATTACCACAGCAAAATGTTCTCAACTCATCCTTTTTGTAAAAAATCGAGCACATTAACACACTTACAGTGGAAGTCTCACAAACAATGTGGCAGCACTGTGAATCACAAGGTTTTTAAAACCATAATAACATTTAAAAATGACATCTTTGCCAAAAAACAAACCTTATCACTTTCACTTTGCATACATAAATCTATAAAATCACCAATAAAATAAGCAAATTGTGAACTCATTTGACTATTATCAGACAGGCTTGTTTTTTACAGAAGTGAACATGCCGTGATGTTCACAAATCATTGACACTTCCTCATGCTTAACCACCAAACACTGACATCTGCATAATTCTGTCTCATAGGTTCTCCTTTCAGAGATGAGATAAGTCTGGCAGTTCTGCAGTTGCAGGAGAATAACAGGTTGGAGATCCTGAAGAGAAGATGGTGGGAGGGAGGGCAGTGTCCCAAAGAGGAAGACCACCGTGCCAAAGGCATGAACCTCTCCTGCACTTCAACGCAATATTCTCCTCGCATTCTCATCCCTGCTGAAATATTCAGTTGGAACCGGTAGCTGTAACGAACATGTTAGTTGGTCAACCAGCTACAATGTTCCAAAAAACAGCTGGTGGTTCCAAAAACCAGCTGGTAGCTGGTTTGTTTCTGGTCCAAGATGATAAGAAACAATCTATCAGCATGTACAACTAATAACCAGCTAGAAACCAGCTACCGTGTTCCAAAACACAGGAGGGATTTCACACACCCACTGTAGAGTGGGGACTTGGTTCTAACTATCAGTTGTTGAATGTATGGAGGCAGATCTGAATGTGCGCTTGAGTCAGTTGTAAGAAAGGGCATGGGTTTAGGTGGACTAAATGATTGGAAAAATCTGGCATGCATAACCAGAGAGAAGTCTGTCATTTCTGGAAGATCAGTTATGACATTTTGACATTTCCACTTCATGCCAACTTTAGAAAAGTATATTTATTACATTCTATGCCTGTGATGAAAGATCCTCATAGATACAGATTGTTTAAACATGTTTAATTCACTGTTGCAGGTCTTGGAATGGAGAACATTGGCGGTATATTTGTGGTGTTAATCTGTGGCCTGATTATTGCTGTGTTTGTGGCTGTGATGGAGTTTGTGTGGTCCACACGCCGATCAGCTGAAACAGACGAGGTACGGCCTCTCTCCTGCGACCGCCAATATCACAGTCACTCTACAGTAGGTTACAAAACAACCCGCCGTCTCCTCGCATTAGTGTGTGTCATAGTGAAGTCCAGTTCAGTGGTTGTGTTATGGTGTGCATGTCTACTTGTGTGTATATATCTGTAATATGTACTTTGGAATTATTAAGATTATAATTAAAGGGGACCTATTATGCCCCTTTTTACAACATGTAATTTAAGTCTCAGGTGTCCCCAGAATGTGTCTGTTAAGTTTCAGCTCAAAATACCCACAGATCATTTATTATTTCGTGCCCAAAATTACCCTTTTTGGGTGCGAGCAGTGTAGGGTTGGGTACCGAACCCGGTACCAATATGGCACCGGTACCTATGTAACCGGTATGTACTAGAACCGAATCAGAACTTTGATTTGCCTCATTTCGTGTGCCTGCCATTAAATATGTGTTTCCGATGTCAGTGAAGCTTTGTTTCTCCGATTAAAATATTTGTCCAGTACAAATATTTCATCAAAATGTATATTTTAGTCAGAGTAAGAAGCATATTGCCAGCATCTGTTTCGCAAATACAAATATTTCAGCTCTTCTGAAAATGTATATTTTAGTCAGAAGTTTAGCTATTTCATGCTCCTATTTCATTGCGCGCATCTGTTTGGCAGTTCTGCGCACGGCGGCGCTCATAAATGAAGTCTGTGAAGTTTAGCAGAGAATCGCAAAGCAAAAGCTCACGCACTTGAAATGTAGTTATGCTGACAGCAAAACATGGAAATATTTCCATGGCTTGTCTAACATTTACAGATGGAGAATATACCTGTGAAGTATGTAATTCATAAAACAGCAAACACATTAAAACAGCGAATATAAACTATAGCGCGAGAGCATCATATCTGTCAGATAGCCTTTCTGTCACAATTGTATTATGCATCTCCGCCTTTCTGTCAGAGCATCTAGAGCAGATTCGCGAGACGCTTTTAAACTGAAACTATAAACTATAGGCTACTATATCTCTTACGAGTTTTTTTTATAGCCCTTCAACAAATTACGCACTTTCTCCGCAGTTCAGTCTATATCTTACAAATATAAGTGTCCTCCCTAGATATTTTATCAGATCGCTCGTATCAAACTACTGTATATCAATATTAACTGTATTGCTTCATAATAACGTATCTTCCTTTTGATTATAAAGAATATATCGCTATAAATATGTTCTTACAAACTCTATATACCGCCCAGCCCTAGCTTTAATTAAAATGCCTAAAGCTAAAATTCTCTTGTATTCGCGTTTTTAAACCTGTTTTTAATAACCAAGAACAAAATATAACCTTTTTAGTCCAGTGAATGTAGCCTTTTTAGTCCACAACACCAGATTAAATGCTTCAAGAAAGATTCTCACTAAGTCTTGAGTTTATTCTTGTCATATGTTCCATGAGGAAGAAAATACCATAATGCTACTCAATGGATTTAAATATACTTGATTAGCAACGCACATGGCTTGAACACAGACAAACTTAAATATACTTAATTATTATGAAAATACGAGTGTTTAATAATGTATCAGAGATTCAATAACACTCTGAAATGCAGCCAACTATATATTGGTGGTTCTGCTTCCTCAAGTGTTTAATGTATTTGTTTTATCATTCTCACGTGTATTTAAAATACAGTTTAAACAATAATAGCACATCTTAATACTGGCCAGTGCTGCTTCCTCAGTTACATCTCAATGGTGATAGTTTATGCATTCTCACGTGTTTTAAGTCTTGTCCAACAACCAGACTCACAGGAAGTTATAGTTCCATTCTAGTGTGTAGTATGTGTGTATGATATATATATATATATAAAACATCAACGTTGCATTATCACCATAACACCACATATCATTTAAAATACACAATAAATCTTAAACACATAAATATCGGCACCGTTTACTGTGATAGAGCGTTTCTATGCTCTCCGCACGCAGAAGTCATTTGGCACCGTCCAGGAAGTCTTCAAGAGCAGTGTGTGTCTCTTTATGCAACAACAGGTGAGCTGAAATGTATATATATAATATATATATGTATATAACAAGTATCAGCCTTTACACATTGTTCATTCATTCAACGTATCGACTTACACACCACACCTATCTTTTTTATTTAAAATACACAATAAATCTTAAACACATCTAAATATCTTCTGTTTACCCACAGCGAATGTGTGTCTCTTTACAAATTGCTAGCAAAGATTCATTACAAATTGTCCATATTGGGGATTTCCTGGATTTACTTCTGTGTATTCTTTGATACTAACAGTAACACAAATGTGTGTGTGTATGTGTATGTGTGTATGTATATTAATATAATATATATATAATATATAACAAAAATAAATAACAACATAGGTTCAGGTCTCTGTGAGATACTTACCGGCAAAAAGTAACTGTTTGTGATTTGGCAACTATTAGCGAAAAAAAACATAAACATACCCAACCCTAGCATGTGTGTCTTAAAAATAAATAACAACATTTAAATGCAGAAAGGCGATCTCTGTGAATACTTACTAACTAACTTTAGAAGAGGGCGGAGCCTTGTTTCCATACAGCTCTGCTTTGATACTCGTGAACAAACACAATCAGACAAACATATACAAATTTAGCTATTTCTTGGATCCTTCCCTTCACAGAATAAAATTAATCCACGAATTAAATTCTCAAAGTAGATCAGACAGAGGCAGGAGTTTCCATGTTGATCCAACTTCTGTGTAAACATATACAAATGCTTCTTAAAAATAAATAACAACATAGTTCAGGTCTCTGTGATTACAACTACTTTAGCAATATTAGCTCAGTACAGCACAACAAACACAATCAGAAGGAGTTTATGGAAAATATATTTGTTTATTACAGCCAACAACAGAACAGCTATAATGTTTACGTAGAATAAAATTAATCTGACACAGAGGCCAGGAGTATGGAAAATATATGTTGTTTATTACACCAACAACAGAACAGCTAGCTGCTCTAGCGATGATAATAACATGGCGGTGCCGTGGATGGAAACATGCAGATTAAGGGTGGTAATATTATAATAAGATCCCCGTCCAACGTCACTAGGGGAGCAAAATCTGAGCGGCTCGTTTTTTTCACATGCTTGCAGGGAAAGGCTTACCAAAACAAAGTTACTGGGTTGTCCTTTTTCACATTTTATGGGTTGATAGATGCACCGGGGACCCGATTATAGCACTTAATGTTTAATTAACATATATTATGTATATAAATAAATTGTGATATATGTGTGTGTGTATAGCTGTGATATATACTTCTGTGATATATTCTAATCTTCCATCGTTCAAGCGTTTAATATATTTTTGTAAATGTTCAGGTGTCTGTATGTCAGGAGATGTTGACAGAGTTCCGTAACGCTGTTTCCTGCAAGAAAAGTTCTCGTCTTCGCCGCCGCCGTCCCCTGTCCAGTTCTCTGGCTCTTCGACACCCCACCCGCATCACTTTAGGGGCCCCACGGCCCCTGCGCCTTGTCCGAGAGATGCGCCTTAGCAACGGAAAGCTCTACAGCGGTACCGGACCCCTGACAGGAAGTGCAGGGCCAGGAGGAGGCCCCTCTGACATGGGCCCCGGCCCTCAGCGACTCCTGGAGGACCCATTAGGTGCCAACAGCACCCCCACAGTGGCCCTGGGTCCCCCTGCAGTGACAGTGCCTCTGCCGCGGGGCTGCACTCACGTGCGCATTTGCCAGGAGTGCCGGCGTATCCAGAGTCTCCGCACAACCTCCTGCACACGTATCCCTCCCTCCTCGGCCCCTCTGCCTCGCCTGGCCCCGCCCCCTCCACACTCATCCTCCAATACAGACAGCGAAGGTGGTGGCGGGCCGAGCCCGTGCCGGATAGGCCACTCCCCGCCGGCAAAAGGTTGCACTTTACCACCACCTCAGTCTAGCAACAACACAGACCTAATGGGAGAGCAGAAATGAGAACAGAGAGACTGACAAAAGGGAGAGACAGAAGTGTGACATTTTTGCAAAATTCGCCCTCTTGTTCAAAATCACAGACAAATGCGCTTTCCATCTTTATTTGGTACGAGAGAATTATCCTCTTCTTTTGGATAGCCGTGTGCCACATCAATGATTCTTTTGTACTGCTGAACGATGTACTATAACATTGACTGTGTCTGAAGCAACCTTGAAAACATGATGGTAAAGATTTAAGACTGTCAGTCTGAGGATTTAGAAATGCTACACAACAGGCAGCACAGAGATATTAAACTTCCCCGTGATTCTGATCTTCAGGCAGCACACAGACGTCTGCTTGCAATCAGAGGCAGACGGAGACACAGACTCGCATTCCCTTCCCTGACTGAACTCGGTCTCTATATTACGATAGAGGTCACACAGAGGAAGTAGCACAGAGACGCTCTCTTCTGGATGTCATTCTCTCAATGATAACAAACAGATCAGAGCCAGACTACGACAGAATGACAGCACACACGTTAATGGAGGACAATGACGCTATGAAACACAAACTTGTTAATTAAAAAAAGATATTCTAAACAGATATTCTTACTTTTCTGTACTATACTTATTTTTTAATTCACTGTCTGTGTAATTTAATTCTGGGGTTGTGTTGTCTGAATTGGAAATTAAAAATAGAGATACTTTATTGATACTGAGGAGATCAACTCTGACTGAATATGTATGTTATTGGAAATGAGGAGCTGTGTTCATTAAAACGTGGACTTTGAATTGTCTGCATGAACTTGTGAGTCCATAAACAGTGCTGGAAATCACACCACATACCTCAACCCAAATATGCACACATGTGCTTGTCTGCATTCACCACAGATCAGAGTTTTTAGAAACAGAAAGACAGACATCTGATGTTGTGGTTCAGCTTAAAGATTTTTCACACACATCAGTGCTGAAAATGACTAATGGAAGAAAGAAGGAAATAGAAGAGTCACAGATGTTCCAAACAGAACCTCTTTTTTAGTATTATTTTTTAAAACATTTCTATACAAATGTTTATTGCATAAAAAATGATGGTTATTATTTACATTAATAATACATTTACATCTTGAGGTGCAGAGGGTATTTTAAATGAATGTATCAGAGGATCAGTTTTAGGGGTTAAAGAGCTTTTCCAACAAGGTGATCATGTTATGTTAAAACTATAGACAAAGAAAATCCTTTTGAATAAAAAATAATCTATATTAATTTGTCTTCATCAACATGCATTTTTCTATTTTTTTTTTATTTTACTTTCCTTTTTTTAATTGTCAACCCTTATGCCGTGTACAGACTGGATTGTTTTTCTGCAGACGGTTTTGTTATTCTAAATCTAAATCAAAGCCAACAAACAGATTAAAATAAAGGGACACTTAGGAATAATTGTTTACAATGAGTATTGAAATGTATTTAAATCAGCCCATTTCTTTCATTTTAAGAAGTACTGCAACTTTTTGCACACTTTTGACTCAAGTCTCTAAAAAGAAAACAAGCACACTTTTTCAAGCATTTTTGCTTTTTTTTATTTTGATAGGACAGTAAGTTTTGACTGGAAGTGCATTAGGAGAGAGAAAGGGGGGCGGGATCAGGAAAGGTGGCTATCAGTCCATTCTCACAAAGAACAATAACAATAATGCTAAATTCGTTATTGTCCATATTAACGGACAATGATGTTTTGCTTATTATAAACTGGAGTTTTATTGTCTGCTGCTATTAATGCTCAAGCTGTTCAGTTCTCTACTGTACAAACACTTCATTCATTAATAGACACCTGTAGTTACCTGTGACATTTATACTCAAAATCAGTCTTTTTTCACCTGTGCGTACACAGTGTCCTGCTCTGCTGTGTGGAAACCTAAAGCCATCTGATTGGCTGAGGCTCGCAGTGATGCTGATTCTGATCGACCACTGAAGGAAACCGCAGCGTATTCAATGTCCCCTGATGATGAGGTGCTTCTGTTAGCTTTGCCTGGTTTCAGTATTGTGACATCAGAATATGTGACGTCCTAATACAGGTAAAGAGAAGTTGAGTCATTTACTGAAGCTCATGGTCTGACACTTGTGAAATATATGACTTGTTTATGAGATTCAGGATTGATTGCGTCCTTCACTAAATGACTTTTTCTCCCACAGTTAAGATGTTGTTCTCAGCAGCAGGAAGTCTCACCTGTTGTAGGTCACTGGGGCTCTGAGTTGTGTCTAGTAAAGAGGAAAAACAGGTCAAATAGCAGCATGATACATGGTTTCACAGAGGAGGATTGGAATCAAAAGTCTGAAAGTGTGACAATAAAAGTGCAAGAGCAAAGAGGAAAGTAAAGAGCGCCACTATATGACCCCGTGTCAAAAGTCTGTCCCCATGATTTTGTAATCTGTACTCACCAGTTTTTTGAAGCCATGCTCTCAATTTTGAAATTTGTACTTACAGATCACCCTCACTGAGGGTGCAGAACTGCACCCTCAGATTTGTATAAGATTAATTAATTGATTTTAAAATCTGTTCCTATTTACATTTAGTCTTTTAGGAGACCTTTTATCTACAGCAATATACAAATGAGAAACATAAAAGTAATTTATCATGCAAGCATTAGCAATATGTTCAGTTTCACACTAATTCCTTTAAAAATTTAAAGAGAGATTTTAAACAGCCCATGCATGATGTTTATACTCACAATAAGTGAAAGTGCTGCCGGCTCGTCTGCTATGTGTAGCAAAACATAAAAAGAGAAATGTTAAAGGTGTTTTATCATCTCGTGATAACTTGGAATTTATTAGTTACAGCTCAGCCACTTTACTATTGTTTTACTGATTCTGTATTTAATATCATTATGTCCTTTTTATTAGTTCCATGTTTGGTAAAGATAATGATGGAGTATGTTTGTTTCTTATATAAATATAATGTCTAATGCTGGCACATTATCTTGGTTTACCTGTAATATATGTACAGATACAGATGTGCTGGATTAATAATATGAAATCAATTTTATGAAAAATTAGAGAACCTTTGGAAATGGATTTTATTTATTTATTTATTTTAATTTCTCTGCTAGTTGGCTGTTAGCATGAATCTGTCATATTTCGATGCGTTTGCTAAATGTTTTGTAGTCACATACCGTCTGTTGCACAGGAATAAATACCCCACAACAGCTATAATCAGAGTGATGATCACTACAGCAGTCACAATCCCTACAGCCTCAGCGGTGGACAGAACAGGAGGATGACCTGCAGACAGCAAGAGGAGCTCGTCATAAACCAGCAATTTAGGAAATAGTGGTGAAACAGCGTTCATGATTGTAATGCACACATTCTATTCACTTTCACCTCTGACTCAAAGTATCAAGCTTTGGCGAGTCATACCACACCATTTGTGATACTAACAAGAATGATACCTAAACTGTGCTGCTTGTCAAGGAGAGGTGTGCTATTATGTGTCACAGTAATCAGACTTATTTTTAGTAATCATTAGGGGCAAGTAACAAATATTTTAATTCTTCAGAAAACTTAAAAATTTAGTTAAAAGGTTAGCATTGTTTTATTGTTTACACAATAGCCATAACTAAACTTAATGTTTCATTATGTAGGCTAATTAAGGCAAGACACTACAGGCAAAAACTTTTTATGTGCTGGTCAATTTTAAGATTTTTTGATTCTGTTTGGCTTCTGTGAAGTGTTGTTTCAGACTAGTGGAAAGGAAACAAGAATACACATTCAGTTGTTTATTTTATAGCACTTTATATTTGCATCTTTAGATTTCAGTTACAGTATATAGGCCTATATAGGTTATTTTCTAAAAAAAAGATCATTTTTTTCACCGCTGAGCCAGAAATCTCCACTTTAGTAGCACTTACGTACACACACCAAACTTTCCAGTTTTATTCCTATCCTATCCTAACTCAGGGGTTTGCTCTGGTGAATCTGCGGTGGTCAGTTTTCAGGTTGTATTTACAAGTTCTACAAGGACGAGACAGTTTTTACATGTTGGAATCTCATAATTAAGGTAATTACGGCATGGCATGGACTCAACTTTGCTTATAGTCAGACCATCAGCATTACAATAATTCATAAAACATATATATATATAATTCATAAAATTCATAATTTATAAAATTCATATAACACACACACACACACACATATATATGTATATGACGAAAGTAGCCTACTTATAATGCTTAATACCATCAGACTAATGTATCATAGGCCTTCTACTTATAAAAACAACAGTTTCTTTAGATGCTTTGGTCAAATTAAATGAGCTGTATTTACTTACATACCGTCTAACACTGTAAGAGTGGTTTGTCCTGTATGACTGCCGCTAGGGAAGGTTGTGAAGTCACAGCTGTAAACTCCCTGATCACTCATCTTCACATCTTTGATGATGATGGAGGCCTCATCGATCGGAGGAGAGATCTTTCTGAAGCTGACTCTGTCTTTCAGGGGTGTCTCAAGCATAGAAATGCCATGCTCCACGTTAAAGACCATGATTTGATATTTACTGGACTCATTCTGCCACGTCCACTGCAATTGTAGTATTTTGTCTTCTGTGTTTCCATGGATATATTGACACAACAGTGTGACATCATGACCCCGGTACCCAGTAACTTTAGGATCAGTGACAACTTTCTGTCCATTCAATACTGGAAAAAAAGAAAAAGAAATATAGGCCTATATGTATATTTAAGCAACCATTTCATAGCTGGTAAGCATTTTTAATGATATAAAATATTCCAAGATTGTAAAAGGATCTAATTACAATATATGTTTGCTAATATCAAGCAAGCTTGATTTATTAGTTTAGTCTGTCTGCACAGGAAATTTCTCAAGACAGCATGACAGGACGTGCTTTATAACATAAAGTAAGGCACAGAAAGAGTTTAGCAGAATCAGCTTTCCTCCTATGCCTAATATATAGTTCCTTAATTAATTACATATAATGTAATATATAATTATAATTTTATGTTTATTCAACAGTCTTGTTCTTGGCAAATAAAAAGAAAACGTAAATCAATTCAGATCAATGTGAGGAGTGATATTCAGAAGAAATAATAAATGAAATGAAAAGGAAAAAAAGGATTGAAATCAATAACATATTTTCACAATCTTAAACAGCAAACTTTGTAAAGACAGTCTGTAAATGTTAGAGCTAATATAAATAAATACCCCAGTTATGACAGTTATGTTCTGGTGAACTAGATTTAACACTATAATCATTGCACAAAGGGTTTTGATCGTATAGCTATTACCTTTATTTGCAGTCAAGACTCACTGCATAATTTCTAAAATATGAAATAAAAGTAAAAATTCACTAACCTGTAAACACAGAGATGCAATACAGCAGTAGAAGAATAAACACATTATATAAATCCATCATAAGCTTTCATTTCCATATATAGAGCAATGTCAAGTAACACCAGTTCATCTTATGAAAAACTGTTCAAAGTTCAGTCACATAAAGGGAAGTTAAAACAGCTGCCTACAGTCCTGACAACTTGTAGATGAAGTTATTTAAAACAGAGAAAGAAAAAGCAGAAATGCTGAGAAGTAGGTTCTCTAAGCTGCATTGATGGTGAAAAATGGTGCTGCATTATGTTTCTGATTTTGAGTCACTTGTGATGTTCAGTTTCCATTTCTAATAATTCACATTTAATGACTAATCAACAAGAAAAAAAGATTAGACTACAATTTATTGATTCCACAAAAATGGTTTTATTATTGTGCGTTAACATTCAAAAATTACATTACATCTAAAAGAATCTTTATCTATACAGTAGAAATTTGATTTGATTGGTTTGACATTTTAAGATTTTCACAAGATCAAGGGTTTGCAAAAATGGAATGACCAAGGAAAAAAATTAAATATTGTAGTCAACCTACTGTATATATATCTGCTATACTGTATGTATAGCATTTATTGCTCCTTCGAGGACAGCAAGCCCAGTTCGTTTACCATTAG